>CM056736.1:62632007-63368252 GCA_029844215.1 Przewalskia tangutica | reverse complement strand
GTATACTATATATAGAACTGAGCGTGATTATCAGGCCTGATGTCTTTTGACTTAAGCTGAATAATACTTACAGCGTGATGCTCTTGCGACTTAACTTCCAATTTAAGAAGAATCTTGGCCGTAATTACACATGAGGGTTGTATTCTGATGGGCTTGTCAATCGTGCGAGTGGGTAGAATTGTACAGTTGAGGTTGGGCGTATAACCCCACACGCGGTTGGCAGTGGTGGCCCAGGCCTCGATAGAAGAGAGGAGATTTCTGGCCCCATTTGTTGTGCGGGAGAGGAAAGTCTTCTTAGGAATTTTCGGTAGAATGTTCTGATGAGATCTAAATGTTAATAAAAGCGCCTTGTGGCCTTATAGGTTGAAGTACTACGTGTGGCGCGATACTACTTGCCGCTTAAGGAGGTAGCCCGGAAGCGGTTGGAGTACTTGGGCGTTTTGCTATTAGTCGATACTCGTCGCGGTATGTGAACCTCTTATCTCTTGCATGATATGTGTGAACTATGTAGTGCGGTGACGTCATGTGCTAAGCGTGTTTGATTGGTTTAAAACATAAAGTGTTATAACGGCTTTATGGGAAGTTGGTTATAACGACTTTATGTTGGTAAGAAAATACTAGTAGTCTTTAAAAGGTAACGATTTGAACTATAAGCGGCTTGTTATGTGTTAATAAAGAACTTGAAGTATTTCAAAGATTTTGAATCATTTTGAAAGAAGAAGTAATACTTGATTTTGAAAAACTTAAGAGTTATACTAGGCTTTATGGGAAGTTAGGTATATGACTTAAGAATGTTTCTTGATTTGAATCGAGAATGTGTATCGACAAACCAACTGCGGCGTTAATAAAAAAATGTTTTGACTAATTAAGTATTATTAAAACGATGAAACTTCCATCTGCATAGAAGCTAAGATGAGACAAAATGATATTTCTAGATCACAATTCTTCCGTAATAAGATTGTTATAAACAAGAATATCCTACTCGCATATAAGACTTATGTTTCTCGATTGTTTTAAAGAATTATATTCTTAAATGAATAAGACTATGAACTCTGAAACCTTTCTAAAATAAGAACGTGAACATTTGAAATTAGGCAAACTTGGGCGTTTGGAAAATAATGTTGTTACTTGATTTTACAAAGGTAAGTGTTTTAGTTTATTTAAAAGGCGATCCACTCTATTTTATACTACGGGTATTGTGTGACTTATGTGAAAGCAGCGGATCTTTTAAAAGATTTAATGTATGAAGTACTTTAGGGGTAGATACTAGAACTTGTTAGCTTAAAGTACCTTGTGTGTATAACTTGATTGTGTTGGTTTGTGATAGCCTTGTAATACTTTCTTGTTGATTGATAAGTAAACATGCTGGGATGCTACGTGTGTTAGTATCTTGTGATGTTGTGTAAAGGGTTTTCCTTTGTTGTGCTTATATTTGCTTAACGATAATTTTGTTGTGTTAGTATTTTACATCACTCATCTCTTGAGATGATTAGGGTTAAGGCGCCATCCGTGCGGGTAGCGACTTCGAGCGGGTCGATGGACCTATGATTCGAGAATACCTGCATCAGGTCGAGGGCTATCACGAGCCACGAGAGTTCGAGTTGAGTGTGCGTCCTTTATGGGCATCACGGTCCGTGTAGCCATGCGGGCTGAAGTCGGGGCGATGCGGGAGTAGCTACATCGTCGAGCGGGAATACCCAAATGCGGTAGATGAGATTGGCCTGTGCGAGGCTGCGGAAAGTTCGAGGGCTAGGCGCGCGCGTTAGATCACTGCGGGCAAGTGGCGGCTTTGATCATGTGGCGGTGCAGGCAGATCTTATAATCTGATTCGGCCTTGTTGATGCGCGGGTGTTAGTAATCGGCTATGCCTTCGCACTTACCTGCATGACGTTTTCATTATAGCGCAGTGGGACTGGTGTTCATGTGTGTTCCTTGGTGCTTTTATATCATAAAGCCGGCGGTGAGAAGGTATTCCACGAGCATGATTGATATTGTAGGCGTGAGACCCATTGTTATATTGAAGTGATGACGAGGCGTGAGTCCACGACTTGATATGTTGCTTGTTGTAGGTGATCGTAGTTTTGTTATCATACATGTCTCACCTTTATATAGTGCTATGATTTCATTTGATATTTAGTTTCGTACTGAAATTTTTGTTATGCACGACCTCGCCCGAGGCTGCGTTCAAATGCGCGAGTAAGGTACACCCAGCGTTGATCCTCGCTCTAAGTCTGATTCGGCGCTTGGGAAAGCTCCGTTTCTCGGAGGCTTGTCTTGGTATAGTCCCTGTTGTTGTAAGTGCTTACATTCGGGGTATGGCGGGCCTGTCGTCGTTATTTGTCATATCATTCGTAGAGTACAGTAATCTTGTTGTGGCGGGAGTTTGTAAAAAGGATTAAACTGTTCGTATTTGAAAAAGTTGTTATTTACATATATGCGAAAGGCAAGTTTTTCAGATTATTGTTTCATATTTCATAATATGTCTTGTATCGTTTATGTTCGATTACTCGATGTTGTATCACTAGGGTGCGGGGTAGGCAATCACCACGGGCCGGAATCGGTCGTGACAAAGTGGTATCGAGCGATTAATCCTCGAAAGTGTCCTGCACCGTATCCGATGAGTCTTGATTATCGGTGTATATCGCACTGCACCAATAATCAGGAGGCTATAGGGTATTTAGGATTGGTTTCTATTCTTCTCACTGAGATCGTGCCTTAGAGTTGTGTTGTAAGTTGGACCTACGGCGTGTTCTTTCCGCTACCGTTATGCCTCGCGTGGGCAACCGGAGCCTGGAGAGGCAAACCGTAGGAGGCTGAGCAGAGTTCGGAGGGTGGCGAGAGCACGAGCCCAATCATTACCTAGGGTAGTGCTTACGTTCGGGAGTTTTGCGGCGTCGCTAGCCCTTGTGAGTTTGCACACGGCAGCGGTTCCAGCTGCTATGGCCATGATATTTGAACGCCAGTTCCACGGCCGAGAGCAGTGAATATAGAGTGCAAAAAAGCGACCTGTTACTAGCTATGGATGTGGCTACCAGAGAGTATACCGTGCGTGTACCGTGATGACTATCTGCAAGAGGTTGTGCGAAGTAATTCTTGATTGAAACTGGCATGGCACGTATGCGGGCTTATGCGCAGCGAGCGAAAACGTAGAAATTTACGGAGTTAACAAGGACGAGGAGAGGGCGAAGTGAGGTCCTTTAGTAACTTTCGGCGAGTCGCCTCACGGCCAGATAGATATGCGCCTCCGCCATGTAGTGGTGCTTCCACAGATTTACGGGCGTTAAAGTGCGGAGTTAGTCAAACTCAGGAGCTTAGGTTCTGATGTGGCGTCATTCGGAATGTCGTCTTTTAATTAATACTTGTTGTACCACGACCGTCGGTCACGATGTCGATGGGGTGTCCTTGTAGGGAGGACTTAGCCTTCGAGATCGGTGGGTAGTTCGTCATCTTCTTAGCTATGAGCCTACGTGGCGAGTTTGATTAGAGCGACTTCAAGGAAGTGAAGCGATAGATATAGATATATCTTTAACCTCACAGAGATTAGTATGTGTGATAAGGTGGGTATACCTTAAGTGCTATGTTACGATAGCGATATGTTAGTCGTGATTAGATCGTGGTTGTTTAGCAGAGTAAGATTTTGGGGATAGAGAAGGTGTGAGCCTTAGAGCTTTTTACGTAAAGACCTTAGAGGTGAGGCCATCTCGAGAAAAGGTGTAGTGTTATGTTTGACTTTATCGGAAGTGCATAGTGCGTGAGTTATGTTAGGATAGGTCCCAGTAGTGTGGAATGAAAGGGGTAGTTGAGCTAAGAGATCCGCTGGGTTTTGAACGTGATTAATGAGATTGTTCGGATGGAACTAGTATTGCGCGCGTTAGGTCGGGTTGAGGCACGTTGCGGGTCAACCATGTGAGGTTTGGTGGTGAGGGTCGGGTTGTGGTGGTCCGCGCTTGTGTTAGGAGTTGTGAGGATGTTAGGCCCAAGTTTAGTTAACCAGCGAGCGAGTTCGTGGATGCGTTCGACTGTGGTCGGGCGATGGCAGCCCATCGTGTTCTTGATCGGGGACCGTTTACTCGGTGTGTTGAGTTATCGAGAAAGGTTGTAGGGTGCACGAGGTGCCACCTACGCCTTAAGGCGAACGATGGAGCCCGTTCTTGCTGCTTCTTACGGAGGTTTTGCGAGGCAAGGTTAGGAACTCGTGAGTCTCGCATCGCGTTCGCCTCGGGCGGTGTGTGTATTTGGAGGTAGTCGCTGGGATTGTTGTCTCACATGGAGGAAGTGTTTAAGCTACCATTTCGGTGTTCGGATATCGCATGAGCCTTGTAAGAGGCGGAAGTGTAAGTTGCCGTCGATTGGTTCGATGTTGGCAAGGTTCAGACATTAGTTCAGCTTGTTCCGGATTGTGGTTAAGTGTGGCGAGTTTTGGTATGACAGAGAACTTAGCAGTGTTACTTTGGGCCGCACGAGTTCACGTGAAGGATAGGCGGGTTACTTATATGATAGCTTTTCTCCGTCAGACTTAGGAGGCGATGCGTCGTCTTTTCGTATTGTTATGATCGGAAAGTATCGGAGAATCCATCCAGTGTTCCGATTAATATTGACCACGTTAGAGATAGTAACCGAGTCTTAGGCGAAGCGTGCCCGTAATGTGGTAAGTTCGAGTGTCACGACGGCCTCGAAGTCATGAGCGGCCGGTACCATTGTTCGATGCGTCGGAGCAGGCTCGCGCAAAGTGACAAAAGTGGTACCATTTGTTGATCGCTTTGAAGGTTATGCCTCGAGCAAAGTGACAAAGTGGTATCTACGACGAGTAAAGAGAAGCGAGCATGTATGGCGGGCATAGATGTGATCGTTTCTTTTGTAAAGAGAAGGTGCGAAGGAAGTATATTTTAGACCCGGTGAGAGTGTTTTGTGGTGATGATTAGAGTGTTTCTCGTGGACTTTGACGTAAGTATTTACGCGAGTGCTTGGTGGCGATTGTGGCGAGGATTGTTCTCGTAAGTATAGTAGTAAGACTATCTTTGGCGCGTTTGTTTGAGACTTAGAAGGAACATTCGACGAATGTTTCTAAGGAGAGAATGTTATACAGTATTTTTAGTATATGCGTGGGGCGCACGTAGAAAATTGAAACTTACTAAGGCTTGGCGAATTAATTTTGTTCACAACACGTTTAGAGTCGTTTTTACGGCGTTTTCTGACTTTCGTGGGGAATTTCGGCTATGTCATTTTTAATTTTGCGGATTTTTAGAGGCGAAGCGTGTTGGGCCAACAAGAGGCGCCACTTGGCACCTCCCATTAGCGGACGTGGGGCTCTGATTGGACGAAATGGAGAGGTGTAGTTGGTAGGATATTTTGTGTGTTAGTTGGTCGAGGACACGTGGGTGAATCTTGGCCTACACTTGCCTCAGACTTAGCAAGATCTTGGCCATTGGTTGGCCTTCACTGACCTATAAATACCCTTCCCTTTGAAGACTTCTTCGTCCAAAAAATCTCTAAGTCTTGAGCTCCCTCCCATTTCGTGAGGCCATGGCCAGGAAGTGCGCCCCTCCTAGTAGTGTGGCGTGGGGTACCTCCCTAGCCTAGTTGCTTTCGTATAATACCCCTGTGGTGTAGAAATACTCTCAAAGTATTGTTATAATGCCCAATTACCTTAGCCGTATACCTTGTTGTATTCTAAGGTTATACCTATACGAAAATGCCTGTAAATACTATTATACTTAAATCAAACCGAAACCCTAGGAAAATCTCCATAGTCCATTGGAGTATTGTGTAGAAGTTGGTTAGAACTTCTAAGGGTGGTTTAGAGCGGGTTGGGCGCTTCGGAGTCGAGCTAAACGATTGCCGGGATCGACTTTAACTAGGATAATTACGGGCTTATCGAGGTAATTATCTTGTCCTCTATTGTAATTGGAAATTACATATTGTTAGAATATATAGTTGAAGTATACTATATATAGGTGAGCGTAGTTATCGCAATGTTTTTGACTTAAGCTCGAATAATACTTACTAATGTCTTGCGACTTAAGCACAATTTAAGAAGAATCTTGTTGTAATTACATAGGGTTGTATTACAGGTAGACTTGTGTAAGAGTAGTGGGTAGAATTGTACCGTTGGGGTTAGGCGATATAACCCCCGTTGGCTTCAGCGGCCTCGATAGAGGAGAGAGATTTACGCATTTGTTGCAGTGGGAAAAAATCTTCAGAATTTTGGTAGAATGTTCTACGATGAGATCTAAATGTTAATAAAGCGCGTGGCCTTATAGGTTGAAGTACTACGTGTGGCGCGATCTACTGGGCAAGGAGTAGCCGGCGGTTGGAAGTACTTGGGCGTTTTGCTATTAGTCGATACTCGTCGCGAGGTATGTGAACCTCTTCCTATCTCTTACAGCATGATATGCTGAACTATGTAATGCGGTGACGTCACGTGTGCTAAACGTATTTGATTGGTTTAAAACATAAAGTGTTATAACGGCTTTATGGGAAGTTGGTTATATGACTTTACGTTGGTAAGAAAATACTTGTGGTCTTTAAAAGGTAACGATTTGAACTATAAGCGGCTTGTTATGTGTTAATAAAGAACTTGAAGTATTTCAAAAGATTTTTGAATCATTTTGAAAGAAGAAGTAATACTTGATTTTGAAAAACTTAAGAGTTATACTAGCTTTATGGGAAGTTAGGTATAACGGCTTAAGAATGTTTTACCGATTTGAAATCGAGAATGTGTATCGACAAACCAACTGCAGCGTTAATAAAAGGAAATGTTTTGACTAATTAAGTATTATTAAAACCGATGAAAACTTCCATCTAGAAGCTAAGATGAGACAAAATGATATTTCTAGATCACTATCATTGTAATAAGATTGTTATAAACAAGAATATCCTACTCACATATAAGACTTATGTTTCTCAGTTGTTTAAAAGAGAATTATATTCTTAAATGAATAAGACTATGAACTACTTAAACCTTTCTAAAATAAGAAACGTGAACATTTGAAATTAGGCAACTTGGACGCTTGGAAAATAATGTTGTTACTTGATTTTACAAAGGTAAGTGTTTTGGTTTATTTAAAAGATACCACTCTATTTTATACTCACGGGTATTGTGTGACTTATGTAAAGCAACGGATCTTTTAAAAGATTTAATGTATGAAGTACTTTAGGGGTAGATACGAACTTGTTAGCTTAAAGTACCTTGTGTGTATAACTCGATTGTGTTGGTTTGTGATAGCCTTGTAATACTTCTTGTTGATTGATAAGTAAACATCTTGGATGCTACGTGTGTTAGTATCTTGTGATGTTGTGTAAAGGGGTTTTCCTTTGTTGTGCTTATGTTGCTTAACGATAATTGTTGTGTTAGTATTTTACATCACTCATCTCTTGAGATGATTCCGGGTTGGCGCCTCCGACGCTGGGTAGACTCGGTGGTCGATGGACCTATGATCGAGAATACCTCGTACGCAGTCCTGGGGCCTATCGCGAGCACGAGAGTTCCGTGTTAGTGTGCGTCCTTTATGGGCATGCGGTCCATGGGCGTGCGATCGCGAAGTCGGTGACGATCTTGGGAGTAGCTACCCTCGATGCGGAATACCTGCACGCGGGCGATGAGATTGGCCTACGCGAGTCGCGGAAAGTTCGAGGGCTGACGCGACATTAGATACTGCGGGCAAGTGGCGGCTTGATCATGCGGCGATGCAGGCGGATCTTATGATACGATTCATGACCTTGTTGTGCCGTAGGCGTTAGTAGTCGGCTATGCCTCGTACTTACCATGCGTTTTCATTATGCACAGGTGGGACACGGTGTTCATGTGTGTTCCTTGGTGCTTTTATATCATAAAGCACGGCAGCGATGGAAGGTATTCCACGCACGATTGATATCGTGGGCACGAGACCCATTGTTATATTTGAGTGATGACTTGAGGCGCGAGTCACCGACTTGATATGACCGCTTGTTTATCAGGAATCGTAGTTTTGTTATCATACGTCTCCCCGCTTTATATAGATCGCTATGATTTCATTTATGATATTTTTGATTTCACATACTCGGTACTGTTATCGACCTCCGGGAAGTGCGTTCACGCGGTAAAGGTACACCGTCGTTGATCCTCGCCTTGGAGTCACGATTCGCTGGGAAAGCTCCGTTTCTCGGAGGCTTGTCTTAGTATAGTCCCCGTTGTTGTAGGCTACATTCGTGGTATGACGGCCCCGTCCGTCGTTGTTGTCATATCATTCGTAGAGGTGCATGTAATCTTGTTGTGGCGAGGTTTGTAAAAAGTATTAAACTGTTCAAGTTGAAAAAGTTGTTATTTAAATATATGCAGAAGCGAAAGTTATTCTCAGATTATAATTTCATATTTCATAATATGTCTTGTATCGTTTTATGTTCGTGATTACTCTGATGTTGTATCACTAGGTGCGGGGTAGCACCAACACGCCCGGAATCGTCGTGACATATACGGCTATCACGCTGTGAGACTATCACGGGAGCGGTATGCTCGAGATTGATCATTCCGGTGTTTAGCCCGACGCGGGGATGCTATGCGGTCCTGGACTATGCGGTCTATCGAGACTATGCTTTGCGCGGAGTCCCGCGACACGGGTTAAGCTCCGTCACGGGGTATACCTCGGTGATGCGGGACTATGATTCGAGAATACCTGCATGCGGTTGCGTGTGTGACCTATGCGGGCTGCGGTAAGTTCCAGGAATAGGCGTGCACATTGATCCGCGGCGAGTGGCGGCCGATCATGTAGTGCGATGCAAAGACCTCGTGATATTTTATAGCATTGTTGATACTGTGGGTTTTAGTGGTCGCTATGCCTTCGCATTTACCGTGCGGTTTTATTATGACACGGGTGGGACTCGTGTTCGTGTGTATTCCTCGTGCTTTTATATCATGGATGGCGATGGGGAAGGTATTCCACGGGCATGATTGATGTTGTGGGCGTGAGACCCGTTGTTATATGAGTGATGACTTGAGGCGCGAGTCCTCGACTTGACATGATCGCTTATTGCGAATCGTAGTTTGGTTATCATACATGTCTCCGCTTTATATAGACTACTATGATTTCACTTACGGTATTTTTCGATTTCACATACTTGGTACTGTTATCGACCTCGCCTTCGGGGGTTGCGCTCATGCCGCAGTAGAGTACACCGTGTTGATCCTCGCCATAGGTCACAGTTGTTTGAAACTCCGTTTCTCAGGAAACTTATCAAATGTATAGTCACTGTCGTTGTAGGTACTTACATCTGTGGTATTGTTATACCGTATTTCCAGTATATGCGTGGGACGACGTAGAAATTGAAGCTTAAAGTGTAAGGGCGAAATTCACTTTGTACACAACACCCGATTAGAGTCGTTTTCCGCAAACGTTTCCACGCCTTACGTAGGAAAATTCCGGCTATGTCATTTATTATTTTTGATTTTTCCGAGAGATGAAATATTTTGGACTAACGGGAGGTGACACTTGTCACCTCGTTACTGACGGCAAATGGGCTAGTTTGGACGATTTTCTTGCCTTTCCCTTGGTCAAGGGTTAGGTAGGATATTTTTGTGTAGATGGATAAGGTTACGGCTAAATCTTGGCCTTACACTTGCTATACACTTGTCTTCATCTTCGCCATTGGTTGGCCTTCACTTGACCTATAAATACCCTCTAAGTTGAAGACTTTCTTCATCCTCACTTGATCTATCTAAGTCTCAAAATACTCCTCCCTCATTCTTTCACGCCCACCACACCCCTCCCTTGAGAAGGTCTGCCCTCAGCTGCAGCCCCCCCTCTCGTGAAACAATGCCAACCCCCCTATTTCTAGTTTTTTGTGATAATACCCTTTTTGTGGTATAGAAATACTCTCCTAGTATTGTTATAATGCCCAAATACTGGCCCAAATACCTTGTAGTATTCCCAAGGTTACACTTATACAAAAGCCGAGAAAATACTATTATACTTCCCTACCACAAAAACGAAACCTAAGTAAATCTTCACCCGTAGTTGAAGTTATAAGTAGAAGTTGGTTAGAACTTCTAAGGGTTGGTTGGAGCGGCCTGAGCGCGCGGGTAGGAGCTAAACCTTGCTCGGGATCGACATTTAAACTCGGATAATTTTGGGCTTATCGAGGTAAACACTCATGACCTTATTGTAATTGGAAATTACATGTTGTTGGAATATATAGATGAAGTATACTATATAGAATTGAACATAGTTGTGCGGCAATGTCTTTTGACTTAAGCATGAATAATACTTACGGCAATGTCTTGCGACTTAAGCCTGAATTTAAATAAGAGAACTGAACTGTAATTACATAGTATTCTGACAAAGAGACTTGTGTAGCATTCTTGTGTAGTAGAATTGTACACGTCAGGTTAGATATGTTAACCCCCGGTTGGCTTGGTAGCGGCCTCGATAGAGGAGGAGATTTCTGCCATGTGGGGAGGTCTTTGCGAATTTTCGTAGAATATTCTACATTGAGATCTAGGATGTTAATAGGCGCTGTGGCCTCTATAGGTTGAAGTACTACGTATGGCGTGATCTACTTGGCTTAAGGAGTAGCCGACGGTTCGAGTTACTTGAGCGTTTTGCTATTAGTCGATAATCGCCGCGAGGTATGTGAACCTCTTCCTATCCTTTATAGCATGATATGTGTGAACTATGTAAATGCGGTAGGCGTACGTGTGTTAAGCGTATTTGGTTGTTTTAAAACATAAAGTGTTATAACGGCATGGGAAGTTGGTTATAACGACTTTATGTAGGTAAGAAAATGCTTTGTGGTTTTAAAAGGTAAATCGATTTGAATTATAAGCGGCTTGTTATGTGTTAATGGAGAACTTGAAGTATTTCAAAAGATTTATGAATCGTTTTGAAAAGAAGAGTAATACTTGGTTTTTGAAAACTTAAGAGTTATACTAGCTTTATGGGAAGTTAGGTATAACGGCTTAAGAATGTGAAATGGATTTTGGAAATGAGAACAAGTATCGAACAAACCACTGCAGCGTTAATAAAGGAAAATGTATTGACTAATGAATTATGGGTAAAACCGGTAGAAACCTCCATCATAGAAGCTAAGATAAGACAAAATGATATTACATTTTCTAGATCATGGCTGCTGTAATAAGAATGTTATAAACAAGGATAACCTACTCGCACGTAAGACATATATTACTCGGTTGTTCTTAAAAGGAATTAAGTGATCATGATTATGAAACTATGAAATCTTTCAAAAATGGGACTTGAGTAACTGAAACTAGGCAAACTGGAACTTTAGGAAAAATGAATGTTGTTACTTGACTTTAAAGGAATGTGGGTTGGTTTACTTAAAAATGTGGGTCACTCTATTCTTATACTACAGTATTGGGTGACTTATTGAAAAAGGAATGGATCTTTTAAAAGGATTTAACGTTATGTAGTACTTTGAGGTTAAAACCGCTTTGTCATAAAATGAAAGTACTTTAAGTTGTGTGTAACTTGCCTATGTTTGCGTATGATAGACTTCTGTACAAGGAATGTATTTCACTCGACTAGGTTCGTGGGATGAACAGGAATGTATTTCACTCGACTCTGGGTTCGTGGGATGAGCAGGAATGTATTTCACTCGACCACAGGTCATCCGGAATGTATTTCACTCGACTCACGGCTCATCCGAATGTATTTCACCCGACTACCGGTTCATCCGAATGTATTTCACGACTACCGGTTCATCGGAATGTATTTCACGACTCAGGTTCATCCGAATGTATTTCACCCGACCACCGGTTCATCCGAATGTATTTCACTCGACTCTGGCCCATCCGAATGTATTTCACTCGACCTCGGTTCATGGGATGAACCGAATGTATCCTACACGTTTCTATCTGGGTCCATAAGATGGGCGAGACACATTATACGTATCACATGATTTGTACCTAGGCCGCGAGCGATGAGGAAGAGTTCCACGGGCGTGAGGATGACTTTGAGGCGTGAGTCACGACTTGACATGATCGCTTTTATGTTGTGAATCGTAGTTTGTTATCATACATGTCTCATGCTTTATATAGACTATTATGATTTCATTTGATATTTTCTGCTTTCACATACTTGGTACATTATCGACCTCCTTGGCTGCGTTCATCTGCGCGGTAGAAGTACATCGATTGTCGATCCCGCTTATAGGATCACATTTCAGCGTGTTGGGAAGCTCCGTTCCTGAGGCTTATCTTTGGTATGTTACCACAGATGCAGAGGTTCTTGTACATTCGGGGTATGGCGGGAGCCCCTGTCGTCATAGTTGTTGTCACTTCTTAGAAGTGCTGTAATCTTGTTGTAGGCGATGCGTAAAAAGGATAATTGTTGGTATTTATGTATATATCCAAGGCAACTTGTTTTGGTTGCTTTGTTTATTTATCATGTCTCTTAATTCATGTTCATGTTTTTATTTCCGCTGATTTTCTCGATGTTGTATCACTAGGGTGCCGGGTAAGGCAGGTCACTGCCCGAGTTCGGTCGTGATGGTATGGCGGCCACGTCCCGCCATTGTTGTCGTATCATTCTTAAGTGCGTAATACTGTTGTGGCGAGTTGTAGAAAGGGATGTGCTTGTTCAAATTGTTATTCATTTATATCTCAAGATGTACTTAGTTTTGGTTAGCTTTGTCCTCTTATTTCCTTTGTCTTATTACATTGGTTTCATGTATTGTCTTTATATTCGCTGATTTCTACGATGTATGACTACTCCGGTGCGGGTAAGGCACTAGTTGCGGAGCCGGTTCGGTCGTGGCTATCGCGACCGGCAGAACCGGCGTGGATCGTGCCTTACCGCACCAATGTATACATCGAGTAATATCAACAAACACAAACCATATGAGATAATGTAGTATAAAACAATAATCAGGAAAACTTGCCTTTGGCATATATATAAATGACAACTTTTAACATGAGCAGTTTAATCCTTTTTACAAACCATGCCCACAACAAAGATCACTACGGACCTCTAAGAATGATATGACAACAATGGCGGGGCAGGGCCCGCCAAACCTGAATGTAAACACTTACTCTGACGAGGACTACACCATCATAAGCCTCGGAGAAACGGAGCTTCCTAAACGGCTTATCAGACCACGAGAGCTAGGATCAACGATCGGGTGTACCTCAACTGCGGCATGAACGCAAATGGCCGAAGGAGTCGGTCTGGCAGCGATGCAGTATGTGAAACTAAAATAAATCTTGTAAATGAAATCATAGTAGTCTATACAAAGCGGGAGACATGTATGATAACCAAACTCTGATTCATAAATAAGCCATGTCAAGTCGTGGACTCACACCCTCAAGTCATCACTCAATTTAACAACGGGTCTCACGCCCACAACATCAATCGTCGTGCGTGGAATACCTTCCTCCGCTTAGCTTTATGATATACAAGCACCAAGGAATACATGAACACCGAGTCCCACCTGTGTCCTAATAAGCATGCGGGGTAAGTGCGAAGGCATAGCCGACTACTAACACTCACCGTACCAACAAGGTCATAAATCGTATCATAAGATCTGTCTGCATCGCCACATGATCAAAGGCGGCCACTTGCCCGATGATCTAATGCGGCGTCTAGTCCGGAACTTCCCGCAGCTCCGCATAGGCCAATCTCATCGGCCCGCATGGTATTCCCTCGCATCGGGTACTCCGGCATCGCCACTTCGCGATCCGCGTAGCGTGACGCGTGCCCATAAGGGCGTACACTAACCCGGAACTCTCGTAGTTCGCAAGAGTTCCCAGGACCCGCGTGAGGTATTCTCGAATCATGGTCCTGCATCGCTGAGTCTACCCGCGTCGGAGGCGGCTTAACCCTGAATCATCTCAAGAGATGAATGCCACAATACTATCATAACGTGATAGTTTAATAAGCACAATCAAGGAAACCCTTACACAAACATCACAAGATACTAACACGTAGCATCCTAACACGTTTACTTATCAAGGCAACAAGAAAGTATTACAAGGCTATCACAAACCAATACAATCAAGTTATTCACACAAGGTACTTTCTACTAACAAGTTCGTTATCTATCCCCAAGTACTTCACACATTTAAAAATCTTAAAAAAGATCATTTCTTTCACATAAGTCACACAATACGTAGTATAAAATAGAGTGGTTGCCCTTTTAAGAAACCTAAACTCTTACCTTTGTAAAATCAAGTAACAACATTATTTTCCAAATGTCCAAGTTTGCCTAATTTCAAATGTTCACGTTCTTATTTTAGAAAGGTTAGTAGTTCATAGTCTTATTCATTTAAGAATATAATTCTCTTTTAAACAATCTGAGAAACATAAGCCTTATGTGTGAGTAGGATATTCTTGTTTATAACAATCTTATTACAGCAGCCATGATCTAGGAAATATCATTTTGTCTCATCTTAGCCACATGCGGATGGAAGTTTCTCTTGGTTTTTCATAATACTTAATTATTCAAAACATTTCCTTTTATTAACGCTGCAGTGGTTTGTCGATACACATTCTGATTTCCGAAATCAGTAAAGCATTCTTAAGCCGTTATACCTAACTTCCCATAAAGCTAGTATAACGCTTAAGTTTTCAAACACCAAGTATTACTTCTCCTTTCAAAATGATTCAAAAATCTTTTGAAAATACTTCAAGTTCTTTCTATCATATAACAAGCGCTTATAGTTCAAATCATTACTTTTTAAAAACCACATGTATTTTCTTACTAACATAAAGCTGTTATAACCAACTTCCCATAAAGCTGTTATAACACTTTATGTTTTAAACCATTCAAACACATTTAGCACCTGTACGTCTACCGTACTACATAGTTCACACATATCATGCTAGAGAGATAGGAAGAGGTTCACATACCTCGCGACGATTATCGACTAATAGCAAAATGCCCGAGTACCTCAAGCGTCGGCTACTCCTTAAGCCACGTGGATCGCGCCACACGTAGTACATCCACCTATAAGGCCACAAGGCGCTTATTAACATTTAGGTCTCATCGTAGAACTTCTCTGAGAAAATTGAAGACTCCCCCATAACAGAAATCTCCTCTCTATCGAGTAGGCTACCAAGCCAACCAGTGGGGTTATACATCTAACCCTAACTGGTACAATTCTACTCCGCACTACTACACAAGTCTCTTTATGTCTGGTCTATGTAATTACGATTCGATTCTTAGCTTAAGTCCAAGGACATTGCCACAAGCTATGTTGATTATATATATAGTATACTTCAACTATATACACCTACAACATCTAATATCCAATTACAATAGGGGACAAGATAATTACCTCGATAAGCCCATAATTATCCAAGTATAAAGTCGATCCGGGCAATCGTTTAGCTCGACTCCGAGCGCCCAACCCGCTCTAAACCACCCAGAAGTTCTAACCAACTTCTACACAATACTCCAACGGACTATGGAGATTTTCCTAGGGTTACGGTTTGTGGTAGCGGGAAGTATAATAGTATTTTACGGGCTTTTTGTATAGGTATACCCTAAGAATACAACAAGGTATAGGGCTAAGGTAATTTGGGCATTATAACACTACTTTTGAGAGTATTTCTACCAAGAGGGGGGTATTATATGAAACCAACTAGGCTAGGGGTACCCACGGCCACACCTGAGGAGGGGGTGGCTACCCACCGGCCTACCCAGCTGGGGAACTCTCGACGAGGGGCCTGCGAAAAGGGAGGGGAAGGCTCTCAAGACTTAGGCATTTTGGATGAAGAAGTTCATCAAAGGAGAGGGTATTTATAGCACAAGCCAAGGCCAACCAATGGCCAAGATCAGCCAAGTGCCTAGCAAGTGTAGGGCCAAGATTCACCCAAGTGTCTAGCCAACTTGCACACAAAATATCTACCAAAATATCTCCCACTGCTCTCCCCAAATCGTCCAAACCGCCCACTTTGCCCACCAATGAGAGGGTGCAGTGCCGCCTCTCGTTGGTCCAAAATGTTCGTCTCTCGGAAAAATCCGCAAAAATACTTAATGACATAGCGGAAATTCCCTACGAAAGTCGTGGAAAACGTTTAGTCGAAAAACGAATCTAAACGGGTGTTGTGCACAAACATATTTCGGACCAAAGTTGCCACATGGTGGTGACACGTGTCGCCCCGATTAAATCAAAATATTTCGTCTTAGAAAATATCCAAACGCCAAAATCTCAAAATCAAAGCGGCCCCACAAGCGTAAATTTCTCGTGGCCCCACGTGACCATTTTCGAAAATAAAATTCCATAATTCTCTAATATTCCAGAAGTCCGAATACCAAACTGGGAATCCAATTCCCATAAACGAACCTTTTTCCTTCACAAAACCGGAAACTTTTCCGTGGAAAATTCACCTCTTTCTTCCTTTCCAATCTTTACGCCGTATTCGCACGCACGCCCTGCATACATACCCTGGAACTACGGGGTATAACATTCTTCCCCCCTTAGAAACATTCGTCCCGAATGTTCCTTCTAAGTCTCAAACGAACACGTGACAGTATAGTCTTCACTACTATACTTACGAAACAATCTCGCCACGTACCCCCGAAATCAAAACATCGCCCGGGCGAGAATGCGTCTGAGACTCACTTTGAGTTCCTAGCCCCGCACGTACAAAATCCCAGAAAGAGAAACAGCCGTACATTCTGGCTCCACTGTCGTCATAAGGTGAAGGTAGGCACCCTGCAACCTCACAACCTTTTGGATAACATCAACACCGCCGAGGCGACGCGGCCAGAAGAACACGATAGGCGCCCCATCGCCCGACCAGCGGTCGAACGCATCCACGAACTTGCACTGGCTAACCAAACATGGGCCTAACACCCTGACCACTAACACAAAGAGGACCACACAACTGACCACACCATGAACCTACCGCGGGTTGACCGCGCGTAGCCTCAACCCGACAAAGCGCGAAATACCATCTCCGTAGGAACAATCTTACTAACACGTTACGAAAACCTCGCGGTCTTCTTAGCTCAACTACCCTCTTTCATTTCATACTACATAGGGACTTATCCCACGAACATAGCTCACGGCACTATGCACTCCTATAAGGGTCAAACATAACACTACACCTTTCTCGAGACGGCCTTACCTCTAAGGTCTTTACGTCTAACACTCTAAGGCTCACCTTCTATCCCCAAAATCTTACTCGGTTAACCGCATGATTCTAATCACAACTAACACATGCTATCGAACATAGCACTTAAGGTATACTCACCGAAAGTTACCGAAGGACTTTGCCGCTCGACCTCTTCGTCCTTGGTTAACGGCCGATCTCACGTTTCGGCTGCCATGCGCATAAGCCCGCATACGCCATGCTCAAGCCTAGCGAAGGACTACTCTTGCACAACCTTCTCTTAGGTAGTCATCAAGACTTGCGATACATCGGTATACTCTCGTAGCCAAATCCATAGCTAGTAACAAGGTTGTCTCTGCAATCTATATTCTCGGTTCCCGTGGCCGAAGGTTCAAATATCGTGGGCCTTGAGAACCGCCGTGTGCTAAACTCTGTGGGGCTAGTGACGTCGCAGAATCCCCGAATGAAGCACTACCAGGTAATGATTGGGCTGTGCCTCGCCATGCTTAAACTGCTCGCTCATTTGCCTTGCCTCGCAGGCTCGGGTTGCCTGCAGCGGCATAACGATAAGGAAAGAATTTCGTCGGAGGGTCCAACTTACAACACGGCTCTAAGGCACGATCTCGAGTGAGAAGAATAGAACCCAATCCTAAATATCCTATAGCCTCACGATTATTGGTGTGGTGCACAACACAGATAATCAAGACTTCCGATCTGATGCGTAGACACTTTCCGAGGATTAACCGCTTCGATACCACTTTTGTCATTTGTTCGACCGGGGCGTGGTCGTGCCCAGGGCACCCAAGTAGACATACATCAGTAATCAATGGAACAAACACAACCATATGAGATAATGTAGTATAAAACAATAATCTGTGAAAACTTGCCTTTCGGCGTATATATAAATGACAACTTTTAACACGACAGTTTAATCCTTTTACAAACCATGCCCACAACGGTACTACGGACCTGCAGAATGATATGACAACAATGGCGGGACGGGGCCCGCCAAACCCCTGAATGTAAACACTTACTACGACGGACTACACCACCGATAAGCCTCGAGAAAGCGGGCTTCCCAACGCCGAATGACCACGAGCTAGGATCAACGATCCGGTGTACCTCAACTGCGCAGATGAACGCGGCCCCAAGGAGGTCTGCAGTGCAGAGTATGTGAAACTAAAATAAATCGTAAATGAAATCATAGTAGTCTATACAAAGCAGGAGACATGTATGATAACCAAACTCTGATTCACCATAAATAGCGGTCATGTCAAGTCGTGGACTCACACCTCAAGTCATCACTCAATTTAACAATGGGTCTCACGCCCAACATCAATCGTGCGTGGAATACCTTCGCCAGCTGCGCTTTATGATATACAAGCACCAAGGAATACACATGAACACGAGTCCCACTGTCCTAATAAAGCTGCATGGTAAGAAGGCATAGCCGAGCTACTAACACTCACCGTACCAACAAGGTCATAAAGCGTATCATAAGATCTGTCTATCGCCACATGATCAAAGGCGGCCTTGCCCGCAATCTAATGCGCGCGTCTAGTCCCGAACTTCCCGCCCGCATAGGCCAATCTCATCGCCCGCATGAGGTATTCCGCGTCGGGTAGCTACTCCCGGCATCGCCCGGACGCGATCGCGTAGCGCGACGCGTGCCCATAAGGGCGACACTAACACGGAACTCTCGTAGTTCCGCGATAGGCCCAGACCCGCGTGAGGTATTCTCGAATCATGGTCCTGCACGCGAGTCTACCCCGCGTCGGAGGCGGCTTAACCCGGAATCATCTCAAGAGATGAATGCCACAATACTATCATAACGACCCGATAGTTTAATAAGCACAATCAAGGAAACCCTTTACACAAACATCACAAGATACTAACACACG
Organism: Przewalskia tangutica; assembly: GCA_029844215.1. Classification (NCBI taxonomy): domain Eukaryota; kingdom Viridiplantae; phylum Streptophyta; class Magnoliopsida; order Solanales; family Solanaceae; genus Przewalskia; species Przewalskia tangutica. The sequence goes on along the minus strand of CM056736.1, from coordinate 63,349,303 downwards.
TAGCGTCCTAACACGCTTACTTATCAAGGCAACAAGAAAGTATTACAAGGCTATCACAAACCAATACAATCAAGTTATTCACATGAGGTACTTTCTACTAACAAGTTCGTATCTATCCCCAAAGTACTTCACACATTTAAAAATCTTAAAAGATCTGTTTCTTTCACATAAGTCACACAATACAGTAGTATAAAATAGAGTATTTGTCCTTTTAAGAAACCCAAAACTCTTACCTTTGTAAAATCAAGTAACAACATTATTTTCCAAATGTCCAAGTTTGCCTAATTTCAAATGTTCACGTTTCTTATTTTAGAAAGGTTCAGTAGTTCATAGTCTTATTCATTTAAGAATATAATTCTCTTTTAAACAATCGAGAAACATAAGCCTTATGTGTGAGTAGGATATTCTTGTTTATAACAATCTTATTACAATGACCATGATCTAGGAAATATCATTTTGTCTCATCTTAGCTTCATGCAGATGGAAGTTTCTCTGGTTTTCATAATACTTAATTATTCAAAACATTTCCTTTTATTAACTGCGATGGTTTGTCGATACATTACGATTTCGAAATCAAGAAAGCATTCTTAAGCCGTTATACCTAACTTCCCATAAAGCTAGTATAACGCTTAAGTTTTCAAACACCAAGTATTACTTCTTTTCAAAATGATTCAAAATCTTTTGAAAATACTTCAAGTTCTTTCTTATCATATAACAAGCCGCTTATAGTTCAAATCGATTACTTTTTAAAAACCACATGTATTTTCTTACTAACATAAAGTTATAACCAACTTCCCATAAAGCCGTTATAACACTTTATGTTTTAAACCATTCAAACATTTAGCAACGTATGCGTCTACCGCACTACATAGTTCACACATATCATGCTAGAGATAGGAAGAGGTTCACATACCTCGCGGCGATTATCGACTAATAGCAAAATGCTCGAGTACCTGCCGCCGGCTACTCCAAGCCACGTAGATCGCGCCACACGTAGTACATCCACCTATAAGGCCACAAAGCGCATTAACATTTAGGTCTCATCGTAGAACTTCTCAGAAAATTGGCAAAGACCTCCCAATGGCAGCGTAAATCTCCTCTCTATCGAGGCCTACCAAGCCAACCATGGGGGTTATACATCTAACCCTACTGGTACAATTCTACTCCACTGCTACTACACAAGTCTCTTAATACACCTATGTAATTACGATTCGCTTCTTCGAGCTTAAGTCCAAGGACATTGCACACAAGCTATGTTCATTATATATATATAGTATACTTCAACTATATACTCCTGACATGTAATATCCAATTACAATAGGACAAGATAATTACCTCGATAAGCCCATAATTATCCAAGTATAAAGTCGATCCCAGGCAATCGTTTAGCTCAACTCAGCGCCCAACTCGCTCTAAACCACCCTTAGAAGTTCTAACCAACTTCTACACAATACTCCAACGGTATGGAGATTTTCCTAGGGTTACGGTTTTGTGGTGACGGAAGTATAATAGTATTTTCGGGCTTTCAGATAGGTATAACCTTAGAATCACACAAGGTATAGGGCTAAGGTAATTTGGGCATTATAACAATACTTTGAGAGTATTTCTACCAAGAGGGGTATTATATGAAAACAAACTAGCAGGGGGTACCCACGGCCACACCACAGCGAGGGGGTGGCTACTGGCCTACCCACTGGGGAACTCTCGACGAGGGCCTGCGAAAAGGGGAGGAAGGCTCTCAAGACTTAGGCATTTTGGATGAAGAAGTTCATCAAAGGAGAGAGGGTATTTATAGCACAAGCCAAGGCCAACCAATGGCCAAGATCTGGCCAGTGCCCAGCAAGTGTAGGGCAAGATTCACCCAAGTGTCTAGCCAACTTGCACACAAAATATCTACCAAAAATATCTCCCACTCGCCCTCCCAAATCGTCCAAACGCCCACTTTGCCCACCAATGAGAGGGTGCCAAGTGCGCCTCTCGTTGGTCCAAAATGTTCCGTCTCTCGGAAAAATCCGCAAAAATACTTAATGACATAGCGGAAATTCCCTACGAAAGTCGTGAAAACGTTTAGTCGAAAAAACGACTTAACCGGGTGTTGTGCACAAACATATTTCGACCCAAAGGTGCCACATGGGGTGACACGTGTCGCTCGATTCGATCAAAATATTTAGTCTTAGAAAATATCCAAACGCCAAAATCTCAAAATCAAAGCTGGCCCACAAAACCAGTAAATTTCTCCGTGGGCCCACGTGACCATTTTCGAAAATAAAATTCCATAATTCTCTAATATTCCAGGAAGTCCGAATACCAAATCTGGGAATCCAATTCCCATAAACGAACCTTTTTCCTTCACAAAAACCGGAAACTTTTCCGTGGAAAATTCACCTCTTTCTTCCTTTCCAATCTTTCTGTCGTATTCTCGTACGTACGTCCTTGCATACATACCCTGGAACTACGGGGTATAACAGTTCGGGTCGTGACAAAAGTGGTATCAGAGCAGTTAATCCTCGGAAAGTGTCTACAGACCGTATCCAGTAGAGTCTTGATTATCGGTGTGTTGTGCACCACACCAATAATCAGGAGGCTATAGGATATTTAGGATTGGTTTCCATTCTTCTCACTCTGAGATCGTGTCTTAGAGCTGTGTTGTAAGTTGGACCCTCTAACGTATTTCTTTCCCTTACCGTTATGCCTCCGCGTAGGGCAAACCGGGCCTGCGAGGCGCGCCGCCGAGGCCGCGAGTAGAGTGCAGAGGGTTACGAGGGCACAGGCCCAACCATCACCTGAGTTAGGTGCTTCTTTCGGGGAGTTCTGCGACGTCACTAGCCCCAGCAGAGTTTAGCAAGGCGGCGGCAGTTCCTGCTGCGGCCATGATATTTGAACCTTCAGTTCCACGACCGGGAACAGAGAATATAGATTGCAAAGAGGCGACCCTATTACTAGCTAAGGATGTAGCTACCTGAGGGTATATGATGTATCGATTTATCGCGGGTCTTGATGACTATCTAAGAGAGGGTGGTTCAAGAATAGCTCGTCAGTTAGGCTTGAGCATGGCCTGTGTACGGGCTTATGCGCAGCAGGTCGAGAAACGTAGAGATCGACGGGTTAACCAAGGACAGCAGAAGAAGGCCAGAACAGCAGGGTCCTTTGATAACTTTCGAGGCAAATCGCCTCACCAGCAGATTAGATATGCACCTCCGCCAGTGCAGAGTGGTCTTCCACGGATTTCAGGACTTTCGGTATCACGAGTTGGTCGAGCTCCGGACTTAGGTTCCACGATGTAACGCGCCATTCCGGGGAATGTCGTCTTTTAGTTGGTACTTGTTTTACCTGCGGCCGACAGGGCCATGTGTGGAAAGGACATCCTAGTAGGAAGGATGCAAGTTGGAGGACTCAGCCTTCAGGATCGGTGGGTAGTTCGTTACCTTCCCTAGCTATGCGCCCTACGGGGCAGGTTTGATTAGAACGACATAGGGGAGTGAAGCAGTAGATTCAGGCATATCTTTAACCCTCTAGAGATCAGTATGTGTGATAAGATGAGTATATCATAAGTGTTATGTTCTGATAGCAGTGAGTTAGTTGTGATTAGAAATCATGGTTAGTAACCGGGTAAGATTTGGGGGATAGAGAAAGTGTGAGCCTTAGAATGTTATACGTGGAGACCTTAGAGGTAAGGCCATCTTGAGTAAAAGATTACATTTGTGTTTGACCCTTATCGGAGTGCATAGTGCACATGAGCTATGTTTGTATAATAAGTCCCTGGGTAGTGTGAAATGAAAGAGGGTAGTTGAGCTAAGAAGACCGCTAGGTTTTCGTAACGTAATTAGTAAAATTGTTCCGGATCGGGGAGCTAGTGTTTTACGCGTTGCCGGGTCGGGTTGAGGCCATGTTGCGGGTCAACCCGCAACCTGTTTTATGATGGAGTCGGTTTGTGGTGGTCCCGCCGGGTGGTAGGGTCACGAGGGTGTTAGGCCCAAGTTTAGTTAACCATCGTACGAGTTCGTGGATACGTTCGACCCGATGGTCGGGCCACGAGGTCACCGCCTTATCTTTTAGTCAAACCGTACTCGGTAGTAAGTTGCGAGATGATATTTCGTAAAGGTTGTAAGGCTGCACGGTGCCTACCTTCACCTTATGATTATAGGAGCAGTGGTACGAAGCTTGCTTTTTCCGAAGTTTTACCAGCAGGGTTAGGAACTCGGCGAGTCTCGTATCGTATTCATCCTCGGGCAGTGTTTGGATTTCAGGGTAGTTGTGAGATTGTTGTCTCTGTTGGAAATGTTTTATAGCTACCATTTCGCTTTTGAATGTCGCCTTATGAAGCCTTGTAGGGGCGGAAGTGTATGTTGCCGGTCGATTGGTTCGATGTTGGCAAAGATTCAGATAGTTGGTTTATACTTGTTCAATAGAAATGTGGTAGGTTATGAGAAAGAGTTCGAGTGTACAAGCAGGGTACGACGAGTAAGGGAAGAAGCGAGCATGTATGGCGAGCATAGATGTGATCATTTCTTTTGAAAAGAGAAGGTGCGAAGGAAGTATATTTTAGACCCCGGAGAGAGGTATTTGTGGTGATGTTAGAGGTGTTTCCTCGTGGACTTGGATGGAAGTATTTGCGCGGGTGTTTCTGTGGCCAGGTGTGGCAGGATTGTTCTCGTAAGTATAGTAGTGAAGACTATACTGGCGCACGTTTGTTTTGAGACTTAGAAGGAACATTCGAATGAATGTTTCTAAGGAGAGGAGAATGTTATACCGTATTTCCGGTTTATGTAGTAGGGCGTGCGTAGAAAAGTTTGGGCTTTAAAGTAGGCTTGGCGAAATATTTTTGTGCACAACACGGTTAGAGTCGTTTTTATGGCAAACGCTTTACATAACTTGCGAAGGGAAAATTCCGGCTATGTCTTTTTTAATTTTTGCGGATTTTTCCGAGAGACGAAATGTTTTGGACCAACGAGAGGGCAACACTTGGCACCCTCTCATTGGTGGGCGTGTGGGGCGGCTTGGACGAAAATGGAGAGTGGGAGTAGGTAGGATATTTTGTGATATTTGTGTGGTAGATGGATAAGGTACACATGGATGAATCTTGACCCTACACTTGCCTTGCACTTGGCATGATCTTGGCCATTGGTTGGCCCTTGACCTATAAATACCCTCCTTTGAAGACTTCTTCATCCATTCTACAAATCTCCAAGTCTTGAAATTCCCTCCCCTCTCTAGTAGTGTTCTCTTCCTCCCCCTTGTGAGGTCTTAGCCGAGAGCACCCCTCCCCCCTTTGAGAGGCCTTTGGCCGAGGGGTACCCCCCTCTCCTAGTGGTGCTAGCCGTAGCACACCCCTACCTTGAGTTGTCGTTATAAATACTACCCCCAGGTAGAAATACTCTCAAGTATTGTTACTATACCAAAATACCTTGGCCTTAATACCTTGTAGTATTCCAAAGATACCTCTATACGTAGAGCAGGAAATACTACCTTATGTCCTTTTGTCTCAAACCAAAACCTAAGGAAAACCTCCATAGTTGGTTGAAGTGTTAAGTAGAAGTTGCGTAGAACTTCTAAGGGTTGTTTGGAGCGGGTTGGTGCGTGCAGTTTAGGAGCTAAACCTTGCTCAGGATCGACTTTTATCTCGGATAATTTTGGGCTTATCGAGGTAAATAATCTTGTCCCTTATTGTAATTGGAAATTACATGTTGTAGGATTATATAGTTGAAGTATACTATATATAGAACTGAACATAGTTTTGCGGCAATGTCTTTTGACTTAAGCCTGAATTTAAAGAAAGAGAATCGAATCGTAATTACATGGGATGTATTACAGAGACTTGTGTAGCATTCTTGTGAGTAGAATTGTACACGCCCGGTTAGGCGATAAACCCCCTGGTTGGCTTGGTCAGCCTCGATAGAGGAGGAGATTTACGGGGAGGTCGCCAATTTTCGTAGAATATTCTACGTTGAGATCTAGATGTTAATAGGCGCCTTGTGGCCTCTATAGGTTGAAGTACTACGTATGGCGTGATCTACTTGACTTAAGGAGTAGTCGACGGTTTGAGGTACTTGGAGCGTTTTGCTATTAGTCGATAATCGTCGCGAGGTATGTGAACCTCTTCCTATCTTTTCTAGCATGATATGTGTATAACTATGTAGTACGGTAGACGTACATGTGTTAAATGTAATTGATTGGTTTAAAACATAAAGTGTTATAACGGATTTATGGGAAGTTGGTTATAACAGCTTTATGTAGGTAAGAAAATGCTTTGTGGTTTTGAAAGGTAACTGATTTGACTTATAACTGACTTGATGTGTGATAATAAAGAACTTGAAGTATTTCAAAAGAATCATTTTGAAAGAAGAAGTAATACTTGGTTTGAAAACATAAGAGTTATACTAGCTTTATGGGAAGTTAGGTATAACGTCTTAAGAGAGGTAAAGAGAATGGTTTACTGATTTTTTTGAAGTTAAGAGACTTGATCTGAAAAGATAAGAGACTTGACTTAATTAAATTAATATGAATTTTGTGTGAAACCTCATTCGTGAGTAATGAGTACTTGGTTTTTAAAAGGAATAATGTTTCTTGATTTGAGAAATCGAGAATGAGTATCGACAAACCAATCGGCGTTAATAAAGGAAATGTTTTGATTAATGAAGTATTATTAAAACCAAGAAACCTCCATCCGCATAGAAGCTAAGATGAGACAAAATGATATTACATTTCCTAGATCATGGTCGCTAATAAGATTGATTATGAACAAGAATAACCTACTCACATATAAGGCATATGTTTCTCATTGTTTAAAAGAGAATTATATTCTTAAATGGATAAGACTATGAACTACTTAAACCTTTCTAAAATAAGAAACGTGAACATTTGAAATTAGGCAAACTTGAACGCTTGGAAAATAATGTTGTTACTTGATTTTACAAAGGGAAGTGTTTTGGTTTACTTAAAAGATAGTCACTCTATTTTATACTACGTATTGTGTGACTTCGTGAAAGAAACGGATCTTTTAAAGAGTTAATGTATGAAGTACTTTGGGGATAGATATTCGAACTTATTAGCATAAAGTACCTTGTGTGAATAACTTGATTTTGTTGGTTTGTGATAGCCTTCTAATACTTTCTTGTTGATTTGATAAGTAAACATGTTAGGATGCTACGTGTGTTAGTATCTTGTGATTGTTGTGTAAGGGGTCATTCTTGTTGTGCTTACGTTGTTAAACGTTAAGCCCGTTATCAAGTTATTGTATCACCTACCCTCGACTTAATATACCGAGGGCTTGCCACCCTTGACGCGGTCTATACGGCTACGCGGTCTGTGAGACTACGCGAGCAGCGGTATGCTCGTGATTGATCATTCCGGTGTTTAGCCCGACGCGGGATGCCCTATGCGGTCCACGGGACTATGCGGTCTATTAAGACTATGCGCGGCCGCGGAGTCCGCGGATACCGGGGTTGCCGCCTCCGTCACGGGGTATACCTCGGCGATCAGGACCGTGATTCGAGAATACCTCACGCGGTTCTGTGTGACCTATCGCGGAGTGCGGTAAGTTCCAGAATAGGCGGCACATTGATACCGCGGGCGAGTGGCGGCCGATCATGTGGTGCGGTCCAGAAAGACCTCGTGATACGCTTTTATAGCATTGTTGGTGCGTGGGTTTTAGTGGTCGCTATGCCTTCGCATTTACCGCACGGTTTTATTATGACACGGGTGGGACTCGTGTTCGTGTGTATTCCTTGGTGCTTTATATCATGGATCGGCAGTGAGGAAGGTATTCCACGCATGATTGATGTTGTGGGCGTGAGACCCATTGTTATACTTGAGTGATGACTTGAGGCGCGAGTCCCCGACTTGACATATCGCTTATCGTGAACGTAGTTTGGTTATCATACATGTCTCCCGCTTTATATAGACTACTATGATTTCACTTACGTATTTTTCGATTCACATACTTGGTACTGTTATCGACCTCCTGAAATGCGCTCACGCGCAGTAGAGGTACACCGTGTTGATCCTCGCCATGTGGTCACAATTCAGCGTTTGGGAAGCTCCGTTTCTCAGGAGGCTTATCGGTGGTATAGTCCCCGTCGTTGTAGGTACTTAGATTCAGGGTATGGCGGGGCCCGTCCGCCATTGTTGTCGTATCATTCTGTGAGGTCCAGAAATCACAGGGCGAGTTGTAGAAAGTGTTATACCGTGATTTCAGTATATGCGTAGGACGCACGAGAAAAGTTTGGGCTTTAAAGTAAGGCTTGGCGATTTTATTTGTGCACAACACCGGCTAGAGTCGTTGACGAAAACGCTTTCACACTTCGTAGGGAAAATTCGGCTATGTCATTTTTAATTTTTGCGGATTCTTCCGAGAGACGAAACATTTCGGACTAACGAGGCGCCACTTGGCACCCTCCCATCAGCGGACGTGAGGCGGACATTGGACGAAATTGGAGAGTGTAGTTGGTAGGATATTTTGTGTGTTGATTGATAAAGTGGGACCCACACACTTGTCCCAATCTTGGCCTACACTTGCTATGCACTTGGCATAATCTTGGCCATTGGTTGGCCTTGGCTTGACCTATAAATACCCTCCCCTTTGATGAACTTCTTCATCCAAAATTGTGCTAAGTCTTGAAGTCTCTTCCTCCTCTGAGTTCTCCCCTCCCCCTTGCGAGGCCTTAGCCAGAGTCCCTCCCTCAAGTCGAGAGTACCCCCAGTGGGTAGGCCGAGGGTATACACTCCCTTGTGGTGTTGTCTCGTATAAATACCCTCCTCTTGGTAGAAATACTCTCAAAAGTATTGTTACTATACCAAAATTACCTTAGCCAGATACCTTGTAGTATTCCAAAGAAACCTCTATACGTAGAGTCTGGAAATACTCAGATGTCCTTTTGTCTCAAACCAAAACCTAAGGAAAATCTCCATAGTTGGTCGGAGTATTAAGTAGAGGTCGCGTAGAACTTCTAAGGGTTGTTTGAGCGGGTTGGAGCACCGAGTAGGAGCTAAGCGTTGCTAAGGATCGACATTTTTACTTGGATAATTATGGGCTTATCGAGGTAATTATCTTGTCCCTATCAGAATTGGTTATTACATGTTGTAGGAATATATAGTTGAAGATACTATATATATAATCAACATAGTTTTGTGGCAATGTCCTCGACTTAAGCCTCAATTTAAAGAATAGAATCGAATCGTAATTACGCAGGATCAGACATAAAGAGATTTGTGTAGTTTGGCAGGGAAGGGGTGCCCAATTTCCGTAGGATCTTGTATCTAGATTTATTCTACCGAGTAGTCTAGACTTTGATAGACTTGTATAACTGTATAGGTTGAATGTTCGCGAGTAGCATGTGCTACTTGAGAAGGTGGATCAGGCTAGCCGGGTTATAGCCGTGGAGCGATTTGCTAATAGTCGATAATCGCCGCGAGGTATGTGAACCTCTTCCTATCTCTTCTAGCATGATATGTGTATAACTATGTAGTACGGCAGACGTACGTGTGTTAATTGAACGTAGTTGTACGGCAATGTCTTTTGACTTAAGCGAATAATAATAATCTTGAAGTAGTTCAAGAGAATTAAGAACTGCTTTTAAAGAAGAGTAATACTTGGTTTTAAAGCTTAAGAGTTATACTAGCTTTATGGGAAGTTAGGTATAACTACTTAAGAGAGATAAAACGAATGATTTATTTATTTTAGAAGTTAAGAGACTTGATCTTGTAAGATAAGAGACTTAACTTAAATAATTATATGAATTTTGTGTGAAACCTCATTCATGAGTAATGAGTACTTGATTTTAAAAGGGATAATGTTTTTGATTTCGAAATCGTAACGTGTATCGACAAACCATCGCAGCGTTAATAAAGGGAAATGTTTTGATTAATGAAGTATTAATAAAACCAAAGAGAAACTTCCATCCGCATAAGCTAGGATGAGACAAAATGATATTTCCTAGATCACGGTCGTTGTAATAAGATTGTTATAAACAAGAATATCCTACTCACATAAGGCTTATGTTTCTTAGATGGTTTAAAAGAGAATTATATTCTTAAATGAATAAGGCTATGATCGACAAAACCTTTCTAAAATAAGAAACGTGAACATTTGAAATTAGGCAAACTTGAACGCTTGGAAAATAATGTTGTTACTTGATTTTACAAAGGTAAGTGTTTTGGTTTATTTAAAAAGACAATACTCTTTTTGTACTACGGATATCAGGTGACTTATGTGAAAGAAATGATTCTTGTAAAAGATTTAATGAATGAAGTACTTTGGGAATAGATACTAACTTGTTAGTAGAAAGTACCTTGTGTGAATAACTTGATTGTATTGGTTTGTGATAGCCTTGTAATACTTTCTTGTTGATTTGATAAGTAAACATGTTAGGATGCTACGCGTGTTAGTATCTTGTGGTTGTTATGTATGGGGGTCATTCTTTGCGGCTTACGCTGCTAAACGGTAAGTCCATCAGATCGTTATTATATCACCTACCCTCGACTTATTATACCGGTGGCTTGCCACCGACGCTGGTCTCTACGGCCTACGCAGCCTCGTGACTACGCGAGCAGCGGTATGCTCCGTGGATTGATCATTCCGGTGTTTAGCCCGACGCGGATTCCTATGCGGTCCGCTGAGACTACGCGGTCTTTCGAGACTACGCGGGTCGCGGAGCCTAGGCGGATACCGGGGTTAAGCCGCCTCCGCGGGGTATACCTCGTGCATGCGGTGACTATGGTTCGAGGAATACCTCGCGCGGTCCGTGTGACCTACGCGAGTCGCGGTAAGTTCGTGGATAGACGCCGCATGTGATCCGCGCGAGTGGCCGCCTTCGATCGTGGCGCGGTCAGAAAGACCTCGTGATACGCTTTATGGTATTTGCATCGCGGGTCTTAGTAGTCGGCTATGCCTTCGCATTTACCCCGCACGGTTCTATTGTGATGACTTCGAGGCGTGAGTCCCGACGGCATGATCGCTATTTATCAGAATCAGAGTTTGGTTATCATACATGTCTCGCTTTATATAGACTACTATGATTTCATTTGATTTATTTTCGCCACATACTTGGTACTGTTGTCGACCTCGGGGCCGCGCTCATGCCGCAGTAAAGGTACACCGCCGTTGATCCTCGCCTAGGGTCACAGCAAATGTTTGGGAAAGCTCCGCTTCTCCGAGGCTTATCTTCGTATACCGTCGTTGTAGGTATTTACATTCAGGGGTACGGCGGCCCCGCCCCGCTATCGTTGTCGATCATTTCTTAGAGGTCCTGTAGCATCGCTGTGGTGTGGTTTGTAAAAGGATTAAACTGTTCTTTTGTAAGAATTGTTATTTATATATATGCCGAAAGGCAAGTTTTCCTCAGATTACTATTTCATACTTCATCGTTTCACGATGTGTTTTATGTTCGCTGATTACTCGATGTTGTATCACCAGGGTGCCCGGGTAGGCACCACCACGCCCGGCTCGGGTCGTGACAAAAGTGGTATCGAGCGCTTAATCTCTGAAAGTGTCTACAGCCGCATCAGAGAGAGTCTCGATTATCGCTGGTTGTGCACCACGCCAATAATCGTGAGGCTATAGGATATTTAGATTGGTTTCTATTCTTCTCACTCGAGATCGTGCCTTAGAGTGTGTTGTAAGTCGGACCTGACGAAATTCTTTCCTTTATCGTTATGCTCGCGCAGGCAACCCGGTCCAGAGGGCAAGGCGTTGCGGAGCCGCAAGAGAGTTCGTGAGGGTCATGGGGCACAGCCCAATCATTACCTAGGGTAGTGCTTTCGGGGATTTCGCGACGTCACTAGCCTGAGAGTTTACACGGCGGCGGCTCTCTGCGGCCATGACATTTGAACCCTTCCACGGCCATCGAACAGAGAATATAGATTGCAAAGCGACTCGATACTAGCATGGATTTGGATACTGCAGAGTATACCGATTTCCGCGAGTCTCACGGCTATCTAAGAGAGGATCGCGCAAGAGTAATTCTTCATTGGGCTTGAGCATGGCCTGCATCGCTTATGCGCAGCAGGCCAAGAAACGTACAGATCGATGGATTAACGAAGGACGACAGAAGAGGGCCAGAGCAGCAAGGTCCTTTGGTAACTTTCGAGGCGAGTCACCTCACCAGCGGATTAGATTATGCACATCCACCAGTGCAGAGAGGTCCTCAACGGGTTCGTGACGCTCGGTATGCAGGAGTCGGTCGTAACCTGTGGCTTCCGATTCACAGTGATGCACGCCATCCCGGAATGTCGCCTTTAGTTGGTACTTGTCAGATCTATGACCGCTGTGGTCTGGTGTCAAGAGTGTCTCAGGAGGACTTAGCCTTCAGATCGGTGGTAGTTGTCATCTCCTCACGTATGCCACTACGGCGTGTTTGATTAGAACGACTAAGGGGAGTGAAAGAGTAGTTACAGGTAAATCCTTAACCCTCTAGAGTTTTGTATATGTGATAAGGTGAGTATACCGTAAGTATTATGTTCAGATAACATGAGTGTAAATTGTGATAAGAAAGCTTGGTTAGTTAACCAAGTAAGTTTTGGGGGATGGAAAAAGTGTGAGCCTTAGAGTTTTATACGCAGAGACCTAGAGGTAAGTCCATCTCGAGTAAAGGTGTAGTGTTATGTTTGATCCTTATCTGAGTGCATAGTGCACGCGAGCCATGTTAGGGATAGGTCCCTAAGCAGTGTGAAATGAAAGGGGGTAGTCGAGCTAAGAAGACCGCTAGGTTTTCAAACGTGATTAGCGAGATTGTTCCGGACGGAGCTAGTATCGCGCGCATCGGGTCGGGTTGAGGCACGCTGCGGGTCAACCCGCCGCATGTTTGGTGGTAGGGTTAGTTCGCGGTGGTCCCGGAAGTAGGGTCACGAGGTGTTAGGCCCAAGTTTAGTTAACCAACAGACGAGTTCGTGGATGATTCGACCAAAGATCGGGCCATGAGGTCACTCGCCTTGTCTTCTAGCAAAAGCGTCGTACTCAGCAGTTGTTGTTTATATCGTAAAGGTTGTAAGGCTGCGTAGGGTGCCTACCTTCACCTTATGACGCATGAAGCCCGTGGTGGCTATTTTCGCTTTCTAAAAGTTTTACCAAGCATGTGTTAAGAACTCAAAGTAGTCTCAGACCGCATTCGCCTCGCCGTTGTTCGATTTCGCGGATAGTCGTGGGGATTGTTGTCTCCCGTGGAGGTAGTGTTTTAGCTACCATTTCGGTGTTGAAGTCGCCTTTTGAAGCCTTGTAGGGGCGGAGGTGTAAGTTCGGCCGATTGGTTCGATGTTGGCGTGCGATAGTTGGTTCAGCTTGTTCCAAGCAGATTGTGGATAGGGTGAAGTTTGTCTAGGAGAGGTTCCGCAGCTCAGAAATCGTGCGGATAATCGAAGACGACGCTTAGAGTTCGTTGACGGTCGGTCTTCTTGAAAGTACCACCGGATAGGGTGTGACGAGTTTTGGAAAACAGAGGAACTTAGCCCAGTTACTTCGCCTTGAGTTCATGTGAAGAATAGGCCGTGTTGCCGATATGTTAGTATTTGCCATCCGACTTAGGAGGCGTGATGTCCGGCCTTTCGTGTTGTTATGTTCGAGAAAGTATCTGAGATCCATCCAGAGTGTTCCCGCTAATGATGACCACGTTAGAGATAGTAACCCGAGTTTTGAAAATCAAGCAAGATTTAAATGTGGTAGGTTACGAAAGAGTTCGAGTGTACAAGAAGTGTATGACAACCTCGGGGATCGTATGCAGCCGGCATCATTTGTTGGGTCGCCGAGAAGGTTAACGCCTCGCGGCAAAGTGACAAAAGTGGTATCGGAAGAAGAGAGCACGATGGCGAGCATAGATGTGATCATTTCTTTATAAAGGGAAGGTGCGAAGGAAGTATATTCTAGACCTGAGAGGGTGTTTTGTGGTGATGTTAGAAGTGTTTCTCGACGTGGATGTAAGCATTCGCGCTAGTTGTTTCGTGGCCATGTGTGGCAGATTGTTCTCGCAAGTATAGCGTCAAGACTATAACGGCGCACGCTTGTGTTGAGATTTAGAAGGAACATTCGACGAATGTTTCTACGGAGGAGAATGTTATACCGTATTTCCAGTATGTACGTAGGACGACGAGAAAAGTTTGGGCTTTAAAGCAAGGCTTGCCGATTTTATTTGTGCACAACACCCGGTTAGAGTCGTTTTTTAAACGCTTTCCAGCTTTCGTAGGGAAAATTCGCTATGTCATTTTTAATTTTTATGGATTTTTCCGAGAGACGAAACATTTTGGACCAACGAGAGGCGCCACTTGGCACCTCCTATCATGACGTGAGGCGGACATTGGACGAAATTGGAGAGTGTAGTTGGTAGGATATTTTGTGTGTTGATTGATAAAGTGGGACCCACACACACTTGTCCCAATCTTGCCCTACACTTTCTATGACTTGGCATAATCTTCGCCATTGGTTGGCCTTGGCTTGACCTATAAATACCCTCCCTTTGATGAACTTCTTCATCCAAAATTGTGCTAAGTCTTGAAATCTCTTCCCCTCCTCTGAGTTCTCGCCCTCCCCTTGCGAGGCCTTAGCCGAGAGTCCCTCCCCTCGCCGAGAGTACCCCATGGGGGTAGGCCGAGGTATACACCCCCTTGTGGTGTTGTCTCGTATAAATACCTCCTCTTGGTAGAAATACTCAAAAGTATTGTTACTATACCCAAATTACCTTAGCCAGATACCTTGTAGTATTCCAAAGAAACCTCTATACGTAGAGCTGGAAATACCAGATGTCCTTTTGTCTCAAACCGAAACCCTAAGGAAAATCTCCATAGTTGGTCGAGTATTAAGTAGAGGTCGCAGAACTTCTAAGGGTTGTTTGGAGCGGGTTGGAGCACCGAGTAGTGAGCTAAGCTGCTAAGGATCGACATTTTTACTTGGATAATTATGGGCTTATCGAGGTAATTATCTTGTCCCCCTATTGTAATTGGTTATTACATGTTGTAGGAATATATAGTTGAAGTATACTATATATATAACTGAACATAGTTTTGTGGCAATGTCCTTCGACTTAAGCCCAATTTAAAGAATAGAATCGAATCAGAATTACGCAGATCGTATTACAGCAGATTTCAGGTAGTTTGACGGCAGTGAAGCACGCCAATTTCCGTAGGATCTTGTATCTAGATTTATTCTACCGAGTAGTCTAGACTTTGATAGACTTGTATACCTGTATAGGTTGAATGTTCGCGAGCAGACGTGCTACTGGAGAAGGTGACCAAAGCCTCTGTTATAGCCGTGGAGCGATTTGCTAATAGTCGATAATCGTCGCGGTATGTGAACCTCTTCCTATCTCTTCTAGCATGATATGTGTATAACTATGTAGTACGGTAGACGCATACGTGTTAATTGAACGTAGTTGTACGGCAATGTCTTTTGACTTAAGCCCGAATAATAATAATCTTGAAGAGTTCAAGAGAATTAAGAACCGCTTTTAAAGAAGAGTAATACTTGGTTTTAAAAGCTTAAGAGTTATACTAGTGTTATACCCGTAGTTGCGGTGGTATGTATGTGAGGACGACGCATTTGCAGTACTGGCAGTAAATTTTGAAAAGAAAGAAAGATGTGAGTTTTCACTTAAAAGTTTCGCTATTTGTGAAGAAAAGGTTCGTTAATGGGAATTGGATTCTGTGATTTGGTATTTGGACTTCATGGATTATATTAGAATTTTGAGATTTTATTTTCGAATGGTCACGTGGGCCCACTGAGAAATTTACTGGTTTTGTGCCCACTTTGTTTTCTAGATTTTGGCCATTGTGGATATTTTTTCTAAGACGCTTTTTGAGGGCCAATGGTGAGGGTGACACGTGTCACCCCGCCTAGTGGCTCGCGAACGACATTTGGCACAACAACACCTGCTAGAGTCGCTTTCGACGAAACGCTTTACATAACTTGCGAGGAAAATTCCGCTATGTCCTTTTTAAATTTTATGGATTTTTCCGAGAGACTAAACATTTTGGATCAACGGGAGGGTGACATGTGTCACCCTCACATCGGAAGCAAGCGGGCCCAAGCGCACGAAGTGGTTCACGCTTTGGCTCGATCTTTTGGCTCACGCTTTGTGTCCTATTGGTGCCTTGTTTTGTGCCTTGTTTTGTGCCTTGTTTTGGCCTTGTTTGTGGCTTGTTTGGTGCAATGTTTTGCGAGTAGGGGTTAGTGCACTTGGCTCGATCTTCGCCTTACACTTGCCTTGCACGCTGCAGATCTTCGCCATTGGGTGGCCTTTGGTTTTGCGATACATACCCCCCCTAAGTGTGACGACTTCATCCCTTACAAAAACTTCCAAGTCTTGAAACCCTCGCCTCCCCTTTGTGAGCTCTTAGCGAGAGCCTCCTCCCTCCTTTCGTGTGGCCTTTGGCGGGGTTCCTCTCCCCTTTGGTGCTAGCAGTGGGGTACCCCTAGCCTAGTTGTTTCAGATAATACCCTCCTTGTGGTATTGAAATACTTCTCCTAGTATTGTTATAATGCCCAAAATACCTTAGCCTTGTAGACTTGTAGTATTCCAAAGATACCTCTTTACGTAGAGTCCCAAATACTACCTTTTGTCCTTTTAGTCTCAAACCGAAACCCTAAGGAAATCTTCATATTGGTTGAAGTATTTGAGTAGAAGTTGGTTAGAACTTCTAAGGGTTGTTTGGAGCGCACTGAGTAAGAGCTAAACCTTGCTCAGGATCGACATTATAACTTGGATAATTTTGGGCTTATCGAGGTAATTATCTTGTTCTCTATCAGAATTGGAAATTACACGTTTGTTAGAATATATAGTCAAGATACTATATATGGAACTATACTTAGTATTCGCAATGTCTTTTGACTTAAGCTCAAGAATAAAGAACGAATCGAATCAGATTTACATAGGGTATTGCAAAGAGACTTGTGTAGATTGCCGAGTAGAATTGTACACGCCCGGTTAGACGGTAAACCCCGTTGGCTTCGTAGCCGCCTCGATAGAGGAGGAGATTTACGCTGTCATGGGAAGCCGCCGCTAATTTTCAGAAAGATAAAACTTGTGTTTTGGGGTTAATAGACGCCAGGACCTTTATAGGTGAAAGACTAAGAGTAGCGTATTCTACTCGAGGAGTGGAAAGGGCTAGCGTTGTAGTACTTGGAGCATTTTGCTTATCGTCGATAAATCGTCGCGAGGTATGTGAACCTCTTCCTATCTTTTCTAGCATGATTGTCGTGAACTATGTAGTACGGCAGACGCATACGTGCTAAGTGATTTGGTTGGTTTAAAACATAGGTGTTATAATAGCTTTACGGGAAGTTAGTTATAACGACCTTACGTAGTGAAAATGGTTTATCGATGTTAGAAGTTAAGAGACTTGATCTTATAAGATAAGAGACTTAACTTATTTGTTTTAATGTGGATGTTTGTGTGAAACCTCATTCGTGAGTAATGAGTACTTGGTTTTAAAGTGATAATGTTTTACCGATTTCGGAATCGTAACGTGTATCGACGCACTATTGCAGCTGCTAATAAAGGAAAATGTATAATAATGACGTGTTGTATTAAAACCAGTAGAAACCTCCATCCGCATGAAGCTAAGATAAGACAAAATGATATTACATTTTCTAGATCACGGTCAATGTAATAAGATCGTTATAAACAAGAATAAACTACTCACATATATGACATATGTTACTCAATTGTTTTAAAAGAGACTAAGACTACGAGTTATGAAACCTTTCTAAAACGCAGGTTTGAGTAATCAAACTAGGCAAACTGGAACTTAGGAAAAGAATGTTGTTACTTGATTTTGAAAAGGAATGTGGGTTGGTCATTCTAATACTACGTATAGGGTGACTTTTATAAAAGTAATGGATCTCTTTTAAAAAGAACTTAACGATGTAGTACTTTGGGGTTAAAACCCGACTTTGGCATAAAATGAAAGTACTTTGAGTTGTGTGAAACTTGCCTATGCTTGTTGTTGTGAAACTTGCCTATGCTTGTTGTTGTGAAACTTGCCTATGCTTGTGATGATAGCCTTTGTTGTGCGTGTGGTATTTCGTTACCGCCTCTCGATAGAGGCGGCCGACTTATCGAGAACTTACTGACGCGGCGGTGACGGAGAATTCCACCGGTATGTTTCCATTTTGATTATCGCCTTGTTGTTGATGTCACATGGACATGTCTACACCGACGCAAGATTCCGGCACGCGGCTACGGTCGGGTTGATTACCCGATATATTGTTATCAGGTTACATGGACATGTCTACACCGAGGTAGAATTCGGGGCACGTGGCGCGCGGCAGGGTTGATCACCCAAGATATTATTGTTGACGTCACACGGACGCGTCTACACCGAGGTAGAATTCCGGGCACGTGGCCGTGGGGCATCGGTATTATTGTTGCATCACGACATGTCTACCGACGCAGCACTCGGGCACGCGCCACGACGAACATGATTGACGCTGCGGGCGTGAGACCCATAGTTATATTTGAGTGATGACTTGAGGCGTGAGTCCTCGATCGACATGATCGCTTATGTCGCGAATCAGAGTTTGGTTATCATACATGTCTCTCGCTTATATAGACTAGTATGATTTCATTACGATTTTTACGCCACATACTGGGTACTGTCAGATCGACCTCTCCGGGCCGCGTTCATGCCGCAGTAGAGGTACATCGGCCGTGATCCTCGCCTAGGATCTCGGCCAGCGTTTGTAAGCCCGCTTCTCCGAGGCTTATCTTTGCAGTGTTCTCGAGTCAGGTTCTTGTACATCTGTGGTACAAGTGGCGCCCCCGTCGCCATAGTTGTTGTAAATCTTGCAGGTCCAGAAATCATGCTGTGGCGTGGTTGTAAAAGGATTAAACTGCTCGCTTTGAAAGAGTTGTATTTATTTATGTTATTGGAAGGTAACCGCTGGGTGGCCTGTTTATGTTCATATATCTTGTTTCTTGTTTAAAGTTTTATTTTCCACTGGTTTTCTCGATGATTGTATCACCAGGGTGCCCGATAAGCACGAACGGGCCCCGAACGTCGTTACAAAAGTGGTATCGAGCGCTTAATCCTCTAAAGTGTCTGCATCGTGTCTAGTAGAGTCTTGATTATCACGTGTCGCGCACCACATCTATAATCGTGAGGTCGCAGGACATTTAGGATTGGTTTCATTCTTCTCATTCCGAGATCGTGCCTTAGAGTCATGTTGTAAGTCGACGCCCGACGTGTCTCGCTTTTACCGCTATGCCTCCGCGCAGCAACCAGAGCCCCGGCGGCAAGACACCGAGGAACCGCTAGTGAGATACAGAGAGTACGAGGCGCAGCCCGCATAGCACGAGGTCAGGCTTGACGGCGGGTTTTGGACGCCGCCACCAAGCAGAGTTAGAGCGCAGAATGGCCGCCGAGACCGCAGCATTCGAGCCTCCAGCCCACACCGGGGCAGGAGACGGGTTACAAGGAGATGGCCCGCCCGCCGTGGTCGTGGCCGATATGCAGGATAGGCCGACGCAGCAGGCCCCAGAGCACCGCGGTTCACCCCGAAGCAGATAGCCTGAGGCTACGGACTTTCCGAGTTGTAGCCCGCCGAGTTTTACGGGTCGAGGCTCGAGGATGATCCGCAGGAGTTCATCCGGCAGAATGATCACGCGGTGATCAAGGCTTCAGAGACCGAGTCTGGACCTTTGGTTCGTGACGGCCGCGTGATACCGCAGCCGATTGGTTTGATTCACGGGAGCTTTCCGGAGAGCATGCACTCCAGCAGATGGGATGAGTTTTCGGGGCTTTCTCACGCACTTGCCTCCGCAGATGAGGGCACGGCCGGCAGATTTTTGATGCTTAGACAGAGCGCGCGTGCGGCTCGGGAGTACAACGTGAGCTGGACTCATCGGCAGACGCCCCAAATATGGTAGCTAGTATGGAGGATCGAGTGCACCGATATGTTTCGTGGCTCGATGATTACATGTCGAGGCATGTTCAGAGTAGCTCTTCACCGGCACGGACATTGCCCGCACGCAGCTCACGACCGGGACGTGAGACACGGAGAGGTCGACGGAACGACCAAGATCGCGAAGAGGCCCGAACAACAGGTCCTTTGGTGACTTTCGAGGCGGACCGCCAAAGAAGATACTAGTTTTGTACCTCCGCCAGGGCAGTGGTCCTCCACAACCTTCAGAGTATTCGGAGCAGTCGTGGCTCAAGGTTAAGTTTCCGCGGAAGCGGGCGTTGGGGATGCGGTCACCCTACCTCGGTGTGGTCGATGTGGTAGACCGCATTTCGGGAGTGTCGTGGTGCGTGGGAGCTTGTTATTTTGGCGGCGCAGGCCATTTGCGAGGAATCGACCAAGGGTAGCACTGATGTTACGACTCACCCTACTGGACGTTGGTTGGTTCATCGCTTTCATACGATATGCGCCTGCAGTGTGCCTATGATTAGAGTGGAGCGGTAGCTTCGTGTATATCCTTAACCTCTAGAGTTTTGGTATGCTTGTTATGATGGTCTCATTATTACGTGCTATGTACGTAATAGCGTTGTGTTAATTGTGAGTTAGAAAACATGCTTAGTTGGGAGGATACGATGGGGGCATGGTAAGTGCTAACCTTAGACTATGTCACGATCGAGACCTCAGTGGTAAGGTCGCCTTGAGTTAAATATTTATTTTTGACCCTTATCGCAGTAGTAGTATACGTGGGATTTATTTGTGTGATAAGTCCGGTAGTGTGAGATGGAAGTGGTAGCTTTGACGTGAATTAGTAAGATTGTTCCGGACGGAACAAGAGTTTGGCGGTTGGGGTCGGCCGAGGACCATTTATGGGTCAACCCGTGAACCCGCTTGGGGTGGGGTCAGTTCTGGGTGGTCCCGGTGGTAGGGTCACGAGGATGCTAGGCCCAAGTTTGTATGATCATCGATGAGTTCGTGGACGCTCGACGTAAGCCGTTCGTAAAGGCGGAGTGACCTTAAAGAAGTTCGAGGTTAGTAAGATGACCAAGTTCGAGGCAGTGACTCCAGAGATTTTGGGAACGAAGTAATGATCAAGTATGGTACGATCGGGAGAGTTTAAGTGTTCGAGAGGCACGACGAGTAAGAAACGAAGAGAACGCAGTTAGTTCGCGTTGTGGCGCCGGCTCAGAACTCGTTAGAGGAACTTTATCGTTATCCGATTGAGAAGGAACATTCGGACTAATGTTTCGGCGAGGAGAATGTTATACCGTAGTTGCAGTGGTATGTATGTGAGGACGCACGTGAGAGTACTAGAAATTTTGAAAAGAAAGAAAGATGCGAGTTTTCGGAAAAGTTTCCTGCTATTTGTGAAGAAAAGGTTCGTTAACGGAATTGATTCCCGTTTGGTATTTGGACTTCATGGATTATATTAGAATTTTGAGATTTTATTTTCGAAATGGTCACGTGGCCCACGGAGAAATTTACTGGCTTGGGCCCACTTTGTTTTCAGATTTTGGCCATTGTGGATATTTTTTCGAAGACGCTTTTGAGGGACAATAGGAGGGTGACACGCGTCACCCCGCCGTGGCTCGCCGAATGACATTTGTGCACAACACCTAGTCGTTGATAAACGCTTTACATAACTTGCGAGGAAAATTCGGCTATGTCCTTTTTAAATTTTATGGATTTTTCCGAGAGACGAAACATTTTGGACCAACGGGAGGGTGACATGTGTCACCTCACATCGAAGCAAGTGGCGCCAGCGCACGAAGTGGTTCACGCTTTGGCTTGATCTTTGGCTCACGCCAGGTCCTATTGGTGCCTTGTTTTGTGCCTTGTTTTGTGCCTTGTTTTGGCCTTGTTTTGTGGCTTGTTTGGTGCAATGTTTTGCGAGTAGGGTTAGGGTGCACTTGGCTCGATCTCGCCTTACACTTGCCTCAGACTGCTAGATTCGCCATCGTCGCCTTTGGTTTTGCTATAAATACCCCTAAGTGTGAAGACTTCATCCATTCCAAAACTTCCAAGTCTTGAAACCCTCTCCTCCCCTTTGTGAGCTCTAGCCGAGAGCCTCCCCTCCCCTTCGTGTGGCCTTTGGCGGGTTCCCTCCCCTTTTGATGCTAGCCATGGGGTACCCCTAGCCTAGTTGTTTTCGTGATAATACCCTCCTCGTGGTATTGAAATACTTCTCCTAGTATTGTTATAATGCCCAAAATACCTTAGCCTTGCACCTTGTAGTATTCCAAAGATACCTCTTTACGTAGAGTCCTAAATACTACCTTTGTCCTTTTAGTCTCAAACCGAAACCCCAAGGAAATCTTCATAGTTGGTCATATTTGAGCAGGTTGGTTAGAACTTCTAAGGGTTGTTTGGAGCGCACTTTGAGTAGAGCTAAACCTTGCTCAGGATCGACATTATAACTTGATAATTTTGGGCTTATCGAGGTAATTATCTTGTTCTCTATTGTAATTGGAAATTACATGCTTGTTAGAATATATAGTCAAGATACTATATATGGAACTATACTTAGTATTCGGCAATGTCTTTTGACTTAAGCTCAAGAATAAAGAATCGAATCAGATGTATTTACATAGATCAGTATTGCAAAGACTTGTGTAGTATTGCCGAGTAGAATTGTACACGCCCTAGACGAAACCCCCGTCGCTTGGTAGCCGGCCTCGATAGATGAGGAGATTTACGCCATGTGTGTGGGGAGTCACGAATTTTCAGAGAAAGATAGAAACTTGTGTTTTGGGGTTAATAGACGCCAGGACCTTTATAGGTGAAAGACTTCAAGAGTAGCGATTCTACTCGAGGAGTGGAAAGGGCCAGCAAGGTTGTAGTACTTGGAGCATTTTGCTTATCGTCGATAAATCGTCGCGAGGTATGTGAACCTCTTCCTATCTTTTCTAGCATGATTGTCGTGAACTATGTAGTACGGTAGACGATACGTACTAAGTGATTTGTTGGTTTAAAACATAGGGTGTTATAATAGCTTTACGGGAAGTTAGTTATAACGACCTTACGTAGTGAAAATGGTTTATCATGTTAGAAGTTAAGAGACTTGATCTTATAAGATAAGAGACTTAACTTATTTGTTTTAATGTGACGTTTGTAAACCTCATTCGCGAGTAATGAGTACTTGGTTTTAAAGTGGATAATGTTTTCGATTTCGAATCGTAACGTGTATCGGCTGCACTATTGCAGCTAATAAAGGAAAATGTATTGAATAATGATGTGTTGTATTAAAACCAGAGAAACCTCCATCCGCATGTGCTAAGATAAGACAAAATGATATTACATTTTCTAGATCACGGTCATTGTAATAAGATCGTTATAAACAAGAATAAACTACTCACATATATGACATATGTTACTCAATTGTTTTAAAAGAGACTAAGACTATGAGTTATGAAACCTTTCTAAAATGAGGTTTGAGTAATCAAACTAGGCAAACCGAACTTAGGAAAGAATGTTGTTACTTGATTTTGAAAAGGAATGTGGGTTGGTCATTCTAATACTACTGTATACGGTGACTTTATAAAAGTAATGGATCTCTTTTAAAAAGAACTTAACGATGTAGTACTGGGGTTAAAACCCGACTTTGGCATAAAATGAAAGTACTTTGAGTCAGGTGAAACTTGCCTATGCTTGTTGTTGTGAAACTGCTTATGCTTGTTGTTGTGAAACTTGCCTATGCTTGTGATGATAGCCTTTGTCGTGCGCGCGGTATTTCGTTACCGCGTCTCGATAGGTAGGCCGACTTATCGAGAACTTACTGGACGTCGGCGTTGATGGAGAATTCCACGTATGTTTCCATTTTGATTATCGTCTTGTTGTTGATGTCACATGGACATGTCTACACCGACGCAAGATTCCGGGCACGCGGCGGCGGTCGGGTTGATTACCCGATATATTGTTATCGTGGTTACACGGACATGTCTACACCGAGGTAAAATTCGGGCACGTGGCCACGCGCGTGGTTGATCACCCAAAGATATTATCGTTGACGCCACACGGACGCGTCTACACCGAGGTAGAATTTCGGGTACGCGGCCTACGGGCATCGGTATTATTGTTGCATCACGGACATGTCTACACCGGCGCAATTCCGGCACGCGCCGCGATGCGAACATGATTGATGCCGCGGGCGCGAGACCCATAGTTATATTTGAGTGATGACTGAGGCGAGTCCCCGATCGACATGATCGCTTATGTCGCGAATCAGAGTTTGGTTATCATACATGTCTCCCTTTATATAGACTAGTATGATTTCATTACGATTTTTACGCTTTCACATACTTGGTACTGTTGCATCGACCTCCTTCGGCCGCGTTCATGCCGCAGTAGAGGTACATCGGCCGTGGATCCTCGCCTAGGATCTCGCTCAGCGTTGGGAAGCTCCGCTTCTCCGAGGCTTATCTTTGCAGGTGTTCCCCGAGCCAGGTTCTTGTACATTCTGGGTATGGCGTGGCCCCGCCCGCCATAGTTGTTGTAAATCTTAGGTCCAGTAATCCGCTGCAGGTGTGGTTG
The DNA here is from genome assembly GCA_029844215.1 of Przewalskia tangutica. Lineage (NCBI taxonomy): Eukaryota > Viridiplantae > Streptophyta > Magnoliopsida > Solanales > Solanaceae > Przewalskia > Przewalskia tangutica. Next base: position 63,324,900 of record CM056736.1, on the reverse strand, counting down.
TAAAAAGGATTAAACTGCTCGCTTTGAAAGAGTTGTATTTATTTATGTTATCAAGGTAACCGCTGGGTTGCTTTTTTATGTTCATATATCTTGTTTCTTGTTTAAAGTTTTATTTTCCGCTGGTTTTCTCTGATGATTGTATCACTAGGGTGCCCGGGATAAGGCACCAGTAACGGGCCCCGGAACGGGTCATTACAACTAGCTTTATGGGAAGTTAGGTATAACGGCTTAAGAGAGATAAAACGAACGATTTATTTATTTTAGAAGTTAAGAGACTTGATCTTGTAAGATAAGAGACTTAACTTAAATAATTATATGAATTTTGTGTGAAACCTCATTCGTGAGTAATGAGTACTTGATTTTTAAAAGGGATAATGTTTTACTGATTTCGGAAATCAGAATGTGTATCGACAAACCACTGCAGCGTTAATAAAGGGAAATGTTTTGATTAATGAACTATTAATAAAACCAGTAGAAACTTCCATCTGCATAGAAGCTAGGATGAGACAAAATGATATTTCCTAGATCATGGCTGCTGTAATAAGATTGTTATAAACAAGAATATCCTACTCACACATAAGGCTTATGTTTCTTAGATGGTTTAAAAGAGAATTATATTCTTAAATGAATAAGGCTATGAACGACAAAACCTTTCTAAAATAAGAAACGTGAACATTTGAAATTAGGCAAACTTGAACGTTTGGAAAATAATGTTGTTACTTGATTTTACAAAGGTAAGTGTTTTGTTTATTTAAAAAGATACCACTCTTTTTGTACTACTGATATCAGGTGACTTATGTGAAAGAAATGATTCTTGTAAAAGATTTAATGAATGAAGTACTTTGGGAATAGATACCCGAACTTGTTAGTAGAAAGTACCTTGTGTGAATAACTTGATTGTATTGGTTTGTGATAGCCTTGTAATACTTTCTTGTTGATTTGATAAGTAAACATGTTAGGATGCTACGTGTGTTAGTATCTTGTGGTTGTTATGTAAGGGGGGTCATTCTTGCTGTGCTTACGTTGCTAAACAGTAAGTCCATTGTACTGTTATTATATCACCTACCCTCGACTTATTATACCGGGCTTGCCACCCGATGCGGTCTCTACGGCTACGCATTCTCGTGACTACGCGAGCAGCGGTATGCTCCAGGATTGATCATTCCGGTGTTTAGCCCGACGCGGATTCCTATGCGGTCCGCTGAGACTACGCGGTCTTTTGAGACTATGCGGGTCATGAGCCTAGCGATACCGGGGTTAAGTCGCCCGACGCGGGGTATACCTCGTGCAATGCGTGTGACTATGGTTCGAGGAATACCTCACGCGGTGCGTGTGACCTACGCGAGTCGCGGTAAGTTCCGTGGATAGACGCCACGCGATATCGCGGGCGAGTGGCCGCCGATTACGTGGCGCGTCTAGAAAGACCTCGTGATACGCTTTATGGTATTTCGCATCGTGGGTCTTAGTAGTCGGCTATGCCTTCGCACTTACCGCATTTGCCTATTGTGATGACTTTGAGGCGCGAGTCCCGACTTGGCATGATCGCTATTTATCAGGAATCGTAGTTCGTTATCATACATGTCTCGCTTTATATAGACTACTATGATTTCATTTACTGATTTATTTTCAGTTTCACATACTTGGTACTGTAATCGACTTCTTCGGGCCGCGTCACGCCGCAGTAAAGGTACACCCGCTGATCCTCGCCTTAGGGTCACAGCTCAGCGTTTGGGAAAGCTCCGCTTCTCCGAGGCTTATTCGTATAGTCCTGTCGTTGTAGGTATTTACATTCGGGGTATGGCGGGCCCGCCCCGCCATTGTTGTCGATCATTTCTGTAAGTCCAGAGTAATCGTTGTGGCGTGGTTTGTAAAAAGGATTAAACCGTTCTTTTGTAAGAATTGTTATTTATATATACGAAAGGCAAGTTTTCTCGACATTATTTCATACTTCATTGGTTTCATGTATGTGTTTTATGTTCCACGATTACTGATGTTGTATCACTAGGGTGCCCGGTAGGCACTACCACGCCCGTTCGGTCGTGAGAAATGGATGTAAATCGCTCAAATTGTTATTCATTTATATACTGAAGGTAACCGTTTTTGGTTAGCCTGTCCTCTTATTTCACTGTCTTATTACATTGGTTTCATGTATTGTCTTTATATTCCGCTGATTTCTCTGATGTATGACTACTGGGGTGCCCGGGTAAGGCACCAGTCGCGGGCCCCGGTTCGGGTCGTGACAATTTTATAAACTCAAGGCACTTTTCGTTTCACATAAAAATCCTGGAATTTAACCCAAAGTACTACGTACTTCCATTATTTTCTAAAGACTCCTTTTCATATAAAACTCCAAGATACTAACACCCATAGTATCAAGGCATGTCTACATTTCAAACAAGTCACTACATTTTTAGAAATACATTTCTAGGCTTCTAAATCAAGTGACCCTTACTTTAAAACTTTAAGCAATTGATACCTTTAAATCAAATTGCCCTTCTTTATTTCAAGTCATTTCTTTGTTTACATTACTAGAGAAAACCATTCTTTTAACCTTCCATAAAGTTGTTATAACCAACTTCCCATAAAACCGTTATACTAACTTTATGCTTTAGAAACTAAGACATCTTTAACCTTTCATAAAGTCGTCATAACTAACTTCCATAAAGCCGTTATAACTCTTTATGTCTTAGACAAATTCATTCTTTTTATAACCAAGAGACTTATACTTTCAAATCAAGTTACATAACTTTCAAAATACTTCAAGTCTCTTAACTTTAAGAAATCAGGTTTCTTAACTTAGAATATCAAGTCTCTTTAACTTAGAATATCAAGTCTCTTAACTTGAAAAATAAAGTCTCTTAACCTTTTAAGAATTCAAGGTTCATAGTCTTAAAACATCATAACGTAAACTCTTTAAATTAAGTAACATATAATTGTATGCGTTGTGAATAGGTTATACTCGTTTATAACGATCTTATTAAAGCAGCCATGATCTAGAAAATGTAATACAATTTTGTTTTATCTTAGTTTCTATGCAGATGGAGAATTCTACTCATTTTAATATAATTGATTGTCGATACATTTTATTTTATTAACGCTGCAATGGCTTGTTCGATACTTATTCTCATTCGTGCAGTAAATTAGCAAAGTCAACTCGACTCCAAATACTTCCTAACGACTCTTACCAACATCCCCCATAAGACTTGGTAAGAACTTAGGATAACTTAGACATAACTTTTACATAGAGTAAATCAACATAAATACCTCTTAACTTCTAAGAGTAGAAGGAATCATGAAATAACACCACATGTATATTTCATACATAGAATCATGCCAAAAGGAGGAAGAGGTTCACATACCTCGCGACGATTATCGACAAGTAGCAAAATGCTCCAAAGTACTTCAACCTTGATAGCTATTCCATCCTTTAAGTAGAATACGCTACTCGTAGTACTTCAACCTATATTAATCATAACATGTCTATCAACTCCTCACTTTTTAACGTAGAATCATACTAAATGTAAGGTCTCTTATTCTACGAAAAATCGGGCAAAGACTTCCTTTGTTTCTACGCATTTTTCCACCTTTTTCAAGGCCCGAAAATCAATAACCAAACACCACATTTAAGGCCCAACAATTCAGAAATACAAAGGGGATTACACGCCAAATAGGACGTGTAAAATTCTGCCCCACAATCAATATAAAATTGTCCAATATTTTCAAGCCATAATCGGCTACCATTGTCACAACAATTATCAATTTTCTTTCAATTCCTTTTTCAATCCAAGTTGTTATTCCAACATGTTATATACATAATAACAACTACAACAACTATAAATCTTTTCTTCCTTAACATGCGACGATTGTAACTATCGACCAAATTGATTACAACATTAATGGCTAACTTGTCCATTTTCGGTTTTAACATGTCGACATGATCCAAATCTTTTCAAACTTCAATCTATATATATCACATGCTCATATCAACTACTATAACATGTAATCTTTAATCACATTAAGAAGATAAAGATTTTATCTCAACAAGCCCTAATAATGTCCAAGAGTAAAAGTCGATCCTTAGCAGGAGACCTCGTGGTCCCCACAAAAACGTAAAATTTCTCGGGTGGGCCCCACGTATCCAACTCTGAAAATAAAATTCCATAATTCCGATAAAATCTTAAAAGTCTTAAATAACCAATTCGGGAACCCACTTCTCACTAACGGACAATTTTTCCTTCCCGAGGCTCGAAATCATTTTCCGTAGGAAAAAGCAATCCTTCTTTCGTTCAAATTTATAAGTCTTGTGCTCTCACGTCTATTCTCGTAAACACGTGTCCTGGAACTATGGGGTGTAACATTCTTCCCCCCTTAGAAACATTCGTCCCCGAATGTTCTTTCGGAGTCCAATCTAATTAGATAGTGACATGTCTCCTTTTACTACACCCTTCATACAAAATATGCCACCCATGACCACATAACAATACTTATACTAAAACATCAATCTGAACTCCAAGTGTCGACGTCGGTTATCCGTATAAAGCTTCTGCTGACTCTGAGCTTTACTAATAATCTCTCCTGAATATGCTTCGCCTTATCCACAGCCCGCTAAATCATGTCCGGTCTAATTATCTGGACCTCGCCTACGTTGAACCAACCAATCGGCGATTCTACACTTTCTTACTGGTTGTATTCTTTTCGTACCTCCAACTTATACTAGCATACTTACATAACCTCCATACCGATTCTGGCCTACAATCTTTGGAGTCACTCTGTTAAACAATATAAGGCCATTTCCGGCTCACGACCGTTCCTGGAACGCGCCCACGAACCCAGAAACAATTAACTAGACTCGCCTTGCACTGCGGACTCGCCACGAGCTTTAACTACTACCAACTAATCCCACTCCATTTCAGCGGGCGACCCGCACAGGTCCTCAACCCGACCCACCGTCGCACTTAACTCTTACCCTTAGTTTGAATAAAATCTTATCGCTCGGTATGCCTTATATACCTAAGGTCTCGGCGGTTATCAATATTCTTAGGCTCGCAATTTCCATGCACCAATCCCACCTTATCAGTCCCCCCGTAAACGGGTACAATAACTTCTCATAATACCATATCGTTTTGTCTTGGTCACAACAACCATTACTAACTCCATACGGATCTCATTCGTACAATTCTCTTACGCATACCACGAGCTTAATCTATCCACATAGTCTTCCACCAAGTACCTTAACATGACTTCTAAGAGTTCATTACCCTATCGATGTACCTCATCATTTTCCAATTATCTCAAAATAAAACATAAGACCTTGGCGAATTCATTAATCGTTTCATACCTTCCGTGATCTATTTAGTCCTTACCAATTCTCGTAATCTAAAAATCATTCTAGGCAACACGCTGCCCGACTTCATACATAACTCCGTATAGCTGTATGTCATAATACCAACTATACTACAATCATTATCAACCTGGATGCGCAATCCACATAGTCCCTCCTGGGTCACTGCTGCCTTTCTCATAGCTGCAATCAACATAACTCGTTAGGGAGAGACGACCCTAAATATCACGACCCGACCCCGGGCCCGCGACTGGTGCCCTACCTGGGCACCCTTACAGGTATACATCAGAGATAATCAGTGGAACATACATGAAACTTATAAAATACAACAACAGAAATAAAACAACAGGTTAGCCGATAGGGCTACCTTCCTGGACATATATTGTCACGACCCGATCCCGGGCCCGTGACTGGTGCCTTACCCCGGGCACCCTAGTGATACTACATCAGAGAAAACCAGCGGAAATAAAAACTTAAACATGAACATGAGACAAGATAATAAAACAGGCCAACCAAACGGTTACCTCCCAATAAAATATATATAAACAACTCTTTCAAAACGAATGCTTTAATCCTTTTACAAAACCCCGCCACACAAAGGCTGCACTTAAGATTTACAACAACTATGACGGACAGTGCCCCGCCATACCCCGAATGTACAAGAACCTACAACTCAGTGGAACACATACTAAAAGATAAGCCTCCAAGGAACTGAGCTTCCCAATGCGCAAAGGTGATCCTAAGAGTGGATCGACACCAATGTATTTCTACCGCAGATTTAACGCACTTCAAGGAGGTCAAGATAACAGTACTAAGTATGTGAAATCAGAATACAGACATGAAATCATAATAGTCTATATAAAGCAGAGACATGTATGATGACCAAGCTACAAGACATAACATATAACTAGTTACATCAAGTCGTGGACTCACGCTCCAAATTATCACTGTGTTCGTGGAATTTCTTCCTCACCGCCAGCTTTATGATATGACAATACCAAGGAGTATACATGAACACCGTGTCCCACTGGTCATAAAACCGATAGACAAGTATAACTACCAGATCCGACCGCATCAATAATATAATGCAACCAAAACACGGCCGATACGGCAAGTGCGAGAGCCGACTCATCGGATACTCAAGGCCGGCCACGAGTCGACCGGGCAAGTACGAGGGTCGACCACCGTGGACCAAGGTCAGACACGAGACTTCGCCACTACACCGAACGGGCAAGTGCGAGGGTCGACCACGGTACCAAGGCCGAACTACCATGATCTGGCAAGTACGAGAGCCGACCACCGTGGACCAAGGCCGAACAAAGAAGAAACCTCATGGAGAGCTAGTCCATAAAAATAACAATTCTGCACAACCAAGGCTATCACCACAAGCATAAGCAAGTTACGCAACAACAAGCATAGGCAAGTTACACAACACAAGCATAGGCAAGTTACACCACAACCAAGATAGGCAAGTTACACCACAACCAAAGATAGGCAAGTTACACAACACAAGTTACTTTCATTTTATGCCAAAGTCCGGGTTTTTAACCCTAAAGTACTACGTACGTTAAATTCCTTTTAAAGAGATCCATTCTCTTTATAAAAGTCACCCGATGTCCGTAGTATAAAAATAGAGTGACGAACATTGTTAAGTAAACAAAAATGCTTTCCTTTGTAGAAATCAAGTAACAACCTTATTTTCCAAACGTTCAAGTTTGCCTAATTTCAAATGCTCAAGTTTCTCATTTTTAGAAAAGGTCTCGTAGTTCATAGTTTTAATCCTTTAAAACATAATTCTCCTTTAATGATTTGAGAAACATATGCCTTATATGTGAGTAGGTTATTCTTGTTTATAATCGATCTTATTAAGCAACCATGATCTAGGATATGTAATATCATTTTGTCTCATCTTAGCTTCTATGCAGATGGAGGTTTCTACTGGTTTTAATACGGTACATCATTATTCAATACATTTTCCTTTATTACGCTGCAGTGGTCCTGTCGATACACATTCCGATTTCCAAATCAAGAAACATTATCCCTTTAAATAAAACCAAGTACTCATTACTCACGAATGAGGTTTCACACTAACATTCACATTAAACAAATAAGTTAAGTCTCTTATCTTATAAGATCAAGTCTCTTAACTTCTAACATCAAGAAACCATTTTCTTTACCTCTCTTAAGACATTATACCTAACTCCCATAAAGCTAGTATAACTCTTTTTAAAACCTTTAAAACTAAGTGTTACTCTCCCTTCAAAACGATTTATAAATCTTTGAAATACATCAAGTTCTTTATTATAACTAGCCGCTTATAATTCACATCGCTTACCTTTTAAAACCACAAAGTATTTTTCTTACCTACATAAAGTCGTTATAACCAACTTCCCATAAAGCCGTTATAACACTTTATGTTTTAAAAACAATCAAACACGCTTAACACACGACGCTCACCGCACTACATAGTTCACACATATCATGCTATAAGAGATAGGAAGAGGTTCACATACCGCGACGAGTGCCGACTAATAGCAAAACGCTCAAAGATTTCAAACCGCTCGGCTACTCCTTAAGCCACGAGATCGCACCACACGTAGTACTTCAACCTATAAGGCCACAAGGCGCTTATTAACATCGCTCCATATTCTACGTAAAATTCAAGAAGACTTCCCCGCAACAGCGCTAATCTCCTCCTTTACCGAGGCCGGCTACCAAGCCAACCGGGGGGGGTTTGCACGTCTAACCTGACGTACAATTTACTCACGCATTACTACACAAGTCTACCGTAATACGCCCATGTAATTACGTCGCTTCTCTTATTTAAATTGTGCTTAAGTCGCAAGACATTGCTGTAAGTATTATTCAGCTTAAGTCAAAAGACATTGCCGCACGCCTATGTTCAATTCTATATATAGTATACTTTAACTATATACTCCTACAACATGTAATTTCCAATTACAAATGTAAGGTCAAGAATGTTTACCTCGATAAGCCCAAAATTATCCGAGTTTATAAGTCGATCCCGAGCAAGGTTTAGCTCCTACTCCGAGTGTCTAATCCGCCCAAACAACCCTTAGAAGTTCTAACCAACTTCTACTTATAACTTCAACTACTGGTGAAGATTTACTTAGGGTTTCGCTTAGCGATCGAGGGAAAGTATAATGGTATTTTCCGGCTAGTATAAGTGTAACTCGGGAATACTACAAGGTATTTGGGCCAAGGTATTTGACATTATAACAATACTAGAGAGTATTTCTATACCACTACAAGTGGGTATTTATACGAGACAACTAGGCAGTGGGTACCCTACACTAACCACTACAGCTTAGTGGGAAACTCGGCCAAAGGCCACCAGGAGTGGAGGGGAGAGGCTTTGACGAGAACTACAAGAGGAGGGAGTATTTTGAGACTTGTAGATTGCTCAATTTTTGGATGAAGAAAGTTCATCAACTAAGCGGGGTATTTATAGGTCAAGTGAAGGCCAACCAATGGCCAAGATGGTGCCAAGTGCAAGGCAAGTGTAAGGCCAAGATTAAGCCACGTGCAACCTTATCCATCTACACAAAAATATCCTACCTAACCCTTGACCAAAATTGGGCAACAAAACGCGCAAGAATGGCCAATTGTCGCCCAACCTCTTTCCAATGCGAGGGTGACACATGTCACCCTCCCGCTGGTCCAAAATGTTACGCCTCTAAAAATCCGCAAAAATTATAAATGACATAGCCGGAATTTTCCTACGAAAGTCGTGGAAACGCTTCATTTAAAAACGACTCTAACCGGTGTCAGGTACAAATTTCGAATCTATGCCTACTTTAAGGCTCAAATTGTATACGCACGCCTCACGCATATACTGAAATACGGTATAACATTCTCCTCCTTAGAAACATTCGTCCCGAATGTTCCTTCTCGAGACAGATAACGATAGAGTTCTTCTAAAAGTTGCCAACGCCACAACCGCCACTAAACACCCGCAGAAATACTTACATCCAAGTCCACGAGGAAACACCTCTAACATCACAAACTTTTGTCACCTTGCCGCGAGGTTCTAGTGTCACCCGCGACTCCAACAAATGGTACCTGATCGCATGCGATTCCCGAGGTCTAAAATATACATCCTTCGCACCTTCTCCCGTCACAAGAAATGATCATATCTATGCTCGCAATACATGCTCGCTTTACCCTTACTCGTCAGATTTTCTCTAACACTTGAACTCTTCTAGTATACGCATCACACTTTAGTCAACGCTCGTTTCCAACCTCGAGCCACTACCTCCAAACTTGGTCATCTTACTAGCTTCACTTCTTTACTAAGGCCATTCCCGCCTTCACGAACCGATTCTCGGTCGAACATACCCACGAACTCATACGACGGTCATCTAAACTCGGCCTAGCACCCTCGTGACTTACCACCGCGACCACCCAGAGCTGACCCCACTTTGAAACCGGCCGCGGTTGGCCCTCAACACGGCCCCAACCCGATCCACTAACGCATCACGCCTGCTCCCGACCCTAACAATCTTACTCAACAGTCATGAAAGCTACCACTTCCATTTAACACTACTCAAGGAAATTATCACACAACACATTCTAGGCATAAAATGTATTCCGACAAGGATCACTTGCAAAACTGGTACTCAAGACGACCTTACATCTAAGGTCTCAACATGAAATATTCTAAAGTTCACACTTTCCATGCCCCATACAAATCCTTTCAACTAGCCAAGCTTTCTAACTCATAACCATCATAACGCTATCCGAACGTAGCACACAATAATAAGTGTCATCATAACATGCATACAAATCTTTAAAGTGCGGTTAAGGATATACTCAAAATAGGCGGTTCAAAGGACCGCTTAAAATCGGGAACTTCCACCGCGACTTCTACCGGCTCGCCGGCAATTTAACATCCTCGCTCAAGCATGGAAGGTGAAGAACCCACAATCGCCTAAGAGTCCATGCTATCTCGCCAGCATACTCGTCGACAGCCTTCGCCGATGGCCCCGCTGGCCGCAAAATAACAATCCCCGAGTTAGTACGACACTCTCCTTTACGAAGTTTTCCACAACGCCACACCGAGACAAGTGGCAACTCATCCGCGAGCATTCCCGCTTCCCCAAAATCTGAAACTCGGGAGCCCGACCGCCTCAATATCTCGGTCCCGGCCGCGGAGACCACTCAGACCGCGAGGCGCATAATCGCTCGCCAGGCGGTCCGCCGAAAGTCACCAAAGCGACCTCGCTGCTCGCCTCTTTCACGACTCGGTCATTCCGCCGATTTATCCTCTCTCACATCCTGCATAAGCTCGCATGCGGCAATGTCCATGCCCTACCAAGAGCTACACTAACAACTCTCGCCAGCGATCATCGAGCCTCAGAATAAATCGGCACTCGATCCTCCATACTAGCTACCAACGCGGACGCACGCCAATGAGTCGAACTCCACATTGTACTCCCGAATCAGACGCCTCGCTCGTCAGAACACCAAAAATCTGTCGCCGAGCCCTCTCATCAGCGAGGCAAGAAATGTGCAAGAAAGGCCTCTCGAGAACTCGCCCCATAAAGCCGGAAGTGCATGCTCTCCCGACAACTCCCACGAATCAAACCCGATCATGATCACGCAAATTGACGCGAACCTAGACCACCGACTCGGTCTCCGATGCCTCGATCACTTTACGATCCAGAATCGCTTGATGAACTCTCGCGATCATCCTCGTGCCTCACCCATAAAACTCGCGGCCTACACTCGTAAAATCCCGTAGCCTCGAACTATCTCGACGAGGTGAACCATCAGCATCGAATCGCTGGCCCACTTATCCTCAAGTTCGCCACAACCTCGCCATTAATCGCCTACTTGTAACTCATCTCTCTCGCCTGCATCGCGGATCGAGGCTCGTGTATCGTGGTCTCTCGCCACGTTTACTCGCAGCCTCTCGCCGCTTTGCCCTTCGGGCCCGGGTTGCTTTACGCAGAGGCATAATCGTAAAACGAAGTACGCTGAGGGTCCAATCTTATCACACGCCTTCTAAGGCACGATCTCGTAATGAGAAGAATGGAAACTAATCCTAAATATCTCAGCCTCCTCGATTATAGATGTGGTGCACAACACATCGATAATCAAGACTCTACTAGACACGGCCGTAGACACTTTCCGAGGACTAATCGCTTCGATACCACTTTTGTCACGACTCCGATCCTGCCCGTGATCGTGCCTACCCCGCACCCTAGTGATACTACATCGTAGAAAACCAATGAAATAAAAACTTAAACATGAACATGAGACAAGATAATAAAACAAAGCCAACCAAACTTACCTCCCAATAAAATATATATAAACAACTCTTTCAAAACGCAATGCTTTAATCCTTTACAAAACCCCGCCCACACAAAGGCTGCACTCTAAGATTTACAACAACTATGACGGACAGTGGCCCCGCCATACCCCGAATGTACAAGAACCTACAACTCAGTGGAACACATACCAAAAGATAAGCCTCAAGGAACTGAGCTTCCCAATGCGCCAAAGGTGATCCTAAGAGCTGGATCGACAACCAACGATTTCTACCATGCAGATTTAACGCACTTCAAGGAGGTCAAGATAACAGTACCAAGTATGTGAAATCAGAATACAGACATGAAATCATAATAGTCTATATAAAGCAGAGACATGTATGATGACCAAGCTACAAGACATAACATATAACTAGTTACATCAAGTCGTGGACTCACGCCTCCAAATTATCACTCGTTCGTGGAATTTCTTCCTCACCGCATAGCTTTATGATATGACAATACCAAGGAGTATACATGAACACCGTGTCCCACTGGTCATAAAACCGATAGACAAGTATAACTACCAGATCCGACCGCATCAATAATATAATGCAACCAAAACACGGCCGATACGGCAAGCGCGAGAGCCGACCACCGGATACCAAGGCCGGCCACGAGTCGACCGGGCAAGTACGAGGGTCGACCACCAGGACCAAGGTCAGACACGAGACTTCGCTACTACACCGAACGGGCAAGGCGAGGGTCGACCACGTACCAAGGCCGAATCACCATGAGACGGCAAGTACGAGAGCCGACCACCGTGACCAAGGCCGAACAAGAAGAAACCTCACGGAGAGCTAGTCCATAAAACAACAATTCTTGCACAACCAAGGCTATCACCACAAGCATAAGCAAGTTACGCAACAACAAGCATAGGCAAGTTACACAACACAAGCATAGGCAAGTTACACCACAACCAGTATAGGCAAGTTACACCACAACCAAAGATAGGCAAGTTACACAACTCAAGTTACTTTAATTTTATGCCAAAGTCCTTGTTTTTAACCCTAAAGTACTACGTACGTTAAATTCCTTTTAAAGAGATCCATTCCTTTTATAAAAGTCACCCGATGTCCGTAGTATAAAAATAGAGTGACGAACATTGTTAAGTAAACAAAAATGCTTTCCTTTGTAGAAATCAAGTAACAACCTTATTTTCCAAACGCTCAAGTTTGCCTAATTTCAAATGCTCAAGTTTCTCATTTTTAGAAAAGGTCTCGTAGTTCATAGTTTTAATCCTTTAAAACATAATTCTCCTTTAATGATTTGAGAAACATATGCCTTATATGTGAGTAGGTTATTCTTGCTTATAATCGATCTTATTAAGCCCATGATCTAGATATGTAATATCATTTTGTCTCATCTTAGCTTCTATGCAGATGGAGGTTTCTACCGGTTTTAATACTACATCATTATTCAATACATTTTCCTTTATTACGCCGCAGTGGTCTGTCGATACACATTCGATTTCCAAATCAAGAAACATTATCCCTTTAAATAAAACCAAGTACTCATTACTCACGAACGAGGTTTCACACTAACATTCACATTAAACAAATAAGTTAAGTCTCTTATCTTATAAGATCAAGTCTCTTAACTTCTAACATCAAGAAACCATTTTCTTTACCTCTTAAGACATTATACCTAACTCCCATAAAGCTAGTATAACTCTTTTTAAAACCTTTAAAACCAAGTGTTACTTCCTTCAAAACGATTTATAAATCTTTTGAAATACATCAAGTTCTTTATTATAACTAGCCGCTTATAATTCACATCGCTTACCTTTAAAACCACAAAGTATTTTCTTACCTACATAAAGTCGTTATAACCAACTTCCCATAAAGCCGTTATAACACTTTATGTTTTAAAACAATCAAACACGCTAACACACGTACGCTCACCGCACTACATAGTTCACACATATCATGCTATAAGAGATAGGAAGAGGTTCACATACCTCGCGACGAGTGCCGACTAATAGCAAAACGCCTCCAAGATTTCAAACCGCTCGCTACTCCTTAAGCCACGAGATCGCACCACACGTAGTACTTCAACCTATAAGGCCACGCGCGCTTATTAACATCGCTCCATATTCTACGTAAAATTCGGCAAAGACTCTCCCGCAACTAATCTCCTCCTTTACCGAGGCCGCTACCAAGCCAACCGTGGGGTTTGCACGCCTAACCGACGTACAATTTACTCACGTAATTACACAAGTCTACATGTAATACACCCTATGTAATTACGCTCGCTTCTCTTATTTAAATTCAGCTTAAGTCGCAAGACATTGCCGTAAGTATTATTCAGCTTAAGTCAAAGACATTGCCGCACCTATGTTCAATTCTATATATAGTATACTTTAACTATATACTCCTACAACATGTAATTTCCAATTACAAATGTATGTCAAGAATGTTTACCTCGATAAGCCCAAAATTATCCGAGTTTATAAGTCGATCCCGAGCAAGGTTTAGCTCCTACTCCGAGTGTCTAATCCGCTCCAAACAACCCTTAGAAGTTCTAACCAACTTCTACTTATAACTTCAACTACGGGTGAAGATTTACTTAGGTTTCGCTTTAGCGATCGAGGAAAGTATAATGGTATTTTCACGGCTAGTATAAGTGTAACCTGGGAATACTACAAGGTATTTGGGCCAAGGTATTTGACATTATAACAATACTAGAGAGTATTTCTATACCACTACAAGTGGGTATTTATACGAGACAACTAGCAGTGGGTACCTACGCTAACCACTACAAAGGAGGGAAACTCTCGCCAAAGGCCACTGGAGTGGAGGGGAGAGGCTTGGACGAGAACTACAAGAGGAGGGAGTATTTTGAGACTTAGGTAGATTGCTCAATTTTGGATGAAGAAAGTTCATCAACTAAGGGGTATTTATAGGTCAAGTGAAGGCCAACCAACGGCCAAGATGGTGCCAAGTGCAAGGCAAGTGTAAGGCCAAGATTAAGCCACGTGCAACCTTATCCATCTACACAAAAATATCCTACCTAACCCTTGACCAAAATTGGGCAACAAAACGCGCCAAGAATGGCCAATTGTCGTCCAACCTCTTCCAATGCGAGGTGACACACGCCACCCTCCCGTTGGTCCAAAATGTTACGCCTCTCTAAAAAATCCGCAAAAATTATAAATGACATAGCCGAATTTTCCCACGAAAGTCGTGGAAACGCTTCGTCGAAAAACGACTTAACCGTGTCAGGTACAAATTTCGAATCTATGCCTACTTTAAGGCTCAAATTGTATACGCACGCTCACGCATATACTGAAATACGGTATAACATATATATACAACAAGCAGCTTGCCTTACCTTTACAAACCGACCCACAATATGTGACTACGCACTTCAAGAGTTTTAACATAATAACAAATGGTGGACAGGCCCGCCATACCCCAATATACATGAATCTACAACCTCGGGAAACTGCTCAAGAGATAAGCCTCCGAGTAAATGGAGTTTTTTCCCAAAATCGAACCGAGATCCTAAGAGCAAGGATCACCAACCTATGTACCTAATACTGCGGCATTTAACGCAGCCTCGGGTCAAGACAACAAAAATCTAATATGGAACTAAATAAGGTACAGCAAACAAATCATACTCGTATAAAAGCATGACAAGTGGTAAGTATAAAAAGGTAAATACCTGAACCTACCATGTCATTACCATCTCGTGAACTTAATCGTACCTTATTATCTTTTCCCATTTTTCAATAAAAGTTATAGCCACTTTCTTACGTACATACTTAGGAAAGTCATCATGTTCATTACATATAACTTACTTACCTTACATAACAAAATCCGACCCTTTATAGAGGGACGCCTATACCGCCTACCAATTGGGGACGCGATAAAGTCATACGGTTCGCCCATAAAGGTATACCGCCTACCATTCCCGAGACGCGATAAAGTCATATAGTCAGCCCATAAAGGTATCGCCCGCCCATTCTCGACACGATAAAGTCATATAGTCCGCCCATAAGGTATATCGCCCACCCATTCTCGACGCGATAAAGTCATATAGTCGCCCATAAAGGTATCGCCTGCCCATTTCGGATGCGATAATGTCATATAGTCGCCCATAAAGGTATATCGCCCGCCCATTTCGACGCGAAATGTCATATAGTCCGCCATAAAGGTATCTCGCCCGCCCATTTCTCGACGCGATAATGTCATATAGTCCGCCCATAAAGGTATAACGCCTACCATTTCTCGACGCGATAATGTCATATAAAATCCGAATTTAACCCAACGTATCACGACTTACTCCTTTTAAAAATGACTCTTTTTTCAAATAAGACTTCCAAGATACTAACAACCGTAGTATCAAGTCATATCTACTTCTCAAGACAAGTCACAATACCTTTTAGAAATACATTTACCGGCTTCTAAATCAAGTGACTTCTTTCTTAAAAACCTTAAGCAATTGGTACCTTTAAAACAATTTGCCCTTCTTTATTTCAAGTCATTCTTTGTTTATATTACTAGAGAAAACCATTCTCTTAACCCTCCATAAAGTTATTATAACCAACTTCCCATAAGCCGTTATACTAACTTTATGCCTTAGACTAATTCATTCTTTTTATAACCAAGAGACTTATACTTTCAAATCAAGTTACATAACTTTTAAAATACTTCAAGTCTCTTAACTTTAGAAATGAAGTTTCTTAACTTAGAATTTAAAATCTCTAATCTTTAGAATATCAAGAAATCCATGCTTTCCAAATCAAGTATTCTATATATTTAAATCAAGTCATTTCTTCCTTTAGAAATCAAGTCCCATAACTTGAAAAATAAAGTTTCTTAACCTTTTAAGAATTCAAGGTTCATAGTCTTAAAAACTTCATACGTAAACTCTTTTAAATTAAGTAACATATACTTTGGTGTGTTGTGAATAAGTTATACTTATTTATAACGATCTTATTCAAGTAGCCATGATCTAGAAAATGTAATACAATTTTGTCTTATCTTTGTTTCTCTGCAGATGGAGAATTCTACTCATTTTAATATAATCAATTGTCATTACATTTTCCTTTATTAACGCTGCAATGGCTTGTTCGATACTTATTCTCATACGTGCCTTAAAATTAGCCAAGTCAACTTGGCTCCAAATACCTCCTAACGACTCTTACCAACATCCCCCATAAGACTTGGTAAGAACTTAGGGTAACCTAGACATAACCTTTACATAGAGTAAATCACATACATACCTCTTAACCTCTAAGAGTAGAAGGGAACATGAAATAATACCACATGTATATTCCAAACATAGAATCATGCCAAAGGAAGGAAGAGGTTCACATACCTCGCGACGATTATCGACAAGTAGCAAAATGCTCCAAAGTACTTCAATCTTGATAGCTATTCCATCATTCAAGTAGAATACGCTATACTTAGTACTTCAACCTATAATGGCCATAATACGTCCATTAACTTCTTACTTCAGACGTAGAATATTATAAGTGCAAAAGTCACTAAATTCTACGGAAAATCGGACAACACCTCCTTTGTTTCTACATACTTTGCCACCTTTTTCAAGGCCGAATTCAATAACCAAACATGCCACATTTAAGGCCCAACAATGTAATTAACAATAGGGGATTACACGCCTACTAGACGTGTAAAATTCTGCCTCACAAATGATATCAAACTAATACAAACTACTATGCCAATTCGGCAACTTGAGACACAACGACACCAATTCTTATCCAATTCCTTTTCAATCCAAATTGTTTAGTATAACATGATATCAAGTCACAATCATTTATAACTACTAAAATCTTCAAGTACGTAACGAATACGCGACGCATTCTAATTAACGACCAAATTGTAATCCAACTTCAAACGGCTTATATGTCATTTCTGATTTTAGGCTACAACCATCCATATCACTTATAAATCTTCAACACATATACTTCATGCTAGTAAAATGTAAGGCTAACAACAATATATAATCTTGTAACACTTTAAGAGAACAAGATTGTTACCTCAACGAGTCTTAATCCAACTTCAAATCCAAAGTCGCTCCTTAGAAACTTAGAGCCTCTTCTTTACACTTCAATCCGCCACTGAGACCCTTAGAATATCACAAACCACTTCCTTTAATCTTCCAATCAAAACCTAGGAAAGCAACTAGGTTTTCACCTGCGACTAATACAAAACAATCTTTTTCGGATCTTTCTATCGAGATACCCTTACAATACCCTCATGAACCTCGTTTAATGTGGAGCTTAAAGAACAACAAACGATTTTTTTTCTTTTTAACCCTATGAACCCGAGAGCTTTACAATGGCAAGAACAAGTTTCTTGAAAATTTGGCTAAGTGTGGGAGCTTGTCTTGCTAGTAGTGTTACTATATAGAAACATGGAGGGTCAAGATTAAAACAAATGTGTGGTTTGGATGCATCTCTTTTAAATATCAAGCTAAGTGGTCCCATTGACCAAGTCAATATTATCAAGCTCCTCAACTTGCAAGACTTTGTCATCCTAACAATGGCCAAATGACCCTTTTGGCCATGCTATTTTCGTCCAAGGATACTTAGGGGGGGTGACACGTGTCGCCCTCCCATTCGTCACAATATTTCGTTTTCCGACAATTTCATAATTCCGGTAAATTTTTACAAGTCTCTAATCTTAACATTTCTGAGTTCTTATTTACGTTCTTAAAACATGTCCTGAAATTACGGGGTGTAACATTCTTCCCCCCTTAGAAACATTCATCCTCGAATGTTCTTTCGGAGCTCACTCTATCATTTCTCGGCATAATCTCATAAAACTACACTTAATGAAACCTAATTATGCCACTTATGGCCCTAATACCTCACACACGCATATCCGTCCATTATAAGCCCAAAAGGGATTATCTTTTCGTACTTCCAACTCCTTCTAGCATATACATAGTCTCAATATAATATGTTCATGACACTTAAATATACAACAAATTTATCATGCATACAAGTTTCTAAAGGGTCAAAGACATACCTGAAATCATATAGGCGGTTCAAAGGACCGCTAAAATTGGGAACTTCCACCCCGACCTCTGCCACGGCTTCTGCATTTAACATCTGCCTAGCTATCAAAGGCGAAGAACCCGCAATCGATCCAAGAGATCGTGTTGTCCCCACCAGGACCCTCTATAAGGACACTTTCTTAACATATGGCCTAGACGACCACAAGAAAACAAGCACCGCATCTGCGCGACATACCCGTTCGGAACCTACCACATCTGGCGACGAGGCAGCGTGGCCTCGATCGACCGAACCCCATCTCTCGAGACTGAAGCTCTAGAGATCTGACCGTCCTCTGCATTCCCGGGGTTGTAAAACCCCCCGCCGGAAAACTGTGGAGGATCACTCGGTGTTGGCTGCAATGTAGACCTAGTCACTTTGAGGCCGCCCGCCTCGAAAGTTACCTCAAACCCGAGCGCCCCGCCTCTTGGGCCGGATCGTCTGGCCGTCCTCTCTCTCTCGCTTCGATCTCTGCATAAGCTCAGATCTGGCGATATCCATACTCGCCAAGGGCCACTCCTGCATACAAGAATCATATAACGGTCTAGCCTCATCACATAGCGGTGAACTCTGTCCTCCATGTCAGCCACAATAGTATGCGCATACCTGGCCAACGAGTCAAACCTGTGTTGTACTCACGATGGTCCTCCCATTCTCGCCTCAATGACAAGAACCTATCAACACGGGTTCTCCTCATTTCAGAGGCAAAAGTGATCAAGAAAGGCCTCCGTGAACTCCTCCCAAACACCGAAGAGCACCTCACCTCTCGACAGCTCACGACTCAAACCAGTTCAACGCAATATCGCGTGAACCGGTAAGAGGCTAGCATAATCGACTGTCTTCGAGGCCCTAAGCACTGCATAGTCCGTCAGAGCCGCCGAACGAACTCTCGAGGATCATCCTCGATCTCGAACCATAAAACTGGGTGGACTACAACCCGTAAAATCTCAATCCTCAAATCGCTTCGGCTCAGGGTTAGCTACCGCTCTCGCGCCGCCTTGCTACTATCTGGTCAATAACCTAATCGCTCTCCATAATCTCTAAACTCTTCCCTACCGCGAATCGAGGCTCGTATCGGAACCTCTGAGCTACGCGCTTGCCTTCCTCTAATACTACCGGC
Organism: Przewalskia tangutica; assembly: GCA_029844215.1. Lineage (NCBI taxonomy): Eukaryota > Viridiplantae > Streptophyta > Magnoliopsida > Solanales > Solanaceae > Przewalskia > Przewalskia tangutica. The sequence goes on along the minus strand of CM056736.1, from coordinate 63,305,080 downwards.
GTGGATGAACTCGCCGACCCGCCTACAACCTCAGGCATAGTCTGTGCCCGAGTCCTAGTAACCTTCGCGTACCACCAGCCTCTGTCGCTTTGCCCTTCCGGCCCCGTCGCCTTCCGCGAGGCATATCATTATAAGAATAGGTCAGAGAGGATTCAACCTACTAGGACAGCTCTACTGCACGATCTCAAAGAGAGAATAATGGAAACCAATCCTAAATGTCCTGCAGCCTCCTGATTATAGATGTGGTGCACAACACACCGATAATCAAGACTCTACTAGACACGGTCTGTAGACACTTTCCGAGGACTAACTGCTCTGATACCACTTTTGTCACGACCCGACTCCGGGCCCGCGACTGGTGCCCTACCTGGGCACCCTTACAGGTATACATCAGAGATAATCAGCGGAACATACATGAAACTTATAAAATAAAACAACAGAAATAAAACAACAGGTTAGCCGATAGGGCTACCTTCCTGGACATATATATACAACCGAAGCAGTTGCCTCCTTTCCTTTACAGACTGACTCCACACATGTGACTCTGCACTCTAAGAGTTTTAACATAACAACAAGTGGACAGTGGCCCCGCCATACCCCTGAATATACAAGAATCTACAACCTCAGGGGAAACCGTACCAAGAGATAAGCCTCCGGAGTAAATGGAGCTTTTTCCCAAAAATTGAACTGAGATCCTAAGAGCAAGTATCACCAACCTGTGTACCTAATACTGCGGCATTTAACGCATGGCCGAAGGGGTCGCATAACAAAATTTAATATGGAACGGAAATAAGGTACAACAAACAAATCACATCTGTATAAAAGCATGACAAGGGTAAGTATAAAAAAAGGTAAATACCTGAACCTACCATGTCATTACCATCTCGTGAACTTAATCGTACCTTATTATCTTTTCCCATTTTTCAATAAAAGTTATAGCCACTTTCTTACGTACATACTTAGGAAAGTCATCAAGTTCATTACATATAACTTACTTACCTTACCTAACAAAATCTGACCCTTTATAGAGGGACGCCTATACTGCCCGGCCCAATCTGGGACGCGATAAAGTCACATGGTCTGCCCATAAAGGTATACTGTTCGGCCCATTCCTGGGACGCGATAAAGTCATATAGTCAGCCCATAAAGGTATACTGCCCGGCCCATTCCTGGGACGCGATAAAGTCATATAGTCTGCCCATAAAGGTATACTGCCCGGCCCATTCCTGGGACGCGATAAAGTTATATACCGCATAAAGGTATACGCCTGCCCATTTCGGACGCGATAATGTCATATAGTACGCCCATAAAGGTATAATGTCCGCCCATTTCGACGCGATAATGTCATATAGTCCGCCCATAAAGGTATATCGCTCGCCCATTTCTCGACGCGATAATGTCATATCCGCCCATAAAGGTATCGCCGACCCATTTCTCGACGCGATAATGTCATATAAAATCCGGGAATTTAACCCAACGTACTACGTACCTCTACTCATTTTAAAAATGACTCTTTTTCAAATAAGACTTCCAAGATACTAACAACCGTAGTATCAAGTCATATCTACTTCTCAAGACAAGTCACAATACCTTTTAGAAATACATTTACCGGCTTCTAAATCAAGTGACTTCACGACCGACCGGCGACCTGGTGCCCTACCCGGGCACCCTGCCTGTATACATCGAGAATAGCAAATGAACATACACAACATAAACATATGTGTAAATAATATACAACACAGGCTAGCCGAAAAGGCCGCCTTCCATAATATAAACGAAGTCAAAAGTACAACTTTACAACTCGCCTTATAGCCCAACCACAATGCGAATACGGCACTCTAGGAATAATAATCGGCGGGACAGGGTCCCGCCATACCCCGAATGTACATAATCTACAACATCGTGACAAGATCGCATCAAAAGAAAGACAAGCCTCCGAGAATGGAGCTTCCGACGTCCGATAAGTGATCCAAATGTGGATCCACCGCTTACCCTTTCTCGCAGATTTAACGCGGCCCGAGGAAGGGCAAGACACACATATATGTACTAAGTATGTAAAATCGAAGGTAATGAATTGCAATGTAAGTTTAAAATAAAGCCGAGACATGTATGATAACAAAATTACAAAGACATGCCTTACTAACAATGAGAGTAAATCAAGAGAATACGTACAACATCATAATAGCAGTCTCGCAATCAAATCATGGGTAGTGAACCCATAAGGCCAGGTGGTATAACGTCTTGGGGTTCTTACCCCTCATTTACACTCTTACCCTGAAGCAGGTGGTATAACGTCTTGGGGGTTTGCCCCTCATTTATACTCTTATCCTGGAGAAGATAGTAACGCAGGTGGTATAACGTCTTGGGGGTTTGCCCCTCATTTATACTCTTATCCTGGAGAAGGTGGTATAGCGTCTTGGGGGTTTGCCCCTCACTGATACTCTTACCCTATCTCACAACCGGCCGTCATACAATAATTAAGCAAGTTAGCAATTCCCTAACTTCTTATTAGTCTTATTCTTCTACACTCTCATTTTAGTTTACTTAAGGCACTATCATGTCTTTTATAAGAATCCGGGAATTTAACCCCAAGTACCACGTACTTCTACTCTTTAAAAACAAATGACTCTTTTTAGTAGAAAGCTTCCAAGACACTATTAACCATAGTATCAAGTCCAAATTCTATTTCAAGGCAAGTCACAATACCTTTAGAATTAAAGTAGGCTTCTAAATCAAGTGACTCATTTTCTTGTTAAAACCTTAGGCAATATATACCTTAAAATCAATTCGCCTTTCATTAAATCAAGTCATTTATCTTTCCATAAAGTCAATATAACCAACTCCCCATAAAGTCGTTATATTCACTTTATACCTTAGTCATATACAAGTTCCTATCTAAGGGACTTATACGTTTAAAACGACACAAGTATTGCATACTTTAAAATTCTTCAAGTCCCTTATCTTTACTAAGACTTAAGACATTCTTAATATTTTCAAAGAAGTGAGTTAACTTCCTAACTCACCCGACTTAGCATTTATAAGACTAGTAAGGAATGTCAAAGTCTGCACGCCTACCGTACTATATATACGCGAAACTAGTCATGCTCAAAAGATAGGAAAGTTCTACATACCTCTGGTCAAACCACTTGCCAAGTACAAAGTCCCGCCCGTAGTATGTCAACCTATAAAGTTCACAATACGTCTATTAAGGCCTTACTTTAATCGTAGAATATCACAAGTGTTAAGTCCCTATATTCTACGGAAAATTGGGCAGCACCTCCTTTGTTTTTACTTACTTTGCCACCTTTTCCAAGGCCGGAAATACAATAACCAAACAGCCCCAATTGGCTCACAATTTATAGAAGATAATCCAATACAATTGAATAACTACACAGCCCCAATTGGCTCACAATTTAAAGAAGATAACCCAATACAATTGAATAACTACACAGCCCCAATTGGCTCACAATTTAAACAACTAAATGCAAACTACAAGTCCAAAATCCGGCCACCTTGAGTTCAACAAAACCATTTCTTTTCCAACTTCCATTTCAATCCATATTGGTAGCACAATATGATATCAAGTCGCATTTAATTATAATAACCATAATCCTTAAGAAGTAAATACGCGACGATTCTAACAACGACAAATTGTAATCCATCTTAGTCATGGCTTATTTTACATTTCGGATTTCCAAGGCTATGATCAATCCATTATTCGTATAATTTCAATATAACAACTTCATGCTAGCAACATGCAAGCTAACAACAATAAACTAGTTAATCTTGTAATACTTTCAAAGAACAAGATTATACCTCAAAGAGACTTAATCCAACTCCAATCCGAAATCGCTCCTTAGTAGTCTAGAACCTCTCCAAGCCACTTCAATCCGCTTGTTGAGCTCCTTTGAACAACACCAATAATTAACCTTCAAGTTTCCAAACAAAACCTAGAAAGACCATTAGGTTTTTCGTTTGCGACTAACCCGTAAACCATCTTTTTCCAAGATTTTTCTATTGAGATGTGTTTACAATACACCTAAGAACCTTGGTTTAAAGTGTGGAATCAAATGGACACGAAACGATTTTTTTTTATTTTCCTTTCTTGGTGAACCCGAGAGCCTTCAATGCTCTTCAAATTTGTGTGAAAATTTTCTAAGTGTTATGTCTCCTCTTGCTACTAGTATCACATATAAAGGGTCATAGAGGGTTTAGATATTAACACTTGGATGGCTTAGATGTAGTCTTACATAAAAAACAAGACTTATTGACCTCTTGACTAGTCAACTATCTCATGCTACACATGCTTGCAAGACTAAGGTCCAATGACCCTCTTGCCCTTGCACTTTTTCACCAAGGCATCATATATGTGGGTGACACGTGTCGCCTCCCAATTGTTACAATAACACAATTTCGACAAATTCCAAAATTTCCGCTAAATTTTACAAGTCTCAAATCTTAACACTTCATGGTTCTTACTTACGTTCTTAAAAACATGTTCTCAAATTACTGGTGTAACATTCTTCCTTAGAAACATTCGCCCCGAATGTTCTTTCTGAGTCAAACTAAATTAGCGACATAGTTTCCTTTCACCACCCCGACTTACCAAAAATGCCTCATGGCCACAAAAAGTATTTAAGCAAAAGAAACACCTCAATTTAAAACTTGATAAGTAAGGAAGATGAATTACTCGAAGGTATAGGAAATAAGTGAGATACTTCTCAACATGTCCTCCTCCGCCTCCTGTCATCTCCTCTCGGTTATCATTCCTCCACAGACTTTGACGGAAGCTACATCCTCGTCCGCAGCCGTCGACTGCGATCGAGTATCGCTATGGACTCTCTCATACGATAACCCCTCTCACACTGACCTCACTAGTAGGGAAAACTCGCTGATCACCGATACACTTCGCAACATAGAAACATGGAAGACCGGATGTACCGCCTAACTCGATGGCAAATCCAACTCATAAGTAACTCGTCCCACTCTACTGACGATCCGGTAGTGGCCCAATGTACTGGGCTGAGTTTCTTCTACCGAATCTCATCACACCTTCATGGGTGACACCTTCAAGAAGACCCAATCGCTCACCAAACTCCAAATGCCGACGCCGTTATCCGCATATGACTTCGCCGACTCGAAGCCGCTATCAGCCTCCCGGATAAGCTTCACCTTATCCACACTGCATGTACCAAGTGCGCCAACTAACTGCATTCGCCCACGCCGAACCAACCAATCGGCGATCTACATTTCCGCCATATAAAGCTTCATATGGCGCCATCCAGAGGCTTTGGAATGGTAATCGTTGTTATAAGCAAACTCCACAAGAGGCAATTGATCCTCCCGGCTACCATCGAAATCTATCACGCAGCTCGCAGATATCCTCGCGGTTCGATAGTGCGCTCGCCGCCACACCGAGGGTGAAATGATGCCGAGACTCACTGTGTCCCAAACCTTCGAAAGACCTCTGTTAGCCATAAACCGGGCTCCCTATCGAAATAATCGACATCGGGACACCGCAGCCTCACAATCTCCCCGATGTACAATTCGCATAGTCTCACCAAAACGCTGCCCCGACCGAAGGAAATGGGCTGATTTCACACCACAACAACAACCCAAATGGAGTCGCATTTCCTCCGAGTAAGAGGTAACTCAGAACAAAGTCCATGTTGATCATCTCCCACTTCCAAGTCGGAATCTCGATAGATCGCAGAAACCACCGGGCCTCTCGTGCTCGACCTTGACTGCGGGCAATTAGGACATCAGGCAACAAAACTCGCCACGCCCCTCTTCAGCCATCCCACCAATACAAACATCCGAGGTCATGGTACATCTTGTCGACCGATGAATTGAATATCGAGCACCGCGTGCCTCCCTGCACCGCCGGAGTCCTCGCCACATCGGAACACACAACCGCCCTCAAATCTCAAAGACTTCAAAGCTACTCGAATAGACTCTTCTCCTCACGAAGAGTCGCATCCCGATACCGTACCAACACCGGGTCCTCAAACGCCGCATCTTCACCTCATCAATGATGGAAGACTCGCAACCTCACGAACCCGCACTTACTATCGCTTCGGATCGATCAATCGAACCCCAAGGCTCGCTAATCGGTGGATCTCGACGGACCATGTCCCGCCTCTGGTCGCACTCCGATAGGCTCCCATCGACCTACGACTCAAGGCATCAAGAACTACGTTGGCTTTCCCGATGGTAGAGAATATCAACATCATAATCTTTCAAAGAACTCTAACCACCGTCTCGCCTCGAGTTCACTCCTCTCGCTCGAAGATATACTGAGGCTCTTGTGGTCCGTATAAATATCCACATGAACCCTGTACAAATAATGTCTCCAAATCTTCAAGGCATGAATAATCGCCAACTCTAAGTCATGGGTAGGTAATTCTCTCATGCTTCCAGAATCGCCGAAGCATAGGCTATGACTCGCCGGTCGCATCAACACACATCCTAGCCCGATACCCAGGCATCACAATAGATCACGTAACCATCTAACCTCCTAAGAGTAAGAATCGGGCGTAGTCAACCTTTCCTTCAAAGAATCGAAACCCTTCTCGCAAGCCTCGTCCATCGGAACTTGGCCGCGTCGCCACCAGTCAACTGCTGAAATCAAGCAACCGCTCCACAAACTCGCGATAATAACCCGCCATCCTAAGAAATCGCGCACTCGTCCGAGTAAGAGGTCTCGCCAAGACTTGATCGCCTCAATCTTTGCCGTATCAACCCGCACACCATCACCCCAATAATATGCCCTGTGAATGCCATCGAGGCCAACCAAAACTCACACTGAGAACTTGGCGACAATCGCCGGCCCGAGGATCCTGGCACCGCCTCGTTGATCTGATGCTCGCTCGTCCGCGAATAAACCAGATGTCATCGATGAATACTATCACAAATGTATCCAAAATGGCTTGAACACCCGTTCATCAAATCCATAAATACCTGGAGCGTTGTCAAACCGAAAGACATAACTCGAACTCATAGTGTCCATACCGGTCCCGAATGCGATCTTTGGGATATTCGCCTCTCGGACTCGAACTCGATGATAACTGCACCGCATGTCTATCTTTGAGAAAACTCGCACTCGCAATCGTCAAACAAATCATCAATCCCGGGAGTGGGTACCTATTCTTGATGGTTACCTTATTCACCGCTCAGAAGTCAACACACATACGCAGGCCCCATCCTTCTTCTTCACAAACAACACTGGCGCTCCTGCGGAGATACACTAGGCCCGATAAAGCCTTTTCCAAGAAATCTTTCACTGGTCCTTCACTCCTCAACTCAAGAAAGCCATCCTCGCATGGCGGAATGGAAATAGGTCAGTGTCCGCAACGTGTCAATACAAAACTCAATCTCCTCTCGTGAGGGATACCCAAGATCTTACGGGAACACATCCGCAAATTCCTAACCACTGCATCGATCAAGAATCGCACCTCGGCCAGACAAATACCGGACGGATGATAGATGTAACCTTTCGCACCATCTTCCTAGCCTTGAGGTAAGAAATAAACCTACCCTGCGATGCCGTGTTGCCTCCACTCGATAATCGGCTTGCCAGAAATCGAACCAACCAACTCGTCTCATACCAACGTTGGCATAACAAGAAGCCAACCATATACCCATAATGACATCAAAATCATTATCTCTAACTCTATCAAGTCTGCAAGGGTCCGACGATCAGAATAAATACCGGACAACCTCAGACACCCGCCGCCTAACACCGAATTTCCATAGCGTAGCTACCTCAAAGGCTCTATCGACACGGCCTATCCCGATTCTACCAAAGAATAAGAGGGGACACATAGGACAAGGTAGAACCCGAATCTATCAAAGCATAAAAATCACAGCCTGAAATCAGTAATGTACCTGTGACGACGTCAGGGGAAGCCTCCTGATCCTGGCGGCTGGCTAGAGAATATATGCGGTTCGGGACCGCGAATCGAACCACCACCACGACTCTACCGCGCCTACCCGTCCCGTGAGCACCGCTCCCGGGCGCCAACCACGAAGGAGAAGAAGACCAGAATCGATCCCGCTGGCTGTACCACCCACGCCGCCTCTAGACGACAATCCTCTTCAAATGGCCCCGCCGCCACACGAGTAACAAGCCCCGGCTCTGCGACACTCGCCAGTGGAACCTACGCATCGAGCACACCGAGGCGTGGTGGTCCCGACGCGACGCTCGCCTCTGAATCCTGAGTCCCGAGCTCGACCGCTTCGATCGACTGGCCGGGTCGACCTCTTGCCGTAAAAACCGTGATGGAGCACTCAGGCCGGGCCGAACGCGACCTACTGGCCGAGGCTGTCGCCCGCTCAAAACGCCCCGAGACCCGATGTCTCGCCTCTGGGCCGGCTGCGTCAACCTCGGTCCTCCTCTCTATCCTCTATCCTCGTGCATAGGCTCGCATCCGGCGATGTTCATACCGGCCAAGAGCCACCCCAAGCATGCCAGAATCATATGACGGTCTAGCCCCATCACATAACGATGTACTCTATCCGCCATGCTAGCTACTATAGTGTGAGCATGCCCGCCGCGAGTCAAACTCAGTCAGACTCCCTAACGGTCCTCCGCTCGCCGCAAGGTCAAAAACTGCTACCCGGCTCTCTCATCTCTGAGGTAAAAGTGATCCATAAAGGCCTCAGAAACTCCTCCCAAACAGCCGGGAGCATCATCACCTCTCGAAAGCAACCACGACTCAAACCAGGTTCAACGCAATATCGCGCAACCCAGAAGAGGCTAGTGTAATGCACTGCCTCTCAAGCCCTAAGAACTCGCATGGTCATTGTAGTCGCCGAACGAACTCCGCGATCCTCATCGCACTCGAACCATAAAACTCGGTGGATGACATCCCGAAAATCCCTAATCCGCAAACCGCTTGGCTAGGTGGGTTGCCGCCCTCGTTTGCGCCGCGCCACTATATCGTCAACAACCGACCGCCTCGTAGTCTCTATACTCGCACCGGCCGGGAACCGAGGGTCCGTATCGAACCTCGAGCTACCGCCGCCTCCTCTAATATCGCGGCTGGTGAACTCAACGACCCGCTTACTACCTCGTGCATAGTCCTGCTCGAGCCCGTGACCTCACGTGTACCGCTAGCAGCCTCGCCGCCGCCTTGCCCTTCTGGGCCCTGGTAGCTTTCCGTGGAGGCATAGCTGTTTCATAAGAAGAGGTCAGAGAGGATTCAACCTAATAAGACAGCTCTATTGCACGATCTTAGAGAGAGAAGAATGAAAACCAACCCTAAATGTCCTGCAGCCTCCTGATTATAGATGTGGTGCACAACACACCGATAATCAAGACTCTACTAGACACGGTCTGTAGACACTTTCCGAGGACTAACTGCTCTGATACCACTTTTGTCACGACCCGACCCCGGGCCGCGACTGGTGCCCTACCTGGGCACCCCGTTCAGGTATACATCAGAGAATAGCAGCGGAACATACACAACATAAACACATGTGTAAATAATATACAACACAAAGCAAAAGGCCGCTTTCCATAATATAAACGTCAAAGTACAACTTACAACTCGGTTCTTATAGCCCAACCACAATGTGAATACGCACTTGGAATAACAATCGTGGACAGGCCCGCCATACCGAATGTACATAATCTACAACATCGGGGACAAGATCGTACCAAAAGAAAGACAAGCCTCCGAGAATGGAGCTTGACGTCCGATAAGTGATCCTAAGAATGTGGATTCGCCACTGCTACCCTTTCTCGCAGATGAACGCAGCCGAGAAGGGGGTCGCATACACATGTACTAAGTATGTAAAACTGGAAGGTACTGTAATTGCAATGTAAGTTTAAAATAAAGCTGGAGACATGTATGATAACAAAATTACAGTACACAGTGCCTTACTAACAATGAGAGTAAATCAAGAGAATACGTACAACATCATAATAGCAGTCTCGCAATCAAATCATGGGTAGTGAACCCATAAGGTCAGGTGGTATAACATCTTGGGGTTCTTACCCCTCATTTACACTCTTACCCTGAAGCAGGTGGTATAACGTCTTGGGGGTTTGCCCCTCATTTATACTCTTACCCTGAAGAAGATAGTAACGCAGGTGGTATAACGTCTTGGGGGTTTGCCCCTCATTTATACTCTTATCCTGGAGAAGGTGGTATAGCGTCTTGGGGGTTTGCCCCTCACTGATACTCTTACCCTATCTCACAACCGGCCGTCATACAATAATTAAGCAAGTTAGCAATTCCCTAACTTCTTATTAGTCTTATTCTTCTACACTCTCATTTTAGTTTACTTAAGGCACTATCATGTCTTTTATAAGAATCCGGGAATTTAACCCCAAGTACCACGTACTTCTACTCTTTAAAAACAAACGACTCTTTTTAGTAGAAAGCTTCCAAGACACTATTAACCATAGTATCAAGTCCAAATTCTATTTCAAGGCAAGTCACAATACCTTTAGAATTAAAGTAGGCTTCTAAATCAAGTGACTCATTTTCTTGTTAAAACCTTAGGCAATTGATACCTTAAAATCAATTCGCCTTTCATTAAATCAAGTCATTTATCTTTCCATAAAGTCAATATAACCAACTCCCCATAAAGTCGTTATATTCACTTTATACCTTAGTCATATACAATTTCCTATCTAAGGACTTATACGTTTAAAACGAAACAAGTATTGCATACTTTAAAATTCTTCAAGTCCCTTATCTTTACTAAGACTTAAGACATTCTTAATATTTTCAAAGAAGTGAGTTAACTTCCTAACTCACCCGACTTAGCATTTTATAAGACTAGTAAGGAATGTCAAAGTCCGCACGCCTACCGTAATATATACGCATGAAACTAGTCATGCTCAAAAGATAGGAAAAGTTCTACATACCTCGTCAGGTCAAACCACTTGCCAAGTACAAAGTCCCGCCGTAGTATGTCAACCTATAAAGTTCACAATACGCCTATTAAGGCCTTACTTTAATCGTAGAATATCACAAGTGTTAAGTCCCTATATTCTACGGAAAATTGGGCAGCACCTCCTTTGTTTTTACTTACTTTGCCACCTTTTCCAAGGCCGGAAATACAATAACCAAACAGCCCCAATTGGCTCACAATTTATAGAAGATAATCCAATACAATTGAATAACTACACAGCCCCAATTGGCTCACAATTTAAAGAAGATAACCCAATACAATTGAATAACTACACAGCCCCAATTGGCTCACAATTTAAACAACTAAATGCAAACTACAAGTCCAAAATCCGGCCACCTTGAGTTCAACAAAACCATTTCTTTTCCAACTTCCATTTCAATCCATATTGGTAGCACAATATGATATCAAGTCGCATTTAATTATAATAACCATAATCCTTAAGAAGTAACATGCGACGATTCTAACAACGATTAAATTGTAATCCATCTTAGTCATGGCTTATTTTACATTTCGGATTTCCAAGGCTATGATCAATCCATTATTCGTACAATTTCAATATAACAACTTCATGCTAGCAACATGCAAGCTAACAACAATAAACTAGTTAATCTTGTAATACTTTCAAAGAACAAGATTATACCTCAAAGAGACTTAATCCAACTCCAATCCGAAATCGCTCCTTAGTAGTCTAGAACCTCTCCAAGCCACTTCAATCCGCTTGTTGAGCTCCTTTGAACAACACCAATAATTAACCTTCAAGTTTCCAAACAAAACCTAGAAAGACCATTAGGTTTTTCGTTTGCATCTAACCCGTAAACCATCTTTTCCAAGATTTTTCTATTGAGATGTGTTTACAATACACCTAAGAACCTTGGTTTAAAGTGTGGAATCAAATGGACACTAAACTAAATTTTTCTTTTCCTTTCTTAGTGAACCCGAGAGCCTTCAATGCTCTTCAAATTTGTGTGAAAATTTTCTAAGTGTTATGTCTCCTCTTGCTACTAGTATCACATATAAAGTGGTCGTGGAGGGTTTAGATATTAACACTGATGGCTTAGATGTAGTCTTACATAAAAACAAGACTTATTGACCTCTTGACTAGTCAACTATCTCATGCTACACATGCTTGCAAGACTAAGGTCCATGACCCTCTTGCCTTGCATTTTTCGACCAAGGCATCATATAAGGGGGTGACACGTGTCGCCTCCCAATTGTTACAATAACACAATTTCCGACAAATTCCAAAATTTCGCTAAATTTTACAAGTCTCAAATCTTAACACTTGTGGGTTCTTACTTACGTTCTTAAAAACATGTTCTGAAATTACGGGGTGTAACAACTTCTTTCTTAAAAACCTTAAGCAATTGGTACCTTTAAAACAATTTGCCCTTCTTTATTTCAAGTCATTCTTTGTTTATATTACTAGAAAACCATTCTCTTAACCTTCCATAAAGTTATTATAACCAACTTCCCATAAGCTGTTATACTAACTTTATGCCTTAGACTAATTCATTTTTTTTATAACCAAGAGACTTATACTTTCAAATCAAGTTACATAACTTTTAAAATACTTCAAGTCTCTTAACTTTAGAAATGAAGTTTCTTAACTTAGAATTTAAAATCTCTTATCTTTAGAATATCAAGAAATCCATGCTTTCCAAATCAAGTATTCTATATATTTAAATCAAGTAATTTATTCCTTTAGAAATCAAGTCCCATAACTTGAAAAATAAAGTTTCTTAACCTTTTAAGAATTCAAGGTTCATAGTCTTAAAAACTTCATACGTAAACTCTTTTAAATTAAGTAACATATACTTTGGTGCGTTGTGAATAAGTTATACTTATTTATAATGATCTTATTCAAGTAGCCATGATCTAGAAAATGTAATACAATTTTGTTTTATCTTAGTTTCTATGCAGATGGAGAATTCTACTCATTTTAATATAATCAATTGTCATTACATTTTCCTTTATTAACGCTGCAATGGCTTGTTCGATACTTATTCTCATACGTGCCTTAAAATTAGCCAAGTCAACTTGGCTCCAAATACCTCCTAACGACTCTTACCAACATCCCCCATAAGACTTGGTAAGAACTTAGGGTAACCTAGACATAACCTTTACATAGAGTAAATCACATACATACCTCTTAACCTCTAAGAGTAGAAGGAACATGAAATAATACCACATGTATATTCCATACATAGAATCATGCCAAAGGAAGGAAGAGGTTCACATACCTCGCGACGATTATCGACAAGTAGCAAAATGCTCCAAAGTACTTCAACCTTGATAGCTATTCCATCATTCAAGTAGAATACGCTATACTTAGTACTTCAACCTATAATGGCCATAATACGTCCATTAACTTCTTACTTTAGACGTAGAATATTATAAGTGCAAAAGTCACTAAATTCTACGGAAAATCGGACAGTACCTCCTTTGTTTCTACATACTTTGCCACCTTTTTTAAGGCCGAATTCAATAACCAAACACGCCACATTTAAGGCCCAACAATGTAATTAACAATAGGGGATTACACGCCTACTAGACGTGTAAAATTCCGCCCCACAAATGATGTTATACCCCGTATTTCCTGAGAATGTACGTAAGGGCGTACGTACCATAGTTTAAGCCTTAAGTAGGCAAAGTGGCGAAATTTGTGCACAACTAGCGAAAAGAATCGTTTTTCGACGAAACGTTTTCCGGACTTTGCGAAGGGAAAAATACGGTTGCAACATTTATTATTTTTGCGGATTTTTCCGAGAGACGAAATATTTTGGACCAACGAGAGGGTGACAAGTGTCACCCTCAAGTGGACGAAAATTGGGGCGTTTTTTAGCCTTGTTTTGGTCAAGGAGTTGGTAGGATATTTTGAGATATTTTTGTGTAGTTGATGAGCAAGTGGGACCCACAAACACATGTCCAAATCTTGACCCTCCACTTGCCCCCCCACTTGGCTTGATCTTGGCCATTGAAAGTCCTATAAATACCCCCTTAGTTGAAGACTTATTCTTCATCCACAAATCAATTTCCATGTCTCAAAAATCTCTCCCCCTTTGATAAGTATTCGTCCAAGGTCCCCTCGAGAAGCCTTGCCGAGAGTATACCCCCTTGCCTAGTTGTTTTCGTAAATACACCCCCCTTGGTAGAAAAGTATTCTCCAAGTATTGTTACTATTCCAAAATACCTTGGCCCAAATACCTTGTAGTATTCCAAGGTTACACCTATACTAAAAGCCCAGAAATACTATTATACTTCCTTTAGCCACTAAACGAAACCCTAAGGAAAAACCTTCATAGTCGGTTGAAGTGTTAAGTAGAGGTTGAGTAGAACTTCTAAGGGTTGTTTGGAGCGGGTTGGAGCGCCCAGAGTAGGAGCTAAACGTTGCTCAGGATCGACATTTAAACTTGGATAATTTTTGGGCTTATCGAGGTAAATACTCTTGTCCTTCTATTTGTAATTGGAAATTACATACTGTAGTTGTATAGAAGTGAGTATAAGATATATAGAAGGATGGTATAAAAGAAGAGAATTGAATTGAAATCACATCAGAAGAATATTAAAGAAGAAGATTAAACTGTACTTACATAGGACTGTATTTACAGTAGACTTGTGTAGTTGGCGGGTAGGGAAGTGCTGCCCAATTTTCCGTAGAATAAAGGAATCTGTATCTAGAAGTATTTTTATAGAGTAGTCTAGACGTTGATAGACTTATATGACCGTTATAGGTTGAAGATCGCAAGTAGCGTATTCTACTCGGCGGTGGAAAATGGCTAGCAGGATTACGATTGGAGCTATTTGCTTATAGTCGATAATTATCGCGAGGTATGTGATTCTTCCTATACCCTTGAGCATGATATTTTAAAAGTATATATATATATATATAGTACGGTAGACGTACGTGTGTTAACTGAACGTAGTTTTACGGCAATGTCTTTTGACTTAAACCTGAATAATAAGAATCTTGAAGTATTTCAAAAGATTTAAGAACCGTTTTTGAAAGAAGAGTAATACTTGGTTTTGAAAGCTTAAGTTTTACTAGCTTTATGGGAAGTTAGGTATAACGACTTAAGAGTGATAAAAGGAATGGTTGACTTAATTGAATTGATTTAAAGTCTGTTAAAGTGTGAAACCTCATTCGTGAGTAATGAGTACTTGGTTTTTAAAGGAATAATGTTTTACGGATTTCGGAAATAAGAATAAGTTATTATATTAAAACCAGTAGAAACCTCCATCTGCATAGAAGCTTAGATAAGATGAAATTATATTACAGTTCCTACATCATGGCTGCTTTAATAAGAATCAGTATAAACAAGCATTGATTTTCTTAAATTTCCAAAGTAAGGAACTTGATTTCTAAAAGAAAAGATGACTTGAGGAATTGATGAATTTTTGGTTTAAAACATAAAGTGTTATAACAGCTTTATGGGAAGTTAGTTATAGCGACTTTATGAAAACAAAAGAATGGTTTTATCATTGGTTTTAAAGTGATAACTTGACTTTAAAAGGAGAAGTGTTTTGGTCTAAAAAGAAGGCATGGTATTGTCTTAATTTGGTTTAAAAGGAAAGTATGGAAGTTGTTTTGGTTTACTTAAAAATGTTAGTCACTCTATTTTTATAATACGGGCATCGTGACCTTTGTAAAAGAAATGGGTCTTTTAAAAGAATTTAACGCACGTAGTACTTTGGGATTAAAACCTAGACTTTGTAAAATGAAAAAGTACCTTGAGTGGTGTATGTTTGCGTGTGATAGCTTTGTCGCTAGTATTGTATTTCTATACCGCCACGTCTCTCGATGGAGGCGAGTGATTTGTTATGATATTACGTGGGCGTCTTCCAGGCGTGTGGAGAATTCCATGGGTCGCTGACGGTGATATTATTCCGTGGACTAGCTCTCCAGGGGGTTTCTTATTGATTCGGCCTTGGTATCGGTGTCGGCTTCGTACTTGCCGTGGCTGATTCGCCGTAGTTATCGTGCACGGTAGTTAGCCCTCGTGCCGGTTCGGTTTAGTGGCGAAGTCTCGTGATCTGACCTTGGTATCGGTAGTTAGCCACCGTACTTGCCGTCGGCTCGTGACGACGCGGTATCTGATCGGCTTCGTGCTTGCCCGTCGACGTGGCGGAGTCTCGTGATCGACCTTGGTATCTGTAGTTAGCCTCGTACTTGCCCGGTGGCTATGACACGCGCCTTGGTATCTGTAGTCGGCTTCGTGCTTGCCCGTGACGACTCAGTGGTTTGATTGTATTGTATTAGTATGGCTTTGGTATCGGTAGTTAGCTCGTGCTTGCCCGTATCAGATTCGTGGCGAGTCTCGTGATACGCCAGTATCTGGTAGTTAGCCCTCGTATTGCCCGATCCACGTGACACGGCCTTGGTATCCGTAGTCGGCTTCGTGCCCGTATCAGCTCCGTGGTTTGATTGTATTGTATTGTTAGTACGGCTTTGGTATCTGGTAGTTAGCCTTCGTACTTGCCCCGTACGGTTTTATGACTCAGGTAGGACTTGGTGTTTGTATGTACTCTTTGGTGTTATTATATCATAACCGCCGTGATGAGAAGGCATTCCACGGGCATGATTGATGTTGAGGGCGTGAGACCCATAGTTATATTTGAGTGAGGACTTTGAGGGCGTGAGTCCCTAACTTACATGACTGCTTATTTATTATGGACTGTAGTTTGGTTATCATACATGTCTCCGCTTTATAGATCGCTATGATTTCATTTACTGATTTTTCGCACATACTGGTACTGTTATCGACCTCCTTCGGCCGCGTTCATGCCGCAGTAGGTACACGATTGTTGATCCTCGTTCATAGGATCGCATGATTCAGCGTTGGGAAGCTCCGTTTCTCGAGGCTTATCTTTCGTATAGTCCTCACATCAGAGGTACTTGTACATTCGTGGTATGGCGAGGCCTGTCCCACGTCATGTTGTATAAAAACTCTTAGAGGTCTGTAGTACTGTTGTGGGCAGAGTTTGTAAAAGGGATGTAACTGTTCGGGTTTAAGTTATATATAAGCCGAAAGGCAATTTTTCTCAGATAACTGTTTCTCATTCTTATTATTTCATGTCTTGTTTTATATTCCGCTGATTACTCTGATGTTGTATCACTAGGGTGCCCGGGGTAAGGCACGATCCACGCCCGGTTTGGAGTCGTGACAAAAGTGGTATCGAGCGATTAATCCTCGGAAAGTGTCTGCACCGTGTCTAGTAGAGTCTTGATTATCGGTGTGTTGTGCACCACATCTATAATCGTGAGGTCAGCAGACATTTAGATTAGTTTCATTCTTCTCACTCGAGATCGTGCCTTAGAGCCGTGTTATAAGTTGGACCCTCTCGACGCATTTTGTTTTACCGCTATGCCTCCGCAGTGCAACCCGCCCAGATGGGCAAGGCAGCGAGGAAACCGGGTAGGATCTGAGGAGAGTACGGGGCGCAGCGGTCATTACCGAGATAGTACTTGACGGCGAGTTTTATGACGCCAATTTCAAAGAGATATAGCCGCCGTGGCTGCTGAGACCACAGGACCTGAGCCTCCCGTCCCACAGCCTGGAGCAGAGGAGATGGTTACAAGGAGATGGCGATTATTGGTCGGGATAGTGGCAAGGCACGAGATAAGCCGGACGCCGATTCCTGACAGAGTACCCGTAGTTCACCCGAGAGCAGATAGTTTGAGATGCGGGACTTTCGATTCAGCTGCAAACGCGATGTTTTATGGATCGAGGCACGAGGATGATCCGCAGGAGTTCATCGACGATTCTGACGGATCGCGAGAGTGATCAAGGCTTCGAGACCGAGTCAGTGGTCCTAGGTTCGCATCGGCTGCGTGATACCGCAGTCGACTGGTTTGATTCGTGGGAGCTGTCCCGGGGAGATCATGCACTTCCAGCCGTATGGAACGAGTTCTCAGAGGCATTTCTTGCCTCCACAGATGAGGAGGGCTCGGGCCGACATATTTTTGGTGGCGAGGCAGAGCGCACGGTTCGGAGTACAATGTGGAGTTCGACTCATTAGCTAGGTATGTCCCCGTTAGTAGCGATGAGGACGAGTTCACCGCTACATCACCGGCTTGATGACTACTTGGCGAGGCTTGTTCGGTGTAGCTCTTCACCGGCATGGACATCGCTGCACGCAGCTTATGCACTGGGTGTGAGGAGCGGAGAGGTCGACGAATGACCAAGATCGCGAGAAGAGGCGAACAGCAGGGTCCTTTGGTGACTTTCGAGGCGGTCCGCCTCATCAGCAGGCTAGTTATGTACCTCTGCCAGTACAGAGTGGTCCTCCACAACGTTCAGGACCTTCGGGATATTCAGGAGCGTCGTGGCTCCTGGTTTGATTTTCGGGAGTAGAATGTCGCGGATAAGGTCACCCTTGTCTCGGTGGGCCGTTGTGGGAAAATTCATAAGGGAGAGTGTCGTACTAATTTGGGAGATTGCTATGCTTATGGCCAGCAGGCCATTTGGCGAGAGACCGTCAGGCAGGTAGCATCGTGGATAGCACAGACTACGCAGGTCGATTCATGGTTCTTCACCTTCCATAGCTAGACAGGATGTTCATACACCTACAGCCACGCAGAGGTCGCGGTGGAAGTTCCCAGTTTTAGCGGTCCTTTGAACCGCCTATTTTTCAGGTATATCCTTAACCCTCTAGAGATTAGCATGCGTGTTATGATGATTATATGTTGAGTACTATATATGATAGTATTGTGTATATTGTGGTTTAGAGACATGGTTAGTTGAAAGAATAAGTATGGGACAGGAAGGTATGAACCTTAGAATATTACACGTTGAGACCTTAGATGTAAGGCCGACTTGAATAAAAGATTTTACGGTTAGTCTTTGTCAAAATACTTGGTATGCGTATAAATGTATTATGGGATAATTCCATGGGTTGTGTAAGATGAAAGTGGTAGCCTTCAGGACTTGAATAGGTAAGATTGTTCCGGATCAGGAGAACAAGTGTTTGGGCGCGATAATGGTCGGGTTGAGTACCGACACGGGTCAACCCGCGGCCAGATTGTGGGTCAGTTCGGGGTGGTCCCGCCAGGTGGTAGGGTCACGAGGGTGTCAGGCCCAAGTTTAGATGACCATCGTATGAGTTCGTGGATATGTTCGACCAGAATAGGATCGTGAAGGCCGGGAATGGCCTTAAAGAAGATCGAGGCTAGTAATATGACCAAGTTTGGAGGTAGTGGCTCCAGAAATTTTGGGAACTGAAGTAATGACTGAAGTATGGTCCGTATACTAGAAAGAGTTCAAGTGTTCGAGAAGAGTACGACGAGTAAGGAAGGAAGTAAACATGTGCTAAGAAAATAGAAATGATCATTTTGTTGTGAAGTAAAGGTGCGAAGAGCAAGGGTGGGAGCTTTTGTAATGCTAGAGGTGATTCCTCGTTGACTTGGGTTAAGTAATTACGCGTGTGTTATTTTGTGGCCAGGTGTGGCATTGGCAACTTGTTAAGAGAAACTTTATCGTTATCCGTCGTGAGCGTGAACATTCGACGAATGTTTCGCGAGGGAGAATGTTATACCGTATTTCTGAGTATGTCGTGGGCGCACGCATAGTTTAAGCCTTAAGTAGGCAAAGTGGCGAAATTTGTGCACAACTAGCGTAAAAGAATCGTTTCCGACGTAAACGTTTTCCGACTTTGCGAAGGGAAAATACGGTTGCAACATTTATTATTTTGCGGATTTTTCCGAGAGACGAAATATTTTGGACCAACGAGAGGTGACAAGTGTCACCCCTGCTGACAAATCGGGGCGTTTTTAGCCTTGTTTTGGTCAAGGAGTTGGTAGGATATTTTGAGATATTTTTGTGTAGTTGATGAGCAAGTGGGACCCACAAACACATGTCCAAATCTTGACCCTCCACTTGCCCCCCACTTGGCTTGATCTTGGCCATTGAAAGTCCTATAAATACCACCTTAGTCAAGACTTATTCTTCATCCACAAATCAATTTCCATGTCTCAAAATCTCTCCCCTTTGATAAGTATTCGCCCAAGGTCTCCCCTTGAGAAGCCTTGGCCGAGAGTATACCCCCCCTTTGCCTAGTTGTTTTCGTAAATACACCCCCCCCCCTTGGTAGAAAAGTATTCTCCAAGTATTGTTACTATTCCAAAATACCTTGGCCCAAATACCTTGTAGTATTCCAAGGTTACACCTATACTAAAAGCCCAGAAATACTATTATACTTCCTTTAGCCACTAAACGAAACCCTAAGGAAAAACCTTCATAGTCGGTTGAAGTGTTAAGTAGAGGTTGAGTAGAACTTCTAAGGGTTGTTTGGAGCGGGTTGGAGCGCCCAGAGTAGGAGCTAAATGTTGCTCAGGATCGACATTTAAACTTGGATAATTTTTGGGCTTATCGAGGTAAATACTCTTGTCCTTCTATTTGTAATTGGAAATTACATACTGTAGTTGTATAGAAGTGAGTATAAGATATATAGAAGGATGGTATAAAAGAAGAGAATTGAATTGAAATCACATCAGAAGAATATTAAAGAAGAAGATTAAACTGTACTTACATAGGACTGTATTTACAGTAGACTTGTGTAGTTGGCGGGTAGGGAAGTGCTGCCCAATTTTCCGTAGAATAAAGGAATCTGTATCTAGAAGTATTTTTACAGAGTAGTCTAGACGTTGATAGACTTATATGACCGTTATAGGTTGAAGTACTGCAAGTAGCGTATTCTACTCGAAGGGTGGAAAGGGCTAGCAGGATTACAGTACTTTGGAGCTATTTGCTTATAGTCGATAATCGTCGCGAGGTATGTGATTCTTCCTATACTCTTGAGCATGATATTTTAAAAGTATATATATATATATATAGTACGGTAGACGTACGTGTGTTAATCGAGCGTAGTTTCACGCAATGTCTTTTGACTTAAGAATAATAAGAATCTTGAAGTATTTCAAAAGATTTAAGAACCGTTTTTGAAAGAAGAGTAATACTTGGTTTTGAAAGCTTAAGTTATACTAGCTTTATGGGAAGTTAGGTATAACGACTTAAGAGTGATAAAAGGCAGTTGACTTAATTGAATTGATTTAAAGTCTGTTAAAGTGTGAAACCTCATTCGTGAGTAATGAGTACTTGGTTTTAAAGGAATAATGTTTCTGGATTTAGGAAATAAGAATAAGTTATTATATTAAAACCGAGAAACCTCCATCTGCATAAGCTTAGATAAGACGAAATTGTATTACAGTTCCTAGATCATGCCTGCTTTAATAAGAATCAGTATAAACAAGCATTGATTTTCTTAAATTTCCAAAGTAAGGAACTTGATTTCTAAAAGAAAAGATGACTTGAGGAATTGATGAGTTTTTGGTTTAAAACATAAAGTGTTATAACATCTTTATGGGAAGTTAGTTATAGCGACTTTATGAAAACAAAAGAATGGTTTTATCATTGGTTTTAAAGTGATAACTTGACTTTAAAAAGGAGAAGTGTTTTGGTCTAAATAGAAGGCATGGTATTGTCTTAATTTGGTTTAAAAAGGAAAGTATGGAAGTTGTTTTGGTTTACTTAAAAATGTTAGTCACTCTATTTTTATAATACGGGCATCGGGTGACCTTTGTAAAAGAAATGGGTCTTTTAAAAAGAATTTAACGTACGTATTACTTTGGGATTAAAACCTAGACTTTGGCATAAAATGAAAGTACCTTGAGTGGTGTATGTTTGTGTGTGATAGCTTTGTCGTGCTAGTATTGTATTTCTATACCGTCGCGTCTCTCAATGGAGGGCCGGCTGATTTGTTATGATATTACGTGGATGTCTGGCGGTGTGAGAATTCCGCACGCGCTCGTTGATAGTGTTATTCCATAGACTAGCTCTCCATGAGGTTTCTTACTGATTCGGCCTTGGTATCTGGTGGTCGGCCAGACTTGCCCCGTCTCGTGGCTGATTCGGCCTTGGTACTCAGTAGTTAGCCCTCGCACTTTCCCGTTCGGTTTAGTGGCGAAGTCTCGTGATACGCCTTGGTATCGGTAGTTAGCCCTCGTACTTGCCGGCCACTACGTGACAACGCTTTAGTATCCGTAGTCGGCTGACTTGCCCGTATCGACTTCGTGGCGAGTCTCGTGATACTACCTTGGTATCCGTAGTTAGCCTCGCTTGCCCGCCACGTGACCACGCCTTGGTATCTGTAGTCGGCTTTCATTGCCCCGTGACGACTCGTGGTTTGATTGTATTGTATTATTAGTACGGCTTTGGTATCTGGTAGTTAGCCTGCTTGCCCGTGTCGCCCGTGGCGAGTCTCGTGATGACCTTGGTATCTGTAGTTATCCTCCGTACTTGCTGCCAGGTCACGTGACACGGCGCCAGTATCGGTAGTCGACAGTACTTGCCCGTATCGACTCGTGGTTTGATTGTATTGTATTGTTAATACGGCTTTGGTATACGTAGTTAGCTCGTACTTGCCCCGCATTTTATGACTCAGGTAAGACTTGGTGTTTGTATGTACTCCTTGGTGTTATTATATCATAAACTGCCGGCAGTGAGGAAGGAATTCCACGGGCATGATTGATGTTGAGGGCGTGAGACCCATAGTTATATTTGAGTGATGACTTTGAGGCGTGAGTCACGACTTACATGATCGCTTATTTATTATGGATGTAGTTTGGTTATCATACATGTCTCTGCTTTATATGATCGCTATGATTTCATTCTGATATTTTCGCCACATACTTGGTACTGTTATCTGACCTCGCCCGGGCTGCGTTCATGCCGCAGGTAGAGGTACACCAGTTGTTGATCCTCGTTCAGAGGATCGCAGTTCAGCGTTTGGGAAGCTCCGTTTCTCCGGAGGCTTATCTTTTGGTATAGTCCCCTGTCACTGTAGGTACTTGTACATTCAGGGGTATGGCGGGCCCTGTCCCGTCATGTTGTATAAAAACTCTTAGATGTCTGTAGTACTATTGTGGGCAGAGTTTGTAAAAGGGATGTAACTGTTCGGGTTTAAGTTATATATAAGCCGAAAGGCAATTTTTCTCAGATAACTGTTTCTCATTCTTATTATTTCATGTCTTGTTTTATATTCCGCTGATTACTCTGATGTTGTATCACTAGGGTGCCCGGGGTAAGGCACCAGTCACGGGCCCGGGTTCGGGTCGTGACAAATGATATCAAACTAATACAAACTACTAGGCCAATTCGGCAACTTGAGACACAATGACACCAATTCTTATCCAATTCCTTTTCAATCCAAATTGTTTAGTATAACATGATATCAAGTCGCAATCGATTATAACTACTACAATCTTCAAGTACGTAACATGCGACGATTCTAATTAACGACCAAATTGTAATCCAACTTCAAATGGCTTATATGTCATTTCGGATTTTAGGCTACAACCATCCATATCACTTATAAATCTTCAACACATATACTTCATGTTAGTAAAATGTAAGGCTAACAACAATATATAATCTTGTAACACTTTAAGAGAACAAGATTGTTACCTCAACGAGTCTTAATCCAACTTCAAATCCAAAGTCGCTCCTTAGCAACTTAGAGCCTCTTCTTGACACTTCAATCCGCCACTTGAGACCCTTAGAATATCACAAACCACTTCCCTTTAATCTTCCAATCAAAACCTAGGAAAGCAACTAGGTTTTCACCTTGCGACTAATACGAAAACAATCTTTTACCGGGATCTTTCTATTGAGATACCCTTACAATACCCTCATGAACCTTGGTTTAATGTGTGGAGCTTAAAGAACAACAAACGATTTTTTTTTTCTTTTTAACCCTATGAACCCGAGAGCTTTACAATGGCAAGAACAAGTTTCTTGAAAATTTGGCTAAGTGTGGGAGCTTGTCTTGCTTGTAGTGTTACTATATAGAAACATGGAGGGTCAAGATTAAAACAAATGTGTGGTTTGGATGCACCTCTTTTAAATATCAAGCTAAGTGGTCCCATTGACCAAGTCAATATTATCAAGCTCCTCAACTTGCAAGACTTTGTCATCCTAACAATGGCCAAATGACCCTTTTGGCCATGCTATTTTCGTCCAAGGATACTTAAGGGGGGTGACACGTGTGCCTCCCATTAAATCACAATATTTCGTTTCAGACAATTTCATAATTAGGTAAATTTTTACAAGTCTCAATCTTAACATTTCGAGTTCTTATTTACGTTCTTAAAACATGTCACGAAATTACGGTGTAACACTAACACGGCTATCGCACGATCTCAGAGTGAGAAGAATGGAAGCCAATCCTAAATGTTCTGCAGCCTCCTGGTTATAGATGTGGTGCACAACACACCGATAATCAAGACTCTACTAGACACGGTATGTAGACACTTTCCGAGGACTAACTGCTCTGATACCACTTTTGTCACGACCCAACCACGGGCATGGCCCGGTGCCCTACTGGCACCGCTGCAGTATACATCAGAGAATAGTAGCGGAACATACATACATACATCTTAAAAGAAATAAATAACAGGCTAGCCGATAAGGCCACCTTCCAAAAATATACATGTAACCCAAAAACAAGTTACCTCTTTTTTTTCTTTACACAACCAATCCACAAGATATGACTACTGACCTGCAGAATTTTTACATAACAATGGTGGGACGGGGCCCGCCATACCACGAATGTACATAAATCTACAACCTTAGGGAGGCGTACCAAGCGACAAAGCCTCGGATAAAGGGAGTTTTCTAAGGGCGAATAACGATCCTAAGAATGAGGATCAACAAGATATGTACCTCGACTGCGACATGAACGCGGCCCGAAGAGAGTCGGTACCAAATATGTACCAAGTATGTGGCGAAAATAATGTAATGAAATCATAACGATCATATAAAGCAGGAGACATGTATGATAACCAAACTACAATACCTGATATATAAGCGGTCAAGTCATTACTCACGTATAACCATGGGTCTCACGCCCGTAATATCAATCATGCGGTGGAATTCCTTCCGCCGATATCGGTAGTCCATGAAATAATATAACGCAATAAGTATACATAAACACGGTCCGCGTGTCATAAAAATTATGCGGGCGAGTAGGAAGCGAACCACGGATCGGCTGCGTCATAAAATTGGCGGGCAAGTACAAAATCCAACTACGAGATCCGGCTGCGTCAACAATGGCCGGGGCAAGTCGAAAGCCAACTACGGATCTAGCTGCCGTCACGAGATATGGTAGGCAAGTCGAAAAGCTATCTACCGAGTCTCGTACCAAAGCGTGCCATAGAGGCGACGGGGCAAGTCTGAAAGCCAACTACCGGACCGTCTGCTTGACCATTTGGCCAGGGCAATCGGAAGCTAACTACGGACCATCTGCGTCGCTAAACCTCATGGAGAGCTAGTCCGTGGAATAACAATATCGACATGGTCGCATGCCTCGAATCCCGCATCGTATAAGCATGTCCGTGGAGAAATAAATACAATCCGTAAATCTAACCCGCCTCGCAGTCGCGTGCCCGGAATCCACATCGTATAAGCATGTCGAGGAGCAGTAAAATAATCCGGAATCTAACGCGTCTGGTCGCGTTCCCGAAATCCCATCGTATAAGCGTGTCGGATCAATCATAATGGAAGCTTACGCGTGGAAGCCTCATCGCTGTCGATGCGTCCAAGTAAATTCACAACAAGACAGTCGGCCCTCCTGAGAGTCACAACAGCGTAAACATGTAATACTTTCACTCAAGGCTATCAGCAAGCATAGGCAAGTTCATAAAATCTTTAGACTTTCATTATCATACAAAATGAATTTCATTTTATAAACTCAAGGCACTTTCGTTTCACATAAAAATCAGAATTTAACCCAAAGTACTACGTCTTCCATTCTTTTCAAAAGACTCATTTTCATATAAAACCCCAAGATACTAACACAGTAGTATCAAGGCATATCTACATTTCAAACAAGTCACTACATTTTTAGAAATACATTTCTAGGCTTCTAAATCAAGTGACCATTAATTTAAAACTTTAAGCAATTGATACCTTTAAATCAAATTGCCTTCTTTATTCAAGTCATTTCTTTGTTTACATTACTAGTGAAAACTATTCTTTTAACCTTTCATAAAGTTGTTATAACCAACTTCCCATAAAGCCGTTATACTAACTTTATGCTTTAGAAACTAAGACATCTTTAACCTTTCATAAAGCTGTCATAACTAACTTCCCATAAAGCCGTTATAACTTTATGTCTTAGACAAATTCATTCTTTTTATAACCAAGAGACTTATACTTTCAAATCAAGTTACATAGCTTTCAAAATACTTCAAGTCTCTTAACTTTAAGAAATCAAGTTTCTTAACTTAGAATATCTAGTCTCTTTAACTTAGAATATCAAGTCTCTTAACTTTAAGAAATCAAGTTTCTTAACATAGAATATCAAGTCTCTTTAACTTAGAATATCAAGCCTCTGAGAAAGAGTTAGAGAGATGTTTCTCTCACTAGGTGAAAATGCTCTCAACATTTTCCTCTAGTTGCTCTTCTACGATTTTCATCAACTGAATTATTACGGATTGTTCTTTGATCAATCCCATCCTACCGAGAAGTTTGTGTGTTCATTTCATGTTCACTTTAATCGATTTGTTTTAGAGTGAGTTATCGTCCTTCTTACCATGAGGAAGAATATTAAGATTTCAGCCAAAAGAAAGAAAGAGATTAGTTTGATTGTTCAAGAGGGGCAGCATTTCCGGTGGGGGCAGCTTCCGGTGGTGGCCAGTTTTCTTCTCTGAACACTCTGGAGAATTCGGGTCAGACGGGTGTTGCCGGGTTGTTTGCAGGTCAGGAGGGTGGTATTGGAGTGCCAGAGGGTCATGATGGTGGTCTTGGGTCAAGGATGCAGCTCATTGAACCTCCCAACTTTCCGGTGGCATCCTCAGGTGGTGTACCGGTTGGAACACTTGACACTGGAAGAATAACAGGTCTAGATGGAGATC
Source organism: Przewalskia tangutica (assembly GCA_029844215.1). Taxonomy (NCBI): domain Eukaryota; kingdom Viridiplantae; phylum Streptophyta; class Magnoliopsida; order Solanales; family Solanaceae; genus Przewalskia; species Przewalskia tangutica. Next base: position 63,278,247 of record CM056736.1, on the reverse strand, counting down.
CCGGGTCTAAAGCGGGTATGGTGGGTGGTCCCGGGTTGCAAGAGGGTCGTGATAGTGGTCATGGGTTGTGGATGAAACCCATGGGTCACGGTATGAAGGTTAATCATATGAAGCCGACGGTTGTGGCTTATAGTAGTTTTCCGACTGGCAACATGGAGGTCGGAGAAAAAACGGGTCAAGAGGGTGATCCCGGGTCGAATGCGGGTCAGGACGATGGTCATGGGTCAGTGTTCAAGTTCATGAGTCATCAGTCAAAGGTTGGTGAAGCCGACGGGACTTCTTTTCCCACGGACATTGAGAATGCAAATGTTGCGGTTTCCGAAACGTCACCCCTTCTCGAGGGAAAGACGGGTCGCATGGGTGGGCACGGGTCGATGGCTGATCAAGAGGGTGGTTCCGGGTCGATGGAGGGTCAGAAGGGTGGTCATGGGCTGCTGATTGGTCACGATGGTGGTGGGGGCAATTTGCAGCGAGGTCTTGATTAAAGAATGTAGAGTCCGATGATGGTTCATGTCCCATGGTTCTTGGTAATACAAATCGTGCGGACGTCGAACAGCCTACTCTTCAAACGAGACTTAGTAACTTGGGGAATTTAATTGCTGAGAGAACCAAGGAAGCATCTCATTCAATGGGACATCGAAACTTGATAAGGGTGAGAACCGAAGAGACAACTCGTCTAATGCATTCACAGGGTGCGGAAACCAAAGGGGCCGCTCGTCCAAAGAGGTATGGAAACTTAAGGGCTACGTGAACCGAATGGTCTACTCTTCAAACGAGTCTTGGAAGATCAACTAATGTGGAAATCGAAGGGTCATTCGTTTCCAATACGCCTAAGACCTCTCATTTTGTCTCGGCCAATGGAACATTTAATGCCAAGGGACATGAGCCATTTATGGCAACCATTCCCAATAGTGCACAAGTCTTGAATTCCCCCACGAATGCAACTAATGCACCTGCGGCGTGCAAATGTTACTCGGTGCCACAACAAAATAAGAGTCTAATTCAAGTAAACTATCTATGCGGGAATCTTTACAAGTCCTCGTCTAGAATCAAAAGGACTTAAACTACAATTTGTTGAACAAGAAGGGGATGATGTGAAATTAGATACAAATGACGAGGTTCCCTTTGTTGAAACTTGGGGTTATTGTCTTATTGGGTGCTTCACGGGTCCTTTCCCGGGACGTGAGGCATTGAATTCTATTGTTAAAAAATGGGGAGTTAAGTGTAGAATCATTCCATATGGACGTCGATGGACTATTTTCAGATTTATGACTGAGCAAGATCGCATCACGGTATTTCATAGTGGTCCTTATATGGCCTTTGGGAAAAGTTTGATGCTAAAATTGGTCGATAAGGACGTTTTTCTTACGGATGATCTTTTCATGGACATCGATGCAGGTAGTGCCGTGATGTTCCATTGTCGATGCAGGTGCATCCGGGTTAAGTAAGATAGCCTCACGAGTGGGGAAGCCCTTGTATACGGACCAATTCACGAAAGAGAGGTCCAAAATGAATTATGCACGTGTATTAATTGAAGTCAATGTTAGCAAGGAGCCGGTCACGGAGTTTAATGTAAAACTACCAAGCAATATCAAGTATGTTCAGAAGGTGGAATATGAGAATTATCCCGATTACTGTTTTCACTGCAAAGCATTCGGGCATAATCATTTCAAGTGTAAGAAATTGGAGGAACATATAACACCTATGGAGACTATGAGCACTCATGAGCCAATGGTTGTTTCAGACAAAGGAGTAGATCCGGAAATGGTGGTTGTTCAGGAACCTACACGCCCACTCCAAACTAACCCCCTCTTTGTTCCACTACCAGTCAGTGGATCATTGAACATTGGAAGAGACATGGGTGTGATGACTAAAAGGGTACCTAATTCGCCTTTGATTTCAGATGCTTCAGGAGGTATTTCGGTGTCAAGGCAGGGTGATGATGATGGATGGCAAGAGGTTACTTCAAGAAGGAATTCCCAAAGAAGCGATGGTAAAGTCCAAATCTGAAGATTGGAAGAGTATTTCACTACCCCCCGATTAATTAAATGAAGATACTATCTTGGAATGTCCCGGATAGAAAGCATTTAATTTTCATGTTTGAGTTTATTTTCTTGTATTATTTTGCTTTGATTACGTTGAGGCTTGAGAACCCTCGATGATTGATTGTACTTTCCTGATTTTAGTTATAATAAAATTTATTTACCAAAAAAAAAAAAAGAATATCAAGTCTCTTAACTTGAAAAATAAAGTCTCTTAACCTTTTAAGAATTCAAGGTTCATAGTCTTAAAACTTCATAACATAAACTCTTTAAATTAAGTAACATATAATTTTTTGCGTTGTGAATAGGTTATACTCGTTTATAACGATCTTATTAAAGCAGCCATGATCTAGAAAATGTAATACAATTTTGTCTTATCTTAGTTTCTATGCAGATAGAGAATTCTACTCATTTTAATATAATTGATTGTCGATACATTTTCTTTTATTAACGCTATGATGGCTTTTCGATACTTATTCTCATTAAATGCGATGAAATTAGCAAAGTCGACTCGACTCGAATACTTCCTAACGACTCTTGCAACGTCTCGTAAGACTTGGTAAGAACTTAGGATAACAGACATAACTTTTACATAGAGTAAATCAACATCATACCTCTTAACTACAAGAGTAGAATGAATCATGAAATAACACCACATGTATATTTCATACATAGAATCATGCCAAAAGGAGGAAGAGGTTCACATACCTCGCGACGATTATCGACAAGTAGCAAAATGCTCCAAAGTACTTCAACCTTGATAGTTATTCCATCCTTTAAGTAGAATACGCTACTCGTAGTACTTCAACCTATATTAATCATAACATGTCTATCCACTCCTCACTTTTTAACGTAGAATCATACTAAGTGTAAGGTCTCTTATTCTACGAAAAATCGGGCAGCACTTCCTTTGTTTCTACGTACTTTTCCACCTTTTTCAAGGCCCGAAAATCAATAACCAAATGCCACATTTAAGGCCCAACAATTCAGCAATACAAAGGGGATTACACGCCTAATAGGACGTGTAAAATTTTGCTCCACAATCAATATAAAACTGTCCAATATTTCCAAGCCATAATCGGCTACCATTGTCACAACAATTATCAATTTCCTTTCAATTTTTTTTTTCAATCCAAGTTGTTATTCCAACATGTTATATACATAATAACAACTACAACAACTATAAATCATTTCTTCCTTAACATGCGACGATTGTAACTATCGACCAAATTGATTACAACATTAATGGCTAACTTGTCCATTTTCGGTTTTAACATGTCGACATGATTCAAATATTTTCAAACTTCAATCTATATATATCACATGCTCATATCAACTACTATAACATGTAGTCTTTAATCACATTAAGAAGATGAAGATTTTACCTCAACAAGCCCTAATAATGTCCAAGCGTAAAAGTTGATCCTTAGCAATTTTTAGCTCCTCTTCTTATGTTTCAATCCTCTCCAAGCACTCCTTAGAAGCTCATGAAGAACTCTTCTTCAAGTTCCAACTTCAAAGTTGAAGAACAACTTAGGTTTTCGCCTTGCGACTAATGTAAAACGTCGTTTTTCCGGGATCTTTCTATTGAGATAACCTTGTAATACCCTTAGAAACCTTGGGTTAAAGTATTGTGAATTATGGACAACAATTGAAATTTTTTTGTGTGGGAATGGGCACAAAGCTGAGAGCTCATCAACAAGAACTACAAGTTCTTGATTTAATTCTAAGTGTAGAATTGTCTTGCACTAGTAATGGATATATACTACAATGAAGGGTCTAGATCAAAACAATTGTGTGGCCAAGATGTGGTCAATTATCTCATGCTAAGTTGACCCCTTTGACTTGGTCCATTATTCTTCATCCAACAAGCCCATGTGGAGGGTGACACATGTCGCCTCCTCTGTTGATCTAAAATATTCGTTTCCCAAAATTTCTGTCACGACCCGTTCGGGGCAGTGAATTGCCTTACCCGCACCCAAGTAGACATACATCGAGTAATCGTGAATATAAAACAAAACATGAAACAAAATGAAGTGTGAAACAGTTTATCTGCGAAAAGTTGCCTTTCGGCATATATAAACATACATTTGAACAGTTACATCCCCTTTTACAAACTCTGCCCACAACAGTACTACAGACCTCTAAGAGTTGATATAACAACAATGGCGGGACAGGGCCCTGCCATACCCCTGAATGTAAGTACCTACAACGACAGGGGACTATACCACTAATAAGCCTCCGGAGAAACGGAGCTTCCCAAAACGCTGAACTGTGATAATAAGAGCGAGGATCGACGACTGGTGTACCTCTACCTGCGGCATGAACGCAGCCCCCCGAAGGAGGTTAGTACAACAGGTACCAAGTATGTGGCGAAAATCGTAAATGAAATCATAGTAGTCTATATAAAGCGGGAGACATGTATGATAACCAAACTACGATTCCTGATAAATAGCGATCGTATGTCAAGTCGGGGACTCGCGCCTCAAAGTCGTCACTCAAATATAACTATGGGTCTCACGCCACAACATCAATCATGCGTGGAACACCTTCCTCACCGCCGTGATCTATGATATAAAAGCACGAGGAATACATGAACACGGGTCCACGTGTTATAATAAAACCGTACGGGGTAAGTACGAAGGCATAGCCGACTACTAAAACCCACAGTACCAAAAATGCCATAAAACTGTATCACGAGGTCTTTCTAAACCGCGCCATATGATCAGGCGGGCCACGCCCTCGGTATCAATGTGCGCGTCAAATCTGAAACTTCCGCTGACTCGCGTAGGCCACACTCGTAGGCGCGTGAGGTATTCCGCGTCGAGGTAGCTACTCCGGCGTCGTCCTGGACGTGGTCCGTATGGCCACATAGACCGCATGGCCATATAGACCGCACACTAACACGGAACTCGTAGCTCCGCATGGGCCACTGGACCGCGTGAGGTATCTCGAATAATAGTCACAAAGACCGCTTTGAGGTATACCCGCGTCGGAGGCGCTTAACCCCGGTATAACATGTCAAGAGGTGAGTGGTACAATACTAACATAACGACTTATCGTTAAACAACATAAGCCTGATCGAAACCCTTTACACAAACATCACAAGATACTAACACGCGTAGCATCCTAACATGTTTACTTATCAAATCAACTAGAAAGTATTACAAGGCTATCACGACCAACATAATCAAGTTATTCACACAAGGTACTTTCTACTTTATGTCAACAAGTTCGGGTTTTTATCCCCAAAGTACTTCCTACATTAACTCTTTAAAAGATCCGTTTCTTTCAGAAAAGTCACACAATACCCGTAGTATAAAAATAGAGTGACTATCTTTTTAAGTAAACCAAAACACTTCTTTTTGTAAAATCAAGTAACAACATTCTTTTCCAAACGTTCAAGTTTGCCTAATTTCAAATGCTCAAGTTTCTCATTTTCGAAAGGTTTCGTAGTTCATATTCTTAAGCACTTAATAATATAATTCTCTTTTAAAACAATTTGAGAAACATATGCCTTATGTGTGAGTAGGTTATTCTTGCTCATAACAATCTTATTAAAGCAGCCATGATCTAGGAAATGTAATATCATTTTGTCTCATCTTAGCTTCTATGTAGATGGAGGTTTCTACAGGTTTTAATAATACTTAATTAGTCAATACATTTCCCTTTATTAAGCTGCCATAGTGGTTTGTTCGATACTTATTCTCATTTTGAAATCCATACAAGGCTTTTATAAAACAATTAAGTAAACCGTTTCTTTTATCACTCTTAAGTCGTTATACCTAACTTCCCGTAAAGCTAGTATAACTCTTAGCTTTTAAAACCAAGTATTACTCTTAACAAAAGCGATTCTTAATTCTTTGAAATACTTGAGATTCTTATTATTTAGACTTAAGTCAAAAGACATCGTGATAAAACCACGTTTAGTTAACACACGTACGTCTACCGTACTATATATATTCTTTTAAAATATCATGCTCAAGAGGATAGGAAGAATCACATACCTCGCGACGATTTATCGACAAATAGCAAAACGCTCCACCGCTATAACGGCTAGCACTTGTCACGCTGAGTAGAGCATGCTACTTGCGGAACTTTCAACCTATAACGGTTATATAAGTCTATCGATGTCTAGACTACTCTGTAGAATAAATCTAGATACAAGATTCTACGGAAAATTGGCGACACTTCCTGCAGTCAAACTACACAAGTCTACTGTAAATACAATCCTATATAAGAAAAGTTCAATCTTCTTCTATAATATTCTTCTGATGTGATTTCAATTCAATTCTCTTCTCTTATACCATCCTTCTATATATCTTATACTCATTCCTATACAACTACAGTATGTAATTTCCAATTACGATAGAAGGACAAGAGTATTTACCTCGATAAGCCCAAAATTATCCAAGTTTAAATGTCGATCTGGCAACGTTTAGCTCACTGCAGGTGCTCGAACCCGCTCCAAACAACCCTTAGAAGTTTCTAAACAACTTCTACTTAGCACTTCAACCAACTATGAAGATTTTCCTTAGGGTTTCGTTTTGAGACTAAAAGGACATAAGGTAGTATTTTCGGGCTCTACGTATAGAGGTAACTTTGGAATACTACAAGGTATAAGGCTAAGGTATTTTGGAATAGTAACAATACTTGGAGAATACTTTTCTACCAAGGGGGGGTATTTTATGAGAACAACACTCAAGAGGAAGTACTTTGGCTAGCACCACTAGAGAAGGGGCATTTCTCGGCCAAGGCCTCCCAGGGGAGGGAGGCTTGGATGAAAGCCTTACAAAGGGAGAGGATTTGAGACTTAGAAAGTGTGGAGTGGATGAAGAAGTCTTGACTAAGGGGTATTTATAGGGCCTTGATGGCCAAGATCAAGACAAGTGGTGGGCAAGTGGATGGTGAAGATTTGCCCAAGTGCACCACTGGCCGTCTACTCCACAAAACACTCGAACATTGACCCAAGTTTTAGGCCACAAAACATGCCAAGCGTGCTCACTTTCGGCAAGGCCGCAGCGAGGGTGACAAGTGTCGCTGTTGGTCCAAAATATTTCATCCCTCGGAAAAATCCGCAAAAATTATTAATGTCGCAACCGTAATTTTCCCCTCGCAAAGTTTGGAAAACGTTTCGTCGGAAAACAATTCTTTTCGGGGGTTGTGCACAAATTTCGTCCCTTGCCTAACTTAAGGCTTAAACTTTTGTACGTACGTCCTCACGTACATACTCTGGAAATACGGGGTATAACATTTCCATAATTGGCCAAAATATCGGAAACCTCGTGGGCCCCACAAAAACGTAAAATTTCTCGGGTGGGCCCCACGTATCCAACTCTGAAAATAAAATTCCATAATTCCGATAAACTCTTAAAAGTCTTAAATAACCAATTCGGGAACCCACTTCTCACTAACGGACAATTTTTCCTTCCCGAGGCTCGAAATCATTTTCTGTAAGAAAAAGCAATCCTTTTTTCGTTCGAATTTATAAGTCTTGTGCTCTCACGTCTATTCTCGTAAACACATGTCCTGAAACTACGGGGTGTAACAGCAGAGACCGTAACCGATCGAGACCGCCCCTATCTCGGTATGTTCGATGCGGTAGATCTCACCTGGGCGAGTGTCATACTGCTTCAGGAGCTTGTTTCTCTTGTGGCCAGCAGGGCCATATGAAGAGGGATTATCCGACCAGAGGAGGCGTGTGTGGTATGGTTCAGCCGACATGGTCATTTGCTGGGTCTTCGTCTTTTGTAGTTATGCGCCCCGGAGGGCAGGGTGTTCACGGCCGGCGAGCGCGGCGAGTCGTAGTGGAGGTCTAGTTCTAGTGATCCACAAAACCGCATATATTCCTTAGCCATCCGGCAAGATAAGGAGGCTTCCCCGGATGTCGTCACAGGTACATTATTGATTTCATGTTGTGACATTTATGCTTTGATATATCCAGGTTCTATCTTGTCCTATGTGTCCCCTCTTATTGCTGGTAGAATAGGGATAGAGCCGGTGTCGATAGAGCCTTTTGAGGTAGCTACACCAGTGGGTGATTCGGTGTTAGCTGAGCGGGTGTACAAAGATTGCCTGGTGTTTATATACAATCGTCAGACCCTAACATACTTTATAGAGTTGGAGATGACAGATTTTGACGTCATTATGGGTATGGATTGGTTGGCTTCTTGTTATGCCAACGTTGACTGTAGAGATAGGTTGGTCCGATTCCAGTTTCCTAGTGAGCCAGTTATCTAGTGGAAGAAGCGTCTGATGTCGTAGGGTAGGTTTATTTCTTACCTCAAGTCTAGGAAGATGGTGCAGAAAGGGTACATCTATCATCTGGTTCGGGTATTACGTCTGAGGTGAGGTGCGATTCTTGATCGATTCAGGTGGTTAGAGTTTCGGATGTATTCCCAGATGATCTCTCAGGTATTCCTCCCGAGAGGGAGATAGAGTTCTGTATTGATACGTTGCCAGACACTCGACCTATATTTATTCCGCCGTACAGAATGGCACCTGCTGAGTTGAGGAAGTTGAAGGACCAGCTGAAAGATTTGCTCGAAAAAGGCTTTATTAGGCCTAGTATTTCTCCCTGGGGAGCGCCGGTTTTGTTTGTAAAGAAGAAGGATGAGACGCTGCGTATGTGTGTTGACTACAGGCAGCTGAATAAGGTAACCATCAAGAATAGATACCCCCTACCCAGGATTGATGATTTGTTTGACCAGTTGCAGGGTGTGAGGTGTTTCTCCAAGATAGACTGCGATGCGGTTATCATCAGTGAGAGTTAGAGGCGGATATCCCAAAGCGCATTCGGGACGGTATGGGCACTATGAGTTCGGGTGATGTCTTTCGGTTTGACCAACGCTCAGCGGTATTTATGAATTTGATGAACCGGGTGTTCAAGCCATTTTGGATCGTTTGTTATAGTATTCATTGATGACATCTGGTTTATTCGCGCTTGAGCAAAGCGCATCGAATCGGCGAGGATGGTACTTAGGGTCCTCCGGAGCCGGCAGTTGTTCGCCAAGTTCTCCAAGTGTGAGTTTTGGTTGGCCTCAGTGGCATTCTTGTGGCACATTATTGGGGCTGACGGTGTTCAGGTTGATACGGCAAAGATTGAAGCGGTCAAGACTTGGCCGAGACCTACTACTCTGACGGAGGTGCGCAGCTTCTTGGGGATTGCAGGTTATTATCGTAAGTTTGTGGAGCAGTTCGCTTCGATATCAGCACCACTGACTAGGCTAACTCAGAAAGCAGCTAAGTTCCAGTGGACATAAGCTTGTGAGAAGGGCTTCCAGTTACTGAAGGAAAAGTTGACGACGGCTCCAGTTCTTACTCTTCCCGAGGGGTTAGAGGGCTACATGATTTATTGTGATGCTCGGGTATCGGGCTAGGGTGCATATTGATACAGCACGGCAAGGTTATAGCCTATGCTTTCCGACCGCTACTGAAGCATGAGAGGAATTACCCTACTCACGACTTAGAGTTGGTCGCAGTTATTCATGCCTTGATGATTTGGAGACATTATTTATACGGGGTTCATGTGGATATTTATACGGACCACAAGAGCCTCGAGTACATCTTGAGCGAGGAGTGAACTTGCGGCGAGAGGCGGTGGTTAGAGTTGTTGAAAGATTATGATGTTGATATCTATACCATCGGGAAAAGCCAGCGTAGTTGCGGATGCTTTAGTCGTAGGTCGATGAAGTGCATCGGAGGTGCGATAAGATAGACATGACATGGTCGTCGGATCCATCGACTAGCGAGCCTTGGGGTTCGGTTGGTCTATACCGATGATAGTGAGTGCGGGTTCGTGAGATTGCCGAGTCTTCCATCGTTGAGAGGTGAAAAGCGGCGATATGAGGACCCGATTATGATACGATATTGAGATCGACTCTTGAGAGGAGAAGAGTTTATTTGAGTAGCGCTGATGGGGTGCTAAGATTCGAAGCGGTGTGTGTTCCGATATTGCGGGACTTTGTCAGCAGTGCGGGAGGCACACAGTGATCGTTACTCTATTCATCCGGGGTCGACTAAGATGTACCATCACCTCAGATGTATGTATTGGTGGGATGGCCTGAAGAGGGACGTGGCAGGGTTTGTTGCTCAGTGTCCGAATTGTCAGTAGGTCAAGGTTTAGCACCAGAAGCCCGGTGGGCTATTGCAGGCGATTGATATTCCGATATAGAAGTGGGAGGTGATCAATATGGATTTTGTTACAGGTTACCTCGTACTCAGAGGGAGTGTGATTCCATCTGGGTTATTGTCACGACGACCCGGGCGTGGTGGTGCCTTACCGGGCACCACTAGTGATACAACATCGAGAAAATCAGCGGAAATAAAAACTTAAACATGAAACAAGAGTTATGATAATAAGCAGGCCAACCAAAGCGGTTGCCTTCTTGCATATATCTGAGAAAATGAGCGATTTACAACCTTTACAACCTGTCCACAGCGATTACTACGGACCTAAGAGTGTTATAACAACAATGGCGGGACGAGGCCCGCCATACCACGAATGTAAGTACTACAATGATGAGGACTATACGAATAAGCCTCGGAAGCGGAGCTTCCCAAAGCAAGCTTGTGATCCATGGCGAGGATCAACAAGCGGTGTACCTCTACTGCGGCATGAATGCGGCCCCGAAGGAGGTCGATCTGACATGTACCAAGTATGTGGCGAAAATCATAGCGAAATCATAACATTCTAAATAAAGCAGGAGGCATGTATGACAACCAAACTACGATTCCACGACATAAGCGATCATGTCAGCGAGGACTCGCGCTCAAAGTCATCACTCAAATATAACCAGAGGTCTCACGCCCACAATATCAATCATTCGCATCATGCGCGCCGGAATTCTCCGCCGGTGTAGGCATGTCGAGGATGCGATAACGATATCTGTAATCAACCACGCGTAGCGCATGCCGGAATTCTTCATCGGTGCGACATGTCCATGTAACAACAATAACAATATATTGGGTAATCAACTGTCACGACCCATTCGGGGCGTAGTGGCCTTCAGGGCACCCAAGTAGTCATACATCAGTGTCAGTGGAATATAAAACAAGACGTAAACGATTTATAAAATAAGACACGGTTTATGTGAACAAGCGTCGCCTTCGGCATATATATATAACGAGGTTTAGCGATTACATCCAACCTTTGTACAACATGACTACAGACCTCTGAAATATACAACTATGGCGGGACGGGCCGCCATACCTGGCTTACAAAACTATCTCTGACGGGAGATCGTACCCAAAAGTAGAGCTTAGGAAAGGATGGAGCTCGACACCAGCGTAGAGATCCTAAGGATGTGGATCTAGCACTGCTTGCCACCTGCGGCATGAGCGGCCCGGAAGTCGATGCAACGAATTGCAGTATGTGAAACTATAAAGTACTTTAAATGAAATCAAAGTATTTAAAACCTTTTCACAAATATAATCGGTTCAATTGCACATAGTGCCGTATCCAAACAATAACGATAATAGGAAAAGCGTGCAGTGTCTAGTCTAGGCGCGAATGATCGAAGCAAGGCGATCGCCCGTAGTATCATTCTGCGTGCCTAGTCACGGACTCCGCGATCCGCGTAGTCGCGCCTGAACGCGTGAGGTATTCCTCGCGTCGGGGCAGCCAACCGGCGTCCGCCTAGGCTCCCGCGCGCATAGCCTCAAAAGCCGCGTAGTCTCAGCGGACGCGTAGGAATCCGCGTCGGGCTAAACACCGGAATGATCAATCACGGAGCATACGGCGCTCGCGTAGTCTCGCGGACCGCGTAGGCGTATAGACCCGTCGAGGGCAAGCCCTCCGTATAACGATCGAGGGTAGGTGATACAATAACGATTACAGCGGACTTCAGGTTAACAGCGTAAGCCTGCCAGAATGACCCTTACACGGCATTTCAAGACACTAACACGGATAGCGTCGTAATATGTCTACTTATCAAACAATCTTACTACACTTGAGAAATGAATACAAGGCTTTTATAAACAAACAAGTAGCAGTTCCTTTTATCTTTCTTAAGTTGTTATACCTAACTTCCCGTAAAGCTAGTATAACTCTTAAGCTTTTGTTTTAAAAACCAACTATTTATCTTCTGTTAAAACATGATCGATAGTTCTTTTGAAATGCGTGAGTTCTTATTATTGGGCTTAAGTCAAAGACATTGCCGTAGTTATTATTCGGGCTTAAGTCAAAAGACATTGCGTAGTTATTATTGATTAACCCGTATGCGTCTATAGTACTATATATATATGTTAAAATATCATGCTTAGGAAGAATCACATACATACCGTGAAAACCTCTGCCAAGTTGAATATGTCGTGAGAGAATCGACCTATAATAGTCACAGACATTTATCAAAGTCTAGACTACTCTGAAGGTCATTCTAAGCAGAGGGTTCACAATTCTACGGAAAGTCGGGCGGCCTGACCTGCAGGTGAGCTATATAAGTCTACTGTGAAAATAGTCCTTTGTGAGTATAGTTCAATTCTATTCTGTAATATTCTTCTAAGTATTTAATACTTATTCTTATACTACTACAGTATGTATTCTCTAATTCAAAAGAGGGTTAGGATTAGTTACCTCGGTAAGCTTGATAATATCTAGATAAAGTCGCTGAGCAAGGTTTAGCTCACAAGTTATGCGCTCCGGTAGCTCCAAGAAACCTTAGAAGTTCTTCACAACTTCTACAAAGGACTAAGGGATTTGGGCTAGGGTATTTTGGGCATTATAACAATACTAGAAGACAACTTTTCTACCAAGGGAGGGGGGTAGATTTCGGCTAGGCTAGGGGGTAGGCCTCGGCCAAACTTCCTGAGGGAGGGGAGTGTTTGGGCGAACAAGGCTCGAGGAGAGGAGAGGATTTTCAAGACTTGGAAAGATTTGTGGATGAAGAACTCTTCATCTTAAGGGGGGTATTTATAGGTCAAGAAGTGGCCAACCAATGGCCAAGATTAAGACAAGTGCAAGGCAAGTGTAGGGTGAGGAGTAGGGCAAGTGTCCTTGGCCAACTTGCACACAAAATATCTACCTAATCCTTGACTTGTGCAAAGGCACAAAAAGCGTGCCAACCTTGTCCAATTCGTCAATGGGCGATTTCAAATCCACGATTGGAGGTGCCAAGTGTCGCCCTCGTTGGTCAAAATGTTCGTCTCTCGGAAAAATCATAAAAATTAGAAATGGCATGGCGGAATTTTCCTACGAATTTGTGGAAACGTTTCGTCGGAAAACGATTCTTTAAGCGAGTTGTGTACAATTTCGAACTTGGCCTAACTTTAAGGCTAAACTTTCGTACGTACGCCCTCACGTACATACTCCGGAAAATACGGGGTATAACATTCTCCTCGCCCGAAACATTCGTCGAATGTTCCTTCCAAACGATTATTGGTAAAGTTTAAGCGGTTTGCAAGTGCCCTGAAATGGCCGTAGAACAACACTTAGGCATAAGCGATAATGAAAAATTTACAAGTAGGAAAGTGAATTACGGAGGTGTGGGAAATAGGTGAGGATACTTCTGCCTCATGTCCTCCTCGGCTTCCCGCGTCATCTCCTCACGAGCTCGTTCGCCGAACTTTGTGGAAGCCCGTCCTTGGTCGCGGGCGCTAACTTTGGCGATCGATTATCGCTATGGGAATCTCGCCATCGATAACCCGCCGGTCACTGGACATCGTCAATCGGGTGCACCACAGAGGATCCGATACATCTCCTCGGCGTAGATCGTGAAAAACCGGATGCTTTGCCTCCGGATCGGACGGATCCAACTCATAGGCAACCTTGCCTACCTGCGGACAATATGAAGCGACCCGATGTACCTTGGTGAGTTTCCCCTTCTTCGAATCTCATCACACCGCCATGGGTGGCACCTTTAGGAAAACCCAATCATGAACCTCGAACTCAAGATCTGAAGCGGCGATGATCTGCATCGACCACATCGACTACGGTATCGATAGCGCTCTCGGATAAGCCGCCTTATCCACTGCTGCACCGTCTGGTCCTACCAGTGCACCTCGCCCATCGAACCAACCTATAGGCGTCGCACTTCCTCCCATACAAGGCCTCATAGGCGCCATCGAATCTTTGGAGTGGTAGCTATTGTTGTGCGAACTCAACTAGAGGCAAATGATCCTCCCAACTACTGCTGAAGTCAATAACGCGGGCTCGCGACATATCCTCGAAGTGCGGATAGTGCGCTCTGCTGTCGATGCATGCGTGGATGAAATGCGATTACTCGAGGCTCACTGCGTCCTAAACCCCTTGGAAGGACCTCGAAGTTAGCGTGGCTGGGCTCCTGCATGCGATATGATCGAAATAGGGACTCGCGCGATCGGCGATCTCTCGGATGTAAAGTCGGCATAATCCTCGGTAGAAAGTCGTCCTAACGGGAAGAAAGTGGGCTGATTTCGTCGACTGTCGGCGATAACCCGTATAGAATCATGTCTCCTGCGAGTGCGAGGCAATCTGTGATGAAGTCCATGTTGATCACCTCCACTTCGGTCGGGATCTCTGTAAATGCGTAACAAACCACCGGGCCTGCGGTGCTCTGCCTTCGCTGCGCGACAACACGGGCGAGCTACGAACTGCAGCGTCCTCTTCAAACCATCCCGCTGATACGGATCTAAGGTCGTGGTACATCTTGATCGACCACGGATGGATAGAGTAGCGCCTTGTGTGCTTCCCGAGAACCTGCTGCGAAGTCTGAAACATCTGGAACACACAACGCCCTCGAGCCTTAGCACCCATCGGTGCTACCTCGAAAGGACCCTTGCCTCGCGAAGAGGTGTATCGCGATGCGTGTCAAAGCGGATCCTCGAGCTGTTGCCTCTTCGCCTCGCCGGCGATGGAAGACTGCGACAACCTCGCGAACTCTAACCCGGCTGCTATCGGAATCAATCAAGCGGACACGAAGGCTCGCTGGCGATGCAAATCACGAACCATGTCCCTCATCTCTGGCGTACATCGATGGGCTCCCCGTCGACCTACGACTAAGGCGTACGCCTGACATTGGCCTTGGGTGAGTGCGGGATATCAACATCGTAATCCTTAAGCAACTCTAACCACCGTCTGCCGTAAGTTCGGCTCCTGCGGTGAAGATATCTTTGGAGGCTCTTGTAGTGCGTATAAATATCCACGTGAACCCGTACAAATAGTGCCTCCGGATCTTGGCGTGAATCACGGTGCGACTCGAATCATGGGTGGGGTAGTTCCTCTCGTGTTTCTTAATTTGTCGGGATGCGTGCGCTATAACTCTGCCTGCTTTGCGTCAACACATCCCAACCCGATGCGGCGCATCCTGATACACAACATAACCGTCTGGACCCTGCGGAAGAGTAAGAAGCGAGGCGGTTGTCGATCTCTTTCGACATGGAAACCACGCTCCTGGCATCGATCGGCTGAAACTTGCATTGCGCCACAGTCGGCCTAGTCAATGGTGCGAAGATAGAAGCAAACTTCTCTGAACGCCGATAATATCTGCAAGGCCCGAGCTGCGAACCTGCAGCCGGAGTAGTAGGTCTAGGCCAAGTTACGCCTCGATCTTGGCGTATCACTCGAATACCGTCGGCCCGAGCAATATGCCCGGAAAAAGCCACGAAGTCAGCAAAATTCACGTTTGGAAAACTTGGCGTACAAGCAGTCGGAGAAGCTGTCGAGCGATCGCCGAATGCTCGCGTGCTCTGCTCTGGCGAGAATAAACGAAGATATCATCGATGAACACTATCACAAGCGTGTCCAAAAATGGTTTGAACACTCGGTTCATCAAATCCATGAATACCGTAGGAGCATTGGTCAACCAAAAGACATGACCACGAACTCATAATGCGTCGGGTCGGAATGCGATCTAGGGACATCCGCCTCTCGACTACTTTTGATGATAGCGACGCGGTCAATCTTGGAGAAACATCTCGCGCCACTGGCTGGTCGAACAAATCATCAATCACAGGAAGGGTATACATTCTTAATGGTCACCTTGTTGTTGCTGTAGTCAACACACGTCGCGGCGTCGTCCTTCTTCTTGCGAACAATGGCGCCCCGGGAGAAACACTAGGTCGATAAAACCGCTTCTCCGGCAAATCTCTCGGTGGTCCTTGACTCTCTCGGCTCGGCGGTGCCGTTACGTATGGCGGAATGGAAATAGGCGAGTGTGCGGCTGCGTCTATACAAAACTTCGATCTCCTCTCGGGAGGATGCGGAAGTCGTGCGGAAACCGTCTGGGAACTCTGCGACCGCTGGGCCAGCGGAAAATCTGGTACGCGGCTTGATATCAAACACGAGCGAGATGGTAGATATACCCTGCGCACCATCTTCCTAGCCTTGGTAGGAAATAAACCTACCGCCGGCGTCTGGTGCTCCTCGCTCGACAATGGCCTCGAGAGCTGGAACGTACTACTCTCTCTGCGGTCTACATTGGCGTAGAAAGAAGCTAGCCAATCCGTCCCGTGATCGCGTCGAAGTCGATCATCTCGACTCTGCTCAAGTCGGCTAGGGTCGCGGCGTAAATGGTCACGAGGACAAGCTCTATATACCGCAGAGCTACCACGAATCACCCTGGCGTAGCTACCTCGAAAGGGTCTATGGACTCGGGCTCTATCCACATCCTACTAGCGACAAGGGAGATATATGGGGCCAGTAGAACCGGATCTATCAAAGCATACGTCAAACCCGAGCGATAAGGTACAGTGGCGACATCGGTGAGGCCTCACGATCTGTCGGTGGACAAAGCATAAATGCGGTTACGAGGACCGCTAGGCTGGACCAGCGCCACGACCTCTGCCGTGACCGCTGGTCGTAGTACTGCCCTCGGGCGAGTAGCTGTCGAGGATGAAGAAGCGGCCAGACCACATGGCCCAGGCCTACCACCGCCGCCCCGGTCGGACAAACTCTCGCGAAATGACCTGCTGGCCACCGTATAGGAAGCTCGGTCTGACTCGAATGGTATCTACCACAGCGGGCCTTGAAGCGGACCTCGAGCAGTTAGCACCTGCTGCCGGAAATCCGAAGTCACAGGGCCACGACACGCCCCTGCTCTGCTGTATCTGAAGATGATGTAGGGCGCTCTGCGCGGTGTGGTGCAAATCTGGACCTGCGATGCCCACCACGAGAACCACTAAAGCGGCCGTCTTGGCGCCTGCTGCTGCGATATCGCTCTGCCGGCGGTCTACGCTCGCCGCATCCTAGTGCATGAGCTGCATACGGGTAATGTCCGTACGGTGAAGGACACACCGCGCAAGACTTCGGCCATGTAATCATCTAGTCGGTGACATAGCGATGCACGGTCCTCGTATGCTCTGCTACCGGTGCGAGGGCATATCGAGCCAAGAATCAAACTTCGACATTGTACTCCCGGCATGCGTCCTTCTGTCGGCAACAAGAATCTATCATTTCGTGCCCTCGCCATGCGGAGGCAAAGTGTGTGAGAAAAGCCTCACGAAAACTCATCCATCTGCTTTGGAAGTGCATGCTCTCCCGGGAAAGCTCCGTGAATCAAACCAATCATTGCGGTATCGCGCGGCCGTCTGAACCGAATATCACGAACTCGATCTACGAAGCCTTGATCACCGCGTGATCCTCTGCGGTGGCGGATGAACTCCTGCGGATCATCCTCGGCCTCGACAGTAAAACTACGGCGGGCTACAACTAAGAAATCCGTAGCCTCAGCCCATGCGCCTCGGGTGCCTACAGTCTTCTTTGGGCTAGGCTGCTGCGTCGGCTGTCGCCGTGTGCAGCCTGCAATCAGGAGCAAATAAGCGGGCCGTCTCTGCCCCGTCTCCTGCTGCTCGGTGTGGGGTGGAGAATGCAGTCTGCGGTCTCTCTTTGGGGCGGCGGCGTCATGGAACTTCGCCGTCTCGGGTATAGGCGGGCACGAGCCCTCGTGACTCTGGGTGTCTGCTAGCGACTCCGCCATTGCCTTGCCATACGGGCGGGTTGCCTTGCGTGGAGGCATAGCGGTAAGGAAGGAATCGTTAGAGGTCGACCTATAACCTGACTCTAAAGCACGATCTCGGAGAATGAGAAGAATGAAACGAATCCTAAATATCCTATAGCCTCACGATTATTGGTGTGGTGCGACACGCGATAATCGAACTACTAGATACGATGCGTAGATACTTTCAGAGATTAGCGCTCACGATACCACTTTTATCACGACCCGTTCGGGGCCGTGGTAGTGCTTCTGGGGGCACCCAGTAGTCATACATCAGTGTCAGTGGAATACAAAACAAGACATGAAACGATTTATAAAATAAGACCACGATTTATGTGAACAAGCGTCGCCTTCGGCATATATATATAAGCAGGGTTTAGCGATTACATCAGACAACTTTGTACAACATGACTCTGAGACCTCTGAAATATACAACTATGGCGGGACGGGGCCGCCATACCACTGTATACAAAACTATCTCTGACGGGAGATCGTACCCAGTAGAGCTTAGGAAAGGATGGAGCTCAGGCACCAGCGTAGAGATCTAAGGATGTGGATCTAGCACTGCTTTGCCCTTACTGCGGCATGAGCGGCCCCAGAGAGTCGATCTGGTACCAAGTATGTGAAACTATAAAGTACTTTAAATGAAATCAAAGTATTTAAAACCTTTTCACAAATATAATCGGTTCAATTGCACATAGTGCCATATCACAAACAATACTTGATAATAGGAAAAGCGTAGCGAGTCTAGTCTAGGCGCGAATGATCGAAGCAAGGCGATCGCCCGTAGTATCGTTCTGCGTGCCTAGTCACGGACTTCCGCGATCGCGTCGCGCTGGACCGCGTGAGGTATTCCTCGCGCCGGGCATGACCCGGCGTCCGCCTGAGCTCCGCGGCCGCGTAGCCTCGAACCACGTAGTCTCAGCGGACGCGCATAGGAATCCCGCGTCGGGCTAAACACCGGAATGATCAATCACGGAGCATCTGCTGCTCCGCGTAGTCTCGCGGACCGCATAGGCGTATAGACCGCGTCGAGGCAAGCCACCGGTATAACGATCGAGGGTAGGTGATACAATAACGATACAGCGGACTTACGGTTAGCGTAAGCACGCAAGAATGACCCGCTTACGGCGTTTCAAGACACTAACACGAGATAGCGTCATAATATGTCTACTTATCAAACAATCTTACTACTTAACGAAATCAATACGAGGCTTTTATAAACAAACAAATGCAGTTCCTTTTATCTTTCTTAAGTTGTTATACCTAACTTCCCGTAAAGCTAGTATAACTCTTAGCTTTTGTTTTAAAAACCAACTATTTATCTTCTGTTAAAACATGATCGATAGTTCTTTTGAAATGCATCGATTCTTATTATTCGGGCTTAAGTCAAAAGACATTGCCGTAGTTATTATTAGGGCTTAAGTCAAAAGACATTGCCGTAGTTATTATTGAGTTAACCCGTATGCGTCTAGTACTATATATATATGTTAAAATATCATGCTTAGGAAGAATCACATGCATACCGTGAAAACCTCACGCGAGTTGAATATGTCGTGAGAGAATCGACCTATAATAGTCACGAGCATCTATCAAAGTCTAGACTACTCTGAAGGTCATTCTAAGCGGAGGGTTCACAATTCTACGGAAAGTCGGGCGCCTGACCACACGGTGAGCTATATAAGTCTCTGTGAAAACAATCCTTTGTGAGTATAGTTCAATTCTATTACGTAATATTCTTCTAAGTATTTAATACTTATTCTTATACTACTACGATATGTATTCTCTAATTCAAAGAGGGTTAGGATTAGTTACCTCGGTAAGGATAATATCCTAGATAAAGTCGCTTTGAGCAAGGTTTAGCTCTAAGTTATGCGCTCAGGTGGCTCGAGAACCTTAGAAGTTCTTGTGACTTCTACAAAGGACTAAGGGATTTGGGCTAGGGTATTTTGGGCATTATAACAATACTAGAAGACAACTTTTCTACCAAGGGAGGTAGATTTCGGCTAGGCTAGGGGGTAGGCCCTCGGCCAAACTTCCTGAGGAGGGAGTGTTTGGGCGAACAAGGCTCGAGGAGAGGAGAGGATTTTCAAGACTTGGAAAGATTTGTGGATGAAGAACTCTTCATCTTAAGGGGTATTTATAGGTCAAGAAGTGGCCAACCAATGGCCAAGATTAAGACAAGTGCAAGGCAAGTGTAGGGTGAGGATTAGGGCAAGTGTCGCTTGGCGACTTGCACACAAAATATCTACCTAATCCTTGACTTGTGCAAAGGCACAAAAAGCGTGCCAACCTTGTCCAATTCGTCCGATGGGCGATTTCAAATCCACCAATTGGAGGTGCCAAGTGTAAGCCCTCGTTGGTCAAAATGTTCGTCTCTCGGAAAAATCCATAAAAATTAGAAATGGCATAGCGGAATTTTCCTACGAAAGTGTGGAAGCGTTTAGTCGGAAAGCGATTCTTTAAGCGAGTTGTGTACAATTTCGAACTTGGCCTAACTTTAAGGCTAAACTTTCGTACGTACGCCCTCACGTACATACTCCGGAAAATACGGGGTATAACACAACCCTGCCGCATGGCCACATGCCCGAAGTGCTGCCGGTGCGAGCGTGTCCATGTAACAACAATATGATATATCGGGTAATCTACCTGCGCGTAGCGTACGCGAGTCTGCGTCGGTGCGAGACATGTCCATGTAACAATAATAATAATATATCGGGTGATTAACGCGCGTAACGCGTGCCGGAATGCTTCGCCGGTGCATACGTGTCCATGTAACAACAATAACAATATATCGGGTGATTAACCGCCTTGCGTAACCGCATGCCGGAATTCTTCGCCGGTGCGGACATGTCCGTATAACAACAATAACAATATACGGCCCTCGTGAGAGGCGTGGTAGCATAGAATACAACTTTTCACACCAAGGCTATCGCGGCAAGCCTGAAGCAAATTACCATACTTGATTCCGCACAAATATCCGTTCTTTCACAGAAGTCACTGATACCGCTCGTAGTATCAAAACATAGTAACTATTATCTTAAGTAAACCAAAATAGTTTCCCTTTTTAAAGACAAGTAACAACCTTCTTTCCAAAAGTTCAAGTTTGCCTAATTTCAAATACTCAGTCTCTTATTTTGAAAGGTTTAGTAGTTCGTAGTCTTAATCACTTAATAACATAATTCTCTTTTAAAACAATTTGAGTAACATATGCCTTATGTGTGAGTAGGTTATTCTTGTTTATAACAATCTTATTAAAGCGATCATGATCTAGAAAATGTAATACAATTTTGTCTTATCTTAGCTTATGCGGATGGAGGTTTCTCTGGTTTTAATAATAATTTATTAGTCAATATATTTTCCTTTATTAGCAGCTGCGATGGTTTGTTCGATACTTGTTCTCATTTCGAAATCAATATAACATTATTCCTTTTAACACGATTACCCATTTCTCATTAAAGCGGTTTCCTGACTTTTAACCTGATCAGTCATTATTAATTCACATCCGTCTTTTATCTTTTAAAAACCACAAACCATTTCTTTGCCCACGTAAAGTTGTTATAACGACTTCCCGTAAGCCGTTATAACACTTTATGTTTTAAACCAACCAAATTCATTTAACAAATGTCGTCTACCATACTACATAGTTATGACATATCATGCTAGAAAAGATAGGAAGAGGTTCACATACCTCGCGGCGATTATCGACAAATAGCAAAAAGCTCCGAAATCGTAATCTTGCTAGCCTTTTCCACCGCCCGAGTAGAATCGCTGCTCGCGATCTTGACTATAGCGGTCGTATAAGTCTATCAGCGTCTAGGCTACTCTGTAGAACATTCTAGCGAAGGTTCTTAATTCTACGGAAAATTGGGCAGCACTTCCTGCAGTCAAACTACACAAGTCTCACGTAAATACAACCTATGTAAATGCAGTTCAATTCTCTTCTTTACCAACCTTACATATATCTTATACTTAATTCTAAACTACTACGATATGTAATCTCGATTCTGATAGAAGGACAAAGATATTTACCTCGACAAGCCCAAAATTATCAAGTTATAATGTCGATCCTTTTGCAGCGTTTAGCTTTACTCAGTGCGCTCCAACCGCTCGAGCAACCATATCGCTCACAACCAACTCCTCTTTAAGAACCCGGCCTAAGCAAGTGAAGAACACTAAGGTTCTTGTCGCCATAACTCTCGGCCAAGGTGAGGCTTTAGGGGCTAGGGTGTGAAATCTTTTCTAACTTTTGGTTAACAATCTTCCTAATACACTAGAAAGAACACTTAAAACTTTAGAATTTTTGGACAACGTTTGGTCGAGGAGAGGGTGTTTGGGCGAGAACTACTACAAAGGGAGGAGTATTTTTGCCTTGGAATTTCTCAAGTGTGGATGAAGAAGTCTTGCAACTTAAGGGGGTATGTATAGGACATTCAAGGGCTCGGATTGAAGCAAGTGTGTGGTCTGGATTGAGCCATGTGTTTGTGGGTCCCTCGTATCGATCTACTACACAAATATCTTGCAAGACTTTTGACCCAATGTTTTAAGCCTTTTTCATGCCAAAACGTTTTCAACATGTCCAACAATTTCGTCCAACCTTGCCACCTAGGGGTGACATGTCGCCCTCTATTGATCAAAATATTTCATCTTAGAAAATATCCGTAATGCCAAAAATCCAAAAATAAAGTGGGCCCCACAAAGCGTAAATTCTCAGTGGGCACTGTCACGACCGAACTTCGGGCAGTGGTGGTGCCTTACCGGCACCACTAGTGATACAACATCGGAGAAAACCGGCGGAAATAAAACTTTAACATGTAAATAGACATGGATTAGAGACATGATAAATAGCGAGCCAACCAAGCGATTGCCTTGGTATATATACATAAATACGACAGTTATCCTTTTAACGGACTACGCCCCTGCAGTACTACGGACCTCTAAGAAGTGACAACAACTATGGCGGGACGGGGCCTCGCCATACCACGAATGTCAAGAACCTCTGGACTCGGGGTAACATACCAAAGATGAGCCTCGAAGGAACGGAGCTTCCAACCTTTTGGAATGAGATCTAGCGGGGATCGGCGGTAGATGTACTTCTACTGCGGCATGACGCGGCCCAGGAGGTCGATCTGGCCGGTGCAGTATGTGGCGTAAAATCTTTGTAATGAAATCATAATAGTCTATAAAAGCGAGAGGCGTGTATGATAACCAACTCTGATTCATAACATAAGCGATCGTCAAGTCGGGGACTCGCGCCTCAGTCATCCACCGTGCGTGGAACTCCCGCCAGCTGGGCGATCTGAAATTCAAATCGGTGATCGTCTGGCATGTCTCGGCCCATCTTATGGACCCAGTATAAGCGTGTGGAATACGTTCGGATGAGCCGTGGTCGAGTGAAATACATTCCGGATGAGCCGTGGTCGAGTGAAATACATTCCGGATGAGCCGGTAGTCGATTGAAGTACATTCGGATGAGCGGTAGTCAGTGAAGTACATTCCGTTCCGGATGAGCGGTAGTCAAGTGAAATACATTCGGATGAGCGGTGGTTGAGTAGAACCGCGATGCTTGCACATAAAGGCTATCACAATAAGCATAGGCAAGTTTCACGCAACAACATGCCAGGCAAGTTACAACAACAAACTTAGGCAAGTTATACACAACTCGAGTACTTTCGTTTTATGTCAAGTCAGGGTTTTAACCTAAAGTACTCGTCGTTAAATTCCTTTTAAAGAGATTCATTCCTTTTATAAAAGTCACGGGCAGTAGTATAAAAATAGAGTGACTTACATCTTTTAAGCAAAACAACTTCTCTTATTAAAGCCAAGTTTCCATATTTAAAACCAATGATAAAAACCCTTCTTTTGTTTTCATAAAGTCGTTATAACTAACTTCCCATAAAGTGTTATAACAACTTTAAGTTTTAAACCATTTTAAGACAACCTGATGCCTTTCTTTTCCTAAAGTTCGGTTTGCCTAATTTTCATTACTCAAGTCTCTTTTTAGAAAAGTTTCATAGTTCAATGTCTTAATCCCTTTTTAAAACTATTGAGTAACATATGCCTTATATGAGTGTAGGTTATTCTTATTCATAATCAATCTTATTAAGCGACCATGATCTAGGAAATGTAATATCATTTTGTCTTATCTTAGCTTACATGCGGATGGAGGTTTCTCTTGGTTTTAATAATACTTCATTATTTAATACATTTTCCTTTATTAGCATTTGCGGTGGTTTGTCGTTACACATTACGATTTCGAAATCGATGAAACATTATTCTTTTAAAAACCACGTACTCATTACTACGAATGAGGTTTCACACAAAACTCATTTTAAGTCATTTAAGTTAAGTCTCTTATCTCATAAGATCAAGTCTCTTAACTTCTAAAATCGATAAACCATTTACCTCTCTTAAGGCGTTATACCTAACTCCCATAAAGCTAGTATAACTCTTTTTAAAACCTTTAAAACCAAGTGTTACTCTTAACAAAAATGGTTTCTTAACATTTGAAATACATTGAGTTCTTAGTATTGGGCTTAAGTCAAAGACATTTGCGTACAACTACGTTCAATTAGCACACGTCGTCACCGTACTATATATTATCGAGCTTAAGTCAAAGACATTTGCCGTACTATATATATCTTATTTAAAATATCATGCCGAGTATAGGAAAAATCACATACCATGACGATTATCGACTATAAGCAAAAGCGCTCGCGGTATAACATTGCTTTGGTCCACCTTCTAAGTAGCCCGTACTACTTGCGAGAACATTGACGATAAAGGTTATCGATCTACTGTATATACGATCTATGTAAATGCAGTTTAACTTACTTATCATCTTACAGTGATTTGATTCAGTCTTTTCTGTAATATTCCAATTCTCTTCTTATGAATCTTATATTCATTTCTATACTACTACAGTATGTAATTTCCAATTACACTAGAAGGACAGTAGTATTTACCTCGATAAGCCCAAAATTATCCGAGTTTAATGTCGCTCTGAGCAATGTTTAGCTCACCTCAGGAGTGCTCGATCCGCTCGACTGACCCTTAGAAGTTCTACGACTTCTACTTAACACTTCAACCGACTATGAAGGTTTTCCTTAGGGTTTCGTTTTTGTGACTGAGGGAAGTATAATAGTATATTCTGGGCTTTTGTACAAATGTAACCTTGGGAATACTACAAGGTATTTGGGCATTATAACAATACTAGGAGAGTATTTCTATACCTGACAAGGGGTATTTATACGAGACAACAAGGCTAGGGGTACCACTCTCGGTAAAGCTTCTACATGAGGGGTTGTGGTGGGCCAAAACAACAAGAGGAGAGGAGGATTTTCAAGACTTAGACAATTTTGGATGAAGAAAGTTCATCAACTAAGGGGTATTTATAGGTCAGAAATGGCCAACCAATGGCCAAGATTCACCCAGTGTTAGGCAAGTGTAGGGCTAGGATTCCACCGTGTGTACCTTATCCATCTACCGCAACTTGCACAAAATATCCTACCTACTTACAAGACCCATTCGGCCAAGCATTACCGCCCTTCCAATGTGAGGGTGACACTTCGCCCTCCGTTAATCCAAAATGTTTAAATCTCTCGGAAAAATCCGTAAAAATTAGAAATGACATAGCGGAATTTTCCCTACGAATTGGAAAGCGTTTAAATCAGCGACTCCAATCGGGTGTTGTGTACAAATTTGAAACTAGCCCACCTTTAGGCTAAAATTATTATCGTCATACTCGCGTACATACTGCGGAAATCGGGTATAACATTCTCCTCGCCCGAAACATTCGTCGAATGTTCCTTCTGAGCGGATAAAGATGAAGTTCTTCTAACAAGTTTCCAACGCCACGGCACTAACATAACACTGCGTTCTCTTATTCCTTTTTAAATGCGTGCCTCGCCGAACACGAACTCTTAGTATCGCGCCATACTTGATCATTGCTTGATTTCCAAAACTTTGGGTTACCACCTCGAGCTTGGTCATCTTACTAGCCTCGATCTTCCTAAGGCCATTCCGGCCTTGCGATCCGCTTATGGTCGAACATATCCACGAACTCATCGATGGTCATCTAGACATGGGCACAGCACCCTCGTGACCCTACCGCTGGCGGGACCGCGAGTGACCCGTCTCGAAAGCGGGCGCGGGTTGGCCTCAACATAGCTGACCCGACCAGCGTAGCGTCACGCTCTTGTTCCGTCACGAACGATCTTACAAAATTACGTCATGAAAGCTACCACTTCCCTCTCACACTACCCAGGGACTTATCCTTTCAACAAACCACGTTTCTAAATCACATTTTTGCACAAAGCTATCCGATCATAACGCTAAACACATCAACAACATCAATATATACAAAGCTCACAGAGGTTGGGATATACAGATCTCTGGCTCCGCTCTAATCATAGGCACGCCTGCCTGCGCATGTATGAAAGCGATGAACTGCCGCGTCCGGTGGCTGCGCCAAGCGCGGTACCTCTCTATAAGCCGATCTCGTCCACGTGGCCACGGCGCGAGTGAAACAAGCGCCGGTGAAAAAGCGACATTCCGGGATGATGTTTGCCACATCGTGCACTGAGGGGACATGAATCCTGCGGCTAGAACTTCGCGTATACTGTGAACCGAAGCCACGGAGCTCGGCCGGCTCGAATACTGAGCGTCGGCGGCTGTGGGGACCACTGCATCTTGGTGGAAGTACATAACTGAAGCTAGCTGCTGGCGGTCGCCTCGAAAGTTACCAAAGGACCTGCTGTTACGGCCTCTTACTGTGATCTCGGTCATTCGTCGACCTCTCGTGCCTCGCATCTGGTGCATGAGCTTGCGTGCGGGCAATGTCCATGCGGTGAAGCTACACGTACAATCCTGCCAGTAATCATCTAGCCGGTGGCGTGGCGGTGTACCACATCCTCATGTCGGTACTCTGGCGGGGACATACCGAGCTAATGAGTCGAACTCCACATTGTACTCTCTAACCGTCGCGATCACGCCTCAGCGTCAAAAATCTGCCGGCGAGCCCTCGCCATCTGTGGAGGCAAGAAGTGTGCAAGAAATGCCTTGGAGAACTCGTCCCATACTGGAAGTGCATTCTCTCCGGGGCGGCTCGCGAATCAAACGATCATGCGGTATCACGCGGCCGATGCGAACCTAGGACCAGCGGCTCGGTCTCGATGCCTTGATCACTCTCATGACCAGTATGCTGCGGATGAACTCCTGCGGATCATCCTCGGGCCTCGACCCGTAAAACTCTGGCGGGTTACGTCTCGGAAAATCCGTAGTCTCAGCTATGCGCTCGGGGTGAACTACGGGTGCTCTTGGGGCCAGGCTGCTGCATCCGACCTATCGCCATATCGGCCCGCGACCACGGCGATGGCGGGCCATCTCGCGTAACCCGTCTCCTGCTCCGGTGTGGGGCCGGAGGTTCAGTCTTGTAGTCTCGGCTGACCACTGCTGCGGCTCGCTTCTTTGGTCTTTGGCGGCGTCGCAAAACCCGCGTCGGAGCAGCTTTGTCTCAGTCTTGGCCAGGGCTGCGCCTCGTACTCCTACGTATCTCACTGCGGCTCCTCATTGCCTTGCCCATCGGGCACAGGTTGCCTTCTGTGAGGCATGGCGGTAAAGGAAAGGAATCGTCGGAGGGTCGACTTATCCCACGGCTAGGGCACGATCTCGGAATGAGAAGAATGAAACCAATCTAAATGTCCTATAGCCTCACGATTATAGATGTGGTGCCTGACACACGATAATCAAGACTACACTAGACGCGATGCGTAGACACTTTCAGAGGACTAGCGCTCGATACCACTTTGTCACGACCGAACTCGGGCGTGGTAGTGCACTACCGGGCACCTAGTGATCTGACATCGAGAAAACCGTGGAAATAAAACTTTAACATGTAAATAGACATGGATTAAGAGACATGATAAATAGCGAGCCAAAGCGATTGCCTTGGTATATATACATAAATACCCGACAGTTATCCTTTTAGCGGACTACGCTGGCGATTACTACGGACCTGCAGAAGTGACAACAAGCATGGCGGGACGGGGCCCGCCGTACCACGAATGTCTGAGAACCCTACGGACTCGGGTAACATACCAAAGATGAGCCTCAGAAGGCGGAGCTTCAACCTTTGGAATGAGATCCTAGCGGGGATCGGCGGTAGATGTCTTCTACTGCGGCATGAGCGCGGCCCAGGAAGTCGATCTGCGGTACAGTATGTGAAGCGTAAAATCGTAATGAAATCATAATAGTCTATAAAAGCAGAGACATGTATGATAACCAACTCTGATTCATAACATAAGCGATCATGTCAAGTCGAGGACTCGCGCCTCGAAGTCATCCGCCGTACGTGGAACTCCTTCGCCAGCTGCCGTGATCTAAGGTACAAATCGGGTGATCGTACAACATGTCTCGGCCCGTCTTATGGACCAAGTATAGAAGCGTGTGAATACATTCCGGATGAGCCGGTGGTCGAGTGAAATACATTCGGATGAGCCGGTGGTCGAGTGAAATACATTCCGGATGAGCCGGTAGTCGATTGAAGTACATTCGGATGAGCCGGTAGTGAGTGAAGTACATTCCGGATGAGCCGGTAGTCAGTGAAATACATTCGGATGAGCCGGTAGTTGAGTAGAACACGATCTTTGCACAATGAAGGCTATCCTGATAAGCATAGGCAAGTTTCCGCGACAACATGCGTAGGCAAGTTACCAACAACAAACTTAGGCAAGTTATACCTGACTCGAGTACTTTCGTTTTATGTCAAGGGTTTTAACCTAAAGTACTACGTACGTTAAATTCCTTTTAAAGAGATTCATTCCTTTTATAAAAGTCACCCGACCCGTAGTATAAAAATAGAGTGACTTACATCTTTTAAGCAAAACAACTTCTCTTATTAAAGCCAAGTTTCCATATTTAAAACCAATGATAAAAACCCTTCTTTTGTTTTCATAAAGTCGTTATAACTAACTTCCCGTAAATACATTTATAACACTTTAAGTTTTAAACCATTTTAAGACAACCTGATGCCTTTCTTTTCCTAAAGTTCCGGTTGCCTAATTTTCATTACTCAAGTCTCTTTTTAGAAAAGTTTCATAGTTCAATGTCTTAATCCCTTTTTTAAAACTATTGAGTAACATATGCCTTATATGAGTGTAGGTTATTCTTATTCATAATCAATCTTATTAGCGACCATGATCTAGGAAATGTAATATCATTTTGTCTTATCTTAGCCACATGCGGATGGAGGTTTCTCTTGGTTTTAATAATACTTCATTATTTAATACATTTTCCTTTAATGCATTTGCGATGGTTTGTCGTTACACATTACGATTTCGAAATCGGTAAAACATTATTCCTTTTAAAAACCACGTACTCATTACTCATGAATGAGGTTTCACACAAAACTCATTTTAAGTCATTTAAGTTAAGTCTCTTATCTCGTAAGATCAAGTCTCTTAACTTCTAAAATCGATAAACCATTTACCTCTCTTAAGGCGTTATACCTAACTCCCGTAAAGCTAGTATAACTCTTTTTAAAACCTTTTAAAACCAAGTGTTACTCTTAACAAAAATGGTTTCTTAACATTTGAAATACATTCAAGGTTCTTAGTATTAGGGCTTAAGTCAAAGACATTGCCGTACAACTACGTTCAATTAGCACCGTCGTCTTAGTACTATATATTATCGGGCTTAAGTCAAAAGACATTGCCGTACTATATATATCTTCCTTTAAAATATCATGCTCGAGTATAGAAAGAATCACATACCTCGACGATTATCGACTATAAGCAAAAGCGCTCGCGGCTATAACGCTAGCACTTTGGTCCACGCTTCTAAGTAGCCCGTACTGCTTGCGAACATTCGACGATAAAGGTTATCGATCTACTTGTATATACGATCTAATGTAAATGCAGTTTAACTTCTACTTATCATCTTACGAAGTGATTTGATTCAAGTCTTTTACTGTAATATTCCAATTCTCTTCTTATGAATCTTATATTCATTTCTATACTACTACGATATGTAATTTCCAATTACACTAGAAGAATGATAGTATTTACCTCGATAAGCCCAAAATTATCCGAGTTTAATGTCGCTCTGGCAATGTTTAGCTCTACTCAGTGCTCGATCGCTCAACCAACTCTTAGAAGTTCTACGCCTTCTACTTAACTTCAATGAGCTATGAAGGTTTTCCTTGAGTTTAGTTTTTGTGGTGAGGAAGTATAATAGTATTTTACGGGCTTTTGTACAAATGTAACCTTGGGAATACTACAAGGTATTTGGGCCAAGGTATTTGGGCATTATAACAATACTAGGAGAGTATTTCTATACCACAACAAGGGTATTTATACGAGACAACAAGGCTAGGGGGTACCATCTCTAAGCTTCTCACAAGGGGTTGTGGTGGACGAAAACAACAAGAGAGGGAGAGGAGGGATTTTCAAGACTTAGACAATTTTTGGATGAAGAAAGTTCATCAACTAAGGGGTATTTATAGGTCAAGAAATGGACGACCAATGGCGAAGATTCACAGTGTTAGGCAAGTGTAGGGCTAGGATTCCACCGTGTGTACCTTATCCATCTACCACGCAACTTGCACAAAATATCCTACTACTACCAGAGACCCATTCGGCCAAGCATTACCGCCACGCGCTGATGTGAGGTGACACTTGTCACCCTCCGTTGATCCAAAATGTTTAGTCTCTCGGAAAAAATCCGTAAAAATTAGAAATGACATAGGCGGAATTTTCCTACGAAAGGCTGTGGAAGCGTTTCGAAACGACTCCAATCGGGTGTTGTGTACAAATTTCGAAACTAGCCCACCTTTAGGCTAAAATTATTATCGTACGCCCTCACGTACATACTCTGGAAATACGGGGTATAACAGGGCCCCACGTGACCAATTCCGGAAAGAATAAAATTCCATAATTCTCAAATATTCCAAAAGTCGAATCGAATCAGGAATCAATTCCCGTTAACGAACCTTTTCCTTACAAAACCGGAAACTTTTAGTGAAAAATCCACCTCTTTCTTTCCAAAATTACTGTCGTATTCTCGTACGTACGTCCTCACATACATACTCTGGAACAACGGGGTGTAACATTCTCCCCTCCTTAGAAACATTCGTCCCGAATGTTCTTTCTAAGTCTCGAAACATACAAGCGCCGGTATAGTCTTCACTACTATACTTACAAAACCAATTATGCCACATGGCCATAATATAACATGCAGCATAAAACTCGATCCAAGCCAATGAGGAATCAACTCGAAGGTGTAAAACAACACCACTCGCTCACGGTCAAAGGATACTCATTTCGCGCATTTACTTACAAAAATGATCAACTATCTCTCGGCACATGTTCACTTCTCTCGCTTACTCGTCGTACTCTTCTCGAACACTCGAACTCTTTCTAGTACCGTACCATACTTGATCATCACTTGGTTTCAAAATCTTTGGAGTCCACTGCCTCGAACTTGGTCATCTTACAAGCCTCGAATTTCTTGAGGCCATTCCGGTCTTCATGGTCCATTTCTGGTCGAACATATCCACGAACTCATCGATGGTTACCTAAAACACTGGGCCTAGCACCTCGGACCCCACCACCTGGGGACCACCTCGAACTGACCCGCCCCAAGCCGGGTTGCGGGTTGACGCGAATGGTCCTCAACCGACCCATGTCGCGCCAAACTCTTGTTCCGTCCGGAACAATCTTACCTATTCAAGTCTGAAAGCTACCACTTTCATCTTACACAACAAGGAATTATCCTTTGGTACACCTATGTATATAATGCTCTCGACGAGGATCACATGAAAATCTTCTACTGAGGCGACGCATCTAAGGTCTCGGCGTGTAATATTCTAAGGTTCACACCTTCCATACCCCATACTTACCTTTTCAACTACGTGTTCTCTAGATCACAATATTACACAATGCTATCCAAACATAACACTCAGCATAAAATCATCATATCAGCGTACTAATCTCAGAGGGTTAAGGATATACTGTATCTGGCCGCTCTAGTCATGGGCACGCCTGCGTGTGCATGGTATGAAGGTGATGAACGGCCATAGATCACGAAGTAGAGTCGTAACATCCGTGCTACCACAGTCGGACGGTTCTCGCAAAATGGCCTGCATCGCAAAAATAACAAGCTCCTTGGCACGCGACACTCACGAATCACGGTCTACCGCATCGACCACGCAGGTAGGGGTGGCTGCGCTGGCAACACCCTACTCACGAAAACACGAACCGCTTGGAGCTCGACTGCTCTGAATACCTGGGCATACGAAGGTTGTGGAGGACCACTGTCTTGGCGAAGGTGCATAACTAGCTCTTCTTTGAGGCGGTCCGCCTCGAAAGTCACCAAAGGACCTGCTGTTACGGCCTCTTCTGGCGATCTCGGTCGTTCAGTCGACCTCTCGCTCCTCGCATCCAGTGCATAAGCTGCGTGCGGGCAATGTCCATGCGGCTGAAGAGCTACACCCGAACAAGCCTACGCCAGTAGTCGCCGAGCGGTGGCGTGGCGGTGTACTCTGTCCTCCATGCTCGGCTACTAATGCGGGGGCGTCTTGAGCTAGTGAGTCAAACTCCATTGTACTCCCGAATGCGCCTCTTTGTCTCGACATCATAAATTTGTTGGCGTGCCTGCTCATCTGCGAAGGCAAGAAGTGAGTGAGAATGTCTCAGAACTTCGTCCATCTGCTTTGGAAGTGCATGCTCTCCGGGACAGCTCACAAATCAAACGATCATTGCGGTATCCACGGCCGATGCGAACCTAAGACCAGGACTCGGTCTCGAAGCCTTGATCACTCTCATGATCGATGTAGCTGTCGGATGAACTCCTGCGGATCATCCTCGAGCCTCGACGTAGAACTGCGGCGGCTGCGACTCGGAAAATCCGTAGCCTCAGGCTATCCGATCTCGGGTGAACCACGGGTGCTCTTTGGAACTCTGCGTCCGGCCTATCCTCGTATGCGGCCTGATCACGGCGATAAGCGGGCCGTCTCGCGTAACCCGTCTCCTGCTCCGGGTTGTGGGGTGGAGGCTCGGTATCGTGGCCTCGGTAGCTCTTCTTCTTTGCTCTAGCTTCTTTGAGTGGCGGCATCGTAGAATCCGCCATCTGTAGCACCACCTCGGGTAAGGCGGGCCTGCGTCACGGTAACCCTCAGTGCTCTACTCGCGACTCCTCTGCTGCCTTGCCGCCGGGCTCTGGTTGCCTTGCGTAGAGGCATAAGCGGTACAAGCGAAATCGTCGGAGGGTCGACTTATAACACGGCTCTAAGGCAAGATCTTAGAGTGAGAAGAATGAAACCAATCCTAAATGTCTGCGACCTCACGATTATAGATGTGGTGCACAACCGCGATAATCAAGACTACACTGAACGCGATGCGTAGACACTTTCGAGGACTAAGCGCTGCGATACCACTTTTGTCACGACCGACCTCGGGCGTGTTGGTGCCTACCGGGCACCTGGTGATACAACGTCTGAGAAAATCGTGAAAATAAAAACTTAAACATGAAACAAGAGTTATGATAATAAAGCAGGCAACCAAGCGGTTGCCTTCTTGCATATATCTGAGAAAATGAGCGATTACAACGCTTTACAACTCACGCCACAACGATTACAGACCTCAGAGTGTTATAACAACAATGGCGGACGGGGGCCCGCCATACCACGAATGTAAGTACCTACAGCGACGGGGACTATACGAATAAGCCTCGGAGAAGCGGAGCTTCCCAAAACTGACGTGATCCATGGCGAGGATCAACAAGCGTGTACCTACACGCGGCATGAACACAGCCCCCCGAAGGAGGTCAGTACAACATGTACCAAGCATGTGAAACTGAAAATACTGTAACCGAAATCATAACAGTCTAAATAAAACAAGAGACATGTATGACAACCAAACTACAGTTCACGACATAAAATCAGTCATGTCAGCGAGGACTCGCGCCTCAAAGTCATCACTCAAATATAACCAAGGGTCTCGCGCCCGCGATATCAATCATGCGCATCGCTGGCGCCCCACGAATTCTCCGCCGGTGTAGACATGTCGAGGATGCATAACGATATACGGTAATCAACACGCGTAGCGCCACATGCCGGAATTCTTCGCCGGTGCAGACATGTCCATGTAACAACAATAACAATATATCGGGTAATCAACCTGCGCGTAGCCACATGCCGGAGTGCGCCGGTGCGGACATGTCCATGTAACAACAATAACAATATATCGGGTAATCAACCTGCGCGCCACGTGCCCCGAGTGCTGCGGTGCGGGCGTGTCCATGTAACAACAATAACAATATATCGGGTGATTAACCCGCGCGTAACGCATGCCGGAATTCTTCATCGGTGCAGACATGTCCATGTAACAACAATAACAATATACCGGGTGATTAACCCGCCGCATGGCCGCATGCCCCCGGAATTCTTCATCGGTGCAGACATGTCCATGTAACAACAATAACAATATACCGTCCCTCCATCGAGAGACGCGGTAGCATAGGAATACAACTTTTCACACAACAAGGCTATCACAAGCAAGCACAAGCAAATTACCATACTTCATTTCCTTACAAATATCCATTCTTTCACGAAGTCACGATACCCACGCTCGTAGTATCCAAAGCGAGTAACTATTATCTTAAGTAAACCAAAATAGTTTCCCTTTTAAAGACAAGTAACAACCTTCTTTTCCAAAAGTTCAAGTTTGCCTAATTTCAAATACTCAAGTCTCTTATTTTGAAAGGTTTAGTAGTTCGTAGTCTTAATCACTTAATAACATAATTCTCTTTTAAAACAATTTGAGTAACATATGCCTTATGTGTGAGTAGGTTATTCTTGTTTATAACAATCTTATTAAAGCGACCATGATCTAGAAAATGTAATACAATTTTGTCTTATCTTAGCTTACATGCGGATGGAGGTTTCTAGTGGTTTTAATAATAATTAATTAGTCAATACATTTTCCTTTATTAGCAGCTGCGATGGTTTGTTCGATACTTGTTCTCATTTAGAAATCAATATAACATTATTCCTTTTAACACCAAATTACCCATTTCTCATTAAAGCGGTTTCACAACTTTTAACACAATCAAGTCCTTATTAATTCACATCCGTCTTTTATCTTTTAAAACCACAAACCATTTCTTTGCCCACATAAATTTGTTATAACCAACTTCCCATAAAGCCGTTATAACACTTTATGTTTTAAACCAACCAAATTCATTTAACACGTACGTCTACCGTGCTACATAGTTCATGACATATCATGCTAGAAAAGATAGGAAGAGGTTCACATACCTCGCGACGATTATCGACAAATAGCAAAAAGCTCCAAATCTTGTAATCCGCTAGCCTTTTCCACCCTTGAAGTAGAATACGCTACTCGCGATCTTGAACCTATAGCGGTCATATAAGTCTATCAGCGTCTAGGCTACTCTGTAGAACATTCTAAGCGAAGGTTCTTAATTCTACTGAAAATTGGGCTGCACTTCCCTGCAGTCAAACTACACAAGTCTCAGTAAATACAACCCTATGTAAATGCAGTTCAATTCTCTTCTTTACCAACCTACATATATCTTATACTTAATTCTAAACTACTACGATATGTAATCTCGATTACAATAGAAGGACAAAGATATTTACCTCGACAAGCCCAAAATTATCCAAGTTATAATGTCGATCTGAGCAACGTTTAGCTCTACTCCGTGCGCTCAACCCGCTCCAAGCAACCCTTATACGCTCCAACCAACTCCTCTTTAAGAACCAACCTAAACAAGTGAAGAACACTAAGGTTCTTGTCATCACCATGACTCTCGCCAAGGTGAGGCTTTGGGGCTAGGTGTGAAATCTTTCTAACTTTTGGTTAACAATCTTCCTAATACACTAAGGAAGAACACTTAAAACTTTAAGAATTTTTGGACAACGTTTGGTCGAGGAGAGGGTGTTTGGGCGAGAACTACTACAGGAGGGAGTATTTTTGCCTTGGAATTTCTCAAGTGTGGATGAAGAAGTCTTGCAACTTAAGGGGGTATTTATAGGACATTCAAGGGTTAGGATTGAAGCAAGTGTGTGGTCTAGATTGAGCCATGTATGTGTGGGTCTCACTTATCTATCTACTACACAAATATCTTGCAAGACTTTTGACCAAATGTTTTAAGCCTTTTTCATGCCAAAAACGTTTTCAACATGTCCAACAATTTCGTCCAACCTTGCCACCTAGGGTGACACGTGTCGCCTCCTATTAGTCCAAAATATTTCATCTTAGAAAATATCCGTAATGCCAAAAATCCGAAAATAAAGTGGGCCCACAAAATCAGTAAATTCTCCGTGGGCCCCACGTGACCAATTCGGAAAGAGTAAAATTCCATAATTCTCAAATATTCCAAAAGTCCGAATACCGAATCTCAATTCCCGTTAACGAACCTTTTTCCTTCACAAAACCGGAAACTTTTAGTCGAAAAATCACACCTCTCTTTCTTTCCAATATTCTTTGTCGTTCTCGCACGCACGTCCTCACATACATACGGAACTACGGTGTATGATTATTGTAGATATCTTGTGAAATCAGCCCACTTTCTTGAAGTCGGGACTACGTATTAATTGCGGATTATGCTAGGTGTATATCGTGGAGATTGTGACCGCGGAATTCCTATATCTATTATATCAGACAGAGGAGCCCAGTTTACGGCTAACTTCTGGAGGTCTTTCCAGAAGGGGTTAGGGACACGGGTGAGTCTCAGTACTGCGTTTCATCCTCCGAAGCGGCGGGCGGGCGTACTATCCAGACACTTGAGGATATGCTGCGGGCCTGTGTTATTGATTTCAGGGGTAGATGGGAGGATTATTTGCCTTTTGTGGAGTTTGCTTATAAAAACAGTTACCATTCTAGCATTCAGATGGCGCTATATGAGGCTTTGTATGGGCAGAAGTATAGGTCGTCGATCGGTTGGTTCGACGTGCGTGAGGTTCAGTTGGTTGGCCCAGACTTGATTCAGCAGGTTGTGGATAAGGTGAAGCTTATCCAGAAGATACTGTTAGCATCTCAGAGTCGGCAGAAGTCTTATGCAGATAATCGGCGTCGACATTTGGAGTTTCAGGTAGACGATTGGGTCTTCTTGAAGGTATCACCCATGAAGGGTGTGATGAGGTTCGGAAAGAAGGGGAAACTTAGCCCAAGGTACATTGGGCCTTATCAGATCACTCGTAGAGTAGGTAAGGTTGCCTATGAGTTGGGCGTCATCCGATTTGGAGGCGACATCCGTCTTCCATGTTTCTATGTTGCGGAAGTGTATCGGAGATCCATCGAGAGTTTTCCCTAGTGAGGTCGGTGTGAGAGGATTATCGTATGAGAGTCCCATAGCGATACTCGATCGCCAGGTC
The DNA here is from genome assembly GCA_029844215.1 of Przewalskia tangutica. Lineage (NCBI taxonomy): Eukaryota > Viridiplantae > Streptophyta > Magnoliopsida > Solanales > Solanaceae > Przewalskia > Przewalskia tangutica. The sequence goes on along the minus strand of CM056736.1, from coordinate 63,240,901 downwards.
AGGCAACTGCGGACCAAGGATGTGGCTTCCGTCAAAGTCTTGTGACGGAATGATAATAGAGAGGAGATGACTTGAGAAGCAGATGAGGACATGATGGAGAAGTATCCTCACTTATTACCTACACCTCCAGGTAATCTTTTTCCCTTACTTATCGGTTTAATTGAAGTATTTGTTTAAGTGTTGATTATGTGGCGGATATGGCATATTTGGTATCTTGGGGTTGGAAAAAGAGACTATGTCGCTATCTATAAGATTGACTCTGAAAGAACATTCGGGACGAATGTTTTTAAGGAAGAATGTTACACCGTAATTCCGGACATGTTTATAAGAGCGTCGTGTCACACCCCGAACCGGGCGTGGTGCCTGCCCTACCTGGGCACCCTTCTACCTTAACAACTAAGTAAACGGCGGAAATCGAATAACACCTCTTTTTTTTTAAACCAACGTACGTGAAAGGCAAAGCCGACAAGGCTACCATATAATATACATAGACCAGACACAACATCGCATATGAGTCAATCCCACGTATGAATACAGACCTAAGAGTTATCTTGAACTATGACGGACAAGGCCCCGTGTACCCATAAGCGTACAAAAGCACATCTTGAAAGAACTTATACCAAAGATAAAACTCGAACAAAGGAGCTATCCAAAGACTACGGCGGGTCCTACACTGCCGATCACCAAACAGACCTAAACTGCGGCGTGAACGCACCAAGGAGGTCATTACGAAGAATGTACCAAGTATGTGAAGCGATGAAATGCGTAATGAAATCATAACAGTCTAAACAAAGCAGGAGACATGTATGATAGTCAACCTACAGTACATAATATATAAGCAGTCATAACAAGTCAGGGACACATGCCCTCAAGTCATCTCTCAAATATAACCATGGGTCTCACGCCCATAATATCAATCATGCCCGTGGAATCCTTCCTCACTGCCGGCAGTCCATGATATAATATAACACCAATAGGCATAGATGAACACCAAGTCCCACCGGTGGTATAGCGTCTTGGGGGTTTACCCCTCACTTATACTCTTACCCTGGAGAAGGTGGTAAGCGGTGGTATAGCATCTTGGGGTTTACCCTCACTTATACTCTTACCCTATCTCAACCGACCATCAAACAAAGCGAGGGGGTATAATGTCTTGGGGTTTACCCTCACTTATACTCTTACCGAGAAGGTGGTATAGCATCTTGGGGTTTACCCTCACTTATACTCTTACCCTATCTCGTGACCATCAAACAAAACAAGCGGGGGTATAATGTCTTGGGGTTTACCTCACTTATACTCTTACCACGAGAAGGTGGTATAGCATCTTGGGGGTTTACCCCTCACTTATACTCTTACCCTATCTCGACTGACCATCAAACAAAACAAGCAGGGGGTATAATGTCTTGGGGGTTTACCTCTCACTTATACTCTTACCCTAACTCGACCGGACGTCAAACAACACATAAGCACTACCAGGTCTTTTTATAAAAATCCGGGAATTTAACCCAAGTGCTACAAATAACGGAAGCATACCCGTGGAATCCCACATCACTGTCGGTACGTCCAAGTACTTACAACAAGACCGCCGGCCCTCCAACCGAGAGTCGCGACAACGTAATAAAACATAATACTTGCACTCAAAGGCTATCACCAGCACATATAGGCAATTCTTAATTAAACAAGCCAAAGTACTTAGCAAGGCACACTTAGAATAATTCTCAATTAATCAAGCCAAAGTACTTATCAAGGCACACTTAGAATAATTCTCAATTAATCAAGCCAAAGTACTTATCAAGTCTCTTAACTTCTAAAATCAGTAAACCATTTACCTCTCTTAAGACGTTATACCTAACTCCCCATAAAGCTAGTATAACTCTTTGCCTTCTGCATTATGGTCTATGAGATTTGGAGGACAAGGAACACACTGCTCTTTGATGGCACAAACTCACCGGCAGAAGAGGTCATTACCAAGATTAAAACAACATCCTATAGAGTACTCTATGATTTTATCCCTTCTTGTAATGGCACCTTCGAGTGACAACTCCTTACTCCCCCGTTTCTTCTTTAAATTACGTTGAGGACTGAGAACCCTCAATGATGGATTGTAGCCACTTTTCTTTCGGTTTCTAGTAATAATATTTGCATTTACCTAAAAAAAAAAAAAAAACCTTTTAAAACCAAGTGTTACTCTTCTTTCAAAAATGGTTTCTTAACATTTGAAATACATTCAAGGTTCTTAGTATTCAGGCTTAAGTCAAAGACATTGCCGTACAACTACGTTCAATTAGCACACGTACGTCTACCGTACTATATATTATTCAGGCTTAAGTCAAAACACATTGCCGTACTATATATATCTTCCTTTAAAATATCATGCTCAAGAGTATAGAAAGAATCACATACCTCGCGACGATTATCGACTATAAGCAAAACGCTCACTGGTATAACCCGCTTAGCTGGTCCACCTTCTAAGTAGCCCATGCTACTTGCAGAACATTCAACCAATAAAGGTTATCACCATCAGTATATACACCCTATGTAAGTCTGCTTTAACTTCTACTTATCATCTTACAAGTGATTTGATTCAAGTCTTTCTGTAATATTCCAATTCTCTTCTTATGAATCTTATATTCATTTCTATACTACTACGATGTAATTTCCAATTACACTAGAAGGACGATAGTATTTACCTCGATAAGCCCAAAATTATCCGAGTTTAATGTCGCTTCCCGAGCAATGTTTAGCTCTACTCCGAGTGCTCGATCCGCTCCAACCAACCCTTAGAAGTTCTACGAACTTCTACTTAACACTTCAACCGACTATGAAGGTTTTCCTTAGGGTTTCGTTTTTGTGGTGAGGAAGTATAATAGTATTTTCGGGCTTTTGTACAAATGTAACCTTGGGAATACTACAAGGTATTTGGGCCCAGGTATTTGGGCATTATAACAATACTAGAGAGTATTTCTATACCACAACAAGGGGTATTTATACGAGACAACAAGGCTAGGGGGTACCCTCTCGCCAAGCTTCTCACAAGGGGGTTGTGGTGGGCGAAAACAACAAGAGGGAGAGGAGGGATTTTCAAGACTTAGACAATTTTGGATGAAGAAAGTTCATCAACTAAGGGGGTATTTATAGGTCAAGAAATGGCCAACCAATGGCCAAGATTCACCCAGTGTTAGCAAGTGTAGGCTAGGATTCCACCACGTGTGTACCTTATCCATCTACCACACAACTTGCACAAAATATCCTACCTACTACACAAGACCCATTCGGCCAAGCATTACCACCCTTCCAATGTGAGGTGACACTTGTCACCCTCCGTTGGTCCAAAATGTTCGTCTCTGAAAAATCCGTAAAAATTAGAAATGACATAGCCGGAATTTTCCCTACGAAAGTTGTGGAAACGTTTCGTCGAAAAACGACTCCAATCGGGTGTTGTGTACAAATTTCGAAACTAGCCCACCTTTAGGCTAAAATTATTATACGTACGCCCTCACGTACATACTCTGGAAATACGGGGTATAACAGGGCCCCACGTGACCAATTCCGGAAAGAATAAAATTCCATAATTCTCAAATATTCCAAAAAGTCCGAATACCGAATCCGGGAATCCAATTCCCATTAACGAACCTTTTTCCTTCACAAAACCCGGAAACTTTTCCGTCGAAAAATCACACCTCTCTTTCTTTCCAAAATTACTGTCGTATTCTCGTACGTACGTCCTCACATACATACTCTGGAACTACGGGGTGTAACATTCTCCCCTCCTTAGAAACATTCGTCCCGAATGTTCTTTCTAAGTCTCGAAACATACAAGCGCCGGTATAGTCTTCACTACTATACTTACAAAACCAATTATGCCACACATGGCCATAATATAACATACGCGCAAAACTCAATCCAAGCCAATGAGGAATCAACTCGAAGGTGTAAAACAACACCACTCTCGCTCCTGGTCCAAAGGATACTCTTTTCGCACATTTACTTCACAAAAATGATCACTTCTATCTCTCAGCACATGTTCACTTCTCTCCTTACTCGTCGTACTCTTCTCGAACACTCGAACTCTTTCTAGTACACGTACCATACTTCAGTCATCACTTCAGTTTCCAAAATCTTTGGAGTCCCTACCTCCAAACTTGGTCATCTTACAAGCCTCGAATTTCTTCAAGGCCATTCCCGGTCTTCATGGTCCAATTCTGGTCGAACATATCCACGAACTCATACGATGGTTACCTAAAACCTGGGCCTAGCACCCTCGGACCCCACCACCTGGCGGGACCACCTCGAACTGACCCCACCCCCAAACCGGGTTGCGGGTTGACCCGCGAATGGTCCTCAACCCGACCCATAATCGCGCCAAACTCTTGTTCCCCGATCCGGAACAATCTTACCTATTCAAGTCCTGAAAGCTACCACTTTCATCTTACACAACCCAAGGAATTATCCCACTGGTACACCCTATGTATATAATGCTCTCTGACAAGGATCACCCGCAAAATCTTCTACTCGAGACGACCTTACATCTAAGGTCTCGACGTGTAATATTCTAAGGTTCACACCTTCCATACCCCCATACTTACCTTTTCAACTACCCGTGTTCTCTAGATCACAATATTACACAATGCTATCCAAACATAACACTCAACATAAAATCATCATATCAAGCATACTAATCTCTAGAGGGTTAAGGATATACCTGTATCTACCGCTTCACTCTAGTCATAGGCACACCTGCAGGCGCATACAGTAGGTGATGAACCACCATAGATCACGAAGGCGAGTCGTAACATCCGTACTACCCAGTCGGGCGATTCCTCGCAAAATGGCCCCGCTGCCGCAAAAATAACAAGCTCCTTGCACCACGACACTCCCAAAATGCGGTCTACCACATCGACCACACCGAGGTAGGGTGCCGCACCGCCAACACCCTACTCCTCGAAAACCGAACCCTGGAGCTCGACTGCTCCAGAATACCCCGGACGCTCGAAGGTTGTGGAGGACCACTGCATCTTGGCGAAGGTGCATAACTAGCTCTTCGGGACGGTCCGCCTCGAAAGTCACCAGCGACCCTGCTCGCCTTCGCTGATCTCGGTCGTTCCGTCGACCTCTCCGCCTCACATCCAAGTCGTAAGCTGCGTGCGGGCAATGTCCATGCGGCCAAGAGCTACACCGAACAAGCTCTCGCAGTAGTCATCGAGCCCGGTGACGTAGCGGTGTACTCTGTCCTCCATATCAGCTACTAATGCGGGGACGTACTGAGCTAGTGAGTCAAACTCCACATTGTACTCCCGAACCGTACGCCCTCTTTGTCTCAGCATCATAAATCTGTTGGCCCGTGCCCTCCTCATCTGCGGAGGCAAGAAGTGAGTGAGGAATGTCTCTAAGAACTCGTCCCATACTGCTGGAAGTGCATGCTCTCCCGACAGCCTCACAAATCAAACCCGATCGCAAAGGTATCACGCCGATGCACGAACCTAAGACCACCGACTCGGTCTCGAAGCCTTGATCACTCTACGACCTGATGTAATCGGATGAACTCGCGGATCATTCTCGCCTCGACGTAGAACTCGCGGGTCGCAACTCGTAAAATCCCGTAGCCTCAAACTATCCGATCTCGGGTGAACCACGGTGCTACCGAACCATCGTGATCCGGCTATCTCATGTTCGCCACAATCACGCCAATAAGCGGGCCATCTCCTTGTAACCCATCTCCTCTCGCCGGGTTGTGGTGGAGGCTCGGTATCGTGGCCTCGTAGGCTACCGCTGCCGCTTCTTTGAAATCTGGGCCGGGCGATCGTAGAATCCGCCGTCTGTAGCACCACCTCGTAAAGATCGGGCCTCTGTCACGTAACCTCCGTGCTCTACTCAGCCTCCTTCACGCTTGCTTCGGGCTCTGGTTGCCTGCGTAGAGGCATAATCGTACAAACGAAATACGTCGGAGGGGTCCAACTTATAACACGGCTCAAGGCAAGATCTTAGAGTGAGAAGAATGGAAACCAATCCTAAATGTCCTGCAGCCTCCACGATTATAGATGTAGTGCACAACACACCGATAATCAAGACTCTACTGACGCAGTGCAGAGACACTTTTCGAGGACTAAGCGCTCTGATACCACTTTTGTCACGACCACTCGCGGATCGTGCCTTACCCCGGGCACCCTAGTGATACAACATCTGAGAAAATCAGCGAAAATAAAAACTTAAACATGAAACAAGAGTTATGATAATAAAACAGGCCAACCAAAACGGTTGCCTTCTTGCATATATACAGAAAATGAACAGTTACAACCTTTACAACTCTGCCCACAACAGTACAACAGACCTCTAAGAGTGTTATAACAACAATGACGGGACAGGGCCCCGCCATACCCCTGAATGTAAGTACCTACAACGACAGGGGACTATACCAAAGATAAGCCTCCGGAGAAACGGAGCTTCCCAAACGCTGAATCGTGATCCATGGCGAGGATCAACAATCGGTGTACCTCACTGCGGCATGAACACGACCAAGGAGAGGTCAAGACAATACGTATGCATGTGAAACTGAAAATACTATAACCGAAATCATAACAGTCTAAATAAAACAAGAGACATGTATGACAACCAAACTACAGTTCACGACATAAAATCGATGTCGTTCAGCGAGGACTCACGCCAAAGTCATCACTCAAATATAACGAAGGGTCTCACGCCACAATATCAATCATGCCGCATCACGGCCACACGCCCTGCAATTCTCCATCGGTGTAGACATGTCCGTGGATGCAATAACGAGATACCGTAATCAACCGCCGCATGGCCACATGCCCCGGAATTGTTCATCTGCAGGCATATGTCCATGTAACAACAATAACAATATATCGGGTAATCAACCTCACGCACGTACACGCCTGCACTTCGTGACGGCAAGTGCATATGTCCATGTAACAAGAGGGAGAGGGAGGGATTTTCAAGACTTAGACAATTTTTGGATGAAGAAAGTTCATCAACTAAGGGGGTATTTATAGGTCAAGAAATGGCCAACCAATGGCCAAGATTCACCCAAGTGTTAGGCAAGTGTAGGGCTAGGATTCCACCATGTGTACCTTATCCATCTACCACACAACTTGCACAAAATATCCTACCTACTACACAAGACCCATTCGGCCAAGCATTACCGCCCACCCCTTCCAATGTGAGGGTGACACTTGTCACCCTCCCGTTGGTCCAAAATGTTTCGTCTCTCGGAAAAAATCCGTAAAAATTAGAAATGACATAGCCGGAATTTTCCCTACGAAAGCTGTGGAAACGTTTCGTCGAAAAACGACTCCAATCGGGTGTTGTGTACAAATTTCGAAACTAGCCCACCTTTAGGCTAAAATTATTATACGTACGCCCTCACGTACATACTCTGGAAATACGGGGTATAACAGGGCCCCACGTGACCAATTCCGGAAAGAATAAAATTCCATAATTCTCAAATATTCCAAAAAGTCCGAATACCGAATCCAATTCCATTAACGAACCTTTTTCCTTCACAAAACCCGAAACTTTTCCGTAAAAATCACACCTCTTTCTTTCCAAAATTATCGTCCGTATTCTCGCACGCACGCCCTCACATACATACTGAACTACGGGTGTAACATTCTCCTCCTAGAAACATTCGTCCAATGTTCTTTCTAAGTCTCAAACATACAAGCGCAGATAGTCTTCACTACTATACTTACAAAACCAATTATGCACACATGGCCATAATATAACATACGCGCAAAACTCAATCCAAGCCAATGAGGAATCAACTCGGCGTGTAAACAACACCACTCTCGCCTCCCGGTCCAAAGGATACTCTTTTCGCACATTTACTTACAAAAATGATCACTTCTATCTCTCAAAGACATGTTCACTTCTCCTTACTGTCAGTACTCTTCAACACTCGAACTCTTTCTAGTACACGTACCATACTTGATCATCACTTTCCAAAATCTTGGAGTCCCTACCTCCAAACTTGGTCATCTTACAAGCCTCGAATTTCTTCAAGGCCATTCCGGTCTTCATGGTCCAATTCGTCGAACATATCCACGAACTCATACGATGGTTACCTAAAACAGGCCTAGCACCCTCGGACTCACCACCGTGGACCACTCGAATCGACCCCACCCCAAACCGGTTATGGTTGACTCCGCGAACGGTCCTCAACCCGACCCATAATCGCGCCAAACTCTTGTTCCCGATCCGAACAATCTTACCTATTCAAGTCCCGAAGCTACCACTTTCATCTTACACAACCCAAGGAATTATCCCACCGGTACACCCTATGTATATAATGCTCTCGACAAGTGATCACCCGCAAAATCTTCTACTCGAGACGACCTTACATCTAAGGTCTCGACGTGTAATATTCTAAGGTTCACACCTTCCATACCCCCATACTTACCTTTTCAACTACCCGTGTTCTCTAGATCACAATATTACACAATGCTATCCAAACATAACACTCAACATAAAATCATCATATCAAGCATACTAATCTCTAGAGGGTTAAGGATATACCTGTATCTACCGCTTCACTCTAGTCATAGCCACTGCAGGCTTATAGAAGGTGATGAACCAGCCATAGATCACGAAGGCCGAGTCGTAACATCCGTATACCCGCCGGACGGTTCGCCAAAATGGCCCCGCTGGCCGCAAAAATAACAAGCCCTCGCACCACGACATTCCCAAAACGCGGTCTACCACATCGACCACACCGAGGTAGCGGCCGCACCGCCAACACCCCTACTCCCGAAAACTCGAACCGCGAGCTCGACCGCCTCAATACCTCGGACGCCTCGGGGCGTGGAGGACCACTGCATCGGGCGAAGGTGCATAACTAGCTCACGAGGCGGTCCGCTCGAAGTCACCAAAGGACCTCGCTGCTCGCCTCTTCGCCGATCTCGGCCATTCCGCCGACCTCTCCGCCTCACATCCAAGTGCATAAGCTCGCGTGCGGCAATGTCCATGCCCGGTCAAGAGCTACACCGAACAAGCCTCGCCAAGTAGTCATCGAGCGGTGGCGTAGCGTACTTGCCCTCCATATCGCCTACTAATGCGGGACGCATCGAGCTAGTGAGTCAAACTCCACATTGTACTCCCAACCGCACGCCTCTTTGTCTCAAAGATCATAAATCTGTTGCCCGCGTCTCCTCATCTGCGAGGCAAGAAGTGAGTGAGAATGTCTCTAAGAACTTCGCCCCATCTGCTGGAAGTGCATGCTCTCCCGACAGCTCCCACAAATCAAACCGATCGCAGATCACACACCGATGCGAACCTAAGACCACCGACTCGGTCTCGGCCTTGATCACTTCACGATCTGATGTAATCGCTTGATGAACTCCTGCGATCATTCTCGTGCCTCGACCAGAACTCGCGGGTGCAACTCGTAAAATCCGTAGCCTCAAACTATCCGATCTCGTGAACCACGGGTGCTCGAACCATCAGATCCAAATTTATCCTCGCGTTCGCCACAACTCGCCAATAATCGCCATCTCCTTGTAACCCATCTCCTCTCGCCTGTGGGGTGGACCGAGGCTCGTATCGTGGCCTCGTGAGCTACCGCCGCCGCTTCTAAACTCGCTGGGCCGGGCGGCATCGTAGAATCCGCCGTCTGTAGCACCACCTCGTAAAGATCGGGCCTTCGCCCCGTAACCTCCGTGCTCTACTCGCAGCCTCCTCGCTGCCTTGCCCTTCTGGGCTCTGGTTGCCTTGCGTAGAGGCATAACTGGTACAAACGAAATACGTCAGAGGGGTCCAACTTATAACACAGCTCTAAGGCAAGATCTTAGAGTGAGAAGAATGGAAACCAATCCTAAATGTCCTGCAGCCTCCTGATTATAGATGTGGTGCACAACACACCGATAATCAAGACTCTACTAGACACGGTGCAGACACTTTTCGAGGACTAATCGCTCGATACCACTTTTGTCACGACCCGACCTCGGCTGGATCGTGCCTACCCCGGCACCCTAGTGATACAACATCCGAGAAAATCAGTAAAATAAAAACTTAAACATGAAACAAGAGTTATGATAATAAAACAGCAACTAAAGCGGTTGCCTTTCTTGCATATATACAGAAAATGAACAAGCATAACCTTTACAACTCGCCACAACAAAGATTTCATGCACTCTAAGAGTGTTATAACAACAATGACGGACAGTGGCCCGCCATACCCCGAATGTAAGTACCTACAACGACAGGACTATACTAAAGATAAGCCTCCGAGAAACGGAGCTTCCTAAAACGCTGAATCGTGATCCTATGAGCGAGGATCAACAATCGTGTACTTACTCATGCAGATGAACACGGCCTCGAAGGAGGTCAAGACAACATGTACCAAGCATGTGAAATCAAAATATCAGAATCAAATCATAACAGCTTCTAAATAAAACAAGAGACATGTATGATAACCAAACTACGATTCATTTACATAAAATCACTATGTCAAAGCAGGGACTCACGCCTCAAAGTCATCACTCAAATATAACCAAGGGTCTCACGCCCACAATATCAATCATGCTCGCATCACGGCCACACGCCCCGTAATTCTCCACGGTGTAGACATGTCCAGATGCAATAACAAGATACTGTAATCAACCTCGCCGCGCGTGGCCGCATGCCGGGAATTGTTCATCGGCAGAGTATGTCCATGTAACAACAATAATATATCGTAATCAACCTCGCCGCATGGCCACATGCCCCTGGAATTCAGACGGCAGCGTATGTCCATGTAACAACAATAACAATATATCGTAATCAACCTCGCCAGATGGGCCACACGCTTCGAGACGTGCGTATATGTCCATGTAACAACAATAATATATCGGGTGATTAACCCGCCGCATGCCGCATGCCCCTAATTCTTCATCTGCACATGTCCATGTAACAACAATAACAATATATCGGGTGATTAACCCGCCGCGTGGCCGCATGCCCCTAATTCTTCATCTGCGCACATGTCCATGTAACAACAATAACAATATACCGCCCTCCATCGAGAGACGCGTAGCATAGGAATACAACTTTTCACACAACAAGGCTATCACAAGCAAGCACAAGCAAATTACCATACTTCATTTCCTTACAAATATCCATTCTTTCACGAAGTCACCGATACCCACACTCGTAGTATCCAAAACAGAGTAACTATTATCTTAAGTAAACCAAAATAGTTTCCCTTTTTAAAGACAAGTAACAACCTTCTTTTCCAAAAGTTCAAGTTTGCCTAATTTCAAATACTCAAGTCTCTTATTTTGAAAGGTTTCGTAGTTCATAGTCTTAATCACTTAATAACATAATTCTCTTTTAAAACAATTTGAGTAACATATGCTTTATGTGTGAGTAGGTTATTCTTGTTTATAACAATCTTATTAAAGCGACCATGATCTAGAAAATGTAATACAATTTTGTCTTATCTTAGCTTCATCAGATGGAGGTTTCTACCGGTTTTAATAATAATTAATTAGTCAATACATTTTCCTTTATTAACGCCGCAGATGGTTTGTTCGATACTTGTTCTCATTTCAAATCAATATAACATTATTCCTTTTAACACCAAATTACCCATTTCTCATTAAAACGGTTTCACAACTTTTTAACACAATCCAAGTCCTTATTAATTCACATCCGTCTTTTATCTTTTAAAACCACAAACCATTTCTTTGCCTACATAAATTTGTTATAACCAACTTCCCATAAAGCCGTTATAACACTTTATGTTTTAAACCAACCAAATTCATTTAACACATGTACGCTCACCGCACTACATAGTTCACAACATATCATGCTAGAAAAGATTGGAAGAGGTTCACATACCTCGCGACGATTATCGACAAATAGCAAAAAGCTCCAAATCATCGTAATCCCGCTAGCCTTTTCCACCCTTCAAGTAGAATACGCTACTCGCGATTTCAACCTATAACGGTCATATAAGTCTATCAACGCCTAGGCTACTCGTAGAACATTCTAAGCGTAGGTTCTTAATTCTACGAAAATCACGCACTTCCCACCACAAACTACACAAGTCTCATCAAATACAACCCTATGTAAGTGCAGTTCAATTCTCTTCTTTACCAACCTTCATATATCTTATACTTAATTCTAAACTACTACGATATGTAATCTCCAATTACAATAGAAGGACAAAGATATTTACCTCGACAAGCCCAAAATTATCCAAGTTATAATGTCGATCTGAGCAACGTTTAGCTCCTACTCCGTGCGCTCCAACCCCTCCAAGCAACCCTTATACGCTCCTAACTAACTCCTCTTTAAGAACCAACCTAAACAAGTGAAGAACACTAAGGTTCTTGTCCTCACAACTCTCGCCAAGGTGAGGCTTTAGGCTAGGGTGTGAAATCTTTTCTAACTTTTGGTTAACAATCTTCCTAATACACTAAGGAAGAACACTTAAAACTTTAAGAATTTTTGGACAACGTTTGGTCAAGGAGAGGGTTTTTGGACGAGAACTACTACAAAGGGAGGGAGTATTTTTGCCTTGGAATTTCTCAAGTGTGGATGAAGAAGTCTTGCAACTTAAGGGGGTATTTATAGGACATTCAAGGGTTAGGATTGAAGCAAGTGTGTGGTCTAGATTGAGCCATGTATGTGTGGGTCTCACTTATCTATCTACTACACAAATATCTTGCAAGACTTTTGACCAAATGTTTTAAGCCTTTTTCATGCCAAAAACGTTTTCAACATGTCCAACAATTTCGTCCAACCTTGCCACCTAGGGGTGACACATGTCGCCCTCCTATTGGTCCAAAATATTTCATCTTCCGAAAATATCCGTAATGCCAAAAATCCGAAAATAAAGTGGGCTACAAAATCAGTAAATTCTCCCGTGGGCCCCACGTGACCAATTCCGGAAAGAGTAAAATTCCATAATTCTCAAATATTCCAAAAAGTCCGAATACCGAATCCGGGAATCCAATTCCCATTAACGAACCTTTTTCCTTCACAAAACCCGGAAACTTTTCCGTCGAAAAATCACACCTCTCTTTCTTTCCAATATTACTGTCGTATTCTCGTACGTACGTCCTCACATACATACTCTGGAACTACGGGGTGTAACAGTTATTGTAGATATGCTGACGAAATCAGCCCACTTTCTTCAAGTCAGGACTACGTATTCGGCTGCGGATTATGCTAGATTGTATATCAGGGAGATTGTGAGACTGCACGGAATTCCTATATCTATTATATCAGACAGAGGAGCCCAATTTACGGCTAACTTCTGGAGGTCTTTCCAGAAGGGGTTAGGGACACAGGTGAGTCTCGATCGCTGCTTCATCCTCAGATCGACGGGCAGAGCGCATCTATCCGCATACACTCGAGGATATCGCCGCGCCTGTGTTATTGATTTCAGGGGTAGATGGGAGGATTATTTGCCTCTTGTGGAGTTTGCTTATAAAAACAGTTACCATTCTAGCATTCAGATGGCGCTATATGAGGCTTTGTATGGGCATAAGTATAGGTCGTCGATCGGTTGGTTCGACGTGCGTGAGGTTCAGTTGGTTGGCCCAGACTTGATTCAGCAGGTTGTGGATAAGGTGAAGCTTATCCAGAAGATACTGTTAGCATCTCAGAGTCGGCAGAAGTCTTATGCAGATAATCGGCGTCGACATTTGGAGTTTCAGGTAGACGATTGGGTCTTCTTGAAGGTATCACCCATGAAGGGTGTGATGAGGTTCGGAAAGAAGGGGAAACTTAGCCCAAGGTACATTGGGCCTTATCAGATCACTCGTAGAGTAGGTAAGGTTGCCTATGAGTTGGAACTGTCATCCGATTTGGAGGCAGTACATCCGGTCTTCCATGTTTCTATGTTGCGGAAGTGTATCGGAGATCCATCGAGAGTTTTCCCAGCTAGTGAGGTCCAGGTGACAGAGGGATTATCGTATGAGGAGAGTCCCATAGCGATACTCGATCGCCAGGTCAGGCAACTGCGGACCAAGGATGTGGCTTCCGTCAAAGTCTTGTGACGGAATGATAATAGAGAGGAGATGACTTGAGAAGCAGATGAGGACATGATGGAGAAGTATCCTCACTTATTACCTACACCTCCAGGTAATCTTTTTCCCCTTACTTGTCAGTTTTAATTGAAGTATTTGTTTAAGTGTTGATTATGTGGCCAGATATGGCATATTTGGTATCTTGGGGTTGGAAAAAGAGACTATGTCGCTATCTATAAGATTGACTCTGAAAGAACATTCGGGGACGAATGTTTTTAAGGGGGGAAGAATGTTACACCCCGTAATTCCAGGACATGTTTATAAGAACGTACGTGTCACACCCCGAACCCCGGGCCCGTGACTGGTGCCCTACCTGGGCACCCTTCTACCTTAACAACTAAGTAAACTGCGGAAATCGAATAACACCTCTTTTTTTTTTTAAACCAACGTACGTGAAAGGCAAAGCCGACAAGGCTACCATATAATATACATAGACCAGAGACACAACATCGTACATGAGTCCAATCCCACATATGAATACAGACCTCTAAGAGTTATACTGAACTATGACGGGACAAGGCCCCGCCGTACCCATAATCGCATAAAAGCTCATCGAAAGAACTTATACCAAAAGATAAAACTCCGAACGAAGGAGCTATCCAAAGACTACGGCGGTCCTACACTGCCGATCACCAAACAGCGACCTAAACTCATGCGGATTTAACGCAGCCTGAAGGAGGTCATTACGAAGAATGTACCAAGTATGTGAAGCGAGCAGTGCGTAATGAAATCATAACAGTCTAAACAAAGCAGGAGACATGTATGATAGTCAACCTACAGTACATAATATATAAGCAGTCATAACAAGTCAGGGACACATGCCCTCAAGTCATCTCTAAAATATAACCATGGGTCTCACGCCCATAATATCAATCATGCCCGTGGAATACTTCCTCACTGCCGGCAGTCCATGATATAATATAACACCAATAGGCATAGATGAACACCAAGTACCACCGGTGGTATAGCGTCTTGGGGGTTTACCCCTCACTTATACTCTTACCCTGGAGAAGGTGGTAAAGCAGGTGGTATAGCATCTTGGGGGTTTACCCCTCACTTATACTCTTACCCTATCTCAACCGACCATCAAACAAAAGAAGCAGGGGGTATAATGTCTTGGGGGTTTACCCCTCACTTATACTCTTACCCTGGAGAAGGTGGTATAGCATCTTGGGGGTTTACCCCTCACTTATACTCTTACCCTATCTCGACTGACCATCAAACAAAACAAGCAGGGGGTATAATGTCTTGGGGGTTTACCCCTCACTTATACTCTTACCCTGGAGAAGGTGGTATAGCATCTTGGGGGTTTACCCCTCACTTATACTCTTACCCTATCTCGACTGACCATCAAACAAAACAAGCAGGGGGTATAATGTCTTGGGGGTTTACCTCTCACTTATACTCTTACCCTAACTCGACCGGCCGTCAAACAACACATAAGCACTACCAGGTCTTTTTATAAAAATCCGGGAATTTAACCCAAGTGCTACAAATAACGGAAGCATACCCGTGGAATCCCACATCACTGTCGGTACGTCCAAGTACTTACAACAAGACCGCCGGCCCTCCAACCGAGAGTCGCGACAACGTAATAAAACATAATACTTGCACTCAAAGGCTATCACCAGCACATATAGGCAATTCTTAATTAAACAAGCCAAAGTACTTAGCAAGGCACACTTAGAATAATTCTCAATTAATCAAGCCAAAGTACTTATCAAGGCACACTTAGAATAATTCTCAATTAATCAAGCCAAAGTACTTATCAAGGCACACTTAGAATAATTCTCAATTAATCAAGCCAAAGTACTTATCAAGGCACACTTAGAATAATTCTCAATTAATCAAGCCAAAGTACTTATCAAGGCACACTTAGAATAATTCTCAATTAATCAAGCCAAAGTACTTATCAAGGCACACTTTAGAAAAACTCTCAATTAATCAAGCCAAAGTACTTATCAAGGCACACTTTAGAATAATTCTCAATTAATCAAGCCAAAGTACTTATCAAGGCACACTTAGAATAATTCTCAATTAATCAAGCCAAAGTACTTATCAAGGCACACTTAGAATAATTCTCAATTAATCAAGCCAAAGTACTTATCAAGGCACACTTAGAATAATTCTCAATTAATCAAGCCAAAGTACTTATCAAGGCACACTTAGAATAATTCTCAATTAATCAAAATAGACAACTTTCTTAACCTTCCATAAAGCCGTTATAACCAACTTCCCATAAAGACGTTATAACCGTTTATGGTTTTAGACATATCCATTCTTTTTTTAACCAAGAGACTTATACTATTAAAACCAAGTAGCACGTACTTACAAATCAAGTTCTCAACTTTTAAAATACTACAAGTCTCTTAATATTTAGAAGACAAGTTTCTTCTACTTTTAAACCTCAAGTAACTCACACCTCTAAAACAAGTTACTTCTCTTAAATCATGTCACTTCTCCTCTTTTAAAACAAGTAAGTAAAACACTCCTTCGACTCCCCTAAAGTCATTATAATGACCCTTAGGTTTTGGAATTAAGGCACTAGCTAAAAGATTTGGAAACCACTTCCTTTTCAAGACTCTATGTATTTTAAGTAAAATACTTTCACTTTTAAGAATCCAAACTTCACTAAGGAAATGGATTATACAACTTACAATTTACACATCAAAGTACAATCAAGGAAGTTCATAGAACATATTCTATATTAGGCAATCCAAGTACAACCAATGAATGGATCATTTGAGGAGTAAAACTTACTTTCTTTATCTTAAGGAATCATGCTAGAAGAGGAGATAGTTCACATACCTTTTCGGCTAAATTCACAAGCTAAGCCGAATACGCCGTACGTAGAATTTGTCAACCTATAATGGTCACAACAAGACTATCAACTTCTAGTCTCTAACGTAGAATAATACTAAGTATATGGTCTCTAATTCTACGGAAAATCGGCAAAGACCTCCTTTGTTTCTACTCACTTTGCCACCTTTTCAAGGTCGAATACAATAACCAACACGCCACATTTAAGGCTCCAAACAACAACAAAAAGGTGATTACACGCCTTACAATACGTGTAAAATTCCGCCCCACAATTAATATGAATTTAGCCCCATAATCTAGCCATTCTCGGCCAACATAAATAATAACACTAAGTCCTTTCCAATCCTTTTCCAATTCCAAGTTCTAAGTCTAACATGTTATATAGTTATAAACCACTTCAACAACTACAATTTCCTTCTTTTTTTTACAACATGCGATGACTTTACTAATAATCGACTTGAATTGAAATCTTAGGGCTAACATGCTAGTTTTCGGATTTAGGGTTCCAATAGCCAATACACCAATATACTTATCCAACTACATAATATATAACTCATGCTTGCTAATAACCATAGCTACAATCAATAAGTAAACTTAATTGCTAAAACGACAAAATTTATACCTTTCCAAGCCCTTAAAAATTCCAAGACTCAAAGTCGCTCCTTAGCAAATTCTTAGCTCCTTTCCTTAGGTTCCAATCCGCTCCAAGCACTCCTTAGAAGCCTATGAAGAACTCATATTCAAGTTCCAACTTCAAAGTTGAAGAACTCTCAAGTTTCACGCGACTAATACGAAACGCTGCTTTTTCCGAAATCTTTCTATTGAGATATCCTTACAATACCCTTAGGGACATTGGGTTAAAGTCTTGTGGCTAATGGATCAAAATTACAAAATTTTCTTGTTCAAAATACCTCAAAGCCGAGAGCCCTCAAGTCTCAAGCTCTAGTTCTCTAAAAATTTCTAAGTGTAAAATACCTTGTCTTGCACTAACTTAGTATATAACACATATTGGAGGGCTTAGACTTAAACAAATGTGAGGCTAGGATGAATTTCACTTGGATTAAGCCTATGTGGACAAGTTGACAAGTCAACAATATCATGCTAGCAAGACTTATCTTCCACCATGGTAAATGACCATTTTGCCCCTTACCAATTCGACCAAGACCACATGAGGGGGTGCCACGTGTCGCCCTCTCATTCGTCCATAAAATTCCGTAACCCTCGTGGGCCCCACAAAACGTAAAATTTCTCGGGTGGGCCCCACATGACCAAATCCGTCAAAATAAATTTCCAAAAAGTTAAGAGTTCCATACTCTTCAAATAATGCATTTTGAGAATCCAATTCTCAACAACGAACATTCTTCCTTACCGACGTTCGGAAGATTTTTCGTCGGAAAAGCAATTCTTCCTTTCGTATCAATTTCCAAGTCTTGTTTCCTTTCGCACATTCGCTTTTACATGTCCTGGACTTACGGGGTGTAACATTCTTCCACCCTTAGAAACATTCGTCCCCGAATGTTCTTAGTCGGTTTCCAAGCTATACAAACTCCGGCATAAACTTTATACTAAGCCTATCAATCAAAACATGCACAAGACCAACGATGCCACACATGGCCACCACAACATACGTGAACATAATAATGGACCTTCCGTCCGTAGTCCCTTCTCACAAAACTCGGTTATGTTTTCCCAAACACGGGATCCTTAGAGGTTCCTTTCTTTCCTTACTTGTCATACTTTCTCGTACTTTCAAACTCATCTAGTACACGTACAAAATCTCAAATTTTGTTTCTCTTCTCCAATCCTTGGAGCTACTAACCAAACTTGGCCATATAGTTACTTACATTCCCGTTAAGGCTCTTCTCGGTCCTTACGACCTAGTTCTGGTGGAACGCATCCACGAACTCGTACAACGATCAACTAGACTTGGGCCTAGCACCCTCGTGACCCTATCACATAGCGGGACCATTACCAACTGACATCACCCGATTCCATACTATCGGCTGACCCGAAATGAGTCCATAACCCGACCCATCGTCACACTTAACCTCTTGTTCTTAGTCTAAACTAAAACTCTCTCTTATCTCAAGGTACTTCTCACCCTATCCTCCCATTCACTAGAGGTTCGTCACATAAGCCAAAGTATTTCTACTATACATCCTTCCCTATCGGTCTTACACTGTCATGAGGCAATTTCTACGTGTGAACTCTACACAACTCTAGTTTCAGCTCACTTATCATTCTTGTCAACATTCTTAACTTTTCACTTTACTAATCAAAGTATCCCTACCTCTGGGGTACTATCACTTTACAACTCTAGCAATAAAGGGAAAACATATATGCTAGGGTAAAATCTGAATCTATTAATGCACGTATGATTCAAAAGAATCAAAATATACCTGTAACCCCATGAGATGTTGCCTCACGATCCCTTGATGAGTCACGTCATCTATGCGGTTCGAAGGACCGACCGAACTATAAACTCCACCCTGACCTCTACCACGGTGGTCGACATCCAACACCGCGCAGGGGACGCATTGTGGAGAAAGGAACCAACTACGGGCTCATGGTGAGCCACCCCACCGGTGCTCTTTCTAAAAGGACATACCCTCAGTATATGGCCCGGACGACCACAATAAAAACAAAGACCTGTGCCATAACGACATTTCCCCAAATGACGCTTACTACATCGGAAACACTGAGGAAAAAGTGGCCTCGACTTAGAAAATCCTCTGCTCCTCTGAGAACCTCGACCTCTGGAGCTCGGACCGGCTCCTAAATACCTTGTGGGTCCAAACTCCCACTGTGGAACCGGGGTATGTCTTGGATAGGCTGGGACGAATATATCACTCGCCTTGAGGCGGCCCAAAACACACGGAATAACCAACAGGTCCTAGCCTCTCTACGCAGATCTCCGCCGCCTCTACCCTCTGTACACTGTCTGCATCGCCGAATAACCTCCTGCTTGATGAAGCAGAGCACCGCTTATCTTGGTCAATAACATAACCGCTTCCTCATGACCTATAGTCTTCTCCTAGCGAAAATGGAGGCTGCAGTCTGGGCCTCAAAACTGGCGCAGGGACTCACCGATTGCGAACAATATCCAGATACCACAGGCATAAGCCCTATCAACTTCTGAGTCCGACTAGTAGCTCTGCTACTCCTTTGCCCTGCAAGGCGCTGTTCTCCTCGAGGCATAAGCGTAATACAAAATTACGTGAGAGGAATTATCTTACTAACACGGCTACATGACACGATCTTAGAGTGAGAAGAATAGAAACCAACTCTAAAAGTCTGTAGCCTCGTTTATGGGTGTGGCGCGCAACACACCGATAACGAAGACTCTACTAGACACGGTGCAGAGACATTCCGAGGACCGACGCTCACGATACCACTGTCACACCCGAACCACGGGCGTGGTGGTGCCCTACTGGGCACCTCTTCTACCTTAACAACTAAGTAAATGCGAAATCGAATAACACCTCATTTTTTTAAACCAACGTGCGTGCGAGGCAAAGCCGATGGCCGCCATATAATATACATAGACCAAAGACACAACATCGCATATGAGTCAATACCACATATGAATCTGGACCTCAAGAGTTATATCGAACTATGACGGACAAGGCCACGTGCACCATAAGCGCATAAAAGCACATCTTGAAAGAACTTATACCAAAAGATAAAACTCGAATGAAGAGCTATCCAAAGACTACGAGCGAGGTCCTACACTGCCGATCACCAAACAGCGACCTAAACTGCAGATGAACGCGGCCAAGGAGGTCGATGCGAAGAATGTACCAAGTATGTGAAACATTAAATGCGTAATGAAATCATAACGATCTAAACAAAGCAGAGACATGTATGATAGCCAACCTACGATCATAATACATAGCGGTCATAACAAGTCGTGGACACGTGCCTCAAGTCATCTCTAAAATATAACCATGGGTCTCACGCCCATAATATCAATCATGCGTGGAATCCTTCCTCACCGCGATCCATGATATAATATAACACCAATAGGCATACATGAACACCAAGTCCCACGGTGGTATAGCGTCTTGGGGTTTACCCTCACTTATACTCTTACCTGGAGAGGTGGTAAGCGGTGGTATAGCATCTGGGGTTTACCCTCACTTATACTCTTACTATCTCGGCCGACCATCAAACAAAACAAGTGGGTATAATGTCTTGGGGTTTACCCTCACTTATACTTTTACCTGAAGAAGGTGGTATAGCATCTTGGGGTTTACCTCACTTATACTCTTACCTATCTCGTGACCATCAAACAAAACAAGCGGGGTATAATGTCTTGGGGTTTACCCTCACTTATACTCTTACAGAGAAGGTGGTATAGCGTCTTGGGGTTTACCTCACTTATACTCTTACCCTATCTCGACCGACCATCAAACAAAACAAGCGGGGTATAATGTCTGGGGTTTACCTCACTTATACTCTTACCCTAACTCGGCCGTGTCGAACAACACATAAGCACTACTGGTCTTTTTATAAAAATCCGAATTTAACCCAAGTGCTACAAATAGCGGAAGCATACGTGGAATCCCACATCGCTTGCATGCGTCAGTAATTACAACAAGACCTGGCCCAACCGTAGAGTCGCGACAGCGTAATAAAACATAATACTTGCACTCAAAGGCTATCACCAAGTACATATAGGCAATTCTTAATTAAACAAGCCAAAGTACTTAGCAAGGCACACTTAGAATAATTCTCAATTAATCAAGCCAAAGTACTTATCAAGGCACACTTAGAATAATTCTCAATTAATCAAGCCAAAGTACTTATCAAGGCACACTTAGAATAATTCTCAATTAATCAAGCCAAAGTACTTATCAAGGCACACTTAGAATAATTCTCAATTAATCAAGCCAAAGTACTTATCAAGGCACACTTTAGAAAAACTCTCAATTAATCAAGCCAAAGTACTTATCAAGGCACACTTTAGAATAATTCTCAATTAATCAAGCCAAAGTACTTATCAAGGCACACTTAGAATAATTCTCAATTAATCAAGCCAAAGTACTTATCAAGGCGCACTTAGAATAATTCTCAATTAATCAAGCCAAAGTACTTATCAAGGCACACTTAGAATAATTCTCAATTAATCAAGCCAAAGTACTTATCAAGGCACACTTAGAATAATTCTCAATTAATCAAGCCAAAGTACTTATCAAGGCACACTTATAATAATTCTCAATTAATCAAAATAGACAACTTTCTTAACCTTCCATAAAGCCGTTATAACCAACTTCCCATAAAGCCGTTATAACCCTTTATGGTTTTAGACATATCCATTCTTTTTTTAACCAAGAGACTTATACTATTAAAACCAAGTAGCACGTACTTACAAATCAAGTTCTCAACTTTTAAAATACTACAAGTCTCTTAATATTTAGAAGACAAGTTTCTTCTACTTTTAAACCTCAAGTAACTCACACCTCTAAAACAAGTTACTTCTCTTAAATCATGTCACTTCTCCTCTTTTAAAACAAGTAAGTAAAACACTCCTTTGACTCCCCTAAAGTCATTATAATGACCCTTAGGTTTTGGAATTAAGGCACTAGCCAAAAGATTTGGAAACCACTTCCTTTTCAAGACTCTATGTATTTTAAGTAAAATACTTTCACTTTTAAGAATCCAAACTTCACTAAGGAAATGGATTATACAACTTACAATTTACACATCAAAGTACAATCTAGGAAGTTCATAGAACATATTCTATATTAGGCAATCCAAGTACAACCAAGGAATGGATCATTTGAGGAGTAGAACTTACTTTCTTTATCTTAAGGAATCATGCTAGAAGAGGAGATAGTTCACATACCTTTCGCTAAATCCACAAGCTAAGCCGAATCGCGCACGTAGAATTTGTCAACCTATAATGGTCACAACAAGACTATTAACTTCTAGTCTCTAACGTAGAATAATACTAAGTATATGGTCTCTAATTCTACGGAAAATCGGGCAGCACCTCCTTTGTTTCTACTCACTTTGCCACCTTTTTCAAGGTCGAATACAATAACCAACACGCCACATTTAAGGCTCCAAACAACAACCAAAAAAAGGGGATTACACGCCTTACAATACGTGTAAAATTCCGCCCCACAATTAATATGAATTTAGCCCCATAATCTAGCCATTCTCGGCCAACATAAATAATAACACTAAGTCCTTTCCAATCCTTTTCCAATTCCAAGTTCTAAGGTCTAACATGTTATATAGTTATAAACCACTTCAACAACTACAATTTCCTTCTTTTTTTACAACATGCGATGACTTTACTAATAATCGACTTGAATTGAAATCTTAGGGCTAACATGCTAGTTTTCGGATTTAGGGTTCCAATAGCCAATACACCAATATACTTATCCAACTACATAATATATAACTCATGCTTGCTAATAACCATAGCTACAATCAATAAGTAAACTTAATTGCTAAAACGACAAAATTTATACCTTTCCAAGCCCTTAAAAATTCCAAGACTCAAAGTCGCTCCTTAGCAAATTCTTAGCTCCTTTCCTTAGGTTCCAATCCGCTCCAAGCACTCCTTAGAAGCCTATGAAGAACTCATATTCAAGTTCCAACTTCAAAGTTGAAGAACTCCTCAAGTTTCCGCCTTGCGACTAATACGAAAACGCCGTTTTTCCGAAATCTTTCTATTGAGATATCCTTACAATACCCTTAGGGACATTGGGTTAAAGTCTTGTGGCTAATGGATCAAAATTACAAAATTTTCTTGTTCAAAATACCTCAAAGCCGAGAGCCCTCAAGTCTCAAGCTCTAGTTCTCTAAAAATTTCTAAGTGTAAAAGACCTTGTCTTGCACTAACTTAGTATATAACACATATTGGAGGGCTTAGACTTAAACAAATGTGAGGCTAGGATGAATTTCACTTGGATTAAGCCTATGTGGACAAGTTGACAAGTCAACAATATCATGCTAGCAAGACTTATCTTCCACCATGGTAAATGACCATTTTGCCCCTTACCAATTCGACCAAGACCACATGAGGGGGTGCCACGTGTCGCCCTCTCATTCGAGGTAAATAATCTTATCCTTCTTTTGTAATTATAGAATGCATACTGTAGAAGTATAGGAATAAGTATAAAATACTTAGAAGGATATTACAGAATAGAATTGGCTATTATCACGGTGAAGAGCATAAAGAAGAATAATTGAACTATACTTACATGAATTTGTTTTCTGATGACTTGAGTAGCTTGCGGGTAGGGAAATGCTGCCCAAATTTCCGTAGAATAGAGAACCCTCTGCTTAGAACTATTTACAGAGTAGTCTAGACGTTGATAGACGTGTCTGACTATTATAGGTTGATTCTCTGCGCGCGACATATTCGACTTGGCATGTGGATTTCGCTGAGAAGGTATGTGATTCTTCCTAAGCATGATATTTTAAAATATATATATAGTACGGTAGACGTACATGTGTTAATTGAATAATAATTACGGCAATGTCTTTTGACTTAAGCCTGAATAATACTTACGGCAATGTCTTGCGACTTAAGCCTGAATAATAAGGATCTTAAAGCATTTCAAAAGAATACTGAATCATTTTTTTAACAGAAGAGAAATGTTTAGTTTTTAAAACAAAAAGCTTAAGAGTTATACTAGCTTTATGGGAAGTTAGGTATAACAACTTAAGAAAGATAAAAAGAAACGGTTTACTTATGTGTTTATAAAAGACTTATATTGATTTCTGGAAAGTATAATAAGATGGTTTGATGAGTAGACATAATACTATGGGTGTTAGTGTCTTGTAACGTTTGTGTAAAAGGATATTCTTGTTGTGCTTATATTGTTTAACGATAAGATGTTATGTTAGTATTATATCACTCACTTCTTGACATGTTACCGGGGGTTAAGCTGCCCTCCGTCTGGGGGTAGACTCGGTGATGCAGGACCATGATTCGAGAATACCTCATGCGGGTCCAGGGGACCTATGCGGAGCTACGAGAGTTCCAGGTTAGTGTGCGGGGTTATACCTCATGCGGTCTATGTGGCCATGCGGACTACGAGTCCAGGACGATGCCGAGGAGTAGCTACCCTCGATGCGGGGTCATACCTCATGCGGGCCTATGTGAGTGGCCTATGCGGACTACGGGAGTCGAGATTAGGCTGCATAATGATAATATGGGCGAGTGGCCTGCTTGATCATTCGCGGCCTAGAAAAGACACATTCTGATTTACCTATTGTTGATCTTGTTTATGATGTGGCACTATGTGCGGTTACATTGGTTGTTTCGTGCATATTTGTAAAATTGGTTTTAAAGTGATATGATTTCATTTAAGTACTTTACAGTTTCACATCCTTAGTACCTGTTATCTTGACCTCATAGGGCTGCGTTCATGCCGCAGGTAAGGGCAAGCAGGTGCTAGATCCACATCCTTAGGATCTTTGGTTTGGTGTCGGGAGCTCCATCTTCTCCGGAGGCTCTACTTTTTGGGTATGATCTCCCTGTATTGTAGATAGTTTTTGTACATTCAGGGTATGGCGGGCCACTGTCGCCATAGTTGTTTACTTCCAGAAGTGCGTAGTCCTGTTATGCAGTTGGGATGTAGCGCCAAACTATGTTTATATATATTATCGAAAGCGACATTTTCTCACATAAAATTGTGTCTCATTTTACAAGCTTTCATGTCTTGTTTTATATTATTGATTACTCGATGTATGACTACTTGGGTGCGGGTAAGGCACGATCCACGAACCGGAATGGGTCGTGTGAGAAAACTAGGCGTATAGCGCTGGTCTGGAGAACTCTCAGCCTGATCGCCGAAGTGCTCGCATGCTCTGCTCTGGCGGGAATAAACCAAGATGTCATCGATGAACACAATCACAAAGCGTGTCCAAAAATGGCGAACACTCGGTTCGTCAAATCCATGTATACGGCGGAGCATTGGTCAAACCGAGCGACATAACCCTAAACTTCGTAGTGCGTGCGTGTCCGGAATGCGATCCTAGGGATGTCGGACTCTCGACTACTTTGATGATAGCGACCGCGGTCAATCTTGGAAAAACATCTCGCTCCTGCAGTGATCGAACAAATCATCAATCACGGGAAGGGGTATCATTCTTAATGGTCACCTTGTTCACTGTAATCAACACGCATGCGGCGTCGTCCTTCTTCACGAACAATACGGCGCTCCCGAGGGAGAAACACTAGGCTGATGAAGCCGCTTCTCCGGCCAAATCTCTCGGTGGTCCTTGAACTCTCTCAACTCGGCGGGTGCCGTCTGTATGGCGGAATGGAAATAGGCCGAGTGTCGCGACATCGATACAAAACTCTATCTCCTCTCGGGAGGATACGAGAGGTCATGCGAAACACATCGGGGAACTCCGACTACGAGGCCGGTGAAAATCTGGTCCGCGACCTCGATTATCAAACACGAGCGAGATGGTAGACATACCCGCCTGTACCATCTTCCTAGCGAGGTAGGAAATAAACCTACCCCTCGGCGTCTGATGTTCCTCCCACTCGATAGCGGCTCAGAAACCGGAACCGTACTCTCTCCTGCGGTCTACATTGGCATAGCAAGAAGCTAGCCAATCCATGCCCGTGATCACGTCGAAATCAATCATGTCGGCTCTATCAAGTCGACTAGGGTGCGATGACGCATAAGGTCCTGGACAAGCCCTATATACCGTGAGCTACCACCGAATCACCCGGCTGGCGTAGCTACCTCGAAAGAGGTCTATGGACTCGAGCTCATCCTATCCTACTAGCAATAAGGGAGATATATGGGCGAGTAGAACCGGATCTATCAAGGCATACACATCAAACCCGCCCGATAAGGTACCGTGGCGACATCGGTGAGGCCTCACGATCTGCTTGGTGGACAAGGCATAAATGCGGTTACGAGGACCGCTAGAAGCTGGACCAGCGCGCGACCTCTGCGCGACTCTTTGGTCCATGAGTACCACGCCCTCGGGCGAGTGGCGTAGGAGATGAAGACCGTGAAAGACCACGAGGTGACCCTACCATCGCCGCCGCCCAGTGGGACGGTTCGCCGCAAAGTGACCTGCTGGCCTGCGTAACAAACTCCGTAGCGATACCACGATTCCCGAAATGGGATCTACCGTCGGCCACACCGGGGTGGTCGATCGGCGATGCCTCGCCTGCGGGCGTCACGAAGTCACGGGGCCTGGTGCGCCTCGAATATCTGGTGTCTTTGAGGGCGGTCGAGTACTACGGTGGTGTGGTGCAAATCTAGGCTCTTTGCGGGCCGCCACCATGATAGCTACCAAAAGACCTGCGTCTGGTCTTGCCTGCTGTTGTCTGTCAACCCATCGGCCTCTACGCTCCTCGCATCCAAGTGCATGAGCCTGCATGCGGGTAATATCCATGTCTGGCTGAAGAGCCACACCCGCACATGACTCGGCCATATAATCATCTAGCCCGGTGACGTAGCGATGCACCCTGTCCTCCGTATCTGCTACCAATGCAGGGACATATCGAGCCAACGAATCAAACTCAACGTTGTACTCCCTAACTGTGCGTCCTCTCTGTCTCAGCAGCAAAACTATCTACAACGACAGGGAGATCATACCCAAAAGTAGAGCCTCCGGAGAAGATGGAGCTCCTGACACCAAAGCAAAGATCCTAAGGATGTGGATCTAGCACTGCTTTGCCACTGCTGCGTGAGCGCGGCCCCGAAGGAGGTCGATCAACAGTACTAAGTATGTGAAAGCGTAAAATACTTAAATGAAATCATATCATTTTAAAACCTAATTTACAAATATGCGAAACAACGATGTAATCGCACGTAGTGCCATATCATAAACAAGAGCAACAATAGGTAAAGCGTGAGTCTTTTCTAGGTGCGAATGATCGAGCAGGACCAATCGCCCATAGTATCATTATGCAAGCCTAATCACGGACTCCGTAGTCGCATAGGCCACTCACATAGGCGCGTGAGGTATAACCCGCATCGATGGTAGTACTCCTCGGCATCGCCCCGACTCGTAGTCGCGTAGCGCCACATGCCGCGTGAGGTATAACCCACACTAACCTGGAACTCTCGTAGCTCCGCATAGGTCCCCTGGACCCGCGTGAGGTATTCTCGAATCATGGTCCCCAGACCGCCTGAGTCTACCCCGCATCGGAGGGCAGCTTAACCCCCGGTAACATGTCAAGAGGTGAGTGATATAATACTAACATAACAGCTTATCGTTAAACAACATAAGCACAACAAGAATGCCCTCTTATACAAACATTACAAGACACTAACACACATAGCATCATATCATGTCTACTTATCAAACCATCTTATTATTCTTTCCATAAATCAATATAAGTCTTTTATAAACACATAAGTAAACTGTTCCTTTTATCATTCTTAAGTCGTTATACTTGACTTCCCATAAAGCTAGTATAACTCTTAAGCTTCTTGTTTTAAAAACAATTATTCTTCTTCTTTCAAAGCTGATTTATAATTCGCTGAAAGACTTTAAGATTTTATTATTAGCTTAAGTCAAAAGACATTGCCGTAAAGCTACGTTCAGTTACGTACGTCTACCGTACTACATATATATTTTAAAATATCATGCTCAAGAGTATAGGAAGAATCACATACCTCCTCGGCGAAATCCACCTGCCAAGTCGAATATGTCGCGCGCAGAGAATCAACCTATAATAGTCAGACACGTCTATCAGCGTCTGAACTACTCGTAACAGTTCTAAGCGGAGGGTTCTCTATCCTACGGAAAATTGGGCAACACTTCCTACCAGTCAAGCTACTCGAGTCTCTTTGTGATTACAGTTCAATTCTATTCTTTAATATCCTTGATTATCTTATACTCAAGTCTATACTATTCTTATATGTAATATCCAATTACAATAGAAGGACAAGAGTATTTACCTCGATAAGCCCAAAATTATCCAAGTTAAATGTCTCTCCGAGCAAGGTTTAGCTTAATTTGTATGCTCAGATAGCTCAGAAACCCTTAGAAGTTACACAACTTCTACTAAAATACTATAAAGGGATTTGGGCTAGGGTATTTTGGAATAGTGACTATACTTGGAAGACAACTTTCTACCAAGGGAGGGGGTAGGTTTGCTAGGACTACTAGGCTAGAGGGGGTGTTTCGCCAAGGGCCTTCCTGGGGAGGAGTGTTTGGGCGAAAACACTACAAGAGAGGGGAGGATTTTTCAAGACTTGGAAATTGATTTGTGGATGAAGAACTCTTCATCTTAAGGGGTATTTATAGGCCAACCAATGGCGAAGATGAAGCCAAGTGGTAGGCAAGTGTAAGGTCAAGATTTGGGCAAGTGTCCTTATCCATCTACTACACAAAAATATCCTACGAACTCCTTGACAAAAAGCCATTCCAATCGTCCAAATGGGCGCCTCGCTCCACCAACTAGAGGTGACAAGTGTCGCCTCTCGTTGGTCCAAAATGTTTCGTCTCTCGGAAAAATCTGCAAAAATAATAAATGACATAGCCGGAATTTTCCCTTCGAAGTTTTGTAAAGCGTTTCGTCGAAAGCGATTCTTTTGATAGGTGTGCCCAATTTTTTTAGTCGATGCCTAACCAAGGCTAAACTTTTATGCGTATGCCTCGCGTACATACTGCGGAAATACGAGGGTATAACTAGCTATTCCATCCTTCAAGTAGAATACGCTATACTTGGTACTTGACCTAAATTGGCCATATCGTCCATTAACCTCTAGCTTGAATGTAGAATATTCTAAGTGCTAAGTCACTAAATTCTACGGAAATCGGATGACACTTCCTTTGTTTCTACATACTTTGCCACCTTTTTCAAGGTCGAATACAATAACCAAACACGCCACATTTAAGGCCCGAGAAATCAGCTAACCAAAGGGATTACACGCCTAACGGGGCGTGTAAAATTCGCCCACAAATTACATTAAACTAGTCCACAATACAAATGTCAATTCGGCCAAAAGTGCAACAACTTATCAACCTTTCCAATTCCTTTTCAATCCAAGTTCTTAGGTCTAGCATGTTATATAGTAATAAACAACTTAACAATTATAACCACCTTAATCCACTCTTTAGATAACATCACGACTAAACTAGTAACTAAATTGAATTACAATCTTAAAGGCTAAATCATGCAACTTTCAGATTCCATCCAACTATTCCATAACACGTATAATTCTTCATAATATAATCCACATGATCATTTCTAACTACTACAACATGAAATCTTGAATTATAATAGTAAGGCGAGATTAATACCTTCTTAAGCTCAAAATGCTCCAAAACCCTAAGTCGATCCTTAGCAACTCCAACTCCTTTTATTAACGTTCCAATCCATTATTTGCGACCTTAGAAGCTTGTGAAAAACTCCTCTTCTATTTCCAACTTCAAAGTTGAAGAACACCTTAGGGTTTCGCCTTCCGACTAACGTAAAGCGTCGTTTTCGAAATCTTTCTATTGAGATATCCTTACAATACCCTTAGGGACCTTGGGTTAAAGTCTTGTGAATAATGATCCACATTTGCAAAAATTTCTCTCAAGAACTCACCTTGGCGAGAGCGCTAAAGCTAGCACAATATTTTCTTGAAATTTTTCTAAGTATAGAACTTGTCTTGCACTAGTGGAGGATATATACTACAAAGGAAGGCTTAGATAATAACACGTGTGAGGCTAGGATGAAGAAGCGATTAATAAAATAGCGAGTGGACAAGTTGACCTTGGTCAACAATATCATCTTATGAGACTAATCTTTTACCTTGGTGATGACCATCTTACCCTTTCTCCAATTCGTCCAAGACCAATGTGTGGGGGGGGGGGGTTCCACGTTGCGCCCACCCAATCGTCCATAAAATTCCGTAACCTCGTGGGTCCCACAAAGCGTAAAATTCCTCGGGTGGGCCCACGCGACCAAATCCGTAAAAATAAATTTCCATAATGATAATAAGTTCCATACTCTTCAATTAATGCATTTTGAGAACCTAATTCTCACCAACGAACATTTTCCTTTCCGACGTTCGGAAGATTTTCCGTCGGAAAACAATTCTTCCTTTCGTACTAATTTCAAGTCTTGAGTTCCTTACGTACATTCTCTTAAACATGTCACGGAGTTACGGTGTAACATTCTTCCCCCTTAGAAACATTCGTCCCGAATGTTCTTTGAGTCCAATCTAAATAGATAGCGACATAGTCTCCTTCATCTGACATATGCCACGCTGGCCACATAACAACTTATACTAAGGCGTCGACCTTGGCACTCGCGAAGCCAACTAGCCCATACTCATAATGACCTCAAAGTCGGTCATAATCCTCTCTACTAGGTCTACTAGAGTGCGGCATTTGTATCATCGCAGGAAAACCTCGTATTCCGCTCATTTACCACCGCGCGTGCGGGTGTAGTTACCTCGAAAGGTTCTAATGGATTCGGGCTCTACTCCTTAGTACTTCCAACTCTTACTAGCATACATACATAACTTCCATACGATTTTGGCCTCTAATCTTTGGGGTCACTCTATAAAACAATATAAGGCCATTTAAACTTTCACGACTGGTTCGGTGGAGCGCGTCCATGAACGTAAACAATTAACTAGACTTGGGCCTTGCACCGCCGTGACCTGTCACGTGGCGGAACTACTACCAACTGATCCCACTCTATTCCGGGCTATGGGCGACCATGATAGGTCCTCACCCGTCCCACCGTCGCACTTAACTCTTATTCTTGATCTATAATAAATATTTCTACGAGAAGACCTTGGCGAGAATTCATTAAGCGTTCCATACCTTCCGGTATTTAGTTAGTCTTTACCAACTCTTGGTAATCTAAAATCATTCTAGGCAACAGCGTCGACCATACATAACTCCGTATAGATGTATGTCACAATACCAACTATACTATAATCATTTCCAACACGGATCGTAATCCACGTAGTCGCTTCGGTCATCGCGCTTTCTGTAGGCTGCGATCAGCATAACTCGTTAGGAGAGCGACCCTAACGACACGACTCTATCGCACAATCTCGAGTGAGAAGAATGAAACCAATCCTAAATGTCTGCAGCCTCACGATTATAGATGTGGTGCGCAACACACCGATAATCAAGACTCTACTAGACACGATGCGTAGACACTTTCAGAGGACTAGCGCTCGATACCACTTTTGTCACGACCCGACTTGCGTAGTGCCCTACAGGGCACCCTTAAAACATACAACATAATAAGCTGCGGAAAATAAGTAACACATTTTTTTCTTAAAACCAAGGCAAAGCGGATAAAGCTGTAGTAATATAAATCACCCAAAAAGGGCTTACACTATCCAAAAATGTAATTACAATTCTAACGATCCATTGCGTGAATACGGACCTCTAAGATTTGAACACCTACTATGGCGGACAAGGCCCCGTGCACCTGAATATACATAGCCATGACAACTCGGAACATTGGAGCCATCTCAAAATGCTGAACCGTGATCCTAAGCTCGCGGATCCATGCGTGTACCTAAACTGCGGACGTAACGCGGCCACGAAGGAAATTCGATAACAACAGTGCAGAATATGGAAGAAATAAATGCGATAAATGATCATAAGCGTACAAAGAATGACGAGCAAGTATAAAAGTACATACCGATCTGTAGTGTCATTACCACATGAACTTAATTGCGTATCATTATCTTTTCCATTCCATTAAGAGTTATAGCCGTATCTTACGTACATACTTAGGAGAAGTCATTAAGTTTATTACCATCTAACTTACTTATCTTTCATAACCTAATCCGACTCTTTCACGGAGGGCGCCTATCTTGCCGCCCAACCGGGGCGATAAAATCACGTAGCGCCTCAAAGGTATCTTGCCGGCCCGTCTCGGGTCGATAATGTCATATAGTGCGCGTAAGGTATCTTGCCCGCCCGTCTGCGGTCGATAATGTCATATAGTGCGCGTGAAGGTATCTTGCCCGCCCGTCTCTCGGTCGATAATGTCATATAAAACCGGAATTTAACCCAACGTACTACGCACCTCTACTCGCTTTAGAAAGACTCCTTTTCAAATAAAACTTCCCGATACTAACAAGTAGTATCAAGTCATCTCTACCTTTCGGACAAGTCACAATACCTTTTAGAAATACAATTACCGCTTCTAAATCAAGTGACTTCTTTCTTAAAGACCTTAAGCAATTGGTACCTTTAAAACAATTTGCCCTTCTTTATTTCAAATCATTTCTTGTTTATATTACTGAAGAAAAACATACTCTAAACCTCCCATAAAGTAATTAAAACCAACTTCCCATAAAGCCGTCATACTAACTTTATGCCTTAAACTAATTCATTCTTTTTATAACCAAGAGACTTATACTTTCAAATCAAATCACATAGCTTTCAAAATACTTCAAGTCTCTTAACTTTTAAGAAAACAAGTTTCAAAGTCTTAAAAACTTCATCGTAAACTCTTTTAAATTAAGTAACATATACTTTGGTGCGTTGTGAATAAGTTATACTTATTTATAACGATCTTATTCAAGTAGCCATGATCTAGAAAATCTAATACAATTTTGTCTTATCTTAGCTTCTATGCGGATGGAGAATTCTACTTGTTTTAACATAATTAATTGTCATTACATTTTCCTTTATTAACGCTGCAATGGCTTGTTCGATACTTATTCTCATTCGTGCGTAAATTAGCCAAGTCAACTCGACTCGAATACTTCCTAACGACTCTTACCAACATCCCATAAGACTTGGTAAGGACTTAGGATTTCTTAGGCGTAGCTTTTACATAGAGTAAATCAACATAACTACCTCTTAACTTCTAAGAGTAGGCGGAATCATGAAATACTACTACGTGTATATTTCATACATAGAATCATGCCAAAGGAAGGAAGAGGTTCACATACCTCGCGACGATTATCGACAAGTAGCAAAAAGCTCCAAAGTACTTCAACCTTGCACAAGACCAACGATGCCAGACATGGCCACCATAACATACATAAACATATCAATGGACCTTCCGTCGCGACTCTCCTCGCAAAAATCGAAGGTTCTGATCTTCTAAAACACGGATCCTTAGAGGTTCCTTTCTTTCCTTACTTGTCATACCTGCGTGCTTTCAAACTTATCTAGTACCGTCAAAATCTCACATATTGTTTACGTTCTCCAATCGGAGTTACTATCCAAACTTGGCCATATTGTTACTTACTTTCCCGTTAAGGCTCTTCTCGGTCCTTACGACTGATTAGGTGGAGCAGTCCACAAACTCGCACAACGATCAACTAGACTTGGGCCTTGCACCCGGACCCTACATTTCTAAGCGACATCACCCCATTCCATACTAGGTTGACCGAAATGAGTCCATAACCGGCTCATCGTCACACTTAACTTCTCATTCTTAGTGCGAAATAAATCTTTCTCTTATCTCAAGGTACTTCTCACCCTATCCCTATTCACTAGAGGTTAGTCACATAAGCCAAAGTATTTCTCTCAGACATTCTTCCCTATCGGTCTTACAGCATTGCAGGTAATTACAACTTGTGAACTCTACATGACTATAGTCTTAGTTCACTTACCATTCTTGTCAACATTCTTACTTTTCACTTTACTAATCAAAGTATTCCTACCACAGGGTACTATCACTTACAGCGCTAGCAACAAAGGGAAAACATATATGCTGGCGAAATCGAATCTATCGATGCTCGTATGATTGAAAGAATCGACATATACTGTAACCCGTGCGATGTCGCCTCACGATCTGTCGTAGTCACGTCATCTACAGCGGTTGAAGGACCGCGAGAACCATAAACTCCACGACCTCTACCACGGTGGTGACATCCAACACCTTGCACGGGGGCGCTTGCGGAGGAAAGAGAATCAACCATCAGCCTGATAGGAAGAGCCACATTACCGGTGCTCTTTCTAACAGGACATTCCCGCTTCTTGTGGCCCGGACGGTCACAATAATAACAAACACCTGTGCCATGACGGCATTTTCCCAAATGACGCTTACTACAATGGAAACACTGAGGAATATTTGGCCTCGGCGAGAAAATCCTCTGCTCCTACGAGAACTTGATCCACGGAGCATGGGCCAAGCTCTAAATACCTTGTGAGTCAAATCTCCCACTGTGAGCTGGGGTATGTCTTGGGTAAGTTGGGATGAATATCTCACTTCGGCTGAAATGCTCGTCCAAAACTCAGGGATAACCAGCCGGTCTAGCCTCTTACGCCGATCTCGCGTTGCCTCTACCCTCTGTACACTGCATGCATCTTGGCCGAATAACCTCGTTGATGACTGTAGCACCGCTAACTTGGTCAATAACATAGCTGCTTCCTCGTGAGTCGACTAGTAGCTCGCTACTCATTTGCCATACAGGCATTGTTGCTCCTCGAGGCATAAGCGTAACACAAAATTACGTCTATGAGGATTTATCTTACTAACACAGCTTTATGGCACGATCTTAGAGTGAGAAGAATGAAACCAACTCCTAAAAGTCCTGTAGCCTCTGTTTATGGGTGTGGCGCAACACACCGATAATCGAGACTCTACTAGACACGGTCGTAGACATTCCGAGGATTTGCTCGATACCACTCTGTCACGATCGAACCCGGGCGCGTGGCGGTGCCTACCAGGCACCGCTACCTTAACAACTAAGTAAGCTGCGGAAATTAAATAGCGCTTTTTTTAAAACCAGCGTGCGAAGGGCAAAGCCGAGCAAGGCCGCCATATAATATACATAAACAAAAGACCTACACCGCATATGAGTCGAATCGCGTATAGTCTGGACCTACAGAGTTTCGAGAAAACATGGCGGACAAGGCCGTCGTGCACCATAAGTAAAAGCACATCTTGAAGGAACTATACCAAAAGATAAACTCCCCAGAAGGAGCTATCCAAAACTACGGCGGTCCTACACTGCAGATCACCAAAATGCGTACCTAAACTGTGACATGAGCGCACCCGAGGAGGTCGAGACGAAGAATGTACCAAGTATGTGAGCGATGATGCATGTAATGAAATCCTGCTGATCTAAACAAAGCGGAGACATGTATGATAGCCAACCTACGATTACACAATACATAAGCGGATATCAAGTTGGGACGCGTGCCTCAAAGTCACTACTCAAATATAACCACGTCTCGCGCCCGTAATATCAATCATGCGTGGAATCCTTTCTCGCTGCCGATCCATGATATAATATAACGCAAGTCATAATAACGGTTATCCTCGTGGTCGCGTGCCGGAATCCCGCGTAGTATAAGCGTGACCGTGGGTAATAAAAACAAATCTGGAGTCTAACGCCTCGCAGTCACGTGCGAAATCCCGCTCGTATAAGCATGTCGAGTAACAATATCCCACGTGGTCGCGTGCCGGAATCCCGTCGTATAAGCATGACCGTAGGGTAATACACACAATCGGATTAACGCCTCACAGTCACGTGCCGAATCCCATCGTATAAGCATGTCAGTAACAATATCCATGTGGTCGCGTGCCGGAATCCCACATCGTATAAGCATGACCGTGGGTAATACAAACAAATCCGAATCTCACCCGCTCCGGTCACGTGCCGGAATCCGCGTCGTATAAGCATGTCGAGTATCCTCGCGTCGCGTGCTCGGAATCCCACGTCGTATAAGCATGACCACGGGTAATACAAATAATGGAAGCATACGTGGAATCCCACCTCACCGCTTGTGCGTCGAAGTAAACTTACAATAGGCGGCGACCCTCCAATGAGAGTCGCGGCGGCGTAATAAAACATAATACTTGTACTCAAATGCTATCACCATCACGCATTGGCAATTCTCGATTAAACAAGCCAAAATACTTATCAAGGCACACGTAGAATAATTCTCGATTAAGCGGCCAAAGTACTTATCAAGGCACACGTATAATAATTCTCAATTAAGCGGCCAAAGTACTTATCAAGGCACGCGTAGAATAATTCTCAATTAAGCAGGCCAAAGTACTTATCAAGGCACGCGTAGAATAATTCTCGATTAAGCGGACCAAAGTACTTATCAAGGAACACGTAGAATAATTCTCAATTAAGCAGGCCAAAGTACTTATCAAGGCACGCGTAGAATAATTCTCAATTAAGCGGCCAAAGTACTTAAATGCGTGCATTCTTTTCAAAAGACTCCTTTTATGTAAAACCCGAGATACTAACACGTAGTATCGAGGTGTGTCTATTTTTCAAAGTAAGTTACTACACCTTTAGAAAACTCATTTCAAAGCTTGGAATCAAGTAACTTAAAATTTTCACAATCTAGGCAACTTATGCCTAATAATCAAAATAGACAACTTTCTTAACCTTCCATAAAGCCGTTATAACCAACTTCCCATAAAGCCGTTATAACCCTTTATGGTTTTAGACATATTCATTCCTTTTTATAACCAAGAGACTTATACTTAAAACCAAGTATCACATACTTACAAATCAAGTTCTTAACTTTCCAAAATCTTGAGTCTCTTAATATTTAGAAAACAAGTTTCTTTTCTTAAATCATGTCATTTCTCCTCTCTTAAAACAATTAAGTAAATCACTCATTTGACTCACTAAAGTCATTAAACGACCCTTAGGTTTTGGAACTAAGGCACTAGCCAAAAGATTTGGAAACCACTTACTTTTCAAGACTCTATGTACTTTAAGTAAAATACTTTCACTTTTAAGAATCCAACTTCACTAAGGCAATGGATTATACAACTTACAATTTAAGCATCAAATTACAATCAAGGAAGTACATAGAACGAATTCTATTTTAGGCAATCCAAATACAACCAAGGACTGGATCATTTAAGGAGTAGGACATACTTTCTTTACCTTAAGGAATCATGCTAGAAGAGGAGATAGTTCACATACCTTTTCGGCTAAATCAACAAGCTAAGCCGAATACGCCGTACGTAGAAGTGTCAACCTATAATGGTCACAACAAGACTATCAACTTCTAGTCTCTAACGTAGAATAATACTAAGTATACGGTCTCTAATTCTACGGAAAATCGGGCAAAGACTTCCTTTGTTTCTACTCACTTTGCCACCTTTTTCAAGGCCGAATACATTAACCAACACGCCATATTTAAGGCTCAAAACAACAACCAAACAAAGGGGAATACACGCCTCACAATACGTGTAAAATTCCGCCCCACAATTCATACCAAGTAATTTAAAATCCAAGTCATTCTCGGCCAACTTATAACCAACAACTCAAAGTCTTTTCCAATTCTTTTACAATTCCAAGTTCTAAGGTCTAACATGTTATATAGTCATAAACAACTACAATTTCCTTCTTTATACAACATGCGACGACTTAAACCAATAATCAACTTGAATTGTAATCTTAAGGCTAAACATGGTAGTTTTCGGATTAGGGTTCCAATAGCCAAAATACTTATCAAACTTCATACTATATAACTCATGCTTTCTAATATCCATAGCTACAACAATAAGTAAGTCTTAACTACTAAAACGACAAAATTTATACCTTTATAAGCCCTTAAAAATTTCAAGATTCAAAGTCGCGCCTTAGCAATTCTTAGCTCCTTTCCTTATGTTCCAATCCGCTCCAAGCACTCATTAGAAGCCTATGAAGAACCCATCTTCAAGTTCCAATTTCAAAGTTGAAGAACTCCTTAAGTTTCCGCCTTGCGACTAACGTGAAAACGCCATTTTTCCGAAATCTTTCTATTGAGATATCCTTACAATACCCTTAGGGACATTGGGTTAAAGTCTTGTGAATATTGGATCAAAACTACAAAAAAAAATTGTGTGGGAGAGCACAAAGCCGAGAGCTATGTTGTGTGCACAAGAGTTCTCTAATTTTTCTAAGTGTTGGAAGACTAGTCTTGCACTAGTAGTATGCTTATATAACACAATGGAAGGCTTAGGTTATCACAAATGTGAGGCTAGGATGAGTTTCACTAGGATCAAGCCCAAGTGGCAAGTTGACCTTGGTCAACAATATCAAGCTTTGAAGACTTATCTTCCAAGATGGTCAATGACCATTTTACCCTTACTCCAATTCGTCCAAGACCAAAATGTGGGGGGTGGGGTGCCACGTGTCTCCCTCCCATTCGTCCATAAAATTCCGTAACCCTCGTGGGCCCCACAAAAATATAAAATTCCTCGGGTGGGCCCCACATGACCAAATCCGCAAAATAAATTTCCATAATGTTAAAGTTCCATAATCCTCAAATAATACATTTTGAGAATCCAATTCTCATCAACGAACATTTTTCCTTTCCGACGTTCGGAAGATTTTCCGTCGGAAAAACAATTCTTCCTTTCGTACTAATTTCCAAGTCTTGATTCCTTACATACATTCTCTTATACATGTCCTGGACTTACGGGGTGTAACAGGTTATTGATTTTCGGGCCTTGAAAAAGGTGGAAAAGTACGTAGAAACAAAGGAAGTGTTGTCCGATTTTCCGTAGAATTTGGTGACTTTACACTTAGTATGATTCTACGTTAAGAAGTGAGGAGTTGATAGACATGTTATGATTAATATAGGTTGAAGTACTACGAGTAGCGTATTATACTTAAAGAATGGAATAGCTATAAAGGTTGAAGTACTTTGGAGCATTTTGCTATTTGTCGATAATCGTCGCGAGGTATGTGAACCTCTTCCTTCTTTTGGGCATGATTCTATGTATGAAATATACATGTAGTGTTATTTCATGATTCCTTCTACTCTTAGAAGTTAAGAGGTATGTATGTTGATTTACTATATGTGAAAGTTATGTCTAAGTTATCCTAAGTTCTTACCATGTCTTATGGGGGATGTTGGTAAGAGTCGTTAGGAAGTATTTGTAGTCGAGTTGACTTTGCTAATTTACTGCACGAATGAGAATAAGTATCGAACAGCCATTGCAGCGTTAATAAAAGAAAATGTATCGACAATCAATTATATTAAAATGAGTAGAATTCTCCATCTGCATAGAAGCTAAGATAAGACAAAATTGTATTACATTTTCTAGATCATGGCTGCTTTAATAAGATTGTTATAAACAAGTATAACCTATTCACACCGCACAAAAGTATATGTTACTTAATTTAAAGAGTGTACGTTATGAATTTTTAAGACTATGAACCTTAAATCCTTAAAGGGTTAAGAAACTTTATTTTTCAAGTTATGGGACTTGATTCTTAAAGGAAGAAATGGTTTGATTTAAAAGTATAGAATACTTGATTTGGAAAGTATGGATTTCTTGACATTCTAAAGATAAGAGACTTGATTTCTAAGTAAGAATCTTGATTTCTAAAGATAAGAGACTTGAAGTATTTTGAAAGTTTTGCAACTTGATTTGAAAGTATAAGTCTCTTGGTTATAAAAAGAATGAATTAGTCTAAGGCATAAAGTTAGTATAACGGTTTTATGGGAAGTTGGTTATAATAACTTTATGGAAGGTTAAGAGAATGGTTTTCTCTAGTAATGTAAACAAAAAAATGACTTGAAATAAGGAATGGCAATTTGATTTAAAGACATCACTTGCTTAAAGTTTTAAAATAAAGGTCACTTGATTTAGAAGCCGAGAAATGTATTTCTTAAAATGTAGTGACTTGTTTGAAGTGTAGACATGCCTTGATACTACGGGTGTTAGTATCTTGGGGTTTGATATGAAAATGAGTCTTTTGAAAAGAATGGAAGTACGTAGTACTTTGGGTTAAATTCCCGGATTTTTATGTGAAACGAAAAGTGCCTTGAGTATATAAATGAAAGTCTAAAGATTTTATGAACTTGCCTATGCTTGCTTGTAATAGCCTTGAGTGCAAGTATTATATGTTTACGCTGCCGTGACTCTCAGTTGGAGGGCTAGCTGTCTTGCTGTGAATTTAGTTGGACGTACCGACAGTGACGGAGGCTTCCACGGGTATGCTTCCATTATGATTGATCCTTGGACATGCTTATATGATGTGGGATTCCGGGGCATGCGACCAGGATGCGGGTTAGATTCCCGGATTGTTTCTATTACTCCTTGGACATGCTTATACGATGTGGGATTCCGGGGCATGCGACCAGGAGGCGATTTAGATTCCCGAATTTATTTTATTACCCATGGCCATGCTTATACGATGAGGGATTCCGGGGCATGCGACCATGTTATATACGATTATTACTCCATGGATTAGCTCTCCATGAAGACATGTACCCGAGATGAGGGATTCCACAGGCATGTTATATACGATTATTACCATATGGCCATGCTTATACGATGAGGGATTCCGGGGCATGCGACCATGTTACGTACTATTACTCCATGGACTAGCTCCCCATGAAGACATGTACCCGAGATGAGGGATTCCACGGGCATGTTATATACGATTATTACCACATGGATTAGCTCTTCATGAAGTCATGTACCCGAGATGAGGGATTCCACGGGCATGAGATATATATATATATGTATTGTATATGTGTACGCCGACAGTGAGGTAGGATGTCACGGGCGCGTCACATGGTTATATTTTAAACCTACGGCTGTCGGCAGTGATGGGGGATTCCACGGGCAGGAGATATATATATGTATGGTATATGTGTACGCCGATAGTGAGGAAGGATGCCACGGGCGCGTCACATAGTTATATTTTACACTTACAGTTGTCGGTAGTGATGGGGGATTCCACGGGCACGCTTTGGTATTTGTGGGCTTGAGACCCTTACTGGACTATGTGATGATATTGAGGGCTTGTGTTCGTAGCCCTGTGTGACTATTGTTCGTGTCTTTGAAATAGTCACTAAAAGGTAAAATTGACTTTCATTACTTTCACTTTGGCAAGGCACGATTATCGTTATTCGGTTATCATACATGTCTCCAGCTTTATTTTAGACTATTATGATTTCATTACAGTACTTTCAGTTTCACATACTTGGTACATATTTCGTACTGACCTCCTTCGGGGGGCTGCGTTCATGCCGCAGGTTGAGGTACATAGCTTGTTGATCCGCACTCTTAAGATCATTGTTTAGTTCTTGGAAAGCTCCATTCATCCGGAGTCTTTGTCTTTTGGTACGGTTCCCTGAGGTTGTAGGTTTATGTACATTCAGGGGTATGGCGGGGCCCTGTCCCGTCACAGTTGTTATGTCAAAACTCTTAGAGGTCTGTAGTCATATCTTGTGGATTGGGTTGAGTTTAAAAAAAAATGAGGTAACTGCTTTTGGTTTTACATAGTTATATATATCCAGGAAGGTAGCCTTATCGGCTAACCTGTTATTTATTTCTTAATTAAGTTTATGTATATTCCGCTGTTTATCTCTCATGTATACCTATAAGGGTGCCCAGGTAGGGCACCAGTCGCGGGCCCGGGGTCGGGTCGTGACAAAAAGTGGTATCAGAGCTGTTAGTCCTCGAAAAGTGTCTACAGACCGTGTCTAGTAGAGTCTTGATTATTGGTGTGTTTTGCACCACATCTATAATGTTACACCCCGGAAATTTCCAGGATAGGTTTATAAGAACGTACGTGAGAACTAAAAAATGTTAAGATTTGAGACGAGTATGAATTTATCGGAATTATGGAATTGTCGGAAAACGAAATATTGACCGAGCGGAGGGCGACACGTGTCACCCCCCCTTACTTGGTCTTGGACGAAAATACACGGATAGGATGGTCATTTGACCATAATTTAAATGACCAAGTCTTGCTTAAGACAAAGAGCTTGACATTGTTGACTTGTCAAAGGGCCACTTGGCTTGATCCTTGTGAAATGCATCCAAGCCACCCATTTGTTTTAATCTTAACCCTTCCTTGTGTTATATAAGCTTACTAGTAGCAAGACTAGTTCCCACACTTAGTCATTTTCAAGAAAATATTTGAAAAACACTAGAGGGCTCTCGGCTTTAGAGGGTTTCAAGAGAGAAATTTTTTCAATTGTTGTCCAATAATTCTCATACTTTAAACCAAGGTTCCTAAGAGTTTTGTAAGTGTATCTCAATAGAAATATCCCGGAAAAGTGGCGTTTTCGTATTAGTCGCAAGGCGGAAAGTTAAGGAGTTCTTCAACTTTGAAGTTGGAACTTGAAGATAAGTTCTTCATAGGCTTCTAAAGGTTGCTTGGAGTGGATTGGAATGTCGAAAGGAGGAGCTAAAGTTGCTAAGGATCGACTTGAAATCTTGGATCATATTTGGGCTAATTGAGGTAATAATCTTCGTCTTACTTTTGTAATTGAAGATTCCATGTTATTATAAGTTAGAAATGATCATGTGATATGTGTTATGAAGATTGTTAAGTGTTATGGAAATTTGGAAGCTCAAATCCGAAAATGACATGTTAAGCCATTTGAAATTGAAATACAATTTGGACGATAATTAGAATCGTCGCATGTTACCTACTTGAGGATTGTAGTAGTTATAATCAATTGTGGCTAGATAACATGTTATATTAAACAACTTGGATTGAAAAGGGATTGGAAACGAATTTGTATTGTTGTCCCTATTTTGCCGAATGGACATTATATGTTGGACTAGTTTGATATTTATTGTGGGGCAGAATTTTACATGTCTTGATTAAGCGTGTAGTCCCCTATTGTTAACTACTTTGTTGAGCCTTAAATGTGACGTGTTTGGTTATTGAATTCGGCCTTGACAAAGGTGGCAAAGTATGTAGAAACAAAGGAAGTGCTGTCCGATTTTCCGTAGAATTTAGTGACTTTGCACTTGGAATATTCTACGTTTGAAGTAAGAAGTTAATAGACGTATTATGGTCATTATAGGTTGACATACTACGTACGGCGAATTGGACTTAGCAAGTGGATTAAACCGAAGAG
This sequence comes from Przewalskia tangutica, assembly GCA_029844215.1. Classification (NCBI taxonomy): domain Eukaryota; kingdom Viridiplantae; phylum Streptophyta; class Magnoliopsida; order Solanales; family Solanaceae; genus Przewalskia; species Przewalskia tangutica. The sequence continues at coordinate 63,197,321 of CM056736.1, read as the reverse complement.
GTATGTGGAACTTTCTTATCTCTTGAGCATGAATAAGTTGTAAATGTATAGTAGCAGAGCGTCAAGATTTTGACAATCTAGTCCATTTGATATCCTTGGCTTATTTTAAGAATGTCCAAGTTGGTTGAGTTAGGGAATTAACTCACTTGTTTAAATATTAAGGATATCTTGGTTTTCAAAAGTTAAGAGACTTTAAGTATGTTGAAAGTATTTTGATACTTGTTTTGTTGGAAAGTTTAAGTCTCTTGGTTATAAAGAAGTATGTAAGTTTCTAAAGTATAAAGCTAGTATAACGGCTTTATGGGAAGTTGGTTATAATAGCTTTATGGAAAGATAAAAAGAGTGGTTTACTCTAAGTAATTTAAGTATGTTAAATGACTTGAATAACGAAAGGCAAATTGATTTAAAGGCATCAATTGCTTAAGGTTTTAAAAGAATGAAGTCACTTGATTTAGAAGCATGAAAATGTATTTTCTAAAAAAGTATTGTGACTTGTCTTAAAATGTAGTTATGACTTGATACTACGGTTATTAGTATCTTGGAAGTTTTATATGAAAATGAGTCATTTTAAAAGAATAGAAGTACGTAGTACTTTTGGTTAAATTCCCGGATTTATAATGACATGTTAGTGCCTTAAGTAAACTAAAATGAGAGTGTATATGAATAAGACTAATAAGAAGTTAGGGGGATTTCTTAACTTGCTTATTTATTGTATGATAATGGTAGTGCTTATGTTGTGTATGATAAGCGGTAGGGCTTATGTTATATGATGGCCGGTTGAGCTAGGGTAAGAGTATAAATGAGGGGTAAACCCCCAAGACGTTATACCACCTTCTCCAGGGTAAGAGTATAAATGAGGGGTAAATCCCCAAGACGTTATACCACCGCCTGTGGTAAGAGTATAAATGAGGGTAAACCCCAAGACGTTATACCACCTGGTGGATTTGCTACCCATGACGCGAGGAATACCTCATGCGAGTCCTTATGGGCTTATGCGGGTGAAATAGTCTCACGCGCGGTAGTCCTATGCGAGGAATACCTCGCGGTCTACACGACTATGCGGGTGAAATAGTCCGCGAGTAGATTGCTTAATGACATCCGCGCGGTGGTCCCGCTTTGATCGCGAGCTTCCTATTTTATGTTGTAAGTATACTCTTGATTACTCTCATTGTTAATAAGGCACAATGTAATCGTTAATTGAGTTATCATACTGTCTCAGCTTTTATTATAGACTTATGATTTCATTACAAGATTTCGGGCCACATATTTGGTACATGTTGTCGACCTCCTTCGGTGCATTCACGCCGCAGTAGTATCTGGTAGCTGATCCTCACTCTTAGGATCACTGTTCAGCTGTTGGGAATCTCCATTACTCCGGAGGCCTATACCTGGTATGGTTGGTTGTTGTTTATTCAGGGGTATGGCGGGGCCCTGTCCCGTCACAGTTGTTATTCTTAGAGGTCTGTAGTCACATTGTGGATTGAGTTGTAAGGAAAAAAAATGTACTGTTTTATTTGTATAGTTTACGGAAGGTGGCCTTATCGGCTGCTCGTTGTTATTTTATGTTTAAGCATTTTATCGGTTGTGTATGTTCATTGCTATTCTCGATGTATACGAAAGGGTGCCTGGTAGGGCACGATCGCCCGGTCGGTCGTGACAAAAGTGGTATCGAGCGATTAGTCCTCGAAAAGTGTCTACGCAGTGTCTAGTAGAGTCTTGATTATCGGTGTGTTGTGCACCACATCTATATTCAGGAGGCTGCAGGACATTTAGGATTGGTTTCCATTCTTCTCACTCTGAGATCGTGTGATAGAGCTGTATGGTTAGGGTCGTCTCTCCCTAACGAGTTATGTTGATTGCACACTGAGAAAGCGTGATGACGAGAAAAGATTATGTGGATTGCATATCCAGGTTGGTAATGTTTGTAGTATAGTTCGTATTGTGACATACAACTATACGAATTTATGTATGAGGGTCAGACGCGTGTTGCCTAGAATGATTTTAGATTACCAGGATTTGGTAAGGACTAAATAAATACCGGGAAGGTATGAACAGTTAAGGAACTCTCATCAAGGTTTTACGTGCTAATTTGAGATAATTAGGTGATGATGAGTTGTGTGAGAATGTAATGGACCCTTAAGAGGTTATAATTAAGGGACTTAATGGAAGACTATGTTAATAGGTTAAGCTACGTGGTATGATTAAGGGAATGGTACGGGTGAGATCTGTATGGAGTAAGTATGGTTGTTGTGGTCAAGACAACACGATTATGGTATTACGAGAAGTTTTTGTACCCGTTTACGGGGGGACTGATAAGGTAGGCGTAGAGCATGGAAATTGCGAGCCTAAGAATGTTGATAACCACCGAGACCTTAGGTATATAAGGCCTTCTCGGGTAGTAAAAAGTTAAGTCAGGCCAAGGATAAGAGTTAAGTATGACGCCGAGTCGAGTTGAGGACCTATTAAGGGTCGCCCCATAGCCTGAAATGGAATGGGATCAGTTGATAGTAGTCCCGCTACGTGACAGGGTCACGAGGGTGCAAGGCCCAAGTCTAGTTAATCATTTTACGGGTTCGTGGACGCATTCCACCGGAACCAGGTTGTGAGAGCCGGAAATGGCCGTATGTTGTTCAGAATAGTAACTCCAAAGATTAGAGGCCCAAATCAGTATGAAGGCTATGTACGTACGCTAGAATAAGATTGGAAGTACGGGAAGAGTACGACCAGTAAGAAAGAGAGCAACCAAGTGTAAAGAAATGGAGCCTGAATCCATGAGGACCTTTCGAGGTGACTACACCCGTGAGTGGTGGGTGGTAGCTGAGTGGGTAGATAATAGTTGCCGGTAACGATGGTCGTTGGACCACTAGCGACCTAGCGGATCTGTTATGACGCATATCGAGGTCACTATGAGACGGGCTAGTTGGCCTCTTGTTATGCCAACGTGGACTACGAGAGAGATTGATTCGGTACGCTTTTCCTGCAGTTTATCGAGTGGAAAGGAAGAGGAGTGGTGGTAACCAGTGAATTATCCTTCCTTCTTTGACATCATTGTTTTTTTTATAAGTCTGTGTGACTTGTTCATTTGAGGTAAATTGACGCAGAAAGTAAGTAATAATTGAATTTGAAGGAATTTATGTTAAGTTCCCTTGGAGGTACTTGGAGTTGGTTTGGTGTGGCGGTCGGGCCACGACCTTCCGGATAATTTCGGGAAAATGTGCAAGGCAAGAATAAAATAAGTCTGAGTCTCGCCATGGAAAGTCGAGGCATCTTTGGTAGGTTGGAAAATCTACACGAACTTAAAGGCGGTGCGTAATGATTAGATATTTACTGGACCGCAAGAGGACCCTGTGATTAGGGTTGTGACTCCAAGGAAAGTTTAAGAAACGGAGGTAAGTTCTCTCCCCACGAAAAGCGAGTTTTACGTATTATGGGTTCGCGTGTACCCATGTTGTTAGGCGAATATGAGACCGTAAGGTCTTGGTATCGTCATGCCATAGGTTACTGATTGTAGATAAACATGGGAAAAGTGTTGTGTTGGGGTAATTAAGAACGCGCATTTAATTGTCGGAAGTATCGTAAAGATATAAATGCAGGTTGTACGCATGTATGAAACTGTACGATTATGAATCAAGATAGAAATATTTTTGCTAATAATAAGCCTAAGGTAAGGATATGACCAAAATGATAAAGGAGAATACGACTATGGTTATGTAAGTTGCACGAGATATGATTACCCCAGACTGGTGTAAAGACCATTAGTAACTAATGGGAAGTAAGAACATTTCGAGGAAATGTGGTAACACCTGGCTATTATCTCTACGAGCTGGGAGAGAATAATAGGATTGTTACTTGACGAGATCAAGGAAACCTCTCCCCTAAATTGTGATTGACAGTAAGTCTTAGCCATGAGGCAAGCAAAGGAATTAAGTCTAAGTTTAGTGACCAGGTTTGGTTGCAACAGAGAAAGGGAAACAGGAACCATAAGTGAAATTAAGGATACCCGAATATTTCGCAGGAATGAGAAAGGCTTTCAGTTATTGGAAGATAAGTTGACCACGACTACAGTTCTAACCCCTCCTGTGAGACTAGAGGGTTAGGTTATTATTGTAACACGTTGGGTGTTGGGCTAGGTTGTGTGCTGATGCAACACGATAATGTTAGAGCCTATGTTTCCCGGCAGTTAGGGAAGCATGAGAGGAATTACGCCACTCATGATTTAGAGCTGGCGGCTGTTAAATCATGCCTTGAAGATTTGGGGGCATGACGTATATATAGACTTCATGTGGATATTTGTGCAGACCACAAAAACCTCCGGTATACCTTCAGACAGAGGTAGTAGAATTTGCGACAGCGACGGTGGTTAGAGTTATTCAAGGATTGTGATATCGATATCCTATACCATCCGGGGAAAGCCAAGACAGTTACAAATACTCTTAGTCGTGGATCTATGGGTAGTCTGTCAGATGGGCAGCCAGGTAGAGAGGACGTGGTCCGTGAGATTCGTTAGCTAACGAGCCGAGGGGTTCGATTATTTGTTTCCAAGGTTAATGAAGTTTAGATCCGAGAGGTTGCCGAGTTTTCCATCATTGAGGAGGTAAAGACGCGACATTATGAGGATCCAGTTATGATACGGTATCGAGATACGGCTCTCAGAGAAGAGAAGAGCTTGTTTGAGTAGCACCAGATGAGGTGCTGTGATATGAGGATAGATTGTGTGTAACCGGTGATGCAGGACTAGTCAGCAGGTTTTAGGGGAGGCATGCAGTGCTTATTGCTCAAATTGTTCGGGGTCGACTAAGTTATGTCGTGACCTCAGATGTATGTATGGGTAAGATGACCGGAAAAGGGACATAGCGGAGTTTATCGCTTAGTGCGAATTTGTAGCAGTCGAGTTGAACACGAGAGGCCCGATGGCTATTACAGCGATTTAGATCGACTTAGATATGGGAGGTGATTAATGTGGATCTTATTCTTGTTATACCCGTATTTCGGAGTATGTGCGTGAGCGCGTGACGTATTATAATTTGAGCCTTAAAGTAGGCTAGTTTGAAATTTGTACACAACACCCGATTAGAGTCGTTTTCGATGAAACGTTTCCAGACTTTCGTAGGGAAAATTCCGCTATGTCATTTATAATTTTTGCGGATTTTTCCGAGAGGCGAAACATTTTGGACAACGGAGGGTGACATGTGTCACCTCACATTGGAAGGCTCGACGGCAACCATGGCTTGACTTGGGCGATTTGGACCACTTTAGTTGGTAGGATATTTTGTGCAAGTTGTGTGGTAGATGGATAAGGTCCATATGGTTGAAATCTAGCCCTACACTTGCTATGCACTTGGCAAGATCTTGGCCATTGGTTGGCCATGGCTTGACCTATAAATACCCCTCTAAGTGAAGGCTTTCTTCATCCACAAATTGTTCTAAGTGATAAATCCCTTCCCCTCCCTCTTGTAGACTCTCGTCCAAGAGCTCCTCTCCCCCTCGCTTGTGAGCTAGCCGAGAGCCTCCCCTCCCTTAGCCAGTGGTACACCCTCTAGTGGTGCTAGCCGTGGGGTACCCCCCCCCCTAGCCTAGTTGTTTTCGTATAATACCCCTTGTTGTGGTATAGAAATACTCTCCAAGTATTGTTATAATGCCCAAAATACTTTAGCCAAATACCTTGTAGTACTTTCCAAAGTACCCTTTTTTACAAAGCCCAGAAAATACTATTATACTTCCCTCAGTCACAAAAACGAAACCCTAAGTAAATCTTCACCCGTAGTTGAAGTCATAAGTAGAAGTTGGTTAGAACTTCTAAGGGTTGGTTGGAACGGATTGGAGCGCCCGGAGTAGGAGCTAAACGTTGTTCAGGATCGACATATAAACTCGGATAATTTTGGGCTTATCGAGGTAAACATTCTTGACCTTCTGTTGTAATTGGAAATTACATGTTGTAGGAGTATATAGTTAAGTATACTATATATAGAACTGAACATAGTTGTGCGGCAATGTCTTTTGACTTAAGCCTGAATAATACTTACGGCAATGTCTTGCGACTTAAGCCTGAATTTAAAGAAGAGAACCGAATGTAATTACATAGAATCAGACATGAACTTGTGTAGCATTGCTGTAGTAGAATTGTACACGTCCGTCAGACGTGTTAACCCCACGGTTGGCTTGGTAGCCGCCGATAGAGGAGATTTACGCTGCCATGGGGAGGTCTCGCTAATTTTACGTAGAATATTCTACGCCGGGATCTAAAGATATTAATAGCGCCAGTGGCCTCTATAGGTTGTAGTACTACGTGTGGAGTGACCGCTTGATGAGAGTGTAGCCGACGGTTTGAGGTACTTGAGCGTTTTGCTATTAGTCGATAATCGTCGCGAGGTATGTGAACCTCTTCCTATCTCTTCTAGCATGATATGTGTGAACTATGTAGTACGGCAGACGCATACGTGCTAAATGTATTTGATTGATGTAAACATAAAAGTGTTATAACGGCTTTATGGGAAGTTGGTTATAATAGCTTTATGTGGATAAGCACATACTTTGTGGTTTTTAAAAGGTAAGCGATTTGAATAATAGCGGCTTGATATGTGTTAATAAAGAACTTGAAGCATTTCAAAAGATTTATGAATCGTTTTGAAAGAATGAGTATTACTTGGTTTTGAAAGCTTAAGAGTTATACTAGCTTTATGGGAAGTTAGGTATAACGGCTTAAGAATGTTTCTTGATTTGAAATCGAATGTGTATTGACAAACCAACTGCTGTTAATAAAAGGAAAATGTATTGACTAAAGAAGTATTATTAAAACCAAGAGAAACCTCCATCTGCATGAAGCTAAGATGAGACAAAATGATATTACATTTCCTAGATCGTACGCTTAATAAGATTGATTATAAACAAGAATAACCTACTCACATATAAGACATATGTTTCTCAAAACGTTTAAAGGAGAATTATGTTTTAAAGGACTAAAACTATGAACTACGAAACCTTTTTCTAAAATGAGAAACTTGAGCATTCGAAATTAGGCAAACTTGAACGTTTGGAAAATAAGGTTGTTACTTGATTTTACAAAGGAAAGCATTTTGATTTACTTAACAATGTTAGTCACTCCAATTTTATACTACGGGTATCGGGTGACCTTTGTAAAAGAAATGGATCTTAAAAGGAATTTAACGGACGTAGTACTTTAAGGTTAAAATCCGGACTTTGTCATAAAATGAAAGTACCTTGAGTCGTGTGTAACTTGCTTATGCTTGTTGTTATGAAACTTGACCATGTTACGTGTGATAGCCTTGTTGTGTAAGTACTGTGTTCCACTTGACTACCGGTTCATCCGGGAATGTATATCACTTGACTACCGGGTCATCCGGGAATGTATATCACTTGACACGGTTCATCCGAATGTATTTCACTCGACCACGGCTCATCCGGAATGTGTTTCACTTGATTACCGGTTCATCCGGGAATGTATTTCACTTGAGGACCGGTTCATCCGGGAATGTATTTCACTTGAGGACCGGTTCATCCGGGAATGTATTTCACTTGACTACCGGTTCATCCGGGAATGTATTCCACCCTTTTCTATATTGGGTCCATAAGATGGGCCGAGACCTGTTATACGTATCACATGATTTGTACCTAGACTGCCGGCAGTGAGGAAGAAGTTCCACGGGCATGAGGGATGACTTTGAGGGCGTGAGTCACGACTTGACATGATCGCTTCTATGTTGTGAATCGTAGTTTGGTTATCATACATGTCTCCCGCTTTATATAGACTATTATGATTTCATTTACTGATTTTACGATTTCACATACTGTACCAGATCTTGACCTCCTTGGGGCGTTCATGCCGCAGTAAAAGGTACATCGACCGTCGATCCCCGCTTATAGGATCACATTCAGCGTGTTGGAAGCTCCGTTCCTTCGAGGCTTATCTTTTGCATGTTACCCGAGTCAGATCGTATACATTCGTGGTATGGCGGGCCCCGCCCCGTCATAGCCGTTGTAAATCTTATAGTGCAGAGTAATCATGTGGCGGAGTTTGTAAAAAGGATAACTGTTCAGGTATTTATGTATATATGATGAAGGCAACTGTTTTGGTTGGCCTGTTTATTTATCTTTTCTCTTAATTCATGTTCATGTTTTTAATTCCGCTGATTTTCTCTGATGTTGTATCACTAGGGTGCCCGGTAGGCACGCCACGCCCGGTTCGGTCGTGACAAAAGTGGTATCGAGCGCTTAGTCCTCGGAAAGTGTCTATGCACCGTGTCTAGTAGAGTCTTGATTATCGGTGTGTTGTGCACCACATCTATAATCGTGAGGTCGCAGGACATTTAGGATTGGTTTCCATCCTTCTCATTCTGAGATCGTGCCTTAGAGCTGTGTGATAAATTGGACCCCTCTGACGTATTCCTTTCCTTTACCAGTTATGCCTCCGCGTAAGGCAACCCAGGCCCAGATGGGCAAGGCAGTCGAGGGAGTTGTTAGTGAGATACAGAGGAGTACGAGGGCGCAGCCTTGGCCAAGACTGAGACAAGATTTCCGACGGCGGGTTTCGCGACGCCGCCAAAGACCAAAGAGTTTAGAGCGCAGATGGTCGGGCCGAGACTACAAGACTGAGCCTCGACCCCACAGCCTGGAGCCGATGAGATGGGGTACAAGGAGATGGCCCGATCGCCGTGGTCGTGGCGAGATATGAGGATAGCCGGATGCAGCAGCCCACCCAAGATACCCGTAGTACACCCCGAGCGCATAGCTGAGGCTACGTGACTTCGAGTCAGAGCCTCCGGTGTTCTATGGATCGAGCCGAGGACGCACTCGTGAGTTTATCCGAGCCTACAGCGATCATGCGAGTGATCGTGAGCCTCGCAGGCGCAGTCGGTGGTATTGGGTTCGCATCACCGCGTGATACCGCAGCTGACCGGGTTTGATTCGTGAGGCCCCGGAAGAGCATGCACTTCCAGCAGTTTGGGGACGAGTTCTCGAGGCATTTCTTGCACATTTCTTGCCTCCACAGATGAGGAGGGCTCGGCCAGATTTTTGACGTTGAGGCGTGACGGCGGACTGTTAGAGAGTACAATGTGGAGTTCGACTCATTAGCTCGGTATGTTCTCGCCAGAGTAAGTGATATGGAGGACAGAGTACACCGCCACGTCACCGGCCGACGACATTTGGCGAGGCTTGTACGGTGTAGCTCTTCACCGGCATGGACATTGCCCGCACGCAAGCTCATGCGACTAGGATGTGAGGCACGGAGAGGTCGACGGAATGGCCAGAGATCGTGAGAAGAGGCCGAACAGCAGGTCCTTTGGTAACTTTCAGGCGACCGCCTCAAAGAAGCCTAGTTATGTACCTCCACCAAGACAGTGGTCCCCGCCGGACGTTCAGGTATTCGAGCCGGTCGAGCTCCAGTGGCTTCGTTCACGGTATACGTGAGTGCTAGCGGATTCATGTCCCCTCGGTGCACGATGTGGCAAACATCATCCCGGAATGTCGTCTTTTATCGGTGCTTGTTTCACTGCGTCCGTGGCCATGTGACGAGATCGGCTTATAGGAGAAGTACCGCACTGGGCGCAGCCACGGATCGATGGCGTGTTCATCGCCTTCTACATGTTACCGCAGGCGCACTTATGATTAGAGTGAGCGGTAGCTTGTATATCCTAACCATCTAGAGGCTTGTATGTTTTGATGTTATGTTAATGTTAAGTGTTATGTTCGGATAGCTTTATGCTAGAATGTGATTTAGGAACTTGGTCAGGGAAAAGGGTAAGCCTAAACGGGGGTGAGAAAATGATGAACCTTAGAATATTACGTTGAGACCTTAGATGTGCGCCTCTTGAGTATAAGATTTTGCGAGTGATCCTGTCGAGTGCATTTTATGCCTAGAATATATTGTGTGATAAGTCTCTGGTTGGGTAAATGAAAGTGGTATCTTTCATGATGTGATTTAGCAAGGTTGTTCCGGATCGAGAAACAAGAGAGTTGGCGTGACGAGGGTCGGGTTGAGGCGTGTTGCGTGTCAACCCGCAGAGTCCGAATGAGGTGGGTCACTCGGTGGTCCCGCCAGTGGTAGGGTCACCGGGTGCTAGGCCCAAGTTTTGATGACCATCGTATGAGTTCGTGGATACGTTCGACCGTATAGATCGTGAAGGCCGGAATAGCCTTAAGGAAGATCGAGGCTAATAAGATGACCAAGTTGGGAGGTAGTGACTCAAGTTTGAAACTAAAGTGTGGTACGATATGCTAAAAGAGTTCAAGAGTTCGAGAAGAGTACGACGTAAGTGGCAGAGGCGAGCATGTATTGCAGCATAGATATGATCATTTCTTGTAAAGGGAGAAGGTGCGAAGGATGTATATTTTAGACCTCGTGAATCGTGCGCAGTCCGGCACCATTTGTTGGTCACGAGTGACACTAGAACCTCGCGCAAAGTGACAAAAGTTTGTGATGTTAGAGGTGTTTCCTCGTGGACTTGGATATAAGTATTTGCGTGCATGTGTTGTTTCGTGGCCAGTGGCGTTGGCAACTTATTAGAAGAACTTTATCGTTATCCTGCTTGAGAAGGAACATTCGACGAATGTTTCTAAGGAGGAGAATGTTATACCGTATTTCCAGAGTATGTACGTGAGCAGACGTATTATAATTTGAGCCTTAAAGTAGGCTAGTTTCGAAATTTGTACACAACACCCGACAGAGTCGTTCGACGAAACGTTTCCACGCCTGAGGTAGGAAAATTCCGCTATGTCATTTATAATTTTGGATTTTTCCGAGAGACGAAACATTTTGGATCAACGGGAGGGTGACATGTCACCCTCACATGGAAGGCTTGACGGCAACCATGGCTTGACTTGGACGATTTGGACCACTTTAGTTGGTAGGATATTTTGTGCAAGTTGTGTGGTAGATGGATAAGGTCCACATGGTTGAAATCTAGCCTACACTTGCTATGCACTTGGCAAGATCTTGCCATTGGTTGGCCATGGCTTGACCTATAAATACCCTCTAAGTGAAGGCTTTCTTCATCCACAAATTGTTCTAAGTGATAAATCCCTTCCCTCCCTCTTGTAGACTCTCGCCCAAGAGCTCCTCTCCCCTCTCGTGAGCCAGCCGAGAGCCTCCTCCCCAGCCAGTGGTACACCCCCTCTAGTGGTGCTAGTGGGGTACCCCCCCCCCTAGCCTAGTTGTTTTCGTATAATACCCCTTGTTGTGGTATAGAAATACTCTCCAAGTATTGTTATAATGCCCAAAATACTTTAGCCAAATACCTTGTAGTACTTTCCAAAGTACCCTTTTTTACAAAGCCCAGAAAATACTATTATACTTCCCTCAGTCGCAAAAACGAAACCCTAAGTAAATCTTCACCCGTAGTTGAAGTCATAAGTAGAAGTTGGTTGGAACGGATTGGAGCGCCCGGAGTAGGAGCTAAACGTTGTTCAGGATCGACATATAAACTCGGATAATTTTGGGCTTATCGAGGTAAACATTTCGACCTTCATTGTAATTGGAAATTACATGTTGTAGAGTATATAGTTAAGTATACTATATATAGAATCAACATAGTTGTGCGGCAATGTCTTTTGACTTAAGCTCGAATAATACTTACGCAATGTTCATGACTTAAGCCCAATTTAAATAAGAGAACCGAATCTGTAATTACATAGATCAGACATAAGAGACTTGTGTAGCATTGCGTAGTAGAATTGTACACGTCCGGCCGACGTGTTAACCCCTCGTTGGCTTGGTAGCCGCCTCGATAGAGAGGAGATTTACGCTGCCATGGGGAGGTGTCGCCAATTTTCTCGTAGAATATTCTACGCCGATCTAAAGATATTAATAGCGCCAGGGCCTCTATAGTTGTAGTACTACGTGTGAAGTGACTGCTTGATCGAGAGTGTAGCCGACGGTTTGAGGTACTGAGCGCTTTTGCTATTAGTCGATAATCGTCGCGAGGTATGTGAACCTCTTCCTATCTCTTCTAGCATGATATGTGTGAACTATGTAGTACGCAGACGCATAATGCTAAAATGTATTTGATTGATGTAAAACATAAAGTGTTATAACGGCTTTATGGGAAGTTGTTATAATAGCTTTATGTGGATAAGCACATACTTTGTGGTTTTTAAAAGGTAACTCGATTTGAATAATAATCGGCTTGATATGTGTTAATAAAGAACTTGAAGCATTTCAAAAGATTTATGAATCGCTTTGAAAGAATGAGTATTACTTGGTTTTGAAAGCTTAAGAGTTATACTAGCTTTATGGGAAGTTAGGTATAACGGCTTAAGAATGTTTTACCGATTTCGAAATCGAATGTATCGACAAACCACCGCAGCGTTAATAAAAGGAAAATGTATTGACTAAAGAAGTATTATTAAAACCAGAGAAACCTCCATCTGCATAAGCTAAGATGACAAAATGATATTACATTTCCTAGATCGTACGCTTAATAAGATTGATTATAAACAAGAATAACCTACTCACATATAAGACATATGTTTCTCAAAACGTTTAAAGGAGAATTATGTTTTAAAGGACTAAAACTATGAACTACTAAACCTTTTTCTAAAATGAGAAACTTGAGCATTCAAATTAGGCAAACTCAACGTTTGGAAAATAAGGTTGTTACTTGATTTTACAAAGGAAAGCATTTTGATTTACTTAACAATGTTAGTCACTCCAATTTTATACTACGGTATCGTGACCTTTGTAAAAGAAATGGATCTTAAAAGGAATTTAACAGACGTAGTACTTTAAGGTTAAAATCCGGACTTTGTCATAAAATGAAAGTACCTTGAGTCGTGTGTAACTTGCTTATGCTTGTTGTTATGAAACTTGACCATGTTACGTGTGATAGCCTTGTTGTGTAAGTACTGTGTTCCACTTGACTACCGGTTCATCCGGGAATGTATATCACTTGACTACCGGTCATCCGAATGTATATCACTTGACACGGCTCATCCGGAATGTATTTCACTCGACTACCGGCTCATCCGAATGTGTTTCACTTGATTACACGGCTCATCCGGGAATGTATTTCACTTGAGGACCGGTTCATCCGGGAATGTATTTCACTTGAGGACCGGTTCATCCGGGAATGTATTTCACTTGACTACCGGTTCATCCGAAAATGTATTCCACCCTTTTCTATATTGGGTCCATAAGATGGGCCGAGACCTGTTATACGTATCACATGATTTGTACCTAGATCGCCATATGAGGAAGAAGTTCCACGTACGAGGATGACTTTGGTGGCGTGAGTCCTCGACTTGATACGATCGCTTCTATGTTGTGAATCGTAGTTTGGTTATCATACATGCTCTCGCTTTATATAGACTATTATGATTTCATTTACGTGATTTTACGCTTTCACATACTGTACCAGATCGACCTCCTCGGGGCCGCGTCATGCCGCAGTAAAAGGTACATCGATCGCCGATCCTCGCTTATAGGATCACATTCCACGTGTTGGAAGCTCCGTTCTTCTGAGGCTTATCTTTTGCATGTTACCCGAGTCCGTAGATTCGTATACATTCGTGGTTATGGCGGGCCCCGTCCCGTCATACCGTTGTAAATCTTAGAGGTCCAGAGTAATCGTTGGGCGGTGGTTTGTAAAAGGATAACTGCTCGTGTATTTACGATATATGATGAAGGCAATCGCTTTGGTTGGCCTGCTTATTTATCTTTTCTCTTAATTCATGTTCATGTTTTTAATTCCGCGATTTTCTCTCGATGTTGTATCACTAGGGTGCCCGGTAGGCACCACCACGCCCGGTTCGGTCGTGATACATGGTGGCATCGCATCAGAGGAAGCGCGACTTCCGGGGTCAGCGGTAAACATGTCGACGAAACCAACCGTGTTCTTCCGGTAGACCACTTGTTCTACTGAGTTTTATGCCGCCTTTTATAGCAGGAGATTGTGAGACCGCACGGGTTCCTACGCTTATGATGTCGCATGATGAGCTTGCTACGGATAACTTCCGAGGTTTTTCGTAAAGGTTAGAACACAAGTGAGTCTCGCTTTGCATTACACCTCGCATCGACGGCAAAAGCAGAGCGCATCATCCAGCACTTGGGGATAGGTGGCGGGCCGGTGTTATTGATTTCAGAGTTAGCTGAAAGAATTATTTGCCTCTTATTGAGTTACGTACGATAACAGATACCCTTCCAGTATTCGGATGGCCCTGTATGAGGCCTTGTATGTAAGAAAGTATAGATCGCCGTTGGTTGGTTCGACATAGGCGAGGTTCGCTTATTTGGTCCGCATTTGTTCAAGCGGTGGATAAGGCTGCTTATCCAGAAAGATTATTGTAAGCTCGTAGTCGATAAAAGCTTTACGCAGATAACCGACGTTGACATACGGGTTCAAAGCGACATTTTAGTGAGTATTGTTATGTGGCCTTGTGTGGTATTATTGGTATGTGGGGTTAAGGAGACTATGTCGCTATCTTTAAGTTTGACTCCCAGAAGAACATTCGGGGACGAATTTTTCTAAGGGGGGAAGAATGTTACACCCCGGAAATTTCCAGGATAGGTTTATAAGAACGTACGTGAGAACTAAAAAATGTTAAGATTTGAGACGAGTATGAATTTATCGGAATTATGGAATTGTCGGAAAACGAAATATTGCGACGAACGGGAGGGTGACACGTGTCACCCCCCCTTACTTGGTCTTGGACGAAAATACATGGATATGATGGTCATTTGACCATAATTTAAATGACCAAGTCTTGCTAAGACAAAGAGCTTGACATTGTTGACTTGTCAAAGGGCCACTTGGCTTGATCCTTGTGAAATGCATCCATGCCACCCATTTGTTTTAATCTTAACCCTTCCTTGTGTTATATAAGCTTACTAGTAGCAAGACTAGTTCCCACACTTAGTCATATTTCAAGAAAATATTTGAAGAACACTAGAGGGCTCTCGGCTTTAGAGGGTTTCAAGAGAGAAAAATTTTCAATTGTTGTCCAATAATTCTCATACTTTAAACCAAGGTTCCTAAGAGTTTTGTAAGTGTATCTCAATAGAAATATCCGGAAAAGTATGCTGTGATTAGTCGCAAGGCGGAAAGTTAAGGAGTTCTTCAACTTTGAAGTTGGAACTTGAAGATAAGTTCTTCATAGGCTTCTAAAGGTTGCTTGGAGTGGATTGGAATGTCGAAAGGAGGAGCTAAAGTTGCTAAAGATCGACTTGAAATCTTGGATCATATTTGGGCTAATTGAGGTAATAATCTTCGTCTTACTTTTGTAATTGAAGACTCCATGTTATTATAAGTTAGAAATGATCATGTGATATGTGTTATGAAGATTGTTAAGTGTTATGGAAATTTGGAAGCTCAAATCCGAAAATGACATGTTAAGCCATTTGAAATTGAAATACAATTTGACGATAATTAGAATCGCCGATGTTACCTACTTGAGGATTGTAGTAGTTATAATCAATTGTGGCTTGATAACATGTTATATTAAACCACTTGGATTGAAAAGGGATTGGGAACGAATTTGTATTGTTGTCCCTATTTTGCCGAATGGACATTATATGTTGGACTAGTTTGATATTTATTGTGGGGCAGAATTTTACATGTCTTGATTAAGCGTAGTCCTCATTGTTAACTACTTTGTCGAGTCTTAAATGTGACGTGTTTGGTTATTGAATTCGCCTGACAAAGGTGGCAAAGTATGTAGAAACAAAGGAAGTGTCGTCCGATTTTCCGTAGAATTTAGTGACTTTGCACTTGGAATATTCTACGCTTGAAGTAAGAAGTTAATAGACGATTATGGCCATTATAGGTTGACATACTACGCACGGTGAATCGACTTAGCAAGTGGATTAAACCAAGAGGTATGTGGAACTTTCTTATCTCTTGAGCATGAATAAGTTGTAAATGTATAGTACGGTAGACGTACAAGATTTTGACAATCTAGTCCATTTGATATCCTTGGCTTATTTTAAGAATGTCCAAGTTGGTTGAGTTAGGGAATTAACTCACTTGTTTAAATATTAAGGATATCTTGGTTTTCAAAAGTTAAGAGACTTTAAGTATGTCAAAGTATTTTGATACTTGTTTTGTTGGAAAGTTTAAGTCTCTTGGTTATAAAGAAGTATGTAAGTTTCTAAAGTATAAAGCTAGTATAACGGCTTTATGGGAAGTTGGTTATAATAGCTTTATGGAAAGATAAAAAGAGTGGTTTACTCTAAGTAATTTAAGTATGTTAAATGACTTGAATAACGAAAGACAAATTGATTTAAATGCATCAATTGCTTAAGATTTTAAAAGAAAGAAGTCACTTGATTTAGAAGCCTGAAAATGTATTTTCTAAAAAAGTATTGTGACTTGTCTTAAAATGTAGTTATGACTTGATACTACGGTTATTAGTATCTTTGAAGTTTTATATGAAAAGGAGTCATTTTAAAAGAATAGAAGTACGTAGTACTTTTGGTTAAATTCCCGGATTTATAATGTTACACCCCGTAGTTCCAGGGTATGTATGTGAGGACGTACGTACGAGAATACGACAGAAAAATTGGAAAGAAAGAAAGATGTGAATTTTCGACGGAAAAGTTTCCGGGTTTTGTGAACGAAAAAGGTTCGTTGATGGGAATTGGATTCCCGTGACGGTATTTGGGCTTCTTGGATTATTTTAGAATTATGAGATTTTATTTTCGAAAATGGTCACTGGGCCCACGAGAAATTTACGGTTTTGTGGGGCCCACTTTGTTTTTGAGATTTTCGTATTTTAGATATTTTCGAAGACGAAATATTTTGGATAGTAAGGGGCGACACGTGTCACCCTCGAGTGGCTACTGGCCGAATGGTGGGACAAGCCAGCCATTCCCTCGCCGAAACGGCCACGGCACTTGGCACCACTTGCTGCCATGTGGTGTGGTGGGACCCACACACACATGGCCCAATCTTGACCATACACTTACATTGATCTTGGCCCTTGATTCTTGTATAAATACCCCCCTTAAGTTGAAGACTAATTCATCCCACACTTGAAAACTTTCCAAAGCAAATACTCCATCCCTTTAGCCTTGTTTCGTCCCCCTCCCCCACATGTGTAGAAAATAATTTGAGTATTATTGTATAATCCCAAATACCTTAGCCTAGTATCCCTAGTTGTATTCAAAAGTTATTTCAATACTAGGAGCCCGAAATACTACTTTATTCCAATAGTCGCAAAACGAAACCCTAGAAAATCTTCATAGCTTGGTTGAAGTGTTAAGAGAAGTTGTTTAGAAACTTCTAAGGGTTGCTTGGAGCGGTTGGAGCGTAAGGAGTTTGAGCTAAACGCTGCTCGTGATCGACATATAATCTCGATAATTTTGGGCTTATCGAGGTAATAATCTACGCCCTATCAGAATCGGATATTACACGTCAGTAGTAGTTATACTTGAGTATATTATATTGGAAGGACGTTTGTAAAGGATTGAACCGTATTTACATCGATTGTACTTACAGAGACTTGTGTAGTATATTTGTGGAGCAGAATTGAACACGTCCTGTTAGACGTGTAATCCTCGAGCCGTTGGCCCAGTAGCGCCTTGCAGTGAGATTTATGTGATAATGTGGGGAGGCGCCAATTTTCTCAGAGAATAAGGAATCTTGTATTTAGAATATTCTACGAAGAGAACTAAAAGTTGATAGATGTATTGTGGTTATTATGTGGATCTTCTACGCGCATACTTGACTTGGCCAGGGTTTAAGCCAAAAAGGTATGTGATTCTTCCTATACTCGAGCATGATTGTTGTGGAACTATATAGTACGGTAGACGTGACGCAGTGTGAAATGAATTTTGTTTTCTTAAAACATAAAGTGTTATAATGGCTTTATGGGAAGTTAGTTATAACGACTTTATGAAGATAAAAGAAAGATTTGGTTTTGATAAAGAAACGACTTGATTTTGAAAGTTAAGAGACTTGATCTTGAAAGATAAGAGACTTGACTTATAACGACTTATTTTCGGAAAAGGAGAAGTAACTTGCTTTAAGTATAGGTTACTTGTTTTGAAAAGAGTAAGTTAATTGGGTTTTAAAAGAGTATACTTGATGTTGTTTTAAAAGAAAAGCACTTGGTTTAAAAAGTATATAGTACTTGATTTTAAAAGCCTTGTAAAGATTTTTACGAAGGTGAAGTAATTTGGTTTTAAAAGTAAAACGTGTTTTCTTTATATACTACGAGTATTAGTATCGTGTGGCTTTTACGTAACAAGAGGTCTTTTTGAAAGAAGGAAAGTACGTTGAACTTGTCTATGCTTGTGGTGATAGCTTTGTTGTGCAAGTGTTTGATTTTGTGCTACCGCGTTCTCTCGGGAGGCCCGCTATCCGATTGATTGCTCGACATACCGACACGCTGACGGTCCACGAGTACGCGCCCACTTTGAGTATTATCTTGTTATTTTCGACACGCCGACGCGATGGATGATCCACGCACGCGCCCAAGAACGGTTTCACGACCACGCTTTCCGAGGTAAGACGTCGGGCCGGGTCATCGCAGGGTTTTGTTATTTGTCCACGGACCGCTAATCCACGAAGCTTGCCGCGCGATTTGAGCGATCACGTGTTATACCGTATTTCCGCAGTATGTACAGGGCGCACGATAAAAATTTAAACCTTAAGGATTGGCAAGGTTCGAAAATTTGGGCACAAGTGTTTAAAAGAATTGTTTTTCGACAAAACGCTTTACAAGATTTCAAGGGAAAATTCGCCATGTCATTTATAATTTTTGCGAATTTTTCCGAGAGACGAAACATTTTGGACCAACGGAGGGTGACATGTCACCTCACATCGGAAGCAATCGGGCGCAAAGGGACGAAAGGAGCACGGGTTAGGTAGATATTTCGCGCAAGTTGGCGTGGTAGATGGATAAGGTCCACATGGTTAAATCTCGACCCTACACTTGCATGGCACTTGGCTTGATTCGCCATTGGTTGGCCATTGCTTGACCTATAAATACCTCTAAGTTGATGAACTTCTTCATCCAAAAATCATTTTCCAAGTCTTGAAATCCCTTCCCTTTGTAAGTTGAGTTCGCCCAAAGCCCCCTTTGAGAAGCTCCTGGCCGAGAGCCTCCCCTCGAGCGAGGCTTCGCCGAGAGGGCACCCCCTTGCCTAGTTGTTTCGTATAATACCCCCTTTGTGGTATAGAAATACTCCAAGTATTGTTATAATGCCCTAAATACCTTAGCCCTTATACCTTGTAGTACTTTCCAAAGTTACCTCTATACGTAGAGTCTAAAATACTATTATACTTTCCTTTAGCCACTAAACGAAACCCTAAGGAAAACCTTCATAGTCGGTTGAAGTGTTAAGTAGAAGGCGTAGAACTTCTAAGGGTTGTTTGGAGCGGATCGAGAGCACTCTGAGTAGAGCTTAACTTTGCTCAGAGTGACATTAAACTTGGATAATTTTGGGCTTACCGAGGTAAATAATCCTATCCTTCTATTGTAATTGGGAATTACATACGTAGTTGTATAGAAATGAATATAAGATTCATAGAAGAGAATTGAATCAGAATAAGGATATTACGTAAAAGACTTGAATCAAATCACATCAAGAATATTTAAGTAGTAAGATTAAATCAGATTTACATAGGATCAGATTTACAAGAGATCGATAACCTTTGTTGGTTGAATGTTCTCGCGAGTAGTACGTGCTACTTGGAAGTGGGACAAGGCTAGCCGTTATAGCCGTGAGCGCTTTGCTTATAGTCGATAATCGCCGCGAGGTACGTGATTCTTCCTATACTCGAGCATGATATTTTAAAGGAATATATATAGTACTAGAGACGACGTGTGGCAATGTCTTTTGACTTAAGCCCAATAATAAGAATCTCAAGTATTTTAAAAGTATATATAGTACTGTAGACGACGCGTGTTAATCGAACGTAGTTGCACGGCAATGTCTTTTGACTTAAGCCCAATAATAAGAACCTTGAATGTATTTCAAAATATTAAGAAACCTTTTGAAAGAAGAGTAATACTTGGTTTTGAAAACATAAGAGTTATACTAGCTTTATGGGAGTTAGGTATAACGCTCAAGAGAGATAAAGAGAATGGTTTATCGATTTTTAGAAGTTAAGAGACTTGATCTTAAAAGATAAGAGACTTGACTTGAATGAATTAATATGAATTTTGTGTGAAACCTCATTCGTGAGTAATGAGTACTTGGTTTTTAAAAGGAGAAATGTTTTACTGATGTCGGAAATCAGAATGAGTATCGACAAACCACTGCAGCGTTAATGTTATACCCCGTATTTCCAGGGTATGTACGTGAGGACGTACGTAGAAATTTGAGCCTTAAAGTTAGGCAAGGTTCGAAATTGTACATAGCTACCAAAAGGAGTCGTTGACTAAACGTTTCATTAGCTTTTCGAGGGAAAATTCCTATATGTCAATAATTATTTTTGCGGATTTTTCCGAGAGACGTAACATTTTGGACCAACGGGTGTCACCCTCACATTGGAAGAGGTTGGACGGCAAAAGGGGCATGTTGGCACGTTTTTTGTGCATTGTTTTGGTCAAGGGTTAGGTAGGATATTTTGTGTAGATGGATAAGGTAGCACATGGCTAAATCTTGACCTTACACTTGCTATACACTTGGAAGAATTCGCCATTGGTTGGCCATTTCTTGACCTATAAATACCCCTTAGTTGATGAACTTTCTTCATCCAAAAATCATTTTCCAAGTCTTGAAATCTCTCCTCATGAGTTAAAAATCGCCCAAAGCCCTCCCCTCGAGAGCCTAAGCCGAGGCAAACCCCTCCCTTCGAGTGAGGTTTCGCCGGGTACCCCTAGCCTAGTTGTTTTCAGAATACCCCCTTTGTGGTATAGAAATACTCCCAAGTATTGTTATAATGCCCAAATACTCGCCCAAATACCTTGTAGTATTCCCAAGGTTACACTTATACAAAGCCCGTAAAATACTATTATACTTTCTTTAGCCACTAAACGAAACCCTAAAGAAAATCTTCATTGATAGTTGAAGTATTTAAGTAGAAGTTGGTTAGAACTTCTAAGGGTTGTTTGGAGCGGAATGGAGCACTCTGAGTAGAGCTGCCGCTGCTCGTGAGCGACTTAAACTCGGATAATTTTGGGCTCATCAAGGTAAATACCATCGCCCTTCTTTTGTGATTGGAAATTACATGTTGTAGGAATATATAGTCAAGTATACTATATATAGAATCAACATAGTTTTGTGGCAATGTCTTTGGACTTAAGCCCGAATTTAAAGAAGAGAACCGAATCAGAATTACGTAGGACTATATTTACAGATCGATATCCCGCATCGTTGAATGTTTTTCAAGTAGCATGTGCTACTTAGAAGCGTGGCAAGGCTAGCCGTTATAGCCGTGAGCGCTTTGCTTATAGTCGATAATCGCCGCGAGGTGTGTGATTCTTCCTATACTCGAGCATGATATTTTAAATAAGATATATATAGTACAAGAATGTCGCTTGACTTAAGCCTCAATAATATATAGTAATCGTAGACGACGTGGTGCTAATTGAACGTAGTTGTACGACAATGTCTTTTGACTTAAGCCTGAATAATAAGAATCTTGAAGTATTTCAAAAGAGTTAAAAAACCATTTTTGAAAAGAGAGTAACACTTGGTTTTAAAAGGTTTTAAAAAGAGTTATACTAGCTTTATGGGGAGTTAGGTATAACGTCTTAAGAGAGGTAAATGGTTTACTGATTTTATAAGTTAAGAGACTTGATCTTATAAGATAAGAGACTTAACTTAAAATGAGTTTTGTGTGAAACCTCATTCATGAGTTATGAGTACGTGGTTTTTAAAGGGAATAATGTTTTACTGATTTCGGAAATCAGAATGTGTATCGACAAATCACTGCAGCGTTAATAAAGGAAAATGTATTGAATAATGAAGTATTATTAAAACTCGTAGAAACCTCCATCTGCATAGAAGCTAAGATGAGACAAAATGATATTACATTTTCTAGATCATGGTTGCTTAATAAGATTGATTATGAACAAGAATAACCTACTACTATGGCATATGTTACTAAATTGTTTTAAAAGAGATTAAGACATCAACTATGAAACTTTTCTAAAAGAGACTCATGAATTGAAATTAGCAAACCGAACTTTAGGAAAAGAAAGGCATTGTGTTGTCTTAAAATGGTTTAAAACATAATGTGTTATAACAACTTTATGGGAAGTTGGTTATAACGACTTTATGAAAACAAAAGTTATGGTTTCATCATTGGTTTTAATGTGGTAACTTGACTTTAAAAAGAGAAGTATTTTGTCTAAAAAGGCATGGTATCGCTTTAATTTGGATTTAAAAAGGAAAGTATGAAAGTTGTTTTACTTAAAAGATATAAGTCACTCCTTTTTTTATATACTACGTATCGTGACTTTTATAAAAGGAATGGATCTCTTAAAAGGAATTTAACGACGAGTACTTTAGGGTTAAAATCCTGACCTTGTCATAAAATGAAAGTACCTTGAGTCAGGTATAACTTGCCTATGCTTGTTGTTGTGAAACTTGACCATGTTACGTGTAATAGCCTCACGTGCAAGCATCGTGTTCTACTCAACTACCGGCTCATCCGAATGTATTTCACTCGACTACCGGCTCATCCGGAATGTATTTCACTCGACCACCGGCTCATCCGAATGTATTTCACTCGACTCACCGGCTCATCCGGAATGTATTTCACTCGACTACCGGCTCATCCGAATGTATTTCACTCGATCACCGGCTCATCCGGAATGTATTTCACTCGACTCACCGGCTCATCCGGAATGTATTTCACTGACTCACGGCTCATCCGGAATGTATTTCACTCGACACCGGCTCATCCGGAATGTATTTCACTGATCACGGCTCACGGATGAACCGGAACGATCCCACCCGCTTTATACCGGGTCCATGACGGGCCGAGACATGTTATACGATCACATGATTTATACCTAGATCGCCAGCGGAAGAAGTTCCACGTACGAGGATGACTTCGGAGGCGCGAGTCCTCGACTCGACATAATCGCTTTATGTCAGGAATCAGAGTTTGGTTATCATACATGTCTCCCGCTTTGTATAGACTATTATGATTTCATTTACGATTTTTACAGCCACATACTTGGTACTTGTCAATCGACCTCCTTCGGGGCTCATGCCGCAGTAAAGGTATATCACCGCCGATCCCCGCTTAGGATCACCTTTTCACAGATTGGAAGCCCGCTGCCTTCGGAGGCTTATCTTTGCATGTTACCCGAGTCCGTAAGTTCTTGTACGCTCAGTGGTACGGCGGGCCCCGCCCGCCATAGTTGTCAGATAAATCTTGAGGTCCAGAGTAATCGCTGCAAGTGGCAGGCAAGGATTGTAGAATCGCTCAAATGTCTTTATATATATATGTCAAAGGCAACCGCTTTGGTTGGCCTATTTTATTTCATCATGATCCATGTCTATTTTGCATGTCTAAGTTTTTATTTCACTGGTTTTTCTCTCGATGTCAGATCACCAGGTGCCCGGTAAGGCACTACCACTGCCCGGTTCGGTCTGACAGCTAATAAAGGAAAATGTATCAATAATGAAGTATTATTAAAACCAAGAGAAACCTCCATCCGCATGTGCTAAGACGAGACAAAATGATATTACATCTCCTAGATCATGGTCGCTTAATAAGACGGTTATAAACAAGAATAAATCGCCACACATATGGCATATGTTACTCAATTGTTTTAAAAGAGATTAAGACATCGAACTATGAAACTTTTCTAAAGTAAAGAGACTGAGTAATCAAATTAGGCAAACCGAACTTTAGGGAAAAGAAAGGCATTGTTTTGTCTTAAAACGGTTAAAACATAAAGTGTTATAACAAATTTTATGGGAAGTTAGTTATAACGACTTTATGAAAACAAAAGAAGGGTTTTATCATTGGTTTTAATGTGGTAACTTGACTTTAAAAAGAGAAGTGTTTTGGTCTAAAAAGAAGGGATGGTATTGCCTTAATTTTGGTTTTAAAAAGGAAAGTAAAAGTCACTATATTTTATACTACGTATCGTGACTTTTATAAAGTGGAATGGATCTCTTAAAAGGAATTTAACGACGTAGTACTTTAGGTTAAAACACTGACTTTGACATAAAATGAAAGTACCTTGAGTCAGGTAACTTGCCTATGCTTGTTGTGTGAAACTTGCCTATGCTTATCGCGATAGCCTTCGTGTGCAAGAATTGTGTTTCTATACTATCGCCTCTCGACAGAGGACCGGTTGACTTGTTGAGAACTTACTCGACGCACCGCAGCGACGGAGAATTCCACCGCACGCCCCGCTGATAGTGTTATTCCACGGACTAGCTCTCCACGAGGTTTCATCGCTCTACTGCACCGTGGTCGGCTGCACTTGCCCCGCCTCGTACGATTCGGCCTGTACTGGTAGTTAGCCCTCGACTTGCCCCGCTCAAAGGTAGTGACGGTTGTTATACCCCGTAGTTCCGTGGTATGTATGCAGGACGCACGCACGAGAATACGACATTGAAATCGGAAAGGAAGAAAGAGGTGATTTTTCCACTAAAAGTTTCCGCTTTTGTGAAGGAAAAGGTTCATAACGGGAATTGATTCCCAGATTTGGTATTCTGACTTCTTGGAATATTAGAGAATTATGGAATTTTATTTTCGAAATGGTCACGCTGGGCCCACGAGAAATTTACTGCTCATGGGCCCACTTTGTTTTCTAGATTTTGGCCATTGTTGATATTTTTGGAAGATGAAATATTTTGGACGAGTAGAGGGCGACACGTGTCACCCCCTAGTTGGCTCGACGATTTCACTTTGTGCACAACACCCGACAGAGTCGCTCCGACTAAACGCTTTACAAGACTCGCGTAGGATAAATTCCGCTATGCCATTTCTAATTTTTGGCGGATTTTTCCGAGAGACTAAACATTTTGATCAACGGAGGGCTACACTTGTCACCCTCCAATTGACGGACTCGAGGCGCCCATCGGGACGAATCGATAGCCATTTTTGTCTGGAGTCAGTAGATATTTCGTGTGCAAGTCTAGGTACACTTGCCCAAATCTTGGCCTTACACTTGCCTTGCACTTGGCATCATCTTGGCCCTTGGCCATGTCTTGACCTATAAATACTCTCTTAAGACGTAAGAGGTCTTCATCCACAAACACTTTCCAAG
The DNA here is from genome assembly GCA_029844215.1 of Przewalskia tangutica. Classification (NCBI taxonomy): domain Eukaryota; kingdom Viridiplantae; phylum Streptophyta; class Magnoliopsida; order Solanales; family Solanaceae; genus Przewalskia; species Przewalskia tangutica. The sequence continues at coordinate 63,172,181 of CM056736.1, read as the reverse complement.
TCTAAAATCCTCTCCTCTCCCTTAACCCTTTTCGTCCAACACACCTCCCCCCCCCCCCTTGAGAAGCTTAGCCGAGGCTAATCCCCCTCTAGCCTAGCCGAAATCTACCCCTCCCTTGGTAGGAAAGTTGCCTTCTAGTATTGTTATAATGCCCAAAATACCCTAGCCCAAATCCCTTAGTCCTTAGTAGGTTGCGTTAACTTCTAAGGTTTTCTCGAGCTACCAGAGCGCATAACTTAGAGCTAAACCTTGCTCAGCGCGACTTTTATCTAGGATATTATTGGGCTTACCGAGGTAAATAACCTTATCCTCCTTTGTAATTAGAAAATACATACCGTAGAAGTATAGAATAAGTATAAATACTTGTAAGGATATTAAAGAATGTAATTGAATTGATATCACAAAGCAGGGTTTAAAAGAATAATAATGTTTTCACAGAGACTCGAGTAGCTCACCGGCAGGGAAGTGCTGCCCAACTTTCCGTAGATATAGAACCCTCTCGCTAGAGCTTTGCAAGCATGCCTAGACGCTGATAGACGATTCGATCATTATAGTCGATTCTCCACGCGACATATTCAACTCGCGTGGATTTCGCGGTAAGTATGTGATTCTTCCTATCCTCTCGAGCATGATATTTTAAAGAATATGTATATAGTACCAGACGACGTGTGTTAATCAATAATAATTACTAATATCTTCTGACTTAAGCTCGATTAATAAGTACGGCAATGTCTTTTGACTTAAGCCCTAATAAAAAGAATCAAGTAGTTCAAAAGAATTAAGAAACCTTTTAAGAGTAACACTTGGTTTTAAAGCTTAAGAGTTATACTAGCTTTATGGGAAGTTAGGTATAACGGCTTAAGAGTGATAAAAAGAATGATTTATTGATTTAAGAAAATAAGAGACTTGACTTAATTATACTAACGTGAAAAAGCGTGAAACCTCATTCGTGAGTAAATAGTATTTTGGTTTTCAAAAGGAATGATGTTTTACCTCACGACCCATTCCGGCCCGGATCGTGCCTTACCGGCACCCAAGTAGTCATACATCGTAGTAATCGAATATAAACAAGACATGAAACAGCTTTATAAAATAAGACATACGCTTTACGTGAATAAACGCCGCTTTTCAGATATATATATAAATGTGGTTTAGCAGCTACATCCGACTAATCGCATAAATACGACTACATGCACTTCTAAGGAAATATACAACTACGGCGACAGGCCCCGTAACGGGTCGTGACAAAAGTGGTATCGAGCGCTAATCCTCTGAAAGTGTCTACGCATCGTATCTAGTAGTCTTGATTATCGCGTGTTGTGCACCACACCAATAATCGTGAGGCTATAAGATATTTAGGATTGGTTTCATTCTTCTCACTCGAGATCGTGCTTGTAGCCGTGGTTAAAAATCGACCTCTAACGTATTCCTTTTTCTCAGAATAGCTTATGCCTCCACGCAAGGCAACCCGCCTGGGCGGCAAGGCACCGGAGTCGCCACGGACACCGAGTTACGAGGGCTCGTGCCCGCCTATACCGCAGACGGCGAAGTTCTATGACGCCGCCGCCAAAGAGACTACGCACCCACACCTCCCGCCCCACACCGGGCGAGGAGTTAGGGTACAAGGAGACGGCCTATTGGCCAGAGTTGTGGCCAGACACGGATAGCCGGACGCGCGCCTGGGCCCAGCCTCCCCGGCCGCACTGGTGCACCCGAGGCGCGTATAGTTTGAGGCTACGAGATTTCGAGTCAGAGCCCGCCAGAGTTTTACGTCGAGGCCGAGGATGATCCGCAGGAGTTCATCCGCCGCCTACAGAGGATCACGCGGGTGATCAAGGCCTCAGAGACAGAGTCCGTGACTGGTTCGCATCGGCCGCGTGATACCGCAGTGATTGGTTTGATTCATGGAGTTATCCCGGAGAGCACGCCCCCGCCTACTGGGATGAGTTCTCGCAGGCTTTCTCACTCACTTCTTGCCTCCACAGATGGCGAGGGCGCGGCCGATAGATTTTTACCACCGAGGCGCAGAGGACGACCGCCGTGAGTACAATGTCGAGTTTGATTCTCGCTCGACATGTCCCAAGCCATTGCAGCAGATGGAGGATGTGTGCACCGCCACGCCACCGGGCAGATGATTATATGGCCGAGTCATGCGCGGGTGTTTCTTCACCGGTATGGACACTACCCGCACGCAGCTCATGCCTCGACGCGGCGAGCGCAGAGGTCGACGGTCGATGACAGCAGCAGAAGGCGCCAGACGGAGGGTCTTCCGTGGCTATCGTGGTGGGCGGCCTCAGTTAGCCTAGATTTGCACCACGCCCACCAGAGCACTCCGCACCGCCCTCAAGATGCCCAGAGTATTCGAGGGCGCACTGTGGCCCCAGGCTTCGACGCCCGCAGTAGCAGAGATCGCCGACGGACCACCCCAAAGGTGGCCGATGCAGATCCCATTACGGGAAGTGTGGTACTACTTTTGAGCTTGTTACGCCAGGGCCAGCAGGTCACTTTGCGAGGGATCGTCCGACTGCGGCAGCTAGTGGTAGGCTCACCTTCGTTCTCGGGCCGCTTCATCATCTCCTACGCTTACCGCCCGAGGGCGTGGTACTCACGGGTCGCAGGTCGCGGCAGAGGTCGTGGCTCGTCTCAGCTTATAGCGGTCCTCGAATCGCATTTATGCCTTGTCCACCGGCAGATCGTGAGGCCTCACCGACGTCGCCATGTACCTTATCGCTGGTTTGACGTGTATGCTTGATAGATCCGGTTCTATCGCCCCATATATCTCCCTTGTCGCTAGTAGGATAGGATAGAGCCCGAGTCCATAGACCCTTTCGAGGTAGCTACGCCTGGGTGATTCGCAGGTAGCTCATGGATATATGAGCTTGTCTCGTGACCATTTATACCGCCGACCCTCAGCCGACTTGATAGAGCTGGAGATGATTGACTTCGACGTGATCACGGGACGGATTGGCTAGCTTCTGCTACGCCAATGTAGACCGCAGAGAGAGAGTAGCACGTTCCAGCTCTCGGCGAGCCATTGAGCGAGGGAGCACCAGACGCTGGCGGTAGGTTTATTTCCTACCTCAAGGCCAGGAAGACGGTGCATGGGTATATCTACCATCTCGCTCGTGTTTGATATCAAGCCGCGTACCAGATTTTCACCGCCCCAGTGGTCGAGAATTCCTGCACGTGTTTCCAGACGACCTCCCGTATCCTCCCGAGAGTGAGATCGAGTTTTGTATAGACGTGTTGCGACACTCGCCTATTTCCATTCCGCCATACGTAATGGCACCGCCGAGTTGAGAGAGTCAAGGACCACCGAGAGATTTGCCGAGAAGCGGTTTTATCGACCTAGTGTTTCTCCCCGGGGCGCCAGATTGTTCGTGAAGAAGATTCGACGCCGCGCGCATGTGTGTTGACTACAGCACAACAAGGTGACCATTAAGAATGTATACCCTTCCTGTGATTGATGATTTGTTCGACCACCGCAGGGCGCGAGATGTTTCTCCAAGATTGATCCGCGATCGCTATCATCGTTCGAGTCGAGAGGCGGATGTCCCTAGGATCGCATTCCGACCCAGACGCATTACGAGTTCGTGGTCATGTCTTTGGTTGACCAATGCTCCGCCAGATTCATGGATTTGATGAACCGAGTGTTCAAATCATTTTTGGACACGCCAGTGATAGTGTTCATCGATGATATCTTCGTTTATTCTCGCCAGAGCAGGAGTACGCGAGCATTCGGCGATCGTGGCCGATAGCTTCTCCGACTAAAGAATGACGCCAAGTTTTCCAAATGTGAGTTTTGGTTAACTTCGTGGCTTTTCTAGGCATATTTTCGGGCCACGGTATTCGTAGATACGACCAAGATCGGCGAGTCCGAGTCGCCTAGACCTACTACTCCGGCAGAGGTTCGCAGCTCGGGCCTCGCAGTTATTATCGGCGTTCAGAGAAGTTTGCTTTATCTTCGCACCATTGACTCAGGCCGACTCGTAAGGCCAAGTTTCAGTGGATCGATGCTTGCGAGCAGGGTTTCCAGCTGCCGAAAGAGAGACCGACGATCGCCTCGCTTCTTACTTTCCGCAGGTCCAGATGGTTATGTTGTATATCATGCGACGCGCTGCATCGGGTTGGGATGTGTTGACGCAGCATGGCAGGTTATAGCATACGCGCCCCGACACCAAGAAACACGAGAGAACTACCCCACCCATGATTTGAGTCGCACCGTGATTCACGCCAAGATCTCGAGGCACTATTTGTACGGAGTTCACGCGGATATTTATACGTACCACAAGAGCCTCCATTATATCTTCACCGCAGGAGTCGAACTTACGGCGAGATGGTGGTTAGAGTTGCAAGGATTACGACGCTGATATCCTCGTATCACCCAAGGCCAATGTCAGGGCGTATGCCTTAGTCGTAGGTCGACGGGAGCCCATCGATGTGCAGAGAGAGGAGGATACGGTTCGTGATTTGCATCGCTTAGCGAGCCTTGGTGTCCGCTTGATTGATTCTCGATAGCAGCTGGGTTCGAGTTCGCGAGGTTGCCGTAGTCTTCCATCGCCGGCGAGGTGAAGAGGCAACAGCCGAGGATCCGGCTTTGACACGCTATCGCGATACCGCCTTCGTGAGGCGCGGTCCTTTGAGGTAGCACCACGGGTGCTAAGGTTCGAGGGCGTGTTGTGTGTTCCAGATGTTTCAGACTTCGGCAAGCAGTTCTCGGGAAGCACACGTCAAGGCTACTCTATCCATCCGTGGTCGCATCAAGATGTACCACGACCTTAGATCCGGTATCAGCGGATGGCTCAAGAGGACGCTGCGCAGTTCGTAGCTCGCCCGTGTTGTCGCAGGCAGAGGCCCGTGGTTTGTTACGCACGATAGAGATCTCGACCGAAGTGGAGGTGATCAACACGGACTTCATCACGTGATTACCTCGCACTCGCAGGAGACATGATTCTATACGGGTTATCGCTGACAGTCGACGAAATCAGCCCACTTTCTTCCCGTCAGACGACTTTTTCTACCGAGGATTATGCCCGACTTTACATCCGAGAGATCGCCGACCGCATGGAGTCCCTACTGATCATATCGCATGCAGGAGCCCGGGCCACGCCAACTTCCTGAGGTCCTTCCAGGGGTTTAGGACGCAGCGAGCTCGAGTAATCGCTTTCCATCCACGCATGCATCGACAGCAGAGCGCAGCACTATCCGCACTTCGAGGATATATCGCGAGCCCGTGTTATTGACTTCGTGGTAGTCGGGAGGATCATTTGCCTCTAGTTGAGTTCGCAGATAATAATAGCTACCACCCAAAGATTCGACGACGCCTTACGAGGCCTTGTATGGAGGAAGTGCAGACGCCATAGGCTGGTTCGATGTGGCGAGGTGCGCTTATGGGACCAGATTTGGTGCAGCAGCAGTGGATAAGGCGGCTTATCCGAGAGCCGCTATCGACAAATTCGAGTCGATGGTCGACGCAGATCATCGCCGCCGACATCCGGAGTTCGCAATACGATGATTGGGTTTTCTCAAGGCGTCACCCACGGCGGTGTGATGAGATTCGGAAGAAGGGGAAACTCACCAAGGTACATCGGGCCATTTCGCATTGTCCGCAGGTAGGCAAGGTTGCATGAGTCGATCCGCCGTCCGACCGGAGGCAAAGGCATCCGTGTTTCACGATCCATGCCGGCGAGATGTATCGGATCCATCTAGGGTACACCCGATTGACGATGTCCAGTGACCGAGGGGTTATCGATGAGCGAGATTCCCATAGCGATAGTCGATCGTCGTGTTAGGCGCTCGCGACCAAGGACGGGCTTCCACAAAGTCTTGTGGGCGAACGAGCTCGTGAGGAGATGACGGGGAAGCCGGCGAGGACATGAGGCAGAAGTATCTCACCTATTCCCACACCTCCGTAATTCACTTTCCTACTTGTAAATTTTCGTTATCGCTTTTGCCTAAGTGTTGTTTTCGGCCGCGCGTGGCTTTTGCAAACCGCTTAAGCATGGAAGAACCTTATCGTTATCCTGCTCAAGGAACATTCGACGAATGTTTCTGGCGAGGAGAATGTTATACCTCGATTTGCAGTATGCACGTAAGGGAATACGCAAAAGTCTAGCCTTAAAGTTTAGGCACAAAACGCTTTTTCGGGCACAACTCACAAAACGAATAGTTTTCCGACAAACGCTTCCACAAATTTCGTAGGTAAATTCCGGTATGCCATTTCTAATTTTTATGGATTTTTCCGAGAGACTAAACATTTTGGACCAACGGAGGGCTTACACTTGGCACCTCCAAGGGTGGATTGAAATCGCCCATCGACGAATTGGACAAGGTTGGCACGCTTTTGTGCCTTTGCACAAGTCAAGGATTAGGTAGGATATTTTGTGTGCAAGTCGCCAAGGACACTTGCCCTAATCTTGGCCTTACACTTGCCTTGCACTTGGCATCATCTTCGCCCTTGGTTGGCCATGGCTCGACCTATAAATACCCCTTAGACGTAAGAGTTCTTCATCCACAAAATTACTTCCAAGTCTTGAAAAATCCTCTCCTCTCCCTTAAAGCCATTTCTGTCCAAACACCTTCCCATCGAGTAAAGTTGGCCGAGGCCTCCCCTAGCCTAGCCAAAACCTACCCCTCCTCGTAGAAAAGTTGTCTTCTAGTATTGTTATAATGCCCAAAATACCCTAGCCCAAATCCCTTAGTACTTAGTAGAAGTTGTGAAGAACTTCTAAGGCTCTCGAGCTATCTGAGCGCATAACTTAGAGCTAAACCTGCTCAGCGCGACTTTTATCTAGGATATTATTGGGCTTACCGAGGTAAATAATCCTAACCCTCTTTGTATTGCAGAATGCATACCGTAGAAGTATAAGAATAAGTATTAAATACTGAAGAATATTACGTATAAATTGAACCGTTATCACGTAGCAGGGTTTAAAAGAAGAATAATTGAACTATGCTTATATAGACTGCTTTCACAAGAGACTTATATAGCTCACCTGCAGTAAGGCTGCCCGACTTTCCGTGAGAATCGTGAACCATCCGCTTAGAATGACCTTCGCAGTAGTCTAGACTTTGATAGATGTCCGTGACTATTATAGGTCGATTCTCTCGCGCGACATATTCAACTCGGGCAGAGGTTTTCACGGTATGCATGTGATTCTTCCTTGCATGATATTTTAAATATATATATAGTACCAGAGACGCACTGCGTTAATCGAATAATAACTACGCAATGTCTTTCGACTTAAGCCCGATTAATACTTACTGCAATGTCTTGCGACTTAAGCCCTAATAATAAAGATCTTAAAAGTCTTTCAAAAGAATTATAACACGCTTTGAAAGATTTAAGAATAGTTGTTTTTAAAACACGAAGCTTAAGGGTTATACTAGCTTTACGGGAAGTTAAGTATAACCGCTTAAGTTTTATAAAAAGGAACAAGCATTTACGTGTTTTATAAAAGACTTGTATTGATTTCAAAGGTATAATAAGATGGTTTTGTGAGTAGACATATTATGATGCTACGTGTTAGTATCTTGTAACGCTTGTGTAAAGAGGTCACTTACTTACGCTTATGTTGTTTGAACTATGTCGCTGTGTTAGTACTATATCACTTACCTCGAGACGATACCGGGGTTAAGTCGCCTCCGACGCGGGTAGATCGCGGTCCGGGGACCATGATTCGAGAATACCTCACGCGTCCAGGGGCCTATGCGAGCTACGAGTTCCGTGTTAGTATGCTGGTTATGCCTCACGCGGCCTACATGGGCGCGCGACAACGAGTCCAGACGCCGCCGAGGAGTAGCACCTCGACGCGGTTATACCTCACGCAGCCTACGCGAGTGGCCCACGCGACCGAGTCCGTGATTAGGCTTGCGCAATGATAATACGGGCGAGTGGCCTTGCTTCGATCATTCGCACTCAGAAAAGACCTATTACGCTACCTATTGTTGCTCTTGTTTATGATATGGCATTACGTGCTACATTTATTGCTTCGCATATTTGTAAAATTGGTTTTTAAAGTGTTATGATTTCATTTAAGTACTTTACGCTTCACATACTTAGTACCCAGATCGACTCCTTCTGGCCGCTCATGCCGCAGTAAGGGCAAGCAGTGCTAGATCCACATCCAGATCTCTACGCCGCTCTGAGCTCCATCTTTTCCGAGGCTCTACTTTCGGGTACGATCTCTCAGAGATAGTTTTGTACAGTGGTATGGCGGTGGCCCCGTCCCGCCATAGTTGTATATTTCAGAGGTCTGTAGTCATGTTGTACAAAGGTTTGATGTAATCGCTAAAACCTCACATATATATGCCAAAAGGCGACGCTTGTTCACATAAATCGTGTCTTATTTTATAAATCGTTTATGTCTTGTTTTATATTCCATTACTGATGTATGACTACTTGGGCGCCCTAAGGCACCAAATACTGCCCCCGAACGGGTCGTGACATTACCGATCGTAATGAATGTCGAACAAACCACGCTAGCCGCTTAATAAAGGGAAATGTTTTGACTAATAAAGTATTATTAAAACCAGAGAAACTTCCATCCGCAGAGCTAAGACGAGACAAAATGATAGTACATTTCCTAGATCATGGTCACAGAATAAGATTGTTATGAACAATAATAACCTACTCACACATAAGGTATATGCTTTCTCAAATTGTTTTAAAGGATTAAAACTATGAACTACTAAACCTTTCAAAAGAAACTTGAGTAATTGAAATTAGGCAAACTTGAGCTGGGAAAAGAATGTTGTTACTTGATTTTACAAAGAGAAGTGTTCGATTTACTTCAAAAGATAATCACTCTATTTTTATACTACTGTATCAGTGACTTTTGTGAAAGAAACGGATCTTTTAAAAGAGTAATACATGAAGTACTTCAGGGCTAAAACCCAACTTGTTAACATAATGTAGAAAGTACCTTGTGTGAATAACTTGATTGTATTGATTTGTGATAGTCTTGTAATACTTTCTTGTTGACTTGATAAGTAAACATGTTAGGATGCTACGCGAGTTAGCATCTCGTGATGCTTGTGTAAAGCGGTTTTCCTTGTCAGGCTTAGGTTGTTTAACGATGTTGTTATGTTAATATTATATCACCTATGATTCCGGGTTAAGCCTCCACGCGGATAGACTCAAAGCGTCCGTGACCTATGATTCGAGAATACCTTACGCAGTCTCAGATGGTTTATGCGAATCGCGGAGTTCCGTGTTAGTACGCGCCCTCGTGGTCACGCGTTCAGGCTACGCGACGGCGAGTCCAGACGCCGGAGTAGCTACTCGACGCGGAATACCTCACGCGGGCTATCGAGTGGCCCACGCGAGCTACGGAAGTTCCGTGGCTAGACGCGCACATTAGATATCGCGCGAGCGGCACTTGATCATGTGACGGCCTAGACAGATCTCATGATACAGTACGGCCTTGTTTGTACTGCGGGTTTTAGTAGTCGGCCATGCCTTCGCATTTACCCCGCACGCTTTTATGATGACTTTGAGGCGCGAGTCCCCGACTTGACGCGGATCGCTAATTATCGTGGAATCGTAGTTTTGGTTATCATACATGTCTCCCGCTTTGTATAGACTACTATGATTTCATTTACGATTTTCGCCACATACTTGGTACATGTCGCATCGACCTCCTTCGGGCCGCGCTCACGCCGCAGTAAAGGTACTCCTACCGCTGATCCTCGCTCTTAGATCACCGCTTCAGGCTTGGAAAAGCTCCGCTTTCTCCGAGGCTTAGCATTTTGGTACGGTCCTCGATGTAGATATTTGCATTCGTGGGTACGGCGGCCCCGTCCCGCCATTGTTGTTTTAAACTCTGCAGGTCTGCAGACTCGCTGTGCGTTGGGATGAATCGCTCATTTTGGGGTATTTATATACATATATGCCGAAAGGCAACTTTTTCCCGTAAACCGTGTCTTATTTATAATGTTTCATATCGTTGTTTTATATTCCGCGATTTTCTCTCGATGTATGACTACTGGGTGCGGTAAGGCACTACCACGCCCCCGAACGGGTCGTGACAACAAGTGGTATCGTGAGCGCTTAATCCTGAAAGTGTCTACAGACCGCATCTAGTAGTCTGATTATCTGTCGCGCACCACACCAATAATCGTGAGGCTATAGGATATTTAGGATTAGTTTCATTCTTCTCACTCGAGATCGCGCTTTAGAGTCAGGTTATAAGTCGACCTCTAACGATTCCTTTCCTTTACCTGATGCCTCCGCGCCAGTAACTCGCCCAGAGGCAAGGCACCGGCGGAGTCGCGAGTGAGTTCAGAGAGTTAGAAGTGGCACAGCCCAATCATCACCGGGTGATGCTTCACGCGGGAGTTCTCGAGACGCCGCCAAGAAGAACAGAGTTTGGCACAGGGCAGCAGCTCCTATCATCGCGCCATGACATCCGACCTTCGCCCACGACTGGAGCAGAAATATGGATTGAAGGAGACTGGCATTAGCGCGGACTTGGCACAGAGAGTATTTTATGACCGCAGATACCAAGGATATTGATGATTATCTAAAGCATGGTCATGAGGAAGTAGCTCTTCACCAGAATGAGCCAAAGCCATGCTCAGATTACGTGCGCTGGCCGAGAGACGTAGAGATCGGCAGACAACCAAGATCAGCAGTAAGAGGCCCGACAAGGTGATCATTTGGTAACTCGAGGCGAACCGCCACAGAAGATTAGACATACGCGCCCGCCAAAGGCAGAGTGTCCTCTACAGGTTCATTTTTTCCTCGTTGTTCACACAGTGGCAGCGCCATCCCGAAATGCCGCTTTTTATCGCGCTTGTTTTACTATACCGCCAGTGGCCATATGGCGAGGGAATGTTCTATGAGGAAGGATGCAAGTAGGAAGACTCACCTACCGCATCGGGCCATGATTCAGCAGCGGAGAGGAAGGGTGTTAGCTGCAGGAGGCCACCCCACCTCGCGCCGCTGTGGTCGGCGTCATTTTGGGAGTGTCGTGGCTTCTCGCGGCCTTGTTATGTTTGCGCCATCGTGGCCATTTTATGAGAAATTGTCCAACCAGAGTTGGCGGATGTAGGACTTAGCCTTCTGGATCGCTGATAGTTCATCACCTTCTCACGCATACACAGCATGGTCCGATTAGAACGACCTAGGGAAGTGCCGCGTAGATACTGTATATCCTTAACCCTTTAGAGATTTATATGTGTAGTAAGATGCGAATATCTTAAGTATTGTTTTCTAGTACGGTGTTAGCGTGATTAGAAATTTTTGTTAACCTAAGATCGGGGGATAGAGAGTGGAGCCTTAGAATATTATACGTAGAGACCTTAGAGGCGAGGCCATCTTCGTAAAAGAATTATTTCGTGTTTGACCCTTATCGAGGTGCATAGTATACGTGAGATATTTTTGTGGATGAATCCTCGAGTGACGTGAAATGAAAGAGGTAGTTGAGCTTAGAAGACCGCCAGGTTTTCGTAACGGATTGGTAGATTGTTCCGGACGGAGCTAGTGTTTCGCGCCGCTCGTCGAGGTCAGAGTCATGGTCCACTCCACGCCCGCTTGGTGACGGGGTCACTGGTGGTCCCGCTTTGTGTTAGGGTCACGAGGTGTTAGGCCCGTGTTTAGTTAACCATTGTACGAGTTCGTGGACGTTGCTCGACCAGTAGTCGGGCCGACGAGGTCAGCCCATCTTATCTTTTAGTCAAACCGTACTCTGAGTAAGTCACAGATGATTATTTCAGAAGGGTGTAAGGTCGCACGGGTGCCTACCTTCACCTTTTGGCGCATGCCGAGTCCAAGTTGCGCTTTTCTCGAAGAGTTACTGTGCAAGGTTAGGAACTCAGTGAATCTCGTCGATTCACCCTGCCGTTGTTGACTTCGGTCGAGCGATAAAGAGGCCAGAGCCTCTACCACGAACAGTTCAACCGCGGCTCTCCGTATGGCACGCCCCGAGAAGCGGAACTAAGGTTCATGCCTCGTGGATCGCAAGCAGACGGCACCATTTGTCGGGTCGCCGAGTGAAACTAGAACTTCGCGCAAAGTGACAAAAGTGGTATCACGACGAGTGGAAGGTCGAGCATGACAAGAGCATAGGTGTGATCATTTCGCTTGTAAAGAGTAGGGCGGCGGAGTATCTTTTAGACCTCGAGCAGAGCTTTGTGATAGAGGTGATTCCTCGTGGACTCGGAGATAAGTATGTGCGCTTGTTGTGCGTGACCAAAGCGTGGTACGGTTGTTTTCATAAGATAAGAGGCGACTATACCGCTACCGCTTGTTTTGAGATTCTAGAAGGAACATTCGGACGAATGTTTCTAAGGAGGAGAATGTTATACCCTCGTAGTTCCGTGGTATGTATGCGAGGACGCACGCACGAGAATACGACATTGAAATCGGAAATAAGAAAGAGGTGATTTTTCCACTAAAAGTTTCCTTTTGTGAAGGAAAAGGTTCAACGGGAATTGATTCTCGATTTGGTATTCTGACTTTTGGAATATTAGAGAATTATGGAATTTTATTTTCGAATGGTCACGCTGGGCCCACTGAGAAATTTACTGCTCATGGGCCCACTTTGTTTTCTAGATTTTGGCCATTGTTGATATTTTCTAAGATGAAATATTTTGACGAGTAGAGGGCGACACGTGTCACCCCCTAGTTGGCTTCGACGATTTCACTTGTGCACAACACCCGACAGAGTCGCTTTTCCGACTAAACGCTTTACAAGACTCACAGATAAATTCCGCCATGCCATTTCTAATTTTTGCGGATTTTTCCGAGAGACTAAACATTTTGGATCAACGGAGGGCTACACTTGTCACCTCCAATTGACGGACTTCGAGGCGCCCATCGGGACGCATCGATAGCCATTTTTGTCTGGAGTTGGTAGGATATTTCAGCGCAAGTTGGCTAGGTACACTTGCCCAAATCTCGCCTTACACTTGCCTTGCACTTGGCATCATCTTCGCCCTTGGTCACATGTCTTGACCTATAAATACCCTCTTAAGATGAAGAGTTCTTCATCTACAAAATCTTTCCAAGTCTAAAATCCTCTCCTCTCCTTAAGCCTTTCGCCCAACACACCTCCCCTTCGAGAAGCTTAGCCGAGGCTAATCCCCTCTAGCCTAGCCTAAATCTACCCCCTCCCTTGGTAGAAAAGTTGCCTTCTAGTATTGTTATAATGCCCAAAATACCCTAGCCCAAATCCCTTAGTCCTGCAGTGTGTCACAAGAACTTCTAAGGTTTTCGAGCTACCTGAGCATAACTTAGAGCTAAACCTTGCTCAGCGCGACTTTTATCTAGGATATTATTGGGCTTACCGAGGTAAATAACCTTATCCTCCTTTTGTAATTAGAAAATACATACCGTAGAAGTATAGAATAAGTATAAATACTGTATGGATATTAAAGAATGTAATTGAATTGATATCACAAGCAGGCGGTTTAAAAGAAGAATAATAGACTGCTTTCACAAGAGACTCGAGTAGCTCACCGCAGTGGAAGTGCGCCCAACTTTCCGTAGGATATAGAACCCTCTCGCTAGAGCTTTGTACAAGATACCAGACGCTGATAGACGATTCGATCGTTATAGTCGATTCTCTCGCGACATATTCAACTCGGCGTGGATTTCACGGTATGCATGTGATTCTTCCTATCCTCTCGAGCATGATATTTTAAAGAATATGTATATAGTACTGCAGACGACGGTGTTAATCGAATAATAATTACGCAATGTCTTCTGACTTAAGCCCTAATAATAAGTACGGCAATGTCTTTTGACTTAAGCCCAATAAAAAGAATCAAGTAGTTCAAAAGAATTAAGAAACCTTTTAAGAGTAACACTTGGTTTTAAAAGCTAAGAGTTATACTAGCTTTATGGAAGTTAGGTATAACGCTTAAGAGTGATAAAAGAATGATTTATTGATTTAAGAAAATAAGAGACTTGACTTAATTATACTAACGTGAAAGTGTGAAACCTCACCGTGAGTAAATAGTATTTTTGGTTTTCAAAAGGAATGATGTTTTACCGATCGAATGAATGTCGAACAAACCACGTTAGCCGCTTAATAAAGGGAAATGTTTTGACTAATAAAGTATTATTAAAACCAAGAGAAACTTCCATCCGCATGACAGAGCTAAGATTTAGACAAAATGATAGTACATTTCCTAGATCATGGCTTCTGTAATAAGATTGTTATGAACAATAATAACCTACTCACACATAAGGTATATGTTTCAAATTGTTTTAAAGGATTAAAACTATGAACTACTAAACCTTTCAAAATGAGAAACTCGAGTAATTGAAATTAGGCAAACTTGAGCGCTGGGAAAAGAATGTTGTTACTTGATTTTACAAAGAGAAGTGTTCTGATTTACTTCAAAAGATAATCACTCTATTTTTATACTACTGTATCAGTGTGACTTTTGTAAAGAAACTGATCTTTTAAAAGAGTAATACATGAAGTACTTGTGGGCTAAAACCCGAACTTGTTAACATAATGTAGAAAGTACCTTGTGTGAATAACTTGATTGTATTGATTTGTGATAGTCTTGTAATACTTTCTGTCGACTTGATAAGTAAACATGTTAGATGCTACGCGAAAGTTAGTATCTGACGCTTGTGTAAAGGGTTTTCCTTGTCAGGCTTAGGTTGTTTAACGATAAGTCGTTATGTTAATATTATATCACCATGATTCCGGTTAAGATGCCTCCGACGCGGGTAGACTCAAAGTGTCCGTGACCTATGATTCGAGAATACCTTACGCAGTCTCAGATGGTCGGCGCGAATCGCGGAGTTCCGTGTTAGTATGCGCCCTTGTGGTCACGCGGTTCGTGGCTACGCGACGGCGAGTCCAGACGTGACGGGAGTAGCTACTCGACGCGGAATACCTCACGCGGGCTATCGAGTGGCTCACGCGAGCTACGGAAGTTCTGTGGCTAGACGCGCACATTAGATATCGCGGCGAGTGGCCGCCTTTGATCATGTGACGGTTCAGACAGATCTCATGATACGCTTTACGCCTTGTTTGTACCGTGGTTTTAGTAGTCGCTATGCCTTCGCATTTACCCCGCACGGCTTATGATGACTTCGAGGGCGTGAGTCCCCGACTTGACGCGATCGCTAATTATCGCGAATCGTAGTTTTGGTTATCATACATGTCTCTCGCTTGTATAGACTACTATGATTTCATTTATAGTATTTTCGGGCCACATACTGTACTGTCAGATCGACTCTTCGGGCCGCTCACGCCGCAGTAAAGCGTACTCTACCGTTGATCCCCGCTCTAGGATCACCGCTTTCGTTGGAAAAGCTCCGCTTCTCCGAGGCTTAGCATTTCGGTACGGTCCTCGTCGTTGTAGATATTTGCATTCAGGGTACGGCGGGCCCCGCCCCGCCATCGGTTGTTTTATATTCCGCTGATTTTCTCCGATGATGACTACTGGTGCCCGTAAGGCACCACCACGGCCCCGAACGGTCGTGACACGGTCTCGTGATACGCCTGTACCGTAGTTAGCCCTCGATTTGCCCCGGCCACGCGCCGACCTCGTATCCGTAGTCGACTTTCGTGATTTGCCCCGTGTCGCCTTCGTGGTTTGGTCAGACATTGTATTGTTAGTACGACTTTGGCATCGTAGGACTTCGTGTTCGTGTGTACTTCGTGTTATCATATCATAGATCGCCAAAGAATGGGCGAAGGTATTCCACGCACGGTTGATGCTGGGCGCGAGACCCATAATTATAGTTGAGTAATGACTGGAGGTACGAGACCGACTTGATATAATCGTTATACGCGGTGCATCGTAGTTTGCTATCATACATGTCTCCCGCTTATATAGACTATTATGATTTCATTTACAGATTTACGCTTCACATACTGCAATTGCCAGATCGACTTCTTCGGGCCGCTCACGCCGCAGTAGAGGTACATCTACCGCCGATCCCCGCTTAGGATCACATTTCAGATTGAAGCTCCTCTTCTGAGGCTTATCTTTTGCATGTTACCCCGAGTCCAGAGGATCTTGTACATCTGTGGTACGGGCCCCGCCCGCCATAGTTGTCGAAAAATCTTAGATGTCCAGAGTAATCGCCAAGGTGGCTGTAAGGATCAGAATCGCTCAAATGTCTATTTATACATATGTTAAAAGGCAACCGCTTTGCTGGCCTATTTTCTTTATCTCGATCCATGTCTATTTGAATGTTTAAGTCTTATTTCACTGGTTTTTCTCTCGATGTTATATCACTGTGTGCCTGTAGGCACTACCACGCCCGTTCGGTCGTGACAAAAGTGGTATCGTGAGCGCTAGTCCTCTGAAGTGTCTACGCATCGCGTCAGTAGAGTCTCGACATCGGCGTGTCGTGCACCACATCTATAATCGTGAGGCTATAGGACGTAGGATTAGTTTCTATTCTTCTCATTCGAGATCGTGCCTTAGAGTGGTTGTAAGTCGACCTCTCGACGATTTCATTTCACCGCTTATGCCTCCGCTGCAGGCAACCCGCCCGTATGGCAAGGCAAACAGAGGAGTCGAGTAGAGCAAGGCAGCCTCTACAGAGACCACAAGGTTCGAGCCTCCAGCCCCGCACCGGAGCAGTGAGACGGGTTACGCGAGCTGGCCCGCACGGCCGTGGTCAGGGCTGATTGAGGATAGCCGGACGCAGCAGCCCAAAGCACCAGCCGTTCACCCTAGATCGATAGTTCGAGGCTACGGGATTTTCCGAGACGTAACCCGCCAGAGTTTTACGGGTCGAGGATCGAGGATGATCCGCAGAGTTCATCCGGCAGCTACAGCGATCATGAGAGTGATTAAGGCACGGAGACCGAGCCGCTGGTCCTAGAGCCAGATCGATCGCGTGATACCGCAATGATCGCTTTGATTCGCGAGCCGCCCCGGGAGAGAATGCACTTCCACTATATGGGACGAAGTTCTCGTGGCATTTCTTGAACATTTCGCTCCACGTATGGCGAGGGCTCGCCGATGATTTTTGGTGTTGCGCGTAATCCGCGCATTCGGCTCGAGTACAATGCGGAGTTCGACTCATCGCCCAGACGCCCTCGCGCTAGTAGCTAGTACGGAGGATCGAGTGCACCGATATGTTACAGGCTCACGATTACCAGCGTAAAGTTGTTCGAGCGTAGCTCTTCACCGCACGACATTGCCCGCACGCAGCTTACGACTGGATGCGGTGAGCGAGAAATCGACTGAACGACCAAGATCGCCAAGAGGCCGTAACAGCAGGTCCTTTGCGACTTTCGAGGCGGACCGCCTCAAGAGCAGACTAGTTATGCACTCCGCCAGCATGCACGGTCCTCCACAAATTTTCGGGACCTTCGGATATTCGTGAGCGTGCCTGGGCTCCTGTGCTTCAGATTTTCGTGAGCAGAGTGCTCACGGACGAGGTCGCCTCTTGTCTCAGCTGTGGCTGTGCCAGGAAAACTTCATAAGGGAGAGTGTCAGATCGACTTGGGAGATTGTTATTCTCGCGCCAACAGGCCATCCGGCAAGCAGATCGTCCGACTGTGGGTAGCGCTGGTAGATAGCACAGACTACCAGAGCGCCATGGTTCTTCACCTTCCATAGCTAGGCAGATGTTCATACACCTACAGCCCCTGAGAGGTCGCGTGGAAGTTCTCAGCTTTAGCGGTCCTTGAACCGCCTATTTTCGTATATCCTTAACCCTTGTAGACTTGTATGATTGATGTTATGATAATGTTAAGTGTTATGTTCGATAACTTTGTGCTAAAATGTGATTTAGAACTCGTTAGTGAAAAGGGTAAGCCTGGGTGAGAAAATGATTAACCTTAGAATATTACTGAGACCTTAGATGTGCGCCGCCTCGAGTACAAGATTTTCATGTGTGATCTTTTCCGTAACGTATAAGTATACGCGAGTAATCAGGAAAATTCCCGGTGGTGTAAATGGAAGTGGTAGCTTTCATGACCAGATAGGTAAGATTGTTCCGGACGGAAACAAGAGCTTGACGCGTTGCTGGTCGGGTCAGGCTATGTCGCGCCAACCCGCGGCCGCTTGTAGGTAGGTCAGCTCAGCGGTCCCGCCAGTGGTGGGGTCACGAGGGTGCTAGGCCCAAGTTTTGATGACCATCGATGAGTTCGTGGATATGTTCGACCGTAAGAGGATCAAGGCCGGAATGGCCTGGCGGAGATCGAGGCTAGTAAGATGACCAAGTCGAGGTAGACACTCCAAAGTTTTGGAAACCAAGCGACGATCGGCGTGGTACGATACTAGAAGAGTTCAAGTGTTCGGAAGCGGCACGACGAGTAAGGAAGGAAGAGAACGTGTGTTATTACGCAGCCAAAGCGTGGCGCTGATAACTTGTTAGAAGGAACTTCATCGTTATTCGTTGAGAAGGAACATTCGACGAATGTTTCGGGCGAGGGGAGAACGTTATACCCCGTATTTCCGCAGTACGATGAGGGCGACGATAAAAATTTAAGCCTTAAGGATTGGCAAGGTTCAAAATTTGGCAAAAGTGCCAAAAGAATCGCTTTTTCGACTAAACGCTTTACAAGATTTCATGGCGGAAAATTCGCTATGTCATTTATAATTTTACGGATTTTTCCGAGAGACGAACATTTTGGACCAACGGAGGTGATACGTGTCACCTCACATCGAAGCAATTGGGGCGCAAAGGAACGAAAGGGAGCACGGGTTAGGTAGATATTTCGCAAGTCAGCGTGGTAGACGGATAAGGTCCACATGGTTAAATCTCGACCCTACACTTGCACGGCACTTGGCTTGATTCGCCATCGTTGGCCATTGCTTGACCTATAAATACCTCTAAGTTGATGAACTTCTTCATCCAAAAATCATTTTCCAAGTCTTGAAATCCCTTCCCTTTGTAAGTCGAGTTCGCCCAAAGCCCCCTCTTTGAGAAGCTCGCCGAGAGCCTCCCTCGAGCGAGGCTTCGCCGAGAGGGCACCCCTGCCTAGTTGTTTCAGATAATACCCCCTTTGTGGTATAGAAATACTCCAAGCATTGTTATAATGCCCTAAATACCTTAGCCCTTATACCTTGTAGTACTTTCCAAAGTTACCTCTATACGTAGAGCCCGAAAATACTATTATACTTTCCTTTAGCCACTAAACGAAACCCTAAGGAAAACCTTCATAGTCGGTTGTTAAGTGTTAAGAAGTGCGTAGAACTTCTAAGGTTGTTTGGAGCGGATCGAGCACTGGAGGTGAGCTTAACTTTGCTCAGGAGCGACATTAAACTTGGATAATTTTGGGCTTACCGAGGTAAATAATCCTATCCTTCTATTGTAATTGGGAATTACATACTGTAGTTGTATAGAAATGAATATAAGATTCATAGAAGAGAATTGAATCGTAATAAGGATATTACGTAAAAGACTCGAATCAAATCACATCAAGAATATTTAAGTAGAAGATTAAACCGCATTTACATAGGATCGTATTTGCAGAGATCGATAACCTTTGTTGGTTGAATGTTCGCGAGTAGCACGTGCTACTGGAAGGTGGACAAGGCTAGGGTTATAGCCGCGAGCGCTTTGCTTATACGATAATCGCCGCGAGGTACGTGATTCTTCCTATACTCGAGCATGATATTTTAAAGGAATATATATAGTACGGTAGACGACGTGTGGCAAATGTCTTTTGACTTAAGCCCAATAATAAGAATCTCAAGTATTTTAAAAGTATATATAGTACTAGACGACGTGTTAATCGAACGTAGTTGCACGCAATGTCTTTTGACTTAAGCCCAATAATAAGAACTTGAATGTATTTCAAAATATTAAGAAACCTTTTGAAAGAAGAGTAATACTTGGTTTTGAAAACATAAGAGTTATACTAGCTTTACGGGAGTTAGGTATAACGCCTTAAGAGAGATAAAGAGAATGGTTTACCGATTTTTAAAGTTAAGAGACTTGATCTTAAAAGATAAGAGACTTGACTTGAATGAATTAATATGAATTTTGTGAAACCTCATTCGTGAGTAATGAGTACTTGGTTTTTAAAAGAAGAAATGTTTTACTGATTTCGGAAATCAGAAAGAGTATCGACAAACCATCGCAGTGCTAATAAAGGAAAATGTATCAATAATGAAGTATTATTAAAACCAAGAGAAACCTCCATCCGCATAGAAGCTAAGACGAGACAAAATGATATTACATTTCCTAGATCATGGTCGCTTAATAAGATGGTTATAAACAAGAATAAATCGCCACACATATGGCATATGTTACTCAATTGTTTTAAAAGAGATTAAGAAATCGATCTATGATACTTTTCTAAAGTAAAGAGACTTGAGTAATTGAAATTAGGCAAACCGAACTTTAGGGAAAAGAAAGGCATTGTTTTGTCTTAAACGTTTAAAACATAAAGTGTTATAACCTTTATGGGAAGTTAGTTATAACGACTTTATGAAAACAAAAGAAGGGTTTTATCATTGGTTTTAATGTGGTAACTTGACTTTAAAAAGAGAAGTGTTTTGTCTAAAAAGGCGCATGGTATTGCCTTAATTTTGGTTTTAAAGGAAAGTAAAAGTCACTCTATTTTATACTACGTATCGTGACTTTTATAAAGCGGAATGGATCTCTTAAAAGGAATTTAACGCACGTAGTACTTTAGGTTAAAACCCGACTTTGACATAAAACGAAAGTACTTGAGTCAGGTAACTTGCCTACGCTTGTTGTGAAACTTGCCTATGCTTATCAGGATAGCCTTTGTGTGCAAGAATTGAGTTTCTATACTACCGCCTCTCGATAGAGGACCGCTGACTTGTTGAGAACTTACTGACGCACGCAGCGACGGAGAATTCCACGCACGCCTCCTCGCTGATAGTGTTATTCCACGGACTAGCTCTCCACGAGGTTTCATCGCTCGCCTTGTACCGTGGTCGGCTGCAGATTTGCCCCGCCTCGCGGCTGATTCGCCTCGTACCGGTAGTTAGCCCTCGACTTGCCCTGCTCAGCAGAGTGACGGTCTCGTGATACGCTCGTACCGTAGTTAGCCCTCAGATTGCCCCGGCCGCCACGTGGCCGCCTTGGTATCCGTAGTCGGCCAGATTTCTGCCCCGCGCCTTCGTGGTTTGGTTGTATTGTATTGTTAGTACGACTTTGGCATCAGGTATGTCACGACCCGATTCCGGGCCCGTGACTGGTGCCTTACCCCGGGCACCCTAGTGATACAACATCAGAGTAATCAGCGGAACTTAAAACGATACAAGACATATTATGAAATATGAAACAATAATCTGAGAAAACTTCGCTTTCAAGATATATGTAAATAACTTTTTCAACATGAACAGCTTAATCCTTTTTACAAACCCCGCCCACAACAAGATTTCATGCACTTACGAATGATATGATAACAACGACGGACAGTGGTTCGCCATACCCCGAATGTAAGCACCTACAACAACAGGACTATACCAAGACAAGCCTCCGAGAAATGGAGCTTTCCAAGTACCGAATCGCGACTCCTAAGAGCGAGGATCAATGATCGTGTACTTTACTCGCAGATGAACGCAGCTCTCAAGGAGGTCAAGATAACAGTACCAAGTATGTGAAATCAAAATATCAGAAATGAAATCATAGCAAATATATAAAGCAGAGACATGATGATAACAAAACTACGCTCACAATAAACAAGCAATATATCAAGTCGTGACTCACGCCTCAAGTCATCACTCAAATATAACAATGGGTCTCACGCCCACAATATCAATCATGCCCGTAATACCTTCCTCACCGCGGCAGCTTTATGATATAAAAGCACCAAGGAACACACATGAACACCGTGTCCCACTGTGCTATAATGAAAACGCATGCAGGTAAGTACGTAAGGCATAGCCGATTACTAACACCTACAGCATCAACAAGCGTCATGAATCAGATTATAAGATCCGCCTAGACCGCCACATGATCAAAGCCGCCACTTGCCCGCAGATCTAACGCGCAAGGCTTCAGCCCCGAACTTTCCGCAGCTCCGCATAAAGCCAATCTCATCGCCCGCATGAGGTATTCCTCGCATCGAGGGTAGCTACTTCCCGCATCGCCCCGAATTCGCAAATCGCATGGCTACACGGACCGCATGCCCATAAAGGACGACACTAACTCAGAATCTCGTAGCTCCAAGATAGCCCTCGGGACTCGCATGAGGTATTCTCGAATCATAGTCCATCGACTACCGAAGTCTACCCCGCACGGAGGGCATCTTAATCCCTAATCATCTCAAGAGACGAGTGATGTAAAATACTAACACAACAAATTTATCGTTAAGCAACATAAGCACAACAAAGGAAAACCCCTTTACACAACATCACAAGATACTAACACACGTAGATCCTAGCATGTTTACTTATCAATCAACAAGAAAGTATTACAAGGCTATAACAAACAAACACAATAAAGGTATACACACAAGGTACATTAAGCTAACACGTTCGGGTATCTACCACTAAAGTACATCATACATTCAATCATTTAAAAGATCCTTTGCTTTCCCATAAGTCACACAATACCCGTAGTATAAAATAGAGTGATCATTTTTTTTAAATAAACTAAAACACTTACCTTGTAAAATCAAGTAACAACATTATTTTCCAAACGCCCAAGTTTGCCTAATTTCAAATGTTCACGCTTTCTTATTTTAGAAAGGTTTCGTAGTTCATAGTCTTATTCATTTAAGAATATAATTTCTTTTAAAACAACTGAGAAACATAAGTCTTATATGAGTAGATATTCTTGTTTATAACAATCTTATTACAAAGAAATTCGTGATCTAGAAATATCATTTTGTCACATCTTAGCTTCTATGCAGATGGAAGTTTCATCGGTTTTAATAATACTTAATTAGTCAAAACATTTTTATTAACGCCGCAGTTGGTTTGTCGATACACATTCTCGATTTCCAAATCAAGAAACATTCTTAAGCCGCTATACCTAACTTCCCATAAAGCTAGTATAACTCTTAAGTTTTGCAATAACCAAGTATTACTTCTTCTTTCAAAATTATTCAAAATCTTTTGAAATACTTCAAGTTCTTTATTAACACATAACAAGCCGCTTATAGTTCAAATCGCTTACCTTTTAAAGACCACAAGTATTTTCTTACCAACATAAAGTCGTTATAACCAACTTCCCATAAAGCCGTTATAACACTTTATGTTTTAAACCAATCAAATACGCTTAGCACACGTACGCCTACCGCACTACATAGTTCACACATATCATGCTAGAAGAGATAGGAAGAGGTTCACATACCTCGCGATTTAGTATCGACTAATAGCAAAACGCCCAAGTACTTCCAACCGCTCGCTACTCCTTAAGCCAAGCAGATCGCGCCACACGTAGTACTTCAACCTATAAGGCCACAAGGCGCTTTATTAACATTTAGATCTCATCAGAGAACATTCTACCAAAATTCGCAAAGACCTCCCCGCAACAACAGAAATCTCCTCTCTATCGAGGCCGCCACCAAGCCAACCGTGGGGTTATACGCCTAACCCTAACGTACAATTCTACCCACGCACTACTACACAAGTTCATCGTAATACAACCCTATGTAATTACAGCTCAAGATTCTTCTTTAAATTCAGCTTAAGTCGCAAGACATTGCCGTAAGTATTATTCAGCTTAAGTCAAAAGACATTGCCGATAACTACGCTCGCTTCTATATATAGTATACTTTAACTATATATTCTAACAATATGTAATTTCCAATTACAATAGAGGGACAAGATAATTACCTCGATAAGCCCATAATTATCCTAGTTAAAGTCGATCCCGGCAATCGCTTAGCTCCAACTCCGAGCGCCCAACCCGCCTAAACCACCCTTAGAAGTTCTAACCAACTTCTACACAATACTCCAACTGACTATGGAGATTTTCCTAGTGGTTTCTGGTTTTGGACTGACTAAGTATAATAGTATTTCCGGCATTTTCAGATGTATAACCTGAATACAACAAGGTATACTACTAAGGTAATTGGGCATTATAACAATACTTTGAGAGTATTTCTACACCACAAAGGGGTATTATACGAAAGCAACTAGGCAGTGGCACCCCACGCCACACTACTAGAGTGGGGCGCTACTCGGCCAAGGGGGCCTCACGAACTGGGCAGGGGGAGCTCTCAAGACTTAGAGATTTTTTGACGAAGAAGTCTTCAAAGGGAAGCGGGTATTTATAGTCAAGCGAAGGCCAACCAATGGCCAAGATCTCGCCAAGTTGCAAGGCAGTGTAGGCCAAGATTCACCCACGTGTCCTCGACCAACTAACACACAAAATATCCTACCAACTACACCTCCATTTCGGCCCAACTGAGCCCTTACGCCCGCTAACGGAGGGTGCCATGGCTTCTCTGTTGGCACAACACGTTGCCTTCGAAATCCGCAAAATTAAAATGACATAGCCGAAATTTCTACGAAAGCCGTGGAAAACGCTTCGCCGAAAAACGACTCTAAACGTGTTGTGAACAAAATTAATTCGCCAAGCCTTAGTACAAGTTTCAAATTTTCACGCACGCCCCACGCATCGCTATACCCCGTATTTCAGCAGTATGTACGCAAAGGAATACGCATAAAAAGTTTGGTCTTAAAGTTAGGCCTGACGATTTTTTAGGCACAACTCACAAAGCTTAATAGTTTTCCGACTAAACGCTTCCACAGCTTCGTAGAGTAAATTCCGCCATGCCATTTCTAATTTTTATGGATTTTTCCGAGAGACGAAACATTTTGATCAACGGAGGGCTTACACTTGTCACCTCCAATTGACGGACGCGAGGCGCTCATATGGCCGATTGAGTCGCCAACTTGGTCAAGTGGTTGGTAAGATATTTTGTGCGCAAGTCACAGTACACTTGCCCTAATCTCGACCTTACACTTGCCTAGCACTTACAAATCTTGGCCATTGGTTGGCCATCCCTTGACCTATAAATACTTCCTTAAGATGAAGAGTTCTTCATCCACAAATTACTTTCCAAGTCTTGAAAATCCTCCCTTCTCCCTTTGTTAGCCATTTCGCCCAAGCCCTCTTCCCTCTAGCCTAAGTGACCCTCGCCGAGGCTTCCTCCCTAGCCTAGCCGAAATCTACCCCTCCCTTGGTAGAAAAGTTGCCTTCTAGTATTGTTATAATGCCCAAAATACCCTAGCCCAAATCCCTTAGTCCTTGTAGAAGCTGTGAAGAACTTCTAAGGTTGCTCTCGAACTATCTGAGCTGCTCAACTTAGAGCTAAACCTGCTCAGCGACTTCTTTATCTTGGATATTATTGGGCTTATCGAGGTAAATAAACTTACCCTTCTTTATAACTAGAGAATGTATAAGAGAAGTATAAGAATAAGTATAAATACTTAGACGAATATTACGTAGAATCAATCATATCACGCAGAAGGCGGTTTAAAAGAAGAATAATTGAATCAGACTACATAGGATCGCATACAAAGAGAATCATATAACTCACCTGCAGGGTTGTACCGCCCGACTTTCCGTAGAATTGTGAACCCTCCGCTTAGAATGACCTTCAGAGTAGTCTAGACTTTGATAGATGTCTGCGGACTATTATAGGTCGATTCTCCGCGCGACATATTCAACTTGGTGAGGTTTTCACGGTATGTATGTGATTCTTCCTAAAGCATGATATTTTAAATATATATATAGTACGCAGACGCATACGTGTTAATCGAATAATAACTACGCAATGTCTTTCGACTTAAGCCCGATTAATACCTACTGAATGTCTCGCGATTTAAGCCCTAATAATAAAGATCTTAAAAGTCTTTCAAAAGAATTATAACACATGTGAAAGAAGAAGTTAATAGTTGTTTTTTTAAACAAGAAGCTTAAGGGTTATACTAGCTTTATGGGAAGTTAAGTATAACGCTTAAGCTTTATAAAGAGGAACAGCTTTACTTATGTGTTTGATAAAAGACTTGTATTGATTTGAAAGGTATAATAAGATGGTTTTGTAGTAGACATATCAGTGACCCTACGTGTTAGTATCTTGTAACGCCAGGTAAAGAGGTCGGGCCTTACTTACGCTTATGTTGTTTGAACTATAAGTCGTTGTGTTAGTACTATATCACTCACCTCGAGATGATACCGGGTTAAGACGCCTCCGACGCGGGTAGACTCAGCGGTCCGGGACCATGATTCGAGAATACCTCACGCGTCCGTGGGCCTGCGCGAGCTACGAGTTCCGTGTTAGTATGTGGGTTATGCCTCACGCGGCCTATGCGCTATGCGCGACAACGAGTCCAGACGATTCTCGAGGAGTAGCACCCTCGACGCGGGTTATACCTCACGCGCCCACGCGAGTGGCCCATGCGACCGAGTTCAGATTAGGCTAGCGTATCGACGATGCGTGGGCGAGTGGCCCTGCTTTCGATCATTCGCAGCTTCAGACAAGACCTATTACGCTTACCTATTGTTGCTCTTGTTTGTGATGCGGGCACTACGCGCGCTTCTCGTCGTTTCACACATATTTGTAAACCGGTTTTAAAATGATATGTTTTCATTTAAGTACTTACGCTGCATACTTAGTACCTATTGTAATCGACTTCTGGGGCCGCTCATGCCGCAGTGGGCAAGGTGTGCTAGATCCACATCCTGGATCTCTTTGCATTGTGTCGTGAGCTCCATCTTCTCCTGAGGCTCTACTTGCATGATCTCCTCAGATTGGTAGTTTTGTACAAGCCAGGTATGGCGGCCCCGTCCCGCCATAGTTGTTTACTTCAGAGGTCCAGAGTACTATTGTACAGCTGGGATGTAAATCGCAAGACTTGAGTTATATATATTACGCCGAAAGGCAAGCTTTTCATCGATAAACTGCTTCGCTTACTATGTTTCGCCTCGCTTTATATTTCCGCCGTTACTCGATATATGACTACTGGGTGCCCCGCAGGCACCAACACGCCCCGAACGTCGTGACAAAAGTGGTATCGTGAGCGCTTAATCTCTGAAAGTGTCTACGCATCGTATCTAGTAGTTCGACATATCGCGTGCCGCGCACCACACCAATAATCGTGAGGCTATAGGATATTTAGATTGGTTTCATTCTTCTCATTCCGAGATCGCGGCTTAGAGCCGGTTATAGTCGACCTCTAACGATTCCTTTCCTCGAATAGCTTATGCCTCCACGTAAGGGCAACCCGCCCGTGGCGGCAAGGCGCGAGGAGTCGCTAGCAGACACCCAGAGTCACGAGGGCTCGTGCCCGGGCCTATACCAGACGGCGAAGTTCTATGACGCCGCCGCCCCAAAGAGACCACGCACTCCACACCTCCCGCCCCACACCGGGCTGAGGAGTTAGGGTACAAGGAGATGGCCCGCTATTGGCAGAGTTGTGACCAGACACGGCGAGAGGCCGGACGCGCAGCCCAGCTCCAGCCCAGCCTGGGCCGCACCCGTGGTACACCCGAGGCGTATAGTTTGAGACTACGAGATTTCGAGTCAGAGCCCGCCAGAGTTTTACTGTCGAGGCCGATGATGATCCGCAGGAGTTCATCCGCCGCCTTCAGAGGATCACGCGTGATCAAGGCCTCAGAGACAGAGTCCGTGACCTCGGTTCGCGATCGGCCGCGCGGATACCGCAATGATTGGTTTGATTCACGGAGTTATCCCGGAGAGCACGCGCCCTCGCCTACTGGGATGAGTTCTCGCAGGCTTTCTCACTCACTTCTTGCCTCCACAGATATGAGGAGGGCGCTGGCCGATAGATTTTTACCGCCGAGGCGCAGAGGACGACCGCCGTGAGTACAATGTCGAGTTTGATTCATCGCTCGATATGTCCCAAAGATTGCAGCGTATATGAGGATAGGGTGCACCGCCACGCCACCGGCTAGATGATTATATGGCCGAAGTCACGCGGTGTTTTCTCCACCGTACGGACATTACCCAGATGCAGCTCACGCCTGACGCGGCGAGCGCAGAGGTCGACGGTGACGATGACAGCAGCAGGTTAAGCCGTGACGGAGGGTCTTCGTAGCTATCGTGGTGGGCGGCTCAAGCAGAGCCTAGATTTGCACCACGCCTACCAGAGCACTCCGCACCGCCTCAAGACGCCTGGTATTCGAGGCGCACTGTGGCCCTGTGGCTTCAGACGCCCGCAGTAGCAGAGGTATCGCCGACGGACCACCCCAGCAGGCCGATGCAGATCCCATTACGGAAGTGTGGTACTGCTTTTGAGCTTGTTACGCTTGTGGCCAGCAGGTCACTTTGCAGGGATCGTCCGACCGGGGCTACGCGGTAGGCTCACCTTTCGTGTTCGCTGCCGCTTCATCATCTCCTACGCTATCGCCCGAGGCGTGGTACGCACGGGTCGCAGGTCGCGCAGCAGGTCGTGGCTCGTCCTGCTTCTAGCGGTCCTCGAACCGCATTTATGCTTTGTCCACCGACAGATCGTGAGGCCTCACCGATGTCGCCATGTACCTTATCGGGCCGGTTTGACGATATGCTTTGATAGATCCGGTTCTACTGGCCCCATATATCTCCTTGTCGCTAGTAGGATGTGGCAGAGCTCGAGTCCATAGACCCTTTCGAGGCAGCTACGCCACTGGGTGATCTCGGTAGCTCTACGGTATATGAGCTTGTCTGCGACCATTTACACCGTCCGCACCTAGCCGACTGACAGAGTTGAGATGATTGACTTCGACGTGATTACGGGACGGATTGGCTAGCTTGCTACGCCAATGTATCGCAGAGAGAGAGTAGTACGTTCCAGCTCTCGAGGAGCCATTGTCGAGCGGGATGAGCACCAGACGCCGGTGGTAGGTTTATTTCTACCTCAAGGCTAGAAGATGCGTAGGCGGGTATATCTACCATCTCGCTCGTGTTTGATACCGAGGCCGCAGCCGCATTTTCGCCACCCCAGAGTCGAGAGTTCCTGCACGCAGTTTCCTGCACGACCTTCCCGTATCCTCCCGAGAGGAGATTGAGTTTTGTATAGACATTAGCTGCACACCGCCTATTTCCATTCCGCCATACGTAATGACACCGCCGAGTTGAGAGAGTCAAGGATCAGCTTAGGGATTTGGAGAAGCGGCTTCATCGTGCCTAGTGTTTCACCCCGGGAGCGCTGCATTGTTCGTGAAGAAGATGACGACGCCGCGCACGTGGTTGACTACAGCCGAACAAGGTGACCATTAAGAATGATACCCCTTCCTGTGATTGATGATTTGTTCGACCAACATGGCGCGAGATGTTTTTCCAAGATCGATCTACGGCCGCTATCATCAAAGTAGTCGAGAGCGGATGTCCCTAGATCGCATTCGTGACCCAGACGCATTACGAGTTCGTGGTCATGTCTTTGGGTCGACCAATGCTCCGCAGCTATGGATTTGATGAACCGAGTGTTCAAACCATTTTTGACACGCTTGTAATAGTGTTCATTAATGATATCTTGGTTTATTCTCGCCAGAGTGCGAGCACGCGAGTATTCGGCGATCGTGGCCGACAGCTTCTCCGATCGCAGCCAGACGCCAAGTTTTCCAAACGTGAGTTTTGCTGACTTCGGCATGCTTCGCATATTGTCGGGCCGATGGCATTCGAAATGGATACGCCAAGATCGAGGCGCCAGACTTGCCTAGACCTACTACTCCGGCTGCAGGTTCGCAGCTCGGGCCTCGCAGATATTATCACGTTCGTGGAGAAGTTTGCTTCTATCTCTCGCATTCATTGACCAGCCGACTCGTAAGGCGCAAGTTTCGCGGATCGATGCTTGCGAGCGTGGTTTCCAGCTGTCGAAAGAGAGATCGACGACCGCCTCGCTTCTTACTTCCGCAGGTCCAGACGGTTATGTTGTGGTATCGTGACGCGCGCATCGTTGGGACGTGGTTGACGCAAAGATGGTAGAGTTATAGCGCACGCATCCCGACACCTAAGAAACACGAGAGGAACTACCCCACCCATGATTTGGAATCGCGCAGTGATTCACGCCAAGATCCGAGGCACTATTTGTAATGGGTTCACGTGGATATTTATACGTACCACAAGAGCCTCCAAGATATCTTCACCGCAGGAGCCGAACTTACGATGCAGACGCGTGGTTAGAGTCGCTAAGGATTACGATGTTGATATCCCGCATCACCCTAAGGCCAATGTCAGGCGTATGCCTTAGTCGTAGGTCGACGGGGAGCCTATCGACGCGCAGAGCAGGCGGACATGGTTCGTGATTTGCACCGCTTAGCGAGCCTCGTGTCCGCTTGATTGATTCCGATAGCAGGGTTAGAGTTCGCGAGGTTGTCGCAGTCTTCCATCGCCGGCGAGGTAAGAGGCAACACTCGAGGATCCAGCTTTGATTCGACATCGCGATACGCCTCTTCGCAGGCGCGGTCCCGAGGTAGCACCACGGGTGCTAAGGTCGAGGGCGTGTCAGGTGTTCCGTGATGTTTCGTGACTTCGCAGCAGGTTCTGGGAAGCACACGCTACAAGCATTTCTATCCATCCGTGGTCGACCAAGATGTACCACGACCTTAGATCCGTGGTATCGTGGTATGGTCAAGAGGACGCTGCAGAGTTCGTAGCTCGCCCGTGGTTGTCGCAGCGAAGGCAGAGCACTGCAGACCGTGGTTTGTTACAGCGATAGAGATCCCGACTGGAAGCCGAGGTAATCAACACGGACTTCATCACGTGATTACCTCGCACTCGCAGGAGACATGATTCTATACGGGTTATCGTCGACAGTCGACTAAATCAGCCCACTTTCTTCCCGTCAGACGACTTTTCTACCGAGGATTATGCCGCACTTTACATCCGAGAGATCGCCGATCGCATGGAGTCCCTACTCGATCATATCGCATGCAGGAGCCCGCTTTACGCCAACTGGAGGTCCTTCCAGGGGTTTAGTGGACACAGTGAGCCCGAGCATCGCATTTCATCCACGCATGCACTGACAGCAGAGCGCACTATCCGCACTTCGAGGATATGCCGCGAGCCCGTGTTATCGACTTCTGGTAGTTGGGAGGATCATTTGCCTCTAGTTGAGTTCACAGATAATAATAGCTACCACCCAAGATTCGGGACGGCGCCTTACGAGGCCTTGTATGAGGAAGTGCAGACGCCTATAAAGTTGGTTCGACGTGGGCGAGGCACTGGGGACCAGATTTGGTGCAACAGCAGTGATAAGGTGAAACTTATCCGAGGGCGCTATCGACACCGCAGTCGCATGGTCGATGCAGATCATCGCCGCCGACATCCGAGTTCGCAGCTGACGATTGGGTTTTCTCGGCGCCACCCACGGCGGCGGTGTGATGAGATTCGGAAGAAGGGGAAACTCACCAAGGTACATCGGCCGCTTCGATTGTCCGCAGGTAGGCGTTGCTTGCGAGTTGGATCTTCCGTCCGACCCGAGGCGCGCATCCTGTTTCACGCTTACGCCGGCGAGATGTATCGGGATCCATCTAGGTACATCCGATTGACGATGTCCAGTGACCGGGGGTTATCGATGGTGAGATTCCCATAGCGATAATCGATCGCCGTGTTAGCGCCCGCGACGGCGGACGGGCTTCCACAAAGTCTCGGGCGAAGGAGCTCAGTGGAGATGACGGGAAGCCGGCGAGGACATGAGGCGTAAGTATCCTCACCTATTCCCCACACCTCCGTAATTCACTTTCCTACTTGTAAATCTTCATTATCGCTTATGCCTAAGTGTTGTTTTACGGCCGCGTGGCTTTTGCAAACTGCTTAAGTTTTGAAGAACCTTATCGTTATCCGTTTGGGGAAGGAACATTCGACGAATGTTTCTGCGAGGGGAGAATGTTATACCTCGTATTTGCAGTATGTACGTAAAGGAATACGCATAAAAGTTTGGTCTTAAAGTTAGGCTCGACGATTTTTTTAGGCACAACTCACAAAGCTTAATAGTTTTCCGACTAAACGCTTCCACGCCAGAGTAAATTCCGCTATGCCATTTCTAATTTTTGGCGGATTTTTCCGAGAGACGAAACATTTGACTAACGGAGGGCGACACTTGTCACCCTCCAATTGATGGACGCGAGGCTGCTCATATGGCCGATCGAGTCGCTAACTTGGTCAAGTGGTTGGTAAGATATTTTGTGTGCAAGTGGCTAGTACACTTGCCCTAATCTTGACCTTACACTTGCCTAGCACTTACAAATCTTGGCCATTGGTTGGCCATCCCTTGACCTATAAATACCCCCTTAAGATG
The DNA here is from genome assembly GCA_029844215.1 of Przewalskia tangutica. Classification (NCBI taxonomy): domain Eukaryota; kingdom Viridiplantae; phylum Streptophyta; class Magnoliopsida; order Solanales; family Solanaceae; genus Przewalskia; species Przewalskia tangutica. The sequence goes on along the minus strand of CM056736.1, from coordinate 63,140,069 downwards.
AAGAGTTCTTCATCCACAAATTACTTTCCAAGTCTTGAAAATCCTCCCTTCTCCTTGTTAGCCATTTCGCCCAAGCCCTCTTCCCCTCTAGCCTGTGACCCTCGCCGAGGCTTCCTCCCTAGCCTAGCCGAAATCTACCCCTCCCTTGGTAGAAAAGTTGCCTTCTAGTATTGTTATAATGCCCAAAATACCTCAGCCCAAATCCCTTAGTCCTTAGTGTGTCACAAGAACTTCTAAGGTTTCTTGAACTATCTGAGCGCTCAACTTAGAGTTAAACCTCGCTCAGCGCACTTTTATCTTGGATATTATTGGGCTTACCGAGGTAAATAAACTTACCCTTCTTTTATAACTAGAGAATGTATAATCGTAGAAGTATAAGAATAAGTATAAATACTTAGACGAATATTACGTATCGTAATTGAATCATATCACAAAGGGCGGTTTAAAAGAAGAATAATTGAATCAGATTACATAGACTGCTTACACAAGAGACTCATATAACTCACCTGCAGGGTCATACGCCCGACTTTCCGTAGAATTGTGAACCTCCGCTTAGAATGACCTTCGCAGTAGTCTAGACTTTGATAGATGTCAGTGACTATTATAGTCGATTCTCTCAGGCACATATTCAACTCAAGTGAGGTTTTCACGGTATGCATGTGATTCTTCCTAAAGCATGATATTTTAAATATATATATAGTACTAGACGCATACGTGTTAATCGAATAATAACTACGAATGTCTTTCGACTTAAGCTCGATTAATACCTACGGCAATGTCTCATGACTTAAGCCCGAATAATAAAGATCTTAAAAAGTCTTTCAAAAGAATTATAACACAAGAAAGAAGAAGAATAGTTGTTTTTTTAAAACAAGAAGTTTAAGTGGTTATACTAGCTTTATGGGAAGTTACATAACGCTTAAGCTTTATAAAGAGGAACATTTACTTACGTGTTTGATAAAAGACTTGTATTGATTTCAAAGGTATAATAAGATGGTTTTAAAGTAGTAGACATATCATGTGACCCTACGTGTTAGTATCTTGTAACGCCAGGTAAAAAGGTCACTTTACTTATGCTTATGTTGTTTGAACTATGTCGTTGTGTTAGTACTATATCACTCACCTCGAGACGATACCGGGTTAAGTCGTCCGACGCGGGTAGACTCAGCGGTCCGGGACCATGATTCGAGAATACCCTACGCGGTCCGTGGGCCGGCGCGGTTACGAGAGTTCCGTGTTAGTATGCGGGTTATGCCTCACGCGGCCTACGCGCTACGCGACAACAAGTCCAGTGACGACGCCGAGGAGTAGCACCCTCGACGCGGGTTATACCTCACGCGCCCACGTGAGGCCTACGCGACTCGAGTTCAGATTAGGCTAGCGTATCGACGATGCGGGCGAGTGGCCCTGCTTCGATCATTCGCAGCCTCAGACAAGACCTATTACGCCACCTATTGTTGCTTTGTTTGTGGATGCTGCACTACGCGCGGCTTCTCGGTTGTTTCACACATATTTGTAAACCGGTTTTAAAATGATATGTTTTCATTTAAGTACTTACGCTGCATACTTAGTACCATTGTAATCGACTTCTTCGGGCCGCTCATGCCGCAGGTGGCAAGCAGTGCTAGATCCACATCCTGTGATCTCTTGCATTGGTGTCGTGAGCTCCATCTTCTCCGAGGCTCTACTTTCGCATGATCTCCTGTATCGTAGGTAGTTTTGTACATAGCCAGGTATGGCGGGCCCCGTCCCGCCATAGTTGTTTACTTCAGAGGTCCAGAGTACTATTGTAGCTTGGGATGTAATCGCAAGACTTGAGTTATATATATTACGCCGAAAGGCAAGCTTTTCATCGATAAACTGCTTCGCTTTACTATGTTTCGCCTCGCTTTATATTTCCGCCGTTACTCGATATATGACTACTGGTGCCCCAGAAGGCACTACCACGCCCTAACGGGTCGTGACACGCATATACTCAAAATACGGTATAACATTCTCTCTCCTTAGAAACATTCGCCCGAATGTTCCTTATAAGTCTCAAACAAACGCCGCCAAGATAGTCTTCACTACTATACTTACGAACAATCTCGCCATACCGCACTCGTAAATACTTACATCAAAGTCCACGAGGAAACACCTCTAATCATCACCACAAACACTCTTCACCGGTCTAAAATATACTTCCTTCGTGACCTTCTCTTTACAAAAGAAATGATCACATCTACGCCCGCCATACATGCTCGCTTCTCTCTTTACTCGTCAGATACCACTTTGTCACTTTGCTCGAGGCATTAACCTTCTCCCGATCTAACAAATGGTACCACTTTTGTCACTTTGTCGCGAGCCTTGCTCCGACGACCCAACAAATGGTACCGGTCGCTGACCCTCGAGGTCGCCGTGACACTCAACTCTTACCACATTCTCGATACGGCCAGCTTCAAGACTCGGTTACTATCTCTAACGCGTCATCATTAATCGAACACTCGATGGATTCTCCGATACTTTCCGATCATAACAATACGTAAAGATCGACGATCGCTTCCTAAGCTCGGACGCAAAAAGCTATCATATAGGCAACCCGCCTATCCTTCACATGAACTCGTGCGGCCCAAAGTAACACGCTAAGTTCCTCTCATACCAAAACTCGCCACACCATAACCACAAACCGGAACAAGCTCAACCAATCGCTCAACCTTGCCAACATCGAACCAATCGATCAAGAACTTACACTTCCGCCTCTACAAGGCTTCATAAGGCGATATCCGAACACCGAAATGGTAGCTTAAACACTTCTCCACAGAGACAACAATCCCTACGACTACCTCGAGATACACACACCGCCCGAGGGCTTAACGCGATTCGAGACTCACCGAAGTTCCTAACCTTGCTCGCAAAACCTCCGTAAAAGAAGCACCAGAACTGGCTCCACTGTCTGTCTTATGGTGTAGGTAGGCACCTCGTGCAGCCCTACAACCTTTCTGAGAACTCAACACACCGAGCAAACGGCCCCGATCAAGAACACGACGGGCTGCTTCATCGCCCGACTCACCGGTCGAACGCATCCACGAACTCGCTCACGTTAACTAAACTGGGCCTAACATCCTCACAACCCTAACACAAGGCGACCACCACAACCTGACCCCACCACCAACCTACCGCTGGTTGACCCGCAACGTGGCCTCAACCCGACCCGCAACGCCGCACAATACCAGCTCCCGATCCTAACAATCTCACTAATCACGCTTTCAAAACCTAGCGGTCTTCTTAGCTCAACTACCCCCTTTCATTCCACACTACCAGGACCTATCCCAACATAACTCACGCACTATGCACTTCCGATAAGTGGTCAAACATAACACTACACCTTTTCTCGAGACGGCCTCACCTCTAAGGTCTTTACGCAAAAAGCTCTAAGGCTCACACCTTCTCTATCCCCAAAATCTTACTCTGCTAAACAACCATGATCTAATCACGACTAACACACCGCTATCGTAACATAGCACTTAAGGTATACTCACCTTATCACACATACCGATCTCTGAGGGTTAAAGATATATCTATATCTATCGCTTCACTCCTTAGTCGTTCTAATCAAACTCGCCACGCAGGCTCATAGCTACGGAAGATGACGAACTACCCACCGATCTCGGCTAAGTCCTCCTACAAGTGACACCCCATCGACATCAGACCGACGGTCGTAGGTACAACAAGTATTAACTAAAAGACGACATTCCCTGAACGACGCTCGCCACATCGGAACCTAAGCCCCGAGTTCTCGACCAACTCCCGCACACCCAACGCCCCAAATTGCGGAAGACCACTGCGACCGGGCGAGGTGCATATCTAATCTGGCCGCGAGGCGACTCGCCGAAAGTTACCAGCGACTCGCCGCTCGCCCTCTCCCCGCCCTTGTTAACCCAGAAATCTCTACGCTTGGCTCGCCGCGCATAAGCCCGCATACGTGCCATGCTCAAGCCTTCAATCAAGAATTACTTTGCACAACCTCTCTTAGATAGTCATCAAGACCCGCGGGTACATCGGTATACTCTCCGTAGCCACATCCATACTAGTAATGTGGTCGCCTTCTTTGCACTCTATATTCATCGCTCTGGCCGTGGAATCAAGCGTTCAAATATCATGGCCGCAGCTGGAACCGCCACGCCGTACAAACTCGCTGGGCAGTGACGCCGCAAAACTCCCCGAACGAAGCACTACCCTAGGTAATGATCGGGCTGCGCCCTCGCCACCCTCCGAACTCTACTCGCAGCCTCCCGCCGCTTGCCCTCCCGGCCCGGTTGCCCTACGCGAGGCATAACGGTAAGGGAAAGAAATACGTCAGAGGGTCCAACTTACAACACAGCTCTAAGGCACGATCTCAGAGTGAGAAGAATAGAAACCAATCCTAAATACCCTATAGCCTCCTGATTATCGTGGTGCACAACACACCGATAATCAAGACTTCATCGGATACGGTCTCAGACACTTTCCGAGGATTAATCGCCTCGATACCACTTTTGTCACGATTCGATTCCGCCCGCGGATCGTGTCTTACCTCGCACCCTAGTGATACAACATCGTAGTAATCTGGAACTTAAACGATACAAGACATATTATGAAATATGAAACAATAACTGAGAAAACTCGCTTTTCAAGATATATGTAAATAACAACTTTTTCAACATGAACGCTTTAACTTTTTACAAACCCCGCCCACAACAAGATTTATGCACTTACGAATGATATGATAACAACGACGGACAGGTTCGCCATACCCCGAACGTAAGCACCTACAACAACAGTGGACTATACCAAGACAAGCCTCCGAGAAACGGAGCTTTCCCAAGCGCCGAATCAGACTCCTAAGAGCGAGGATCAACGATCGTGTATCTTTACTCGCGCAGATGAACGCACTTCAAGGAGGTCGATAACAAAAATTTGAGTATGTGAAATCAAAATATCAGAAATGAAATCATAGCAGCTATATAAAGCAGAGACATGTATGATAACAAAACTACAAGCTCACAATAAACAAGCAAATATATCAAGTCGTGACTCACGCCTCAAGTCATCACTCAAATATAACAACGGGTCTCACGCCCACAATATCAATCACGCCCGTGGAATACCTTCCTCACCGCGGCAGCTTATGATATAAAAGCACCAAGGAACACACATGAACACCGTGTCCCACCTGTACATAATGAAAACGCATGGTAAGTACGAAGGCATAGCCGACTACTAACACCCACGCACTCAACAAGGTCATGAATCAGATTATAAGATCCGCCTGCATCATTACATGATCAAAGCCGCCACTTGCCCGCAAAGATCTAATGCGCGCGCTAGCCCCGAACTTTCCGCAGCCTCCCATAGGCCAATCTCATCGCCCGCATGAGGTATTCCCCGCATCGAGGGTAGCTACTCCCAAGATCGCCCCGACTTCGCACCGCATGGCCACATGGACCGCATGCCCATAAAGGACGACACTAACTCGAACTCAGAGTTCAAGATAGCCCTCGGGACTCGCATGAGGTATTCTCAATCATAGTCCATCGACCCGCCCGAAGTCTACTCCCAGACGGAGGGCTTTAATCCCTAATCATCTCAAGAGATGAGTGATGTAAAATACTAACACAACAATTTATCGCTACAACATAAGCACAACAAAGGAAAACCCCTTTACACAACATCACAAGATACTAACACACGAAGATCCTAGCATGTTTACTTATCAATCAACAAGAAAGTATTACAAGGCTATCACAAACCAACACAATCAAGTTATACACACAAGGTAATTTTAAGCTAACAAGTTCGTATCTACCCTAAAGTACTTCATACATTAAATCTTTTAAAAGATCCGTTGTTTTCACATAAGTCACACAATACCCGTAGTATAAAATAGAAATGATCTTTTTAAATAAACTAAAACACTTACCTTTGTAAAATCAAGTAACAACATTATTTTCCAAACGCCCAAGTTTGCCTAATTTCAAATGTTCACGCTTTATTTTAGAAAGGTTTCGTAGTTCATAGTCTTATTCATTTAAGAATATAATTTCTTTTAAAACAACTGAGAAACATAAGTCTTATATGTGAGTAGGATATTCTTGTTTATAACAATCTTATTACAAAGAAATGTGATCTAGAAATATCATTTTGTCTCATCTTAGCTTCTATGCAGATGAAGTTTCATCGTTTTAATAATACTTAATTAGTCAAAACATTTCCTTTTATTAACGCCGCAGTTGGTTTGTCGACACATTCGATTCAAATCAAGAAACATTCTTAAGCCGCTATACCTAACTTCCCATAAAGCTAGTATAACTCTTAAGTTTTGCAAAACCACGATACTTCTTCTTTCAAAATGATTCAAAATCTTTGAAATACTTCAAGTTCTTTATTAACACATAACAAGCCGCTTATAGTTCAAATCGCTACCTTTTAAAGACCACAAGTATTTTCTACCAACATAAAGTCGTTATAACCAACTTCCCATAAAGCCGTTATAACACTTTACGTTTTAAACCAATCAAATACGCTTAGCACACGTACGCCTACCGCACTACATAGTTCACACATATCATGCTAGAAGAGATAGAAGAGGTTCACATACCTCGCGACGAGTATCGACTAATAGCAAAACGCCCAAGTACTTCCAACCGCTTCGCTACTCCTGCCAAGTAGATCGCGCCACACGTAGTACTTCAACCTATAAGGCCACAAGGCGCTTATTAACATTTAGATCTCATCAGAGAACATTCTACCAAAATTCGGCAAAGACTCTCCTCCCCGCAACAACAGAAATCTCCTCCTCTATCGAGGCCGCTACCAAGCCAACCGTGGGTTATACGCCTAACCCTAACTGCACAATTCTACTCCACTGCACTACCACACAAGTCTATCGTAATACACCCTATGTAATTACAGCCAAGATTCTTCTTTAAATTCAGCTTAAGTCGCAAGACATCGCGTAAGTATTATTCAAAGCTTAAGTCAAAAGACATTGTCGATAACTACGCTCGCTTCTATATATAGTATACTTTAACTATATATTCTAACAATATGTAATTTCCAATTACAATAGAGGACAAGATAATTACCCCGATAAGCCCATAATTATCCTAGTTAAAGTCGATCCCGGCAATCGCTTAGCCCAACTCCGAGCGCCCAACCCGCTCTAAACCACCCTTAGAAGTTCTAACCAACTTCTACACAATACTCCAACTGACTATGAGATTTTCCTGTGGTTTCTGCTTTGGACTGACGGAAGTATAATAGTATTTCTGGCATTTTCAGATAGTATAACCTTAGAATACAACAAGGTATACTAATGTAATTGGGCATTATAACAATACTTTTGAGAGTATTTCACACCACAAAGGGGGTATTATACGAAAGCAACTAGGCAGTGGGCACCCTACGCCACACTACTAGGAGTGGCGCTACTTCGCCAAGTGGCCTCACGAATGGAGGGGAGCTCTCAAGACTTAGAGATTTTTCGATGAAGAAGTCTTCAAAGGAAGCGGTATTTATAGGTCGGCGGAAGGCCAACCAATGGCCAAGATCTCGCCAAGTGCAAGGCAAGTGTAGGCCAAGATTCACCCACGTGTCCTCGACCAACTAACACACAAAATATCCTACCAACTACACCTCCATTTCGGCCCAACTGAGCCCTTACGCCCGCCAATGGGAGGTGCCGTGGCGCCTCTGTTGGCTCCAACACGCTTCGCTCTCTAAAAATCCGCAAAAATTAAAAATGACATAGCCTAAATTCCTCACGAAAGCCGGAAAACGCTTCGCCGAAAAACGACTCTAAACGTGTTGGAACAAAATTAATTCGCCAAGCCTTAGTATAAGTTTCAAATTTTCACGACGCCCCACGCATATACCAAAATACGGTATAACAAGCGCAGGACTCGTGTTCGTGTGTCGCGTTATCATATCATACATCGCGGCATGGCGAAGGTATTCCACGCCCGTTGATGTATAGGCGCGAGACCCATAATTATAGTCAGTAATGACTGGAGGCGCGAGACCGACTTGATATAATCAAGTATGTTGTATCGTAGTTTGGTTATCATACATGTCTCCCGCTTATATAGACTATTATGATTTCATTTACGATTTACGCCACATACTGTACCGCTGCATCGACCTCCTTCGGGCCGCTCACGCCGCAGTGAGGTACATCTACCGCCGATCCCCGCTTAGATCACATTTCAACAGATTGAGCCCGCCTTCCTGAGGCTTATCTTTGGGCATGTTACCCTCGAGTCCAGTAGATCTTGTACATTCGTGGTACGGGCGGCCCCGTCCCGCCATAGTTGTCGTGAAAATCTTAGGTCCAGAGTAATCGTCATGGGTTGTAAGGATTGTAGAATCGCTCAAATGTCTATTTATACATATGTTAAAAGGCAACCATTTTAGTTGGCCTATTTTCTTTATCTCGATCCATGTCTATTCGTTTAAGTCTTATTTCCGACGGTTTTTCTCTCGATGTTGTATCACTAGCGCGTTCGGTAAGGCATCAGCCACGCCCGGTTCCGTGACAACTGCTTGATTTGTACACGTGGTTACAGTGCACAATTTGAGATACTTGTCCGGTCATTTCTCGTATCTGGTGCTCGCAGATAGCTCGAGATACTTGCCTCGGCCATATCTCGGAGACTCAGAGGCTATGGCACGCTCACAGCGGTACTTGCCGCCTCGCCCAATGCGGGCTAGCTGATCCGCAGTTGGCTTCGCATTTGCCCGTGGAAGCGGATATGACTAGCTTTGAACGGTAGCTGCGCATCTACCGGCCCGACGGCTGACGACGCAGCGATCTAGTGTTCGTGTTCACATACGGTGTTGCTTTACATCATGCATCGCGGCAGTGGAGAATGAAGTTCCACGCATGAGTGATATTACGGGCGCGAGACCCATAGTTATGCGCGAGTGATTATTCGGGATACGCGCCCCTTACTTGGCATAACTGCTTATTTATCGCAAAATGGTTTTATAAAATGATGAAATGTGATTTCATTACGCATTTTCGCCTACATACTTGGTAATTTGTATCACCTTCGGGCCGCTCATGCCGCAGAGATACACCGCTTGTCGATCCTCGCCATAGATCGCAGCCTGGAAGCTCCGCTTCTCCAACGCTTATCTTGCATATACCCGTCATTGTGTGTACTTGTACATTCGTGGTATGGCGGCCCCGCCCCGCCATAGTTGTTGTTACATTCTCAGAGGTCCTGTAGTAGTCACAAGTGTGGTTGTAAAGGATTTTAATCTGCTCAGCTTATATGATATATACGGGCGTGACCGCTTGCTGGCCGCCTGCTTTCTTACGTTGTCTCTGTTTCCGCGAACTTTATTTCCGCTGATTTTCTCTCGATGTTGTTATCACCAGGTGCCCGGTAAGGCATCGCGCCGCCCTAGATCGGTCGTGACAAAAGTGGTATCGTGAGCGCTAATCCTCTGAAAGTGTCTACGCATCGTCTATAGTCTGATTATCTGCGGCACCACATCTATAATCGTGAGGCTACAGGATATTTAGGATTGGTTTCCATTCTTCTCACTCGAGATCGTGCCTGTAGCCGTTATAAGTCGACTCCCTGACGCATTCGTGATGTACGCTTATGCTCGCGAAGGCAACCAGGCCCGTATAGGCAAGGCAAGGAGGAGCTACGAGCTGAACACGTAGGTCATGAGGCACAGCCCGGTCATTACCGAGATAGTACTCCTCGACGACGAAGTTTTACGACGCCGCTAGCTCCAAAGCAGAAGCCAGAGCGGCAGCAGCTTCACGAGGCCACGATACCGAGCCTCCGCCCACAACTAGAGCCGAGGATACGAAGTTCGTGAGACGGCCCGCCATTAGCGAGGTCGCGGCATCGGAACGAGGACGACGGAGCCGGTGGTTCCGGCAGTAAAGCTGATTCACCCTAGATCCAAAGAGTCCGAGACTTCGGATTTCTTGAGTCGCGCCGCGTAGTTCTACGGATGTGAGTCCGAGATGATCCTCACGGTGTCGCTAGTTGGGAGATTGTTACGCTGCGACAGGCCATTTGGTGAGAGTTGTCCACTGCAGGTACGGATGCAGAGACTCACTTTCTGGATCGTGGTCGTTCATCACCTTCTATAGAAGGCACTCGCAGGCGTGGTTATGGTTGTGAGCGACAAAGATGGCGGGCAAAGAGTTACAGAGATACCTTTAGCCCCAAGACTTGGTTAAGTTGTTATGGCTGGTACGTGGAAGTGCCATACTGATAGCATCAGGTTAAGTGTGACTTAGAGAACATGATAGTCAAGAGGTAAGTTCAGGGCAATGAAGGTGTGAACCTTAGAATATTATACGTGGAGACCTTAGACGCGAGGCCGCCTCGAGTAAAAAAAAAAAAATTTGTTTACGATTGACCTTTTCGGAGTGCATAGTATACGAGGGGTATAATTGTGTGACAAGTCCCCGAGTGGTGTGAATTATAAGAGAGTAGTTAATCTAAGAAGACCACTAGGTTTTCGTGGACTTGACAGCGATTGTTCGGATCGGGGAACGAGAGAGTTCGGAGCGAAACGGGCCGCCGAGGCAAGATCGCGGTCAACCCAGAGTCTGCTGGGGTGGGGTCAATTTGTGGTGATCCCGCCAGTGATTGGGTCACGAGGGTGCTAGGCCCAAGTTTAGGTAACCATCAGACGGGTTCGTGGACGCTGCTCGACTGAATCGATCGCAAGGCCGAATGGACTTAGATGAAATTGAAACTATTAAGATTACCAAGTTTGGAGGTAGTAACTCAAGGGTTTTGGAAATTGAAGCGTAATCAAGCTGGTGGAACGTATGTAGAGTTCGTGTTCGAGCGGCACGACGCAGTAAGAACAGGTCGAATACGCTACATGAAGTAAGATTATTTTTCGCGAGGCGAAAGCAGCGGAATATCTTAGACCACGGGTGGGAGCTTTTTGTGAGATTAGAGGTATTTCCTCGCTGGTTTGGATTTGAGTTTTGCGCACATGTTATATTCTCGCCAGCCGTGGTATGACGGTTGTAAGTATAAGAATTGAGACTATACCGCAACACGATCGATTAGAGGTTGTATGAACATTCGGACGAATGTTTCTAAGGGAGATTGTTATACCCCGTAGTTCCGTGGTATGATGTGAGGACGCACGCACGAGAATACGCGTAAAAATTGGAAACAAGAAAGACGCGATTTTTCGACTAAAAGTTTCCGTTTTGTGAAGGAAAAAGGTTCGTTGACGGGAATTGATTCCAGATTTGGTATTTGGGCTTCTTGGATTATATTAGAATTATGAGATTTTATTTTCTGAAAGTGGTCACGGCCCACGGAGAAATTTACTTTCATGGGGCCCACTTTGTTTTTAAGGTTTCCGATATTTTGGATATTTTCTAAGACGAAATATTTTGATGAGTCGGGGCTTACACGTGTCACCCCCATGTGGCACCTTGGTCGAATGGCGACGTTGGCTAGACACTCGTCCTCGTCGAATGACGCAATGTCGCAAGCCACTTGTCTTGAAGCTGGCCATGTGGTATGGTGGGACCCACACACACATGGCCCAATCTTGACCACCCACTTGCTTAGATCTTCGACCCTTGAATTCTCTATAAATACCCTCATCGCAAAGAGTAATTTCATCCACACTTAAGCTTTCCAAAGCAAAATATTTTTCCTCCCTTTGTAGTTGATTTTCGTCCCCTCCCCTCTTGAGTGGAAATACTTTGAGTATTGTAGTATAATCCCAAATACCTTAGCCTAGTATCCCTAGTAGTATTCCAAAGTTATTTCAATACTAGAGCCCTAAATACTACTTTATTCCAATAGTCGCAAAGTGAAACCCTAGAAAATCTTCCTAGCTTGGTTGAAGTGTTTAGAGAAGTTGTTTAGAAACTTCTAAGGGTTGCTTGGAGCGGTTGAGCGTAAGGAGTTTGGAGCCAAACGCTGCTCGTGATCGACTTATAAACTTGGATAATTTTGGGCTTATCGAGGTAATGATCTACGCCCCCTATCAGAGTGGATATTACATGTCAGAGTAGTTATACTTGAGTATATTATATTGAAGGATGTTTATAAAGGATTGAATCAGATTTACATTGACTGCATTTCATGAGACTTATGTAGTATTATTGTGAAGTTAGAATTGAACACGCCCTAGACGGTAATCCCCGGGAGTTGTTGTCCGGTAGCGCCTCGCAGTGAGGAGATTTACGTGATAATGGAGGAGGTGCGCCAATTTTCCGTAGAATAGGAACCGCTTGCTTAGATTATGCTACGAAGAGAACTAGAGATTGATAGATATATTGTGGTTATTATAGGTGGATCTTCTACGCGCATACTCGACTTGGCCAGTGGTTTAAGCCAAAAAGGTATGTGATTCTTCCTATACTCTGAGCACGATTGTTGTAACTATATAGTACAGCAGACGACGCAGGTGAAATGAATTTTGTTTGCTTAAAACATAAAGTGTTATAATGGCTTTATGGGAAGTTAGTTATAACGACTTTATGAAGATAAAAGAAAGATTTGGTTTGACAAGAAACGAATTGATTTTGAAAGTTAAGAGACTTGATCTTGAAAGATAAGAGACTTGACTTATAACGACTTGTTTTCTGAAAAGGAGAAGTAACTTGCTTTAAGTATAGGTTACTTGTTTTGAAAAGAGTGTTAATTGGGTTTTAAAAGAGTATACTTGATGTTGTTTCAAAAGAAAAGCACTTGGTTTAAAAGCATGAGTAATCGATTTTAAAAGCCTTGTAAAGATTTTTACGGCGTGAAGTAATTTGGTTATAAAAGTAAAACGGCTTTCTTTATATACTACGAGTATTAGTATCGTGGCTTTTACGTAATAAGAGGTCTTTTGAAAGAAGGAAAGCACGCTGAACTTGTCTATGCTCATTGTGATAGCTTTGTTGTGCAAGTGTTTGATTTTGTGCCACCGCGTTCTCGGGAGGGCTATCCGATTGATTGCTTGACATACCGATACGCTGACGGTCCACGAGCATGCGCCCACTTGAGTATTATCTTGTTATTTTCGGACACGCCGACGCTGACGGATGATCCACGCACGCGCCCAAAGAGGACGGTTTCATGACCACGCTTCGAGGTAAGATGCCGGGCATCCACTCATCGCGAGGGTTTTGTTATTTGTCCACGGATCGCTAATCCATGAAGCTTGCCGCGACGCAGCGATCACGGCTTGATTTGTACACGTGGTTACAGCACACTTGAGATACTTGTCCCGGTCATTTCTCGCATCGCAAAGTTCGTAGATAACTCGAGATACTTGCCCTGGCCATATCTCGCGAGATCGCAGGCTACGGCACGCTCGCTGCGGTACTTGCCTCGCCGCTTGCGGCTAGCTTTGATCCGTAGTTGCTTCCGCATTTCGGCCCATGAAGCGGATATGACTAGCTTGGAACCGGTAGTGGGCGATTCTACTGCCCGACGGCTTGACGACGCAGCAGATCTAGTGTTCGTGTTCACATACGGGTGTTGTTTTACATCATGTACCACGCAGTGAGGAATGAGTTCCACGCATGAGTGATATTATAGGCGTGAGACCCATAGTTATGTGCAGTGATTATTCGGGATACGCGCCCCCTTACTTGGCATAATCACATTTATCGCAAAATGGTTTTATAAAATGATGAAATGTGATTATTACAAGATTAGCCATACATACTGTACTGTTGTATCGATTTTCTTTTCGGGCAAGCGTCATGCCACGTAGAGGTACACCGCTTGTCGATCTCGCCATAGATCGCAGTCAGCCATTGGAAGCTCCGCTTCTCCAAGGCTTATCTTTTGCATAGTCCCGCTATCAGAGGTACTTGTACATTCGTGGTATGGCCCCGCCCCATAGTTGTTGTTACATTCTGAGGAACAGAGTTGTCACGCACCGATCCCGAACGTGATCGTGCCTTACCCCGCACCCTAGGATACATACATCGTAGTAATCTGAATACAAAACAATACATGGAACAATATGAAATGCGAAACAGCTTTATCTCGAGAAAATTTCTTCTGATATATATATATAATCTTGAATAGCTACATCCTTACAAACCTCGCCTACACAAGATTACTGCACTTCTAAGAGTTTGTATACAACATGACGACAGTGGCTCGCCATACCTCAATGTACAAGTACCTACTGATGTGGACTATACTAAAAGATAAGCCTCCTGAGAAACGAGCTTCCTAATACGCCGAATCGTGATCCTATGAGCAAGATCAACAACCGTGTACTTACCGCAGATGAACGCAGCCCCCAAGGAGGTCAAGATAACAGTACCAAGTATGTGAAATCAAAATATCTGTAAATGAAATCATAGTAGTCTATATAAAGCAGAGACATGTATGATAACCAAACTATACCCACAATAAATAAGCAATGTAAGTCGTGACTCACGCCTCAAAGTCATCACTCAAATATAACTACGGGTCTCACGCCTCAACATCAATCATGCCCGTGGAATACCTTCCTCATCGCGATACCTATGATATAATAACACCAAGGAGTACACATAAACACCAGTCCTACTGTGTCATAAAACTCAGACGGCAAGTACGGCGCTAACTACTGATACCAAAGCCGATCATCAATCGATCGGGCAAGTACGAAAGCCAACTATCAGATACCTGTTGTCACGACTCGCTCCGGTTCGGATCGTGCCTTACCCGCACCCAGAGTCATACATCGCAGTAATCGGAATATAAAATAACCAAGATATGAAATAAGATAAATTTAGACACGTATATCTCAAGAAAGTTGCCGCATATATATATATACAACAACTCTTTCAACATGATCGCTTTAATCCTTTTTACAAACCCCGCCACAACAAGATTATGCACTTACGAATGATATGATAACAACGACGGATGGTTCGCCATACCCCGAATGTAAGCACCTACAACAACAGGATTATACCAAGATAAGCCTCCGAGGAACGGAGCTTCCCAAACGCCGAATCGTGACTTGTGGAGCGAGGATCAACGATCGTGTACTTTACTCGCAGATGAACGCAAATTTCAAGCGAGGTCACATAACAAAAAATTGGTATGTGAAATCAAAATATCAGAAATGAAATCATAGTAGTCTATATAAAGCGAGACATGTATGATAACCAAATTACAGCTCACAATAAATAAGCAATATATCAAGTCGTGACTCACGCCTCAAAGTCATCACTAAATATAAACACGGGTCTCACGCCCACCACATCAATCATGCCCATGAATACCTTCCTCACCGCCTAGCCAATGATAGAAAAGCACCAAGGAACACACATGAACAACAGTCCCACCAGGTCCAAATAAAACAAGACAGGTAAGTACGAAGGCATAGCCGACTACTAACACCTACGCATTAACAAGGTCATAAATCAGACACGATATCTCGCCTAGACCGCCACATGATCAAAGCCGGTCGCCGCCCGCAATATCAAATGTGCGCTTCAGCCTCGAACTCCCGCACCGCGATAGGCCAATCTCATAGGCCCGCATGAGGTATAACCTCGCATCGAGGGTAGCTACTCCCAAGATCGCCCCGACTCGCACCGCATGGCCACATGCATCGCATGACCATAAAGGCCGCACACTAACTCGAACTCAGAGTTCGCAGCCCCCGGACCCGCATGAGGTATTCTCGATTACGGTCCTGCATCACCGAGTCTACCCCGCATCGGAGGGCGCCTTAACCCCTGAACACTGAGTGGTATAATACCAACATAACAGCTTATCGCTTAAACAACATAAGCACAATCAAGGAAAACCCCTTACACAAACATCACGTATCACTAACACACGTAGCATCCTAATATGATTACTTATCAAATCAACACAAAGGTATCACAAGGCTATCACAAACCAATACAATCAAGTTATTCATACATAAGGTACTTTCTACTATATGATTAACTAGATCGGGTTGTTATCCCCAAAGTACTTTATACAATAACTTTTAAAGATATGTTACTTTCACAAAAGTCACACAATACCCGTAGTATATAACAATAGAGTGATTATCTTCAAGTAAATCAAAATACTTCTTTGTAAAACCAAGTAACAACATTCTTTTCAAACGCCCAAGTTTGCCTAATTTCAAATGTTCACGCTTCTTATTTTAGAAAGGTTTCGTAGTTCCTAGCCTTATTCATTTAAGAATATAATTCTCTTTAAACCATCCGAGAAACATAAGCCTTATATGTGAGTAGATATTCTTGTTTATAACAATCTTATTACAAAGAAATGCATGACCTAGGAAATATCATTTTGTCTCATCTTAGCTTCTATGCAGACGGAAGTTTCTACCGTTTTAATAATACTTAATCACAAAACATTTTTATTAACGCCGCAAAGGGTTTGTCGATACACATTCGATTTCCAAATCAAGAAACATTTTTAAGCCGTTATACCTAACTTCCCATAAAGCTAGTATAGCTCTTAAGTTTTCAAAACCAAGTATTACTTCTTTCAAATTGATTCAAAACTTTGAAATACTTCAAGTTCTTTATTATCACTTAACCACGCTTATAGTTCAAATCCATATTTTAAAACCACAAGTATTTTCTTACCTACATAAAGTCATTATAACCAACTTCCCATAAAGCCGTTATAACACTTTATGTTTTAGACCAATCAAATACATTTAACACATGTACGCCTATCGCATACATAGTTACACACATATCATGCTAGAAGAGATAGGAAGAGGTTCACATACCTCGCGACGAGTATCGACTAATAGCAAACGCTCCAAGTACTTCCAAACGCTTCGCTACTCCTTAAGCCTAAGAGATCGCGCCACACGTAGTACTTCAACCTATAAGGCCACAAGGCGCTTTATTAACATTTAGATCTTATCGCAGAACATTCTACGTAAAAATTCGGCAAAGACTCTCCCGCAACAACAGAAATCTCTCCTTTATCGAGGCCGCTACCAAGCCAACCGTGGGTTTGCACGCCTAACCGACGTACGATTCTACTACACAAAGAAAGCTACACAAGTCCATCGTAATACGCCCCATGTAATTACGCTCGCGACTCTTCTTTCAAAAGGTTTCTTATTATTCAGCTTAAGTCAAAAGACATTGCCGATAACTACGTTCAGTACTATATATAGTATACTTCAACTATATAGTCTAACAATCATGCAATTTTCAATTACAATAGAGGGACAAGATAATTACCTCGATAAGCCCATAATTATCCAAGTATAAAGTCGATCCCGGCAACGCTTAGCTCCAACTCCGAGCGCCCAACCCGCCTCCAAACCACCCTTAGAAGTTCTAACCAACTTCTACTTAATACCCCAACTAACTATGGAGATTTCAGTGGTTTCGGTTTTGTGATGTAAGGGAAGTATAATAGTATTTCGGTTTTTTCAGATAAGTATAACCTTAGAATACAACAAGGTATACTACTAAGGTAATTGGGTATAGTAACAATACTTTTGAGAGTATTTCTACCAAGAGGGTAGTATTTCGACTAGCACAACTAGGCAGTGGGTTGCTCTCGCCAAAGGCCACCAAAGGGGGAGGGTCGACGAGAACCATACTTAAGGGGAGAGGGATTTCAACACTTTGGAAATATTTATGACGAAGAAAGTTCATCACTTATGGGTATTTATAGATGCCAAGGCCAACCAATGGCCAAGATGAATCCAAGTGTTAGGCAAGTGTAGGGTGTGGATTTAGCCAAGTGTCTCGTGGGTCCCACTTTCTCATCTACCACACAAAATATCTACATAACATTGACCAAACATTTTTGGCAAGAAAAACACAAAAACGTGCTCAACCAAAAGCCTCAAAATCGGCCCACTGGGTGACAAGTGTCACCTCCCGCTGGTCCAAAATATTTCATCTCTAAAATCCGCAAAAATATAAATGACATAGCCGGAATTTTCCCACGAAAGTTGGAAAACGCTTCGGCCGAAAAACGACTCTAATCCGTGTGTCAGGCACAAAGTGAAAATCGCCAAGCCTACTTAAGCTTCAAAATTTCTACGCACGCCCCACGCATATTACACCGGAAATACGGTATAACACCCGTGCCGCATTAACAATACTATACAATCAAACCACGGCCGACACTTTGGGCAAGTACGAAAGCCGACTACTGTGTACCGGCCGTGGTCACGAATGACCGGGCAAGTACGGCGCTAACTACCGATACCAAGGCCGTCGGTCACGAGACTTCTCCACGGCCGATACGGCAAGCACGAAAAGCCAACTACCGATTCCAAGGCCGCGGTCACGAGTCGAATGACCGGCAAGTACGAGGGCTAACTACCAGATACCAAGGCCGTATCACGAGACTTCGCCACTAAACTGAACGGGGCAAGTGCGAAAGCTAACTACCAGGTACCAAGGCCGAATCAGCCACGAGACGGGGCAAGTACGAAAGCCAACCAATGCCGCAGGTAGAGGTACTATTATGATTTCATTTACAGTATTTTCAGTTTCACATACTGCACTGGCTGTACTAACCTTCGGCGGGCTGCGCTCATTCCGCAGCAGAGGTACACCAGCTTGTTGATCCTCGCCATAGGATCACAGCTCATTGCTGGGAAGCTCCGCTTTCTCCGAGGCTTATCTGTGGTATGATTCCCCGCGATTGTAGGTTCCGATACATTCGTGCCATGGGGCCCCGTCCCGCTGCTGTTGTTATAAAACTCTGTAGGTCTCAGTACTGCTACAAGTGTGGTTTGTAAAGGATGTAATTGTTCAAGTTTTTATATATATGCGTAAAGGTGACCATTTTGGTTACCAGATCTTATTTTACATTGTTTCATGTTTGAGTATTTATTTCCGCTGGTTTTTCTCTGATGTATTATCACTATGGTGCCCGGGGTAAGGCACCAGTCGCGGGCCCGAGGTCGGGTCGTGACAAACATAACCTAGCACAACCGGCTATCATACATAACATAAACACTACCGGCTTATCATACATAACATAAGCACTACCGGCTTATCGTACATAACATAAGCACTACCGGTTTATCGTACATAACATAAGCAAGTTAAGAAATCCCCTAACTTCTTATTAACTCGGTTCATATACACTCTCATTTTAGTTTACTTAAGGCACTATCATGTCATTATAAAATCCGAGAATTTAACCCAAAGTACTATGTACTTCTATTCTTTTAAATGACTCTTTTTCATATAAAACTTCCAAGATACTAATAACCGTAGTATCAAGTCATATTTACTTTTCAAGCAAGTCACAATACCTTTTAAAGACTATTTCATCACATGAACAGTAGTCACACTGTTACACCCCGTAGTTCCAGAGTATGTATATGAGGACGTACGTACGAGAATACGACACAAAAATTGGAAAGGAAGAAAGATGTGATTTTTCGACGGAAAAGTATCCGGATTTTGTGAAGGAAAAAGGTTCGTTAATGGGAATTGGATTCCCAGATTTGGTATTTGGACTTTTTAGAATATTTGAGTATTATGAAATTTTATTTCCGAAATTGGTCACGCGGCCCACGAAAATTTACGATTTTGCCGTGGCCCACTTTATTTCGGATTTTTGGCATTACGGATATTTTCGAAGATGAAATATTTTGACGAGTAGGGGGCAACACGTGTCACCCCCGTGGCCATGTTGGCCGAATCGAGAGCAAGTGGACGCTTGAAAGCGACAAGTTGGCCCATTTTGGCGGCCACTTGTCCCATTTTTGTGGTGAACACTTGGTTGGCCAACTACCCACACACATGTACCCATCCTCACCACCCACTTGCATTAATCTTGACCCTTGATTCTTCTATATATACCCTTAGGTCAAGACAATTTTCATCCACACTTAAGCTTCCAAGGCAAAATACTCCTCCTTTGTAGTTGTTTTCGTCCCCTTCCCCACTTGAGTAGAAAATACTTGGGTATTATTGTATAATCCCAAATACCTTGGCCTAGTATCCCTAGTAGTATTCCAAAGTTATTTCAATACTGTGAGCCCTAAATACTACTTTATTCCAATAGTCGCAAACGAAACCCTAGAAAATCTTCATAAGCTTGGTCAATGTTAAGAGAAGTTGTTTAGAAACTTCTAAGGGTTGCTTGGAGCGGTTGGAACGTAAGGAATCGAGCTAAACGCTGCTCAGATCGACTTATAAACTTGGATAATTTTGGGCTTATCGAGGTAATGATCTGTCCCCTATCAGAATCGGATATTACATGTCAGAGTATTGTATAGTCGAGTATACTATATGTAGAATGAATATGGATAAGAATTGAATCAGATTTACATAGGACCGCATTTACGAGACTTGTAGTATTATTGCGAGTAGAATTGTACACGCCCGCTAGACGTGTAACCCCCGGGATTGTTGGTTCGCAGCGTGCCTCGTTAGAGGAGAGATTTACTGGTCATGGGGAGGTGCGCCAATTTTCCGTGAGAATAAGGAATCTTGCATCTAGAATTATTCTACGAAGAGATCTAGAGGTCGATAGACGCTTTGTGGCCTTTTAGGTCAAGTACTACGAGTAGCGATTCTACTAAGGGTGGAAAAGGCGAGCAAGGTTAGAGCACGTGGAGCATTTTGCTAATTGTCGATAATCGCCGCAGGTACGTGAACCTCTTCCTATCTTTTCTAGCATGATTGATGTGAACTATGTAGTACGGTAGACGCATACGTTCTAAGTGAATTTGGTTGGTTTATCGCTTTTAAAAGATAAAGGACTTGACTTATATTTGACTTGATATGATATACAAGAACTCGAATCAGGTAGAAAGTCAGGAAACCTCATTCATGAGTAATGCTGTGATTTGGTCTTTAAAAGGAACTTGATTTCTAAAAGAAAAGAGACTGAGGAATCAAGAGTTTTTGGTTTAAAAGAGAGACATGGTTTTGTCTTAAATTGTTTAAAACATAAAGTGTTATAACAACTTTATGGGAAGTTAGTTATAACGACTTTACGAAAGCAAAAGAACGGTTTTATCATTGGTTTTAAATGGTAACTTGATTTAAGTATAGGTTACTTGTTTTGAAAAGAGTAAGTATTCGAGTTTTAAAGAGTATACTTGATGGTTTTAAAAGAAAGACACTTGGTTTAAAAAGTATAGAGTACTTGATTTTAAAAGTCTTGTAAAGGTTTTATAAAGTAAAGTAATTTGGTTTGAAAAGGAAATGTGTTTTTGATACTACGAGTATTAGTATCTTTTACGTAAAAAGAGGTCTTTTGAAAGAATGAAAGTAGGTATTATTTTGGGGTGATAGCCTTGTCGTGCTAGTATTATATTTCTATACCACCGCCTCTCACTGAGGTCATTGATTTGTTATGATCTTACTGACATACCGGCAGTGACGGAGGATTCCACGTGCACTGCTGATAGCGTTATTCCACGGACTAGCTCTCCACGAGGTTTTACCGATTCGCCTGGTATCCGTGGTTGCTTTCATTTGCCCGCCTCGTGGTCGATTCACCGTACTGGTAGTTAGCCTTCGTGACTTGCCCCGCTCGCTTTAGCGGCGGTCTCGTGATACGCCTGGTATCCGTAGTTAGCTCAGATTGCCGCGTCACTACGTGACACGGCTTGTATCCGTAGTCAAGCTTTGATTTGCCTCAGACGCCTTCGTGGCGAAGTCTCGTGATACGCCTTGGTATCCGTAGTTAGCCCTCAGATTTGCCCCGCCGCCACGCGACACGGCTTTGGTATCCGTAGTTGGCTTCGATTTGCCCGTGACGCCTTCGTGGTTCGTCAGTATAGTATTGTTGCACGCTGGTATCCGTAGTTGGCTTTCGCACTTGCCTGGCCGCTTGACGACGCGCTTTGGTATCCGTAGTTAGCCTTCAGATTTGCCCCAGACGTTTTTATAACACACGGGACCCGTGTTCATGCGGTACTTCGTGTTGTTATATCATAGATCGCCAATGATAAGGTATTCCACGCATGATTGATGCTATGGGCGCGAGACCCATTGTTATATTTTAGTGATGACTTTGGCGCGAGTCCGATTTCATACGATCGCTACATATTATGTATTGTAGTTTGCTTATCATATATGTCTCTGCTTTATATAGACTACTATGATTTCATTTACGATTTTCGCCACATACTGTAGGCCAGATCGACTTCTCCTGGGCCGCTCATACCGCAGTAGAGGTACACCGCTGTTAATCCGCCATAGGATCACACCAAAGATTTGGGAAGCTCCGCTTCTCGAGGCTTATTCGTATAGTCCTCTGCCAGCAGGTGCTTACATTCGTGGTACGGCGGGCCCCGCCCCGCCATAGTTGTTATAAAATTCATGAGGTCCAGAAGATCGCCAAGTGTGGTTTGTAAAAGGATTTAACTGCTCGTATATATATATACGCAGTAAAGGTAACCGCTTTGGTTAGCCTGCTTTTATTTTATCTTATTTCATGTTTAAGTTTTTATTTCCGCTGATTTTCTCTCGATGTTGTATCACTAGGGTGCCCGGTAAGGCACTGGCCATGCCCGAGATCGGTCGTGACACACCATAGCTGGGACCCAAGCCTCAAATACCAAAGCGTGCCTGATCCCCATCACCGCCGACACCGCAAGTGTAAAATATAACCACGTGACGCGCCTGCAGCATCCTACTCACCGCCGACGCATACATACAAAGCATATATATATATATCTCCCGCCTGGAATCCTCCATCACCGCCGACACCGAAATTGTAAATGTAATCACGTGACGCGCCTGCGGCATCCTACTCACCGCTTACAGACACATACAAAGCATATATATATATATATATATCTCCTGCCCGTGGAATCCTCCATCACCGCCGACACCAAATTGTAAAATGTAATCACGTGACGCGCCTGCAGCATCCTACCTCACCGCTTCTGCATACACATACAAAGCATATATATATATCGCGACGCTCGTGAAATCCTCATCTCGTACATGACTTTACGGGAAGCTAATCCACGGAGTAATAATCGATCCGAATTTAACCCAGATTACGGTAGCATGCCCCAAATCCCCATCGCAAGCATGTCCATGGATCAATCACAATGGAAGCATACCCGGAATCCTCCATCACCGCTTGCACGTCCAAATAATTTCATTAACAAGACCACCCTCCAACTGAGGGTCACGGCAGCGTGTCAACATAATACTTGCACTCCAAGGCTATCACAAGCGAGTATAGGCAAGTTCATAAAATCTTTAGACTTTCATTAACATGCCAAATGGATCTCATTTTATAACCTCAAGGCACTCTCATATAAAACCCCAAGATACTAACACTGGTAGTATCAAGGCTAATCTACATTTCACATTCGTCACTACACTTAGAATTATACTTTTAGACTTCTAATCAAGTGACCCTTACTTTAAACTTTGCAATTGATGCCTTTAAATCAAATTGCCCTTCTTTATTTCAAGTCATTAATCTTTGTTTACCTTACTCGAGAAAACCATTCCATCAACCTTCCATAAAGTTGTTATAACCAACTTCCCATAAAGCCATTATACTAACTTTATGCTTTATAAACTAAGACATCCTTATCCTTTCATAAAGCCGTCATAACTAACTCCCCATAAAGCAGTTATAACTCTTTATGTCTTAGACAAATTCATTCTTTTTATGACCAAGAGACTTATACTTTCAAATCAAGTTTCATAACTTTCAAAATACTTCAAGTCTTTTTAACTTTAGAAAACAAGTTTCTTAACTTTAGAATAGCTCAAGGAATCTATACTTTCCAAATCAAGTATCCTATACCTTTTCAAGTCAAGAAATCTTTGTCTACCTTAGTAGAATAAACCATTCTT
The DNA here is from genome assembly GCA_029844215.1 of Przewalskia tangutica. Classification (NCBI taxonomy): domain Eukaryota; kingdom Viridiplantae; phylum Streptophyta; class Magnoliopsida; order Solanales; family Solanaceae; genus Przewalskia; species Przewalskia tangutica. Next base: position 63,116,293 of record CM056736.1, on the reverse strand, counting down.
TTAACATATCCTTAAGAACAAGTGAGTTAATTTTCTAACTCAATCAACTGAGACATTCTTAAAACAAGTCAAGTATATCTAATGAACTGACTTCATTTAAATCAATGACGCTTCACCGCATCGTACATTTATAACTACTCATGCTCAAGAGATAAGAATGTTTCCACATACCTCTCCGGCTTAATCCACTTGCCAGGTCCAATATGCCGTCCGTAGTATGTCAACCTATAATGACCATAATATGTCTATTAGCTTCTAGCTTCAATGTAGAATATTCTAATTGTAAAGTCCCTTATTCTACGGAAAATTAGACAGTACTTCCTTTGTTTCTATGCACTTTTCCACCTTTTTCAAGGCCCTAATTCAATAAGCAAACGCCACATTTAAGGCCCAACAATTCAGCAATACACAGGGGATTACACGCCTAATCGGACGTGTAAAATTCTGCCCCACAATTCATATTAAACAATCCAATTAGTTTAAGGCAACTCCTTGGCTACAACATGCTCACATATCATATTTTTCAAATCCTTTCAATCCAACTCGTTATTCCAACATGTTATATAAGTCATAACCAATTATATACCCTTCTATTTATAACATGTAATGATTTTAGCTAACAACCGAATTGATTACAACATGAGTGACTAACATGCCCATTTTCGGTTTTCAACAAGTCGACATGATCCAAATCTTTTCAAACTTTAATATATAAACCACATGCTCATTTCTTAACTACTATAACATGTAATCTTCAATTACATAAGAAGGTGAAGATTTTACCTCAATAAGCCCTCTTTCCGAAATCTTCTTCACGTTAAAATCACCCACACGAACCCTCTACAAGCTTGCCAACATATTTCCTTCTTGTTGCCTTTCCAAAAATCTCATCACACTAGGGGTTCATCAATTTTTTTGAGAGAGAATAGGGGAATTTTCTTTAGGAAAACCTTTGCAAATGACAAGACTTGTTCCTAAAATAAGACCCTCTCTTGGTCAAAAGATGGGATGGACACTTATCGCCCTCCCATGGGCCTTTTACAAAATATCTTCTGATTTTTCCCCATTTTTCGCGGAAAATCCCGCCTTGGCGCCGCTGTCTGCAGCCAGCCGGCGCTGCAACTTCGTAGAGGTTCAGACTTACGCGCCGCCTCGCAGTCACGCCAGGCGCTGTGGCGCTCGATCAAACATTTCTTTCCTCTTCGTCAACCGAACTTATAACGTCCATAACTTTCCACCCTGATGTCCTATCGACGAGCGGTTTGTTGCGTTGGAAACTAAACTCAACAAACTTCATACTAGGCTTTGAAACACCTAAAAACTCCTAACAAACTAGGAGATATACCGCCCAAAGTTGATCAAAATCTGCCTACAACATTTGCCAACTTATCTTTCCAAATTTCAAACCTTACTTCCTTTCAGACGCTCTTATCTTATTCTCTTTAATTTACTGTGTAACATTCTTCCTCCTTAGAAACATTCGCCCTCGAATGTTCTTTCGTAGTCAATCTAATAGTTAGCGACATAGTGTCACGACCAACCTGCCCGGATCGTGCCTTACCCTGCACCCTAGTGATACAACATCGTAGAAAATCAATGAAATAAAACAGAACATGAAATAAGAGATATTATAAATAAACAAAGCAACCGTAATGCTGGTTTCAGACATACATAAAACCCGAACAATTATCCTTACAAACTCGCCACACAAAGGCATGCACTTAAGAATGAATGATAGCATGATGATGTGGCCCCGCCATACCCAATGTACAAGAACTTACTGCACTGTGGTAACATACCAAAAGATAAGCCTCCAAGAAACGGCTTCCTAACACGAACTTTGATCCTATGAGCGAGGATCCACAACCGATGTATTTACTCCGCAGATGAACGCACTTCCCAAGGAGGTCAAGATAACAAGTACCAAGTATGTGAAATCAGAAAATATCAGAATGAAATCATAATAGTCTATATAAAGCAGAGACATGTATGATAACCAAACTACAGCTCACAACATAAAAGCAATATGTCAAGCTGTGGACTCACGCCTCAAGTCATCTCTCACGCCCGTGGAACTCCTTCCTCACCGCCGCGCCTAGGTATACATCGTGGTGGAATACGTGTCCCGCCCATACCATGGGACTCAGAAAGAATCGTGGAATACGTGTCCCGCCCATCCCGGGACTCTTAGAGAATCGATGAAATACGTGTCCCGCCCATCTCGCGACTCGGTGGATAACCAGATGGAATACGTGTCCCACTCCATCTCGACTCTGAATAACCATGAAATACGTGTCCCGCCCATCTCGTGGACCTTGAATAATCGATGGAATACGTGTCCCGCCCATCTCGACTCGTGAAGAATCGTTCATAACAAATCAGCCGGCCCTCCATCGAGAGACGCGGGGGTATAGAAATACAACAAAGGTTATCACAACAAGCATAGGCAAGTTTCACAACAACAAGCATAGGCAAGTTATACACAACTCAAGGTACTTTCATTTTAGGTCAAAGTCCGGGTTTTAACCCTAAAGTACTACGCACGTTAAATTCCTTTTAATGATCCATTTCTTTTACAAAGGTCACCCGATACCCGTAGTATAAAAATAGAGTGACTAACATTGTTAAGTAAACCAAAATGCTTTCCTTTGTAAAATCAAGTAACAACATTATTTTCCAAACATTCAAGTTTGCCTAATTTCAAATGCTCAAGTTTCTCATTTTCGAAAAGGTTTCGTAGTTCATAGTTTTAATCCTTTAAAACATATTTCTCCTTTAAACGATTTGAGAAACATATGCCTTATATGTGAGTAGGTTATTCTTGTTTATAATCAATCTTATTAAGCAGCCATGATCTAGGAAATGTAATATCATTTTGTCTCATCTTAGCTTCTATGCAGATGGAGGTTTCTACTGGTTTTAATAATACTTATTATTCAATACATTTACCTTTATTAACGCTTACAAAGGGTTTGTCGATACTCATTCGATTCAAATCAAGAAACATTATTCCCTTTTAAAAACCAAGTACTCATTACTCACGAATGAGGTTTCACACAACATCCATATTAAGTCAAGTCTCTTATCTTTTAAGATTAAGTCCCTTAACTTCTAAAAATCAATAAACCATTCTCTTTATCTCTCTTAAGACGTTATACCTAACTTCCCATAAAGCTAGTATAACTCTTATGTTTTCAAACCAAGTATTACTCTTCTTTCAAATGATTCTTTTGAAATACTTCAATCTCTTTATTATCACACATCAAGTCAGTTATAAGTCAAATCAGTTACCTTTTAAAACCACAAAGCATTTTCTTACCAACATAAAGCTGTTATAACCAACTTCCCATAAAGCCGTTATAACACTTTATGTTTTAAACCAATCAAATACATTTAACACACGACGCCTACCGCACTACATAGTTATACACATATCATGCTAGAACAGTATAGGAAGAGGTTCACATACCTCGCGACGATTATCGACTAATAGCAAAACGCCCAAGTACCTCAAACCGCTTCTACTCCTTAAGCCAAGTAGATCACGCCATACGTAGTACTTTCAACCCATAGGCCACAAGGCCCCTATTAACGCCTAGATCTCAACGAGAATATTCTACGTAAAATTCGCAAAGACTCTCCCGCAAATCACAGAAATCTCCTCCTCTATCGAGGCCGCCATTAAGCCAACCAGTGTCACGACCAACCCGGCCCGTGATCGTGCCTTACCCCGCACCCTAGTGATACAACATCGAGTAATCACGAACATAAAACAATAACATGAAACCAATGCAATAAGACAAAGGAATAAGACAAAGCAACCCAAAAACTGTTACCTTCATAATATATAACAATTTGAACAGCATATCCCTTTCTACAACTCGCCCACAACAAGATTACATGCACTTAAGAATGATACGATAACAATGGCGGACAGTGGCCCCGCCAAACCCCGAATGTAAACACCTACTACGACAGTGACTATACCACCGATAAGCCTCCGAGAAACGGAGCTTCCCAAACGCCGAATCGCGACTCGAGAGCTAGGATCGACGATCGTGTACTCTCAACTCGCGCATGAACGCAGCTCGGGCGAGGTCAAGATAACAGTACCAAGTATGTGAAATCAAAATATCAGAATGAAATCATAATAGTCTATAAAGCAGAGACATGTATGATAACCAAACTACGCCATACAATAAATAAGCAATATGTCAAGTCGAGACTCACGCCTCAAAGTCATCACTCAAATATAACTATGGGTCTCAAGCCCATAACATCAATCATGCCCGTGGAATACCTTTCCTCACCACGGCAGCTTTATGATATAAAAGCACCAAGAAATACACATGAACACTGTGTCCCACCTGTGTCCTAATAAAACAAGACAGGTAAGTAAGGCATAACCGACTACTAACACCTACAAGATTAATGTGGTCATAAATCAGATTATGATATCTGCCTAGATCATTACATGATCAAAGCCGTCACTCGCCAGATCAGACGCAAGCTGCCTAGCCCCGAACTCTCCGCAGCCCGATAGGCCAACCTCATAGCCCGCATGAGGTATTCTCGATCGAGGGTAGTTACTCCTGCATCGCCCCGACTCGCAATCCGCATGGCCACAAAGACCGCATGACCACAAGCGGCCGCAAACTAACTCCGAACTCCCGTAGTTCCGCACGGATCCCCGGACGCGCATGCAGGTATTCTCAATCACGGTCCTGCATCACCGAAGTCTACCCCGCATCGGAGGCGCCTTAACCTCCTAAACAAGTCGGCGAGTGGTACAATACCAACATAACTACCGAGAGTCAAACAACTTTAAGCAAATGAGGAAACCCCTTTACACTAACATCACAACATACTATCACACGTAGCATCCTAGCATGTTTACTTAACAAATCAACAAGAAAGTATTACAAGGCAATCTCAAACCAACATAATCAAGATATATACACAAGGTACTTACTACTATATGAGTAACAAGATAGGTTTTATATACACAAAGTACTTCATACATAAACTCTTAAAAAGATACGTTAATTTCACAAAAACCACACAATACCCGTATTATATGAAAATAGAGTGATTATCTTTCAAGTAAATCAAAACACTTACCTTTGTAAAATCAAGTAACAACATTATTTTCCAAACGTCCAAGTTTGCCTAATTTCAAATGTTCACGTTTCTTATTTTAGAAATGTTTCGTAGTTCATAGTCTTATTCATTTAAGAATATAATTTCTTTGAACCATCCGAGAAACATAAGCCTTATATGTGAGTAGATATTCTTGTTTATAACAATCTTATTACAACAGCATGATCTAGAAATATCATTTTGTCTCATCTTAGCTTCTATGCACGGAAGTTTCATGGTTTTAATAATACTTAATCACAAAACATTTCCTTTTATTAACGCTGAAGTGGTTTGTCGATACACATTCCGATTTCCAACTCAAGAAACATTCTTAAGCCGTGATACCTAACTTCCCATAAAGCTAGTATAACTCTTAAGTTTTCAAAACCAAGTATTACTCTTCTTTCAAAATGATTCAAAATCTTTGAAATACTTCAAGTTCTTTATTATCACATAACCAGCCGCTTATAGTTCAAATCGCCACCTTTTAAAACCACAAGTATTTTCTTACATACATAAAGTCGTTATAACCAACTTCCCATAAAGCCGTTATAACACTTTATGTTTTAGACCAATCAAATACATTAACACACGACGCCTACCGCACTACATAGTTACACACATATCATGCTAGAAGAGATAGGAAGAGGTTCACATACCTCGCGACGATTATCGACTAATAGCAAAACGCCCAAGTACCTCAAACCGCGGCTACTCCTTAAGCCAAGAGATCGCGCCACGCATAGTACTTCCACCTATAAGGCCACAAGGCGCTTATTAACATTTAGGTCTCTTCAGAGAACATTCTACGTAAAATTCGCAAAGACTCCCCCGCAACAACAGAAATCTCCTCCTCTATCTGGCCGCTACCAAGCCAACCAGGGGGTTATACGCCTAATCCGACGCACAATTCTACCTCACGTAAAAGCTACACAAGTTCATCAGAATAGAGTCCTATGTAATTACAGCTCAAGACTTTCTTTCAAAACGGTTTCTTATTATTCAGCTTAAGTCAAAAGACATCCGATAACTACGCTCAGTTCTATATATAGTATACTTCAACTATATATTCTAACAACATGTAATTTCCAATTACAATAGGGACAAGATAATTACCTCGATAAGCCCATAATTATCCAAGTATAAAGTCGATCCCGGGCAACGCTTAGCTCCAACTCCGCGCCCAACCCGCCTCCAAACCACCCTTAGAAGTTCTAACCAACTTCTACTTAATACTCCAACTAACTATGGAGATTTTCCTGTGGTTTCGGTTTTGGATCAAGGAAGTATAATAGTATTTCTGGCTTTTCAGATAAGTATAACCTTGGAATACTACAAGTATTAGGCCAAGGTATTTTGGGTATAGTAACAATACTTTGAGAGTATTTCTACTGCGGGTGTATTTATACGAGACAACACCACAATGGTGTATACCTCGCCAACCCCACTCAGAGGGGGTACTCGCCATGGGGAGGGCTCTCGCTGGGCCTCACCGCGAGGTGGAGGGGGTGTTGACGAACACCACAAGAGAGTGGAAGGGATTTTAGACTTAGCACAATTTTTGGATGAAGAAGTTCATCAAAGGAGGGGTATTTATAGTCAAGCCACGGCTAACCAACGGCCAAGATCAAGCTGTGGTGCAAGTAGGCCAAGATCATGCCAAGTGCACCTTATCCATCTACCACAAAATATCCTACCTACTACTTGACAAAATGTCAAGGAATTGGCCCCCTTTACCGCCCCACACTCCACCAATGAGAGGTGCTGGCGCCTCTTGTTGGTCCAACACGCTTCGCCTCTAAAAATCCGCAAAAATAAAAATGACTAGCCGGAATTTACCCTACGCGAAGTTGTAAAACGCTTCATAAAAACGACTCTAACCGGTGTTGTGCACAAAAATAATTTCGCCAAGCACTTTAAGGCACAAACTTTTCTACGCACGCCCCACGCATATACTGAAATACAGTGGTATAACATTCTCCTCCTTAGAAACATTCGCCCAATGTTCCTTCTAAGTCTCAAACTAAACGTGACGCCAAGATAGTCTTCACTACTATACTTACTCAACAATCCCGCCACAACCGCCACAACAACACTCGCGCAAAATACTTACATCCAAGTCCACGAGGAAACACCTCTAACATCACAAACGCTCCCATCCAAGCGGTCTAAAATATAATTCCTTCGCACTTTCTCCATACAAAAGAAATGGTCACATCTCCGCCGCAATACATGCTCGCTTCTCCCTTTACTCGCCGTGATACCACTTTTGTCACTTTGCCGCGAGGTTCTAGTGTCACCCGCGACCTAACAATTGGTACCGCCGCATGCGATCCCCGAGGTCGTCAGACACTAACTCTTACCACATTTCCGAGCATCGCTTCGCTTCCAAAACTCGTGGTTACTATCTCTAACGTGGTCATCATTAATCGAACACTGATGGATCTCCGATACTTTCCGATCATAACAATACGAAGACCGGACATACCGCTTCTAAGTCTGGACGGCAAATGCTAACATATGTGCAACCCGACCTATTCTTCACATGAACTCGTGCGGCCCAAAGTAACTCGCTAAGTTCCTCTGCTTTCCAAAACTCGCCACACCCAACCCGGTGGTACTTTCAAGAAGACCGACCACCAACTCAACTCTGCCGCCGCCGATTATCCGCACGATTTCTCCGAGCCGCTGTAACCTCTTCTAGACAAGCTTTACCCTATCCATACCGGAACAAGCTCAACCAACTATCCAATCTTGCCAACATCGAACCAATCGACCGACGACTTACACATCCGCCCCCACAAGGCTTCATAAGGCGACATCCGAACACCGAAATGGTAGCTTAAACACTCTCCACAGAGACAACAATCCCCACAACTACCCCTCAAATTCACACCGCCCGAGGGCGAACGCGATTCTCGAGACTCACCCAGTTCTTAACCCCGCTGTAAAACTTCCGTAACAAAAACAGCCGCACTGGCTCCACTGTCATAAGGCGGCGTAGGCACCCTGCGCCTTACAACCTTTCTCGATAAATCAACACCGCCGAGTAAACGCCTTTGCTGTAAGATAAGACGGCCGACTTCCTCGCCCGACCATCGGGTCGAACGATCCACGAACTCGCAGACCGGTTAACTAAACTCGCCTAACACCTCATAACTCCTAACCCAAAGCGACCACCACAACCGACCCCACCACCATACAGCCGCGGTTGACCCGCAACGTGGCCTCAACCCGACCCAAAGAACGCCGCAAGACACTAGCTCCCGAACCGAAAACTCTCACTAATCACGTTACTAAAACCTAGCGGTCTTCTTAGCTCAACTACCCTCTTTCATTCCACACTACTCGTGACTTATCCCACAAACATAGCTCACGCACTATGCACTCCTATAAGGGTCAAACATAAACATACGCCTTTTACTCGAGACGGCCTTACCTCTAAGGTCTTCACGATAATGCTCTAAGGCTTACATTTTCTCTAGAGGTTAAGGATATATCTATATCTATCGCTTCACTCCCTTAGTCGCTCTAATCAAACTCGCCTGTAGGCGATAGCTAAGGAAGATGACGAACTACCCACCGATCTCAAGGCTAAGTCCTCCTACAAGGACACTCTTTCGACATCGACTCGACGGTCGTAGGTACAACAAGTACCAACTAAAAGACGACATTCCCGACGACGCTCATTACACCGTGAATACCGAGGGAACATCAATCTCACCGGGCCGAACCTACGTAGCCGTGAACCTAAGCTCGAGCTCACCAACTCCTCGCATACCAACGCCCCGAACCCCGCGAGACCTCTCTCGACCGCGGATGTGCAAATCTAATCCGCCGCGAGGTGACTCGCCAAAGTTACCAGCGACCTTGCCGCTCGCCTCTTCTCGCGCCCTTCAACCCGCTGATCTCTACGCTTTTGGCTGGCGCATAAGCCCGCATACGTGCCATGCTCAAGCCTAATCAAGAATTACTTGTACAACCTCTTAGATAGTCATCAAGACTCGCAGACATCGGTATACTCTCGCAGCCAAATCCATAGCTAGTAATGTGGTCGCTTTCGCAATCTAAATTCATCGTTTCCTGGCCGCGGAACAAGGTTCAAATATCATGGCGCAGAGGAATCGCCGCCGTGCTAAACTCGCTGGGCCGCGACGAGCATAACTCCCGAATGAAATACCACCCTAGGTGATGATTGGGCTGGCCTCAGAATCCTCTCGAACTCTACTCGCAGCCTCCTCGGCTTGCCCTCCCGCCCGGTTTGCCCTACACGAGGCATAACGGTAAGTGGAAAGAAATACGCGAGAGGGTCCAACTTACAACACAAATTTCTAAGGCACGATCTCGAGTGAGAAGAATAGAAACCAATCCTAAATATCCTATAGCCTCCTCGATTATCGGTGTGGTGCACAACACACCGATAATCAAGACTCATCGATACGGTCTCAGACACTTTCCGAGGATTAATCGCTTCGATACCACTTTTGTCACGACCAACCTGCCCGGATCGTGCCTTACCCTGCACCCTAGTGATACAACATCGAGTAATCGGAACATAAAACAATAACATGAAACCAATGCAATAAGACAGTTGAAATAAGAAGACAAAGCAACCTAAAAAAACTGTACCTTCATAATATATAACAATTTGAACAGCTATATCCCTTTCTACAACTCGCCACAACAAGATTGCATGCACTTAAGAATGATACGACAACAATGGGACAGTGGCCCCACAAACCCCGAATGTAAACACCTACTACGACAGGACTATACCATCGATAAGCCTCCGAGAAACGGAGCTTCCCAAACGCCGAATCAGGACTCGAGAGCTAGGATCGACGATCGGTGTACCTCAACTCGCAGATGAACGCAGCCTCAAGGAGGTCAAGACAACAGTACCAAGTATGTGAAATCAAAATATCAGAAATGAAATCATAATAGTCTATAAAGCAGAGACATGTATGATAACCAAACTACAGTTTACAATAAATAAGAAGTCATGTCAAGTCAGGGACTCACGCCCTCAAAGTCATCACCCAAATATAACTATGGGTCTCAAGCCCATAACATCAATCATGCCCGTGGAATACCTTCCTCATCACGCCAGCTTATGATATAAAAGCACCAAGAAATACACATGAACACTGTGTCCCACCGTGTCCTAATAAAACAAGACAGGTAAGTAAAGGCATAACCGACTACTAACACCTACAAGACTAACAGGTCATAAATCAGACATGATATCTCGCCTGCATCATTACATGATCAAAGCCGTCACTCGCCTGCCAGACGTATGCGCGTTTAGCCTCGAACTCTCCGCACTCAAGATAGGCCAACCTCATAGGCCCGCATGAGGTATTCTCGCATCGAGGGTAGCTACTCAAGATCGCCCCGACTCGCACCGCATGGCCACAAAGACCGCATGACCACAAGCGGCCGCAAACTAACCTCGAACTCCCGTAGTTCCGCACGGATCCTCGGACGCCGCATTTAGGTATTCTCGAATCACGGTCCTGCATCACCGAAGTCTACCCCCGCACGGAGGCGCCTTAACCTCCTAAACAAGTCAAGGCGAGTGGTACAATACCAACATAACTACCGAGAGTCAAACAACTTTAAGCGCAATGAGGGAAACCCTTTACACTAACATCACAACATACTATCACACGTGAAGATCCTAGCATGTTTACTTAACAAATCAACAAGAAAGTATTACAAGGCAATCTCAAACCAACATAATCAAGTTATATACACAAGGTACTTTCTACTATACGATTAACAAGATCGGGTTTTTATCCCCAAAGTACTTCATACATTAACTCTTTAAAAGATACGCATTTCACAAAACCACACAATACCCGTAGTATATGAAAATAGAGTGATTATCTTTGAAGTAAATCAAAACACTTACCTTTGTAAAATCAAGTAACAACATTATTTTCCAAACGCCCAAGTTTGCCTAATTTCAAATGTTCACGCTTCTTATTTTAGAAATGTTTCAGAGTTCATAGTCTTATTCATTTAAGAATATAATTCTCTTTGAACCATCCGAGAAACATAAGCCTTATATGTAAGTAGGATATTCTTGTTTATAACAATCTTATTACAGAATGCATGATCTAGGAAATATCATTTTGTCTCATCTTAGCTTCTATGCAGATGGAAGTTTCTACCGGTTTTAATAATACTTAATCACAAAACATTTCCTTTTATTAACGCCGCAGTTGGTTTGTCGATACACATTCTGATTTCGAACTCAAGAAACATTCTAAGCCGTTATACCTAACTTACCATAAAGCTAGTATAACTCTTAAGTTTTCAAAACTAAGTATTACTCTTCTTTCAAAATGATTCAAAATCTTTGAAATACTTCAAGTTCTTTATTATCACATAACCACCGCTTATAGTTCAAATCCGCTTACCTTTTAAAACCACAAGTATTTTCTTACATACATAAAGTCGTTATAACCAACTTCCCATAAAGCCGTTATAACACTTTATGTTTTAGACCAATCAAATACATTAACACACGTGACGCTCACCGCATTACATAGTTACACACATATCATGCTAGAAGAGATAGGAAGAGGTTCACATACCTCGCGACGACATCGACTAATAGCAAAACGCCCAAGTACCTCAAACCGCCTACTCCTTAAGCCAAGTAGATCGCGCCACGCATAGTACTTCCACCTATAAGGCCACAAGGCGCTTTATTAACATTTAGGTCTCTTCAGAGAACATTCTACGTAAAATTCGGCAAAGACTCCTCCCCGCAACAACAGAAATCTCCTCCTCATCTGGGCCGACTACCAAGCCAACCAGTGGGGTTATACGCCTAATCCGGACGGCACAATTCTACCTCACGTAAAAGCTTACACAAGTTCATCGTAATACACCCCATGTAATTACAGCCAAGATTCTTCTTTCAAAATGGTTTCTTATTATTCGTGCTTAAGTCAAAAGACATTGCCGATAACTACGCTCGCTTCTATATATAGTATACTTCAACTATATATTCTAACAACATGTAATTTCCAATTACAATAGGGGACAAGATAATTACCTCGATAAGCCCATAATTATCCAAGTATAAAGTCGATCCCGGGCAACGCTTAGCTCCAACTCCGGCGCCCAACCCGCTCCAAACCACCCTTAGAAGTTCTAACCAACTTCTACTTAATACTCCAACTAACTATGGAGATTTTCCTTGTGGTTTCGGTTTTGTGATCAAGGGAAGTATAATAGTATTTCTGGCTTTTCAGATAAGTATAACCTTGGAATACTACAAGGTATTAGGGCCAAGGTATTTTGGGTATAGTAACAATACTTTGAGAGTATTTCTACCAAGCGGGTGTATTTATACGAGACAACACCACAAGTGGGTATACCCTCGCCAACCCCACTCAGGAGTGGGGTACTCGGCCATGGAGGGCTCGCCAAGGGGCCTCACCAAGTGGGAGGGGGCGCTGGACGAACACCACAAGAGAGGGGAAGGGATTTTAGACTTAGCACAATTTGACGAAGAAGTTCATCAAAGGGAGGGGTATTTATAGTCGCCACGGCTAACCAACGGCCAAGATCAAGCCAAGTGTGGTGCAAGTGCAGGCCAAGATCATGCCAAGTGCACCTTATCCATCTACCACAAAATATCCTACCTACTACTTGACAAAAATGTCAAGGAATTCGGCCCCTTTACCGCCCCACACTCCACCAATGAGAGGGTGCCGTGGCGCCTCTTGTTGGTCCAACACGCTTCGCCTCTAAAAATCCGCAAAAATAAAAATGACATAGCCGGAATTTACCCTACGCGAGTCAGGTAAAACGCTTCGCCGAAAAACGACTTAACCAGCGGCACAAAAATAATTTCGCCAAGCACTTTAAGGCACAAACTTTTCACGCACGCCCCACGCATATACTGAAATACGGTATAACACCGTGGGGTTTATACGCCTAACCTGACGTAGAATTCTACTTCACAAGAATGCTACACAGTCAAGCTCATCAGTAATATAGTCCTATGTAATTACAGTTCAGTTCTCTTTCTTTAAATTCAGGCTTAAGTCAAAAGACATTGCCGCAAAACTATGTTCAGTTCTATATATAGTATACTTCAACCATATATTCCTACAACATGTAATTTCCAATAACAACAGGGGGACAAGATTATTACCTCGATAAGCCCAAAATTATCCGAGATAAAAGTCGATCCTGAGCAAGGTTTAGCTCCTACTCCGGGTGCTCCAACCCGCTCCAAACAACCCTTAGAAGTTCTACACACTTCTACTAAGTACTCCAACCAATTATGGAGATTTTTCCAAAGGGTTTCGTTTAGTGGCTAAAGGAAGTATAATAGTATTTTTCTAAGCCAGATAGAGGTAACTTTGGAAAGTACTATAAGGTATATGGGCTAAAGTATCTGGGCATTATAACAATACTTGAGAGTATTTCTATACCACAAAAGGGTATTATACGAAACAACTAGGCTGGGGTACCTCTCCAAGCCTCACTCATGGTGAGGTTTCGCCAAGGCTTCTCCAAAGGGGGCTGGACGAAACACAACACTAAAGGGGGAGAGGGTTTTTAGACTGAGAATGATTTTAGGATGAAGAAATTCATCAACCAATGGGTATTTATAGGTCAAGAAATGGCCAACCAATGGCCAAGATTAATCCAAGTGTTAGGCAAGTGTAGGGATAGGATTCCACCATGTGTACCTTATCCATCTACCACACCAACTTGCACAAAATATCCTACCAACTACAATCCCCTTTTCGCCCATTACCGCTTCACTTCCTTCCAATGCGAGGGTGACACATGTCACCCTCCCGCTGGTCCAAAATGTTTCGCCTCGGAAAAATCCGCAAAAATAATAAATGACATAGCCGAATTTTCCTTCGCAAGTTTAGTAAAACGCTTTAAAAAAACGATTCTTTCTGCACTTGTGTACAAATTCGCCACTTTGCCTACTTTAAGGCTCCACTTTTCTACGCACGCCCTCACGCATATACTGAAATACGGGTATAACATTCTCCTCCTTAGAAACATTCATCCCAATGTTCCTCTCAAGACTGATAACGATAAAGTTCCTCTAACAAGTTGTCAACGCCACACCGCCACGAATAACACTCGCTCTCTTCCTTCCTTACTCGCCGTGTCCTTCTCTAACACTTGAACTCTTCTAGTATACGCATCATACTTTAGTCAATGCTTTAGTTTCCAAAACTTTGAGTCACCACCTTCGAACTTGGTCATCTTACTAGCCTCAATCTCCTTAAGGCCATTCCCGCCTTCACGATCCGCTCGTCGAACACATCCATGAACTCATACGATGGTCATCTAAACTTGGGCCTAGCACCTCGTGACTTATCACCGGTGACCACCCAAAACTGACCCCACCACCAAACACGCCGCGGTTGAACCGCGAACGGTCCTCAACCCGACTCGCTATCGCAGAAACACTTGTTCCCTCGATCCGAACAATCCTTACTAATTCACGTCATGAAAGCTACCACTTCCATCTCACACTACCCATGGACTTATCCCACAACACATTTATACGCAAACCAAGTATTTCAATAAAGACTAACCGTAAAATCTTTTATTCAAGATGACCTTACATCTAAGGTCTCAACATGAAATATTCTAAGGTTCACACTTTCCATGCCCCATACATATCCTTTCAACTAGCCATGCTTTCTAACTCATAACCAACATAACGCTTATACGCATATAGCACACAATAATAAGGTCATCATATCATGCATACAAATCTCTGTAGGTTAAGGATATACCGACCGCCGCCCACTCTAATCATAGCTCGCCTACAGGTGCATAGTCAGAAGGCGATGAACTCGCATCGACCCGTAGGCCAGCCATTCTGTCGCATCCTTCCTATTAGGACATTATATGGCTCGACGGCCGCAGAAAAACAAAGACCGCAAAAAGACGACATTCTCGACGACGCCCACATTGTGCACACCGAGGAAAACTCAACCCGATCGCTAGAACCCATGTATATTTGTGAACTAAGCTCGAGCTCGATCAGCCTCCGAATACCCCGAACGCCCCAAGATCGCAAGGACCACTGCACCGGCGAGGTACATAACTAGTTCGTCACGGGCGCCCGCCGAAAGTTACCAAAGGACTCGCCGCTCGCCTCTTCGCTGATTCTGGTCATTCCGCCGACCTCTCCGTGCCTCACATCCTAGTGCATGAGCCAGATGCGGCAATGTCCATGCCCGGCCAAAGAGCTACACCCGCATGCCTCGCCAAGTAATCATCTAGCCTGACGTACGGTGTACTGGCCCTCCATATCGCCATTACTCGTTATACCTCGCATTCTCGTGGTATGTATGCGAGGACGACGCATTTGAGAGCACGCATGTAAAAATCGGAAAGGAAGAAAGAGCGATTCTTCCACTAAAAGTTTCCGCTTTTGTAAGGAAAATGTTCGAAGTGGAATCGGGTTCCCGATTTGGAATTTGGGCTTCTTAGTTTATATTAGAATTTTGAGATTTTATTTTCTGAATGGTCACGCTGGGCCCACTGAGAAATTTACTGCCATGGGGCCCACTTTGTTTTCAGATTTTGGCCATCAGGATATTTTTTCTAAGACGCTGAGGGCTAACAGAGGGTGACACGTGTCACCCCGCCAGTGGCTCGGCCGAATGACATTTGTGCACAACACCCTGCTAGAGTCGCTTTGACGAAACGCTTTACATAACTTCATGCGAGGAAAATTCGCTATGTCTTTTCTTATTTTTATGGATTTTTCCGAGAGACATAACATTTTGGATCAACGGAGGTGACATGTGTCACCCTCACAATGGAAGCAAGCGGGCGCACTCGCCGATCAAGGGCAAGTCAGGCAGATATTCGTAGATATTTGTGAGGGTTTTGGAGTAGGGTCTAGGTGCACTTGGCTTGATCTTGGCCTTACACTTGCCTTGCACATGGCTTGATCTCGCCATCGGTTGGCTTTGGTTTTGCTATAAATACCCCCTCGCTCAAGACTTCATTCATCCAAATATGTTCCAAGTCTTGCTATCCTTCCTCTCCTCTTGCTTGACTCTCGCCCAAGAGCCCTCCCTAGTAAAGGCCCTCGCCGAGAAACCCTCCCCTCGAGTGGCCTTTGTGGCGAGAGCCTCCTCCCCTTCGAGGTGCTAGCAGGGTACCCCTAGCCTAGTTGTTTTCGTGATAATACCCCCTTTGTGGTATAGAAATACTCTCCTAGTATTGTTATAATGCCCAAAATACCTTAGCCTTTACCTAGTAGTATTTCAAAAGTTACCTCTATACGCAGAGCCCGAAATACTACCTTTGTCCTTTTAGTCTCAAACCGAAACCCTAAGGAAATCTTCATACTTGGTCAAGATTTGAGTAGGTTGGTTAGAACTTCTAAGGGTTGTTTGGAGTGGTTTGGAGCGCACGATGGAGCTAAACCTTGCTCAGATCGACATTATAACTTGGATAATTTTGGGCTTGTCGAGGTAATATTCTGTCCCCTTATCAGAATTGAGATTACATGTTGTTGGAATATATAGCTGAGGTATACTATATATAGTATCAACATTATTGTGCGGCAATGTCTTTTGACTTAAGCCCAATTTAAAGAAAAGAATCGAATCGTAATTACATAGCAATCGTATTGCAAGAGACTTCAGTAGTATCGTTGGTAGTAGAATTGCATACGTCCTGGTTAGACGTAAACCCCGTTGGCTTCGCAGCCTACCGACAGAGAGGAGATTTACGCTGTCATGTGGGGAGGTGCCAATTTTCAGAGAACATGGAACCGCATTTGCTAGAAGTTAATAGACGCCAGGCCTTATATGGAAGATCGCGAGTAGCGATTCTACTAAGAGGGAAACGCCAGCCGTGTTACAAGATCGCGGAGCATTTTGCTTATTGTCGATACTGTCGCGAGGTATGCGAACCTCTTCCTATCCGTTCTAGCATGATACGTGTGTAGCTATGTAGTACGTGGACGACAGTGCTAAGTGTAATTGTTTGTTTAAGCATAAAGTGTTATAACCGCTTTACGGGAAGTTGGTTATAACAGCCTTTACGTAGGTAAGAAAATGGTTTATCACGTTGAAGTTAAGAGACTTGATCTTATAAGATAAGAGACTTAACTTATTTGTTTTAATGTGGACGTTGTGTGAAACCTCATTCGTGAGTAATGAGTACTGGTTTTAAAGCGGATAATGTTTTACCGATTTCTAAATCGTAACGTGTATCGGCTGCACCACCGCAGCTGCTAATAAAGGAAAATGTATTGAATAATGATGTTGTATTAAAACCAGAAACCTCCATCCGCATGAAGCTAAGACGACAAAATGATATTACATTTTCTAGATCACGGTCAGAATAAGATCGTTATAAACAAGAATAAACTACTCACATATATGACATATGTTACTCAATTGTTTTAAAAGAGATTAAGACTATGAGTTATGAAACCTTTCTAAAATAAGTTGACTCGAGCATTTGAAATTAGGCAAACTTGAACGCTTGGAAAATAATTTTGTTACTTGATTTTACAAAAGGGAAGTGTCTTGTTTACTTAAAAAGATAGTCACGATTTTTATACTACGTATTGCGTGACTTATGTGAAAGTACTTTGAGTTGTGTGAAACTTGCCTATGCTTGTAATGATAGCCTTTGTTGTACAAGTGTTGTATTTCTGTTACCGCTGCCTCGACAGGCCGCTGACTTGTCGAGAACTTACTCGACGGCCGGGCAGCGACGAGAATTCCACCGCATGTTTCCATTTTGATTATCGTCTTGTTGTTGATGTCACATGGACATGTCTACACCGAGGTAGAATTCCGGCATGTGGCCACGCGCGTGGTTGATTACCCGATATATTGTTATTATGGTTACATGGACATGTCTACACCGAGGTAGAATTCCGGGGCACGTGGCCACGCGCAGGTTGATCACCCAAGATATTGTTATTAATGTCATACGGACGTGTCTACACCGAGGTAGAATTCCGGGGTACGTGGCTACGGGCATTGGTATTATTGTTGCATCATGGACATGTCTACACCGATGCAGAATTCCGGCACGCGCCACGACGCGAACATGATTGATGCCGCGGCGAGACCCATAGTTATATTTGAGTGATGACTTGAGGCGCGAGTCCCCGATCGACATGATCGCTTTATGTCGCGAATCGTAGTTTGCTTATCATACATGTCTCGCTTTATATAGACTAGTATGATTTCATTTACGATTTTACAGCTTTCACATACTGTACTGCCAGATCGACCTCCTTCGGGGCCGCGCTCATGCCGCAGTAGAGGTACATCGGCCGTGATCCTCGCCTAGATCTCGCCTGGTTAAAGCTCCGCTTCTCCGAGGCTTATCTTTTGCATGTGTTCTCGAGTCAGAGGTTCTGTACATCTGTGGTATGGCGAGGCCCCGTCCCGCCATAGTTGTTGTAAATCTTAGAGGTCTGTAGTAATCGCTGCAAGGTGGTTTGTAAAAAGGATTAAAATGTTCGCTTTGAAAGAGTTGTATTTATTTATGTTATCGAAGCGTAACTGGGTTGGCCTGCTTTATGTTCATATATCTTGTTTCTTGTTTAAAGTTTTATTTTCCGGGTTTTCTCCGATGATCAGATCACTAGGGTGCCCGGATAAGGCACCAAGAACGCCCGAACGGGTCGTTACAAAAGTGGTATCGCAGCGCTTAATCCTCTGAAAGCGTCTACGCATCTGTCTAGTAGAGTCTCGATTATCGTGCGTTGTGCACCACATCTATAATCGTGAGGCTATAGGACATTTAGGATCGGTTTCATTCTTCTCATTCCGAGATCGTGCCTTAGAGTCGTGTTGTAAGTCGACCCTCCGACGATCTCGCTTTTACCAGCTATGCCTCCGCGCAAGTGCAACCAGAGCCTGTGGGCAAGGCAGCGAGGTGCCGCTAGTGAGATACAGAGGAGTACGAGGGCGCAGCCCTGACAAGACTGAGGTCAGGCTTCACGGCGGGTTTTGGACGCCGCCACCCAAAGAGTTTAGAGCCGCAGCAGCCGGGCCGAGACCACAGCACTCGAGCCTCCACCCACACCGGGGCAGGAGACGGGTTACGCGAGATGGCCCGCTGGCGCCGTGGTCGTGGCCGATATGAGGATAGGCCGGACGCAGCAGCCTGGCCCAGAGCACCAGCCGGTTCACCCCTCGAGCAGATAGTTTGAGGCTACGGACTTTCTCGAGTCAGAGCCCGCAGTTTTATGGGTCGAGGCGAGGATGATCCGCAGGAGTTCATCCGGCAGCTACGCCGATCATGCGGGTGATCAAGGCTTCAGAGACCGAGTCCGTGACCTTTGTTCGCATCGGCCGCGCGGATACCGCAATGATCGGTTTGATTCACTGAGCTTTCCTGGGAGAGCATGCACTCCAGCAGATGGGATGAGTTTTCGGGCTTTCTCACTCACTTCGCCTCCGCATGAGGAGGCACGGCCGGCAGATTTTTGATGCTTAGACAGAGCGCGACGGCTCGGAGTACAATGCGAGTTCGACTCATCGTCCCAGACGCCCCAACAGTAGCTAGTATGGAGGATCGAGTGCACCGATATGTTACAGGCTCGACGATTACATGCCGAGGCATGTTCAGAGTAGCTCTTCACCGGCATGGACATTGCCCGCACGCAGCTCACGACCGACGCGAGGCACGAGAGGTCGACTGAACGACTCAAGATCGCAGGCAGGGCCGTAACAACGGGTCCTTTAGTGACTTTCGAGGCGGACCGCCAAAGAAGATACTAGTTTTGTACCTCCGCCAAAGCAGTGGTCCTCCACAACCTACAGAGCATCCAGAGTATTCGGAGCAGTCGTGGCTCCGGGTCTGTTTCCGCGGAAGGCGCGTTGCTGACGCGTCACCCCTACCTCGGTGGTCGATGTGGTAGACCGCATTTCGGGAGTGTCGTGGTGCCAGGAGCTTGTTATTTTTGGCGACAGCAGGCCATTTTGCGAGGAACTGTCCACCAACGGTAGCACTGATGTTACGACTCACCACGGACGTTGGTCGGTTCATCACCTTCACTACTGCAGGCGTGGTGACTGCGTGATTAGAAAGCTGAGAGACAGTATATCCTTAACCTCTAGAGTTTTGTATACCGATGTGTTTTAGTGTTATGTTCGATAGCTTTGTGCTAAATGTGATTTAGACACCGTTATTGTAGGCGGTAAGTATGGAGGCATGGTAAGCGCGAACCTTAGAATATTTCACGATCGAGACCTTAGAGGTAAGGTCGCCTTGCGTAAGAGATTTATTTTATGATTGACTTTATCGTGAGTGCATAGTATACGTGGGTTTTATTTGTGTGATAAGTCCACGGGTAGTGTGAGACGGAAGTGGTAGCTTATGACGTGTTTTGGCGCGATTGTTCCGGTCGGGAACAAGGGCTTCGACGCGACGCTGGTCGGGTTGAGGACGTGATACGGGTCAACCCGCAGTCTTGATTAATGTGGGTCGGGCTCGGGTGGTCCCGCCAGTGGTAGGGTCACGAGGATGCTAGGCCCAAGTTTGTGTGACCATCGATGAGTTCGTGGACGCTGCTCGACGAAGCCGTTCGGGAAGGCCGGAATGGCCTTAAGGAAGTTCGAGGTTAGTAAGATGACCAAGTTCGAGGTAGTGACCTGCAGATTTTCGAACGGAAGTAATGACCAAGTATGGTACGACCGAGAGTTCAAGTGTTCGAGAAGGGCACGACGAGTAAGGAAAGAAGAGACGCAGTTATTTCGCGCTGCCGCGGGCGCAGCAACTGTTGGAGGAACTTCATCGATATCCGCTCGAGAAGGAACATTCGACGAATGTTTCTAAGGAGGGAGAATGTTATACCCGTATTCTCGTGGTATGTATGCAGGACGACGCACGAGCACGGCGAAAAATCGGAAAGGAAGAAAGAGTGATTCTTCCACTAAAAAAGTTTCCGCTTTTTGTAAGGAAAATGTTCGTCAAGGGAATTGGTTCCTGATTTGGAATTTGGGCTTTTAGTTTATATTAGAATTTTGAGATTTTATTTTGAATGGTCACTGGGCCCACTGAGAAATTTACGGCTTTGTGGGGCCCACTTTGTTTTCTAGATTTTTGGCCATTGTGGATATTTTTTCTAAGACGCTTTGAGGGCCAACAGAGGGTGACACGTGTCACCCCGCCAGTGGCTTGGTCAATGACATTTCGGCACAACACCCTGTAGAGTCGCTTTTGACGAAACGCTTTACATAACTCATGCAGGAAAATTCCGCTATGTCTTTTCTTATTTTTATGATTTTTCCGAGACGAACATTTGATCAACGGAGGTGATACGTGTCACCTCACAATGGAAGAAGTCAGCGCATTTCGCCGATCAAGGCAAGTCGCGTAGATATTTGTGTAGATATTTGCAGGGTTTTAAGGAGTAGGGTCTAGGGTGCACTTGGCTTGATCTTCGCCTTACACTTGCCTTGCACACGGATTGATCTCGGCCATCGGTTGGCTTTTGGTTTTGCTATAAATACCCCCTCGTCAAGACTTCATTCATCCAAATATGTTCCAAGTCTTGCTATCCTTCCTCTCCTCTTGCTCGACTCTCGCCCAAGAGCCCTCTCCCTAGTAAAGGCCCTCGCCGAGAAACCCTCCCCTTTGAGTGGCCTTGTGTCGAGAGCCTCCCTCCCCTCGGAGCGCTGAATGGTACCCCTAGCCTAGTTGTTTTCGTATAATACCCCCCCTTTTGTGGTATAGAAATACTCTCCTAGTATTGTTATAATGCCCAAAATACCTTAGCCTTTACCTAGTAGTATTTCAAAAGTTACCTCTATACTTAGAGCCCGAAAATACTACCTTTTGTCCTTTTAGTCTCAAACCGAAACCCTAAGGAAATCTTCATACTTGGTCAAGATTTGAGTAGAAGTTGGTTAGAACTTCTAAGGGTTGTTTGGAGTGGTTTGGAGCGCACTGAGCGAGCTAAACCTTGCTCAGATCGACATTATAACTGATAATTTTGGGCTTGTCGAGGTAATATTCTTGTCCCCTTATCAGAATCGAGATTACATGTTGTTGGAATATATAGTTGAGGTATACTATATATAGTATCAACATTATCAGGCGGCAATGTCTTTTGACTTAAGCCCAATTTAAAGAAAAGAATCGAATCAGAATTACATAGACCGTATTGCAAAGAGACTTGTGTAGCATTGTTGTGTAGTAGAATTGCATACGTCCTGTTAGACGGTAAACCCCCGTTGGCTCGCAGCCTACCGACAGAGAGAGATTTACGCCATGCGGGGAGGCCGCCAATTTTCAGAGAACATGGAACCGCATTTTAGAAGTTAATAGACGCCGGGCCTTATATGGAAGCATCGCGAGTAGCGTATTCTACTTGAAGAGGGAAACGGCCAGCCGTGTTACAGATCGCGGAGCATTTTGCTTATCGTCGATACTGTCCGCGAGGTATGCGAACCTCTTCCTATCCGCTCTAGCATGATATGTAGTAGCTATGTAGCACGCGGACGACAAAGCTAAGTGTAATTGTTTGTTTAAGCATAAAGGTTATAACCGCTTTACGGAAGTCGTTATAACTTTTACGAGGTAAGAAAATGGTTTATCGATGTTAGAAGTTAAGAGACTTGATCTTATAAGATAAGAGACTTAACTTATTTGTTTTAATGTGGACGTTGCGTGAAACCTCATTCGTGAGTAATGAGTACTTGGTTTTAAAAGGATAATGTTTTACCGATTTCGAAATCGTAACGTGTATCGCTGCAAATTCATCGCAACGTTAATAAAGGAAAATGTATTGAATAATGATGTGTTGTATTAAAACCAAGAGAAACCTCCATCCGCATAGAAGCTAAGACGAGACAAAATGATATTACATTTTCTAGATCACGGTCATTGTAATAAGATCGTTATAAACAAGAATAAACTACTCACATATATGACATATGTTACTCAATTGTTTTAAAAGAGATTAAGACTATGAGTTATGAAACCTTTCTAAAATAAGTGACTCGAGCATTTGAAATTAGGCAAACTTGAACGCTTGGAAAATAATGTTGTTACTTGATTTTACAAAAGGGAAGTGTCTTGTTTACTTAAAAAGATAGTCACGATTTTTATACTACGTATTGCGTGACTTATGTGAAAGTACTTCGAGTTGTGTGAAACTTGCCTATGCTTGTAATGATAGCCTCATTGTACAAGTGTTGTATTTCAGTGTTACCGCCTCTCGACAGGCCGGCTGACTTGTCGAGAACTTACTGACGTACGCCGGGCAAAGTGACTGAGAATTCCACGTATGTTTCCATTTTGATTATTGTCTGGTTGCTGATGTCACATGACACGCCTACACCGAGGTAGAATTCGGGCACGCAATACGCGGCAGGTTGATTACCCGATATATTGTTATTATGGTTACACGGACATGTCTACACCGAGGTAGAATTCCGGGGCACGTGGCTACGCGCAGGTTGATCACCCAAAGATATCGTTATTAATGTCACACGGACGCGTCTACACCGAGGTAGAATTCCGGGCACGCGCCGTGGGGCATTGGTATTATTGTTGCATCACGGACATGTCTACACCGGCGCAATTCCGGCACGCGCCACGACGAACATGATTGATGTTATGGGCGAGACCCATAGTTATATTTGAGTGATGACTGAGGCGAGTCCGATCGACATGATCGCATGTTGGAATCGTAGTTTGGTTATCATACATGCCTCGCTTATATAGACTAGTATGATTTCATTTACAAGATTTTACGCATACTTGGTACATATTGCATCGATCGCTCGGGGCCGCGTCATGCCGCAGTAGAGGTACATTTGCCGTGGATCCTCGCCTAGATCTCGCCAGCTGGGGAAGCTCGCTTCCCGAGGCTTATCTTTTGGCATGTGTTCCCGAGTTGAGGTTCTGTACATCTGTGGTATGGCGGCCGTCCCGCCATAGTTGTTAAATCTAGAGGTCCGTAGTATGCAAGTGTGGTTTGTAAAAGGATTAAACCGCTCGCTTTGAAAGAGTTGTATTTATTTATGTTATCAAGCGTAACCGCTGGGTTGGCCTGCTTTATGCTCATATATCTTGTTTCTTGTTTAAAGTTTTATTTTCCGCCGTTTTCTCGATGATTGTATCACCAGGTGCCCGGATAAGGCACCAAAGAACGCCCCGAACGGGTCGTTACAACTACAATGCGGAACATACCGAGCTAACGAGTCGAACTCACATCAGACTTCTAACCGCCCGCTGCCCCGCCTCAACGCCAAAAACTGTTACCCGAGCCTCCTCATCCGTGGCAAGAAATGTGCAAGAAAAGCCTCGAGAACTCATCCCAAACGGCTGGAAGTGCATGCTTCCCGACAGCCCCTACGAATCAAACCACGATCGCAAAGATTGGCACTGATGCGAACCCAATACCACCGACTCGCCGAGACTGGATTACTCACGATCCGTAGTTGCTTGATAAACTCCCGAGGTCATCTCGCCTCGATCCATGTAACATCGCGGGCTACAACTCGTAAAGTCCCGTAGTCTCAAATCGCTCGCCGGGGTGAACTACGGTGCTATTGGACTGAACTGCCAGATTCAGCCTTCTCTCATATTCGCCACGACTCGCCAAGAATCGGGCCATCTCTCACTTATCTCCTCTCGCTTCCAGCCGCTGGACCGAGGCTCAGTATCAGAGTCTCAGCAGCCCATCGCCGCGCCTAAACTCGCTGGCTACCGGGCGGGCCGCAAAACTCGCCGCCGGAAGCACTATCTCGTGTAACGATCGGGCCTTCGCCAGAACCCTCCGTGTTTACTTCACAGCCTCCTACGCTTTGCCTTCTTCGGGCCAAGGTTGCCTTACGCGAGGCATAATCGTAAAGGAAAGGAATACGCCGTAGAGGGTCCAACTTATCACACGGCCTAAGGCACGATCTCAAAATGAGAAGAATGGAAACTAATCCTAAATGTCCTATAGCCTCCTCGACATAGACGTGGTGCACAACACACCGATAATCAAGACTTACTAGACACGGCTCAGAGACACTTTCCGAAGATTAATCGCTTCGATACCACTTTTGTCACAACCCAACTCGCCCGATCGTGCCTTACCTCGGCACCCTAGTGATACAACATCGAGAAAATCAGCGAAATAAAACATGAACATGAAATAAGAGATATTATAAATAAACAAAGCAACCGTAATGGGCTTGCCTTCCAGACATACATAAAAACCCAACAGCTTATCCTTACAAACTCGCCACAACAAAGGCATGCACTTAAGAATGAAATGACAACTATGGCGACAGTGGCCCCGCCATACCCTCAATGTACAAGAACTTATGCACTGTGGTAACATACCAAAAGATAAGCCTCCAAGAAACGGCTTCCTAACACGAACTTTGATCCTATGAGCGAGGATCCACAACCGATGATTTCTACTCATGCAGATGAACGCAGCCTCAAGGAGGTCAAGATAACAGTACCAAGTATGTGAAATCAGAAAATATCAGAAATGAAATCATAATAGTCTATATAAGTGAGACATATATGATAACCAAACTACGCTCACAACATAAAAGCGCCATGCTGCCGTGGACTCACGCCTCAAGTCATCCTCACGCCCGTGGAACTCCTTCCTCACCGCCAGCCTAGGTATACATCGTGTGGAATACGTGTCCCGCCCATACCATGGGACTCAGAAAGAATCATGTGGAATACGTGTCCCGCCCATCCCGACCTTGAGAGAATCAGATGAAATACGTGTCCCGGCCCATCTCGTGGGACTCGGTGGATAACCAGATAGAATACGTGTCCTGTCCCATCTCGTTGGACTCGGTGAATAACCAGATAGAATACGTGTCCCGGTCCATCTCGTGGGACTCGGTGAATAATCAGATGGAATACGTGTCCCGGCCCATCTCGTGGGACTCGGTGAAGAATCGTTCATAACAAATCAGTCGGCCCTCCATCGAGAGACGCGGGGGTATAGAAATACAACAAAGGCTATCACAACAAGCATAGGCAAGTTTCACAACAACAAGCATAGGCAAGTTATACACAACTCAAGGTACTTTCATTTTAGGTCAAAGCCTAAAGTACTACGCACGTTAAATTCCTTTTAATGATCCATTTCTTTTACAAAGGTCACCCGATACCCGTAGTATAAAAATAGAGTGACTAACATTGTTAAGTAAACCAAAATGCTTTCCTTTGTAAAATCAAGTAACAACATTATTTTCCAAACATTCAAGTTTGCCTAATTTCAAATGCTCAAGTTTCTCATTTTCGAAAAGGTTTCGTAGTTCATAGTTTTAATCCTTTAAAACATAATTCTCCTTTAAACGATTTGAGAAACATATGCCTTATATGTGAGTAGGTTATTCTTGTTTATAATCAATCTTATTAAGCAGCCATGATCTAGGAAATGTAATATCATTTTGTCTCATCTTAGCTTCTATGCAGATGGAGGTTTCATCGGTTTTAATAATACTTATTATTCAATACATTTACCTTTATTAACGCCGCAGTTGGTTTGTCGATACTCATTCCGATTTCAAATCAAGAAACATTATTCCCTTTTAAAAACCAAGTACTCATTACTCACGAATGAGGTTTCACACAACATCCATATTAAGTCAAGTCTCTTATCTTTTAAGATTAAGTCCCTTAACTTCTAAAAATCAATAAACCATTCTCTTTATCTCTCTTAAGACGTTATACCTAACTTCCCATAAAGCTAGTATAACTCTTATGTTTTCAAAACCAAGTATTACTCTTCTTTCAAAATGATTCTTTTGAAATACTTCAATTTCTTTATTATCACACATCAAGTCAGTTATAAGTCAAATCGGTTACCTTTTAAAACCACAAAGCATTTTCTTACCAACATAAAGCCGTTATAACCAACTTCCCATAAAGCCGTTATAAAACTTTATGTTTTAAACCAATCAAATACATGTAACACACGACGCTCACCGCATTACATAGTTATACACATATCATGCTAGAACAGATAGGAAGAGGTTCACATACCTCGCGACGACATCGACTAATAGCAAACGCCCAAGTACTTCAAACCGCTGGCCACTCCTAAGCCAAGTAGATCACGCCATACGTAGTACTTCAACCTATGAGGCCACGCGCCTATTAACGCTTCAGATCTCAACGAGAATATTCTACGTAAAATTCGACAAAGATTCTCCTTCCCGCAACCGCAGAAATCTCCTCCTCTATCGGCCGCTACCAAGCCAACCGGGGGTTTATACTGCTAACCTGACGTGTACAATTCTACTTCACAAGAATGCTACACAAGTTCATCAGAATATAGTCCTATGTAATTACGTCAGCTTCTCTTTCTTTAAATTCCAGCTTAAGTCAAAAGACATTGCCGCAAAACTATGTTCAGTTCTATATATAGTATACTTCAACCATATATTCCTACAACATGTAATTTCCAATAACAACAGGGGGACAAGATTATTACCTCGATAAGCCCAAAATTATCCGAGATAAAAGTCGATCCTGAGCAAGGTTTAGCTCCTACTCCGGGTGCTCCAACCCGCTCCAAACAACCCTTAGAAGTTCTACACACTTCTACTAAGTACTCCAACCAATTATGGAGATTTTTCCAAAGTGGTTTCGTTTAGTGGCTAAAGGAAGTATAATAGTATTTTTCTAAGCCAGATAGAGTTAACTTTGGAAAGTAATATAAGTTATTTGGGCTAAATTATTTGGGCATTATAACAATACTGAGAGTATTTCTATACCACAAAAGGGGTATTATACTAAACAACTAGCAGTGGGGTACCCTCTGCCAAGCCTCACTCATGGGAGGCTCGCCAAGGCTTCTCCAGCGGGAGGCTTCGGCCAAGGCTTCTCCAAAGGGGGGCTTGACGAAACACAACACTAAAGGAGAGGGTTTTAGACTTGAGAATGATTTTAGGATGAAGAAATTCATCAACCAAGGGGGGGTCTTTATAGGTCAAGAAATGGCCAACCAATGGCCAAGATTAATCCAAGTGTTAGGCAAGTGTAGGGCTAGGATTCCACCATGTGTACCTTATCCATCTACCACACCAACTTGCACAAAATATCCTACCAACTACAAGCCCCCTTTTTCGCCCATTACCGCTCACTTCTTCCAATGCAGGGTGACACATGTCACCCTCCCGTTGGTCCAAAATGTTTCGCCTCTCAAAAATCCGCAAAAATAATAAACGACATAGCCGGAATTTTCCTTCGCAGTTTAGTAAAACGCTTCATAAAAAACGATTCTTTTCGGCACTTGTGTACAAATTCGCCACTTTGCCTACTTTAAGGCTCCACTTTTTCTACGTACGTCCTCACGTACATACTCTGGAAATACGGGGTATAACACATAGTTTCCTTTTACAATCCCCTTTTATACCAATTTTTCCACAACACAATATTTTTCCCACGGTTATCTAAAACTGTAACCTATGGCATAACGACACCGAAGATCTTACCAGTCTCCCATCCATCGCCTAATAACATGGGTACACATAACCCCATAATACGTAAAACCATCCTTTTACGTGGGGGGGAAAGCTTACCTCCCTTTCATAATCTTGATCATCAAGTGCCACCTTATAATTGTATAGATTTTTAAGACCTATCTATGATATCTTCTGTTCTCCTCAGGAAGCACTCGTACTTATCTCATTCTTGCCTTGCGCATTTTTCCTAGAATCATTCGGGAAGTCGTGGCCCTGACCGCCACACTAACAACTCCAAGCACTCCAAGGGAACTTAACACAAAATCCTTCATTGATCGTATGTTCTTATCTCTGTCTCTTAACGTTTAAATTCAAATCAATCCCTTCAATGAAACAAGTCACATAGACTCCTCAATTTATCATGTCCAGGAAGGAAGGAATAACTTACATATACTAACACTTCCATTTCAATCGATAATCGGCTCACCGGGAAACTGGAATCGAACCAACCTCTCTCTACAGTCAATATTGGCATACTAGAAGTCAACTAGTCCATACACATAATGACCTCAAAGTCCGTCGTCTACTAGGTCTGCTAGGATCTGACGATTGTATCATCACCGGGCAATTTCATATACCTGCTCCTCTACCACCCAATCTCTCATGGTGTAGCTTCTTTGAAAGGTTCTTATGGATTCAGGCTCTATTCTTTTACACTTGGTTGCTCTCTTTATTACCGGGTCGTGTTTTTCCAGCATTTCCCAACTTGTTCTAACATACGCATAACCTCCATACTAATTCGCCTCCAATCTTCGGAGTTACTAAATCGAACAATAAAGGCCATTTCCGCTTCACGACTGGTTCCATGGAACGCGCCCACGAACCCGTGAAACAATTTACTAGACTGGCCTTGCACCCTCCTCGACTTCAAGCATGAAATGACTACTACCAATCGATCCCACCCCATAAACGGGTACACTAACTTCTCATAATACCATAATCGTGTTGTCTTGATCACAACAACCATTACTTACCCCACACGGATCTCATCCGTACTATCATCTTAAGCATACCACGTATCTTAATTTACCAACATAGTCTTCCATTAAGTCCCTTAACATGATTTCTTAAAGGTTCAATACCTTCTCGCATGTACTCATCGCTTCCTAATTATCTCAAATTAGTACGTGAAACCTTGATGAATTCATTAAACTGCTTCATACCTTCCCAGATCTATTTAGTCCTTACCAACTCGTAATCCAAAATCATTCTAGGCAACACGCTGCCCGACTTCATACATAACTCCGTATAGCTGTATGTCACAATACCAACTATACTACAATTATTACCAACCTGGATACGCAATCCACATAGTCCTTCCCGGTCATCGCTGTCTTCTCGTAGCAATCAACATAACTCGTTAGTGAGACGACCCTAACAACACAAATTTCTACCGCACGATCTCAGAGTGAGAAGAATGGAAACTAATCCTAAATGTCCCGCACTTCTCCTCGACATAGATGTGGTGCACAACACACCGATAATCAAGACTCTACTAGACACGGTCTGTAGACACTTTCCGAGGACTAACTGCTCTGATACCACTTTTGTCACGACCCGACCCCAGGCCCGCGACTGGTGTGCTTCCTGGGCACCCTTACAAGTATACATCAGAAATAATCAGCGGAACATACATAAACTTAACAAGAATAAATAATAGGTTAGCCGATAAGGCTACCTCCCTGGATATATACAAATCCAAAAGCGCTACTTCATTTTTTTTCAAAGTGACCCACAAGATATGACTACATGCACTCTAAGAGTTTGACATAACAATCGCGGATGACGACAGGCCCGCCATACCCCCAATATACATAAATCTACAACTCGTGGAACCGCACTAAAAGACAAAGCCTCCGAGAAACGGAGCTTTCAAGAATCGACAAATGATCTCAGAGCGCGGATCGCAAGTTATGTACCTCAACTCGCAGATGAAAGAATTTCTCCCAAGGAGGTCAAGACAACATGTATCAAGTATGTGAAATCAAAGATCAGAATGAAATCATAAAGTCTAAAATAAAGCCGAGACACGATGATAACTCAAATAACAAGACATCGTGGCCTTACTAACAATGAGAATAAACAAGAGTATACCTTACTGCACAAAAATAGGAGGCTCATGATCAAAGTAGGGCCACCCTCCCGTAGTATCATTAAGCAATCCTACTCTTGGGACTATTTCACCCGCATAGGTCCTGTGGACCCACAATGAGGTCATCCGCCTAGCATGGGACTATTTCACCCGCATAGGTCCTGTGGACCCGCAATGTGGTCATCCGTCTCGCATGGGACTATTTCACCCGCATAGGTCTTGTGGACCCGCAATAAGGACATCCGCCTCGCATGGGACTATTTCACCCGCATGGACCCGGTGGGCCCGCAACGAGTACAAACGCCGCACTCGCATCATGGGTAGCAAATCCATGGAATAAGTAGTAACCCGGGGGTTTACCCCACAAGAATAACATAACCTAGCACAACCGGCTATCATACATAACATAAGCACTACCGGCTTATCATACATAACATAAGCACTACCGGCTTATCGTACATAACATAAGCACTACCGGTTTATCGTACATAACATAAGCAAGTTAAGAAATCTCCTAACTTCTTATTAACTCTGTTCATATACACTCTCATTTTAGTTTACTTAAGGAACTATCATGTCATTATAAAATCCGGGAATTTAACCCAAAGTACTACGTACTTCTATTCATTTAAATGACTATTTTTCATATAAAACTTCCAAGATACTAATAACCGTAGTATCAAATCATATTTACTTTTAAAGAAAGTCACAATACCTTTTAAAGACTATTTCATCACATAAACAGTAGTCACACCATAGCTAGGGACCCAAGCCCTCAAATACCAAAGTGTGCCCGTGGGATCCCCCATCACTGCCGACAGCCACAAGCGTAAAATATAACCATGTGACGCGCCCGTGGCATCCTACCTCACTGTCGACGTACACATATACAAAGCATATATATATATCTCCTGCCCGTGGAATCCTCCATCACTGTCGACAACCAAAATTGTAAAATGTAATCATGTGACGCGCCCGTGGCATCCTACCTCACTGTCGGCGTACACACATACAAAGCATATATATATATATCTCCTGCCCGTGGAATCCTCCATCATCGCTGACACTAAATTGTAAAATGTAATCATGTGACGCGCCCGTGGCATCCTACCTCACTGTAGGCGTACACACATACAAAGCATATATATATATATCTCATGCCCGTGGAATCCCTCATCTCGGGTACATGTGTTACACCCCGGAATTCTAGGATATGTTTAGAAGAACATACGTAAGAACTCAGAAGTGTTAAGATTTGAGACTAGTAAAAATTTATCGGAATTATGGAAATGTCGGAAAACGAAATATCATGATTTAACGAGGGAGACACATGTCACCCCCTTAGTGGTCTTGGAAGAAATGGGCATGGATAGAATGGTCATTTGACCAATTATTAAGATGATCAAGTCTTACAAGACTTAGGCTTGATATTGTTGACTTAGTCAAGGCCACTTGGGCTTGATCCTTGTGATATGCATCCAAGCCACCCATTTGTTTTAATCTTGACCCTCCCTTGTGTTATTTAAACATACTAGTGTAAGACAAGGCTCTACACTTAGTCATTTTTTCAAGAAAAATTGGAAGAACTCAATGAGAGCTCTCATTGTGGTTTCAAGAAGAAAATTTTCAATTTTTGTCCAATAATCCCCATACTTTAAACCAAGGTTCCTAAGAGTATTTTATGGTATATCAATAGGAAGATCCCAAAAGTGGCGTTTTCGTATTAGTCGCAAGGTGAAAACCTAGTCACTTTCCTAGGTTTGGATTTGGAATTGAAGGAAAGTTGTTTGTGATCTTCTAAAGGGATTCAAGTGGTGGATTGGAGTGTCAAGGAGATGCTCTAAGTTTCTAGGAGCGCCGATCTTGAAGTGGATTAAGGCTCACTAAGGTAACAATCTCGTTTTCTTAAGTGTTACAAGATTACATATTGTTGTAGCCTTACATTTTAACTAGCATGAAGTATATGTATTGAATATTGATAAGTTATATGGATTGTAGTAGCCTAAATACGAATCGACATTCGAGCCATTTGAAATTGAAATACAATTGTCGTTAATTAGAATCGCCGCACGTTACCTACTCAAGATTGTAGTAGTTATAATCGATCGCGCTTGATAACATGTTATACTAAACAACTTGAATTGAAAAGGAATTGGAAAGGTTGATATGTTGTTACACCTTGGCCGAGAATGACTTTGTATGTCGGACTAGTTTGATATTAATTTGTGGGCGGAATTTTACACGCCTTATAGGCTGTAATCCCTATTGATAACTACATTGTTGAGCCTTAAATGCGGCGTGTTTGGTTATTGAATCTGCCTGGAAAAAGGTGGAAAAGTATGTAGAAACAAAGGAAGTGTTGTCCGATTTTCCGTATAATTTAGTGACTTTGCACTTAGAATATTCTACATTGAAACTAGAAGTTAATAAACATATTATGGTCATTATAGGTTGACATACTACGACGCATATCGACTTAGCAAGTGGATTGAACCAAGAGGTATGTGGAACTTTCTTATCTCTCGAGCATGAATAGTTGTAAACATATAGTACTTTAGACGACGAGATTTTGACAATCTAGTCCATTTGATATCCTTGGCTTATTTTAAGAATGTCCAAGTTGGTCGAGTTAGGGAATTAACTCACTTGTTTAAAAATATTAAGGATATCTTGGTTTCTAAAAGTTAAGGACGGAAGTATTTTAAAAGTATATGATACTTGTTCGCTTTAAAAGTATAAGTCCTCGATATAAGGAAGAATGAAATTATCTAAAGCATAAAACTAGTATAACGCTTTACGGGAAGCTGGTTATAATAGCTTTATGAAAAGTTAACAAGGGTGATTTACTCTAAGTAATTTATGTATGATAAACGACTTGAAATAATGAAAGGCAAATTGATTTAAAGGCATCAATTGCTTAAGGTTTTAAAAGAAAGAAGTCGCTTGATTTAGAAGCCTATAAATGTATTTCTAAAAGGTATTGTGACTTGTCTTGAAAAGTAGTTATGACTTGATACTACGGTTATTAGTATCTTGTAATTTTATATGAAAAAGAGTCATTTAAAAAAAGTAGAAGTACGTAGTACTTTGGGTTAAATTCCCGGATTGTTATAATGACATGTTAGTGCCTTAAGTAAACTAAAATGAGAGTGTATATGAATAATACTAATAAGAAGTGAGGGGAATTTCTTAACTTGCTTATGCATGATTGATAAGTTCTAGCGCTTTATGTTATGTTAGATGTCAGAGCGCTTATGTCACGTATGATGTCGATAGTGCTTATGTTATGTATGATAGCCGGTTGTGCTAGTTTATGTTATTCTTACGGTAAAGCCCTGTCACTACTAATTCCATGGATTTGCTACCCATGACGCGAGCGCGGCGCCAGATTTCATCATGGCCCACCGGCCTAAGCGTGAAATAGTCCCCGCGGGTGAAATAGTCCTACGCGAGGAATACCTCACTGGGGTCCACACGACCCATGCGCGCATATATCCTATGCGAAGGCGCACTTATCATGGGTCCACAGACCTACGCGTGAAATAGTCCCGTGATAGGATCGCTCAATGATACTACGGGTGGTCCTACTTTGATCACGAGCCTCATATTTTTACGCAAGAAAGTATACTCTTGTTTACTCTCATTGTTAGTAAGGCACAGTAATCGTTAATCGAGTTATCATACATGTCTCTAGCTTTATTTTAGACTTACGAGTTCATTACAATACTTTCTGGGCCACATATTTGGTACACGCCAGATCGACTCCTTCTGGCCATGCTCATGCCGCAGTAGAGTATACAGTTGATGATCCTCACTCTAGGATCACTGCTCAGTTTGGGAAACTCCATTACCCGAGGCTTATCCCCGGTTCGCATCCCCGGCATGGCTCATTGTCAGATATTCGTGGTACGGCGTGGCCCCGTCCCATCACGCTTGTTATTCTGTGGTCCGTAGTCACATCAGGATTGGGTTTTAAGAATGTAAATGTATCGCTTTATTTTATTTTGGTTCATGTATACTTTACTTAAGGTGGCCTTATCGGCTAACTCGCTGATATTTATTGTTTTAGTATTTATGAGTTTTATATGCTACCGCTATTCTCGACGATACCGTAGCGGTTCCTGTGTAGGCACCAATGCCCGGTTGGGTCGTGACAAAAGTGGTATCAAAGAAGTTATGTTATACCCGTAGTTCCGTGGTATATATGTGAGGATGCACGCGCAGAATACGCATGTAAATTTTGGAAAGAAATGAAGACGTGATTTTTCGACTTAAAAGTTTCCGTTTTGAAGGAAAAGGTTCGTTGATGGGAATTGGATTCCCGATTTGGTATTTGGGCTTCTTGAATTATATTAGAATTATGGAATTTTATTTCCGAATTGGTCACTGGGGCCCACTCGAGAAATTTACGCTTTGTGGGGCCCACTTTGTTTTCTAGATTTTGGCCATTATGGATATTTTCTAAGATGAAATATTTTGATTTAGCAGGAGGGCGACACGTGTCACTCCCTAGGTGGCCTTATGGCCAAATTTGTTAATCAAGTGGCAAGCATGCCGCCTTGTCTCGCAAGATATTTTTAGTCGACAAGTGGCTCATGGGCCCACACACACTTGTCCCCAATCTCAACCACACACTTGCCTTCATCCTAGCCCTTGGTTGTCCTATATATGCACCCTTTGTTGATGAAATCTTGCACACTTAGATATTTCAAGACTTGAGAAAGATGTTCATCTCCCTCCTCTCCTACTCTCGCCGAACACCCCTCTTTAACCTAACCTTGTCCAATAATTCCTAAACTCCTAAGTGTTCTTCCCTAGTGTATTAGGAAGACTCTACCCAAAAGTTGGAAAAGATTTCACCCCTAGCCTCAAAAGGCCACCTTGTGTCACGAATTCCACCCTGCTCGCGATCGGTGCCCTACCCGGGCACCCTGCCTGTATACATCGAGAATAGCAAATGAACATACATGAAACTTATAAAATAAAAATAACGACAGATTAAACCACAGTGTTAGCCGATAAGGCTACCTTCCCGACACATATACATATACATAACAACAAAGAAGCATCCCTTTCTTTTTACAAACCGACCCACAACACGTGACTACTGCACTTAAGACTAGAATCATGCAGACAGGGCCCCGCCATACCCCTGAATGTACATAAGTCTACCACATCAGGGAAACCGTACCAAAAGACAAGCCTCCGGAGTAAAAGGGGCTTCTTTCCAAAAACTGCACAGAGATCCTAAGAGCAAGGATCACCAACCTGGGTACCTAAACTCGCGGCATTTAACGCAGCCTCAAGGGGTCGCATAACAAAAATTTAGTATGGAAAAGAAATAAAATGCAATAACCAAATCATATCTGTATAAGAGAATGTCATTTTAACTCCTGAAATCAATCATATATTAACTGCCTTTCCTTCTTTCGATAAGATTTAACAACATATTCTTACATACTTACTTAAGAGTTTAATCCAAATTTTTCACATAACTTACATATCTTACATAACATAATTCGACCGCGTGGCCTTGCAATCGTGGAATCATATAACATAACCGCCCGCTGGGCCTTGCATCGTGGAATCATATAACATAATCCGCCCGCCGTGGCCTTGCACCGTGGAATCATATAACATAATCCGCCCGCCGCGCCTTGCATCGTGGAATCATATAACATAATCCGCCCGCCTGGCCTTGCATCGTGGAATCATATAACATAATCCTGACCGCCTCGGCCTTGCATCGTGGAATCATATAACATAATCCGCCCGCCGGGCTTGCAAGATGACGTAACCCTACTGTGCAGGCTCTGGTAATATGGCGTAATCCGCCTATGTGTAGGCTCTGTATCTCATAACGTAATCCGCCTATTTGTAGGCTCTGTATTTCATAACGTAATCCGGCCCTATTTGTAGGCTCTGTGATTTTCCTTACATAACATTTTCAAACCATCTTTTCACTTCTTCTTAAGTCGCCATAACAACTTCCCATAAAGCTATTATAACAACCTTTCATTTTAGAGAACTTAAGACACTTTTATTCTTACAACATTAGGAAAACTAGATCCAAAATACTACGTGACATACATACTTAAAAAGAATCATAGAACTTCTTTCTTTTAAAGCTCAAGTCACATACTCTTGGAAGCCATCTTCTTATCTTTGAAATAAATTAAGAAGCCATACTTTGTAAAATTAAGTCATTTCCTTATAAAATCAAGGCTTATAGTCTTAACACTGTGAGCATACACTCTTTAAAATCATGACGCTTTATACTTTAGAAATCAAGTCCCATAACTTGAAAAATAAAGTTTCATAATCCTTTAAAGAAAATCAAAGTTCATAGTCTTAAAACTTCATAACATACATTCTTTAAAGTCCATTTACTTATACTTGTAAAATCATGTCATCTACACTTTTAAAACCAATCCTCTTTTCACATATAAATTTCAAGTCATTTTCAAACATAAAATCAACTTACTTACTTTAAACAAATCAAGGCACATAGCCTTTAAATCAAATCTCATAATTTCTAACCATTCTTACTAACGCCTCCCATAAGACCTAGTAAGGATTTAGACAATTTAAACATACTCTTAACTTAGATTCAACAATGTAAATACTTCTTAACTTCTAAGAGTAGAAGGAATCTTGAAATACTATCACATGGATATTTCATACAGGATCATGCCACGTAAAGTAGAGAGGTTCACATACCTTGACGATTGTCGACAAGAGCAAAATGCTCCAAAGTACTTCAACCTCGAGCTATTCCATTCTTCAAGTAGATACGCTATACTTAGTACATCAACCTATAATGGTCACCATACGCCCATTAACCTCTTATTTCAAACGAGAATATTCTAGGTGCTAAGTCGCTAAATTCTACTGAAAATCTGACAAAGACCTCCTTTGTTTTTACTTACTTTGCCACCTTTTCAAGGTCGAATACAATAACCAAACAGACCCAATTGGCTCACAACAATAGAGAAGGTAGTCCAATACAAATGAATAACTAAACAAATTTCCCCAATTGGCTCACAATTTATAAAGTAGTCCAATACAAATGAATAACAAACTAAAAGTCCAAATTCGGCCACCTTGAGTTCAACCATACCAATTCTTATCAAATTTCCATTTCAATCCAAATTGGTAGCATAACATGATATCAAGTCGCATTTGATTATAACAACCATAATACTTAAGTAAGTGACATGCGACGATTCTAATAACGACTAAATTGAAATCCAACTTAACATGGCTTACATTACATTTCGGATTTCCAAGGCTACAATCAATCCACAATCCTTATAAACTTCTACATATCAACTTCATGCTAGCAACACGTAAAGCTATCAACAACAATATAAATATACAATCTTGTAACACATTTAAAAGACAAGATTATACCTTAACGATTCTTAATCCAATTCCAATCCGAAGTCGCTCCTTAGTAGTTTAGAACCTCTCCAAGACACTTCAATCCGT
The DNA here is from genome assembly GCA_029844215.1 of Przewalskia tangutica. Taxonomy (NCBI): domain Eukaryota; kingdom Viridiplantae; phylum Streptophyta; class Magnoliopsida; order Solanales; family Solanaceae; genus Przewalskia; species Przewalskia tangutica. Next base: position 63,078,073 of record CM056736.1, on the reverse strand, counting down.
TTGTTGAGACCCTTAGAATCATACCAACAACTTTCCTTCAACTTCCAATCCAAAACCTAGAAAGTCACTAGGTTTTCACTTTATACTAATACGAAACTCTCTTTTCCGGGATTTTTCTATTGAGATACACTTACATAACACTCATGAACCTTGGTTTAAAGTGGGGAGCTAAAAGAACAAGGATCAAAGATTTTTCCTTTTCTTCCAAGAGGAACCCGTGAGCTTCCCTCTATGTTCTTCAATTTTGTGGAAATTTTTCTAAGTGTAATGACACACTCTTGCTACTAGTAGTGTAATAAAGGGGCATGGAGGGTTAAGATGTAACCAAACGGGTGGTTTAGATTTAAGTCTTACTAAAAATCAAGACTAATTGACCTTTGACTTAGTCAACTTTCTCATGCCACAACTTGCAAGACATTAGTCATCCAAGACTTATGGTAAATGATCATATTAGCCATGCCTAAATTCGACCAAGGCATCATATGTGGGGTGACACGTGTCGCCTCCCATTCACAAAATAAGACGCTTCCGACAATTTCATAATTACGATAAAATTTTTACAAGTCTCAAATCTTGACACCCATGAGTTCTTACGCACGCTCTAAAACACGCCCCGTAAGACGGTGTAACACCTGGCCGAGAGCTCTTGTAAGGGAAACCTGCTGTTCTTCACTTGTTTGAGCTGGTTCTTGAAGAGATGATGGTTAGGAGCTTCAGGGTGATTTATGGTGGTTTGTAACATAATGATCGAGCTAAGACTCGCTTGGAACGACATTAAGTTCTTGGATAATTTTGGGCTATTTGAGGTAGTGAATCTTAAACCTCTTTGTGAATTGGTCATTATACATATATTGTAAGTATATTATGGATTATATAATATACGGAGTAAAGTTTAAAGAGTCGATCTTGTTAACTTGTTAAAAGAAAGGATTGGCCGCTTGTCATTAAAATGGTAAAACGATCTTACTTGTGAAGAAGTAATTAACAAAGTAACTATAACTTATATTAAGAATGGAAATATGTCGATGACTAATGAGTAAATCGGATAAGTAAATGGACAAAGTCGCAAGGACCCCAACTTAAGGATCAGATTTACTTTGGATCAGATTTACTTTGGACCGTATTTACTTTGGACCGTATTTACATCGATCAGATTTACATTTCATAAGCGGAAGATTTTTCAATCGTGTTCCATTCGGGCGCAGGATCCCCTTTTTAATTATTGTATTATATGAAGGCGTGATAGTAAACCGCGCACGGCCATGCGTAATCCCCTTCTTTTACTTATTGTTATTATGGAGGCGTGATAGTAAACCGCTACCGCTTGCGTGCAATCCTTCTTTATGTTGATTAATTATTATGCCTTATATATATATATGGTATATATATTACGTTATTCGCCTTGGAGAAAGATGGAAAAGTGAGTAAAACGGAAGTACGCTAATTTTCCGTAGAATTAGAGGCTTTTTATTGGTATAAGTCTTCAATGGTGAGAAAGGTTTGATAAAAGTACTATGACCGCTTTAGAGTGGAGTACTACGCGTGGCGTGATCTACTTGGCGTAAGGAGTAGCCGACCGTTCAAGTACTGAGCGCTTTGTTATTTGTCGATAATCGCCGCGAGGTATGCGAACCTCTTCCTATCTTTTCTAGCATGATTGTCAGAACTATGTAGTACCAGACGCATATACGTGCTAAGTGATTTGGTTGGTTTAAAACATAGGGTGTTATAATGGCTTTACGGGAAGTTAGTTATAACGACTTTACGTAGGTAAAAGAATGGTTTATCGATTGTAGAAAGTTAAGAGACTCGATCTTGAAAGATAAGAGACTTGACTTATACACGACTTGATTTTGAAAGTTAAGAGACTTGATCTTGAAAGATAAGAGACTTGACTTAGTTTGACTAGTTATGAATTTTGTTAAAATGTTGTAAAAACCACATTCGCGAGTAACGAGTAGTTGGTTTTAAAAGAATAATGTTTTACGATTTCGAAATGAGAATAAGTGTTTAACAAACCACCGCAGTGCTAATAAAGGAAAATGTATTGACAAATAACTAATTGTTATTAAAACCAAGAGAAACCTCCATCCGCATAAGCTAAGATAAGACAAAATGGTATTACATTTCCTAGATCACGGTCAGAGCAAGATTGTTATAAACAAGAATAAACGGCCACGATAAGACATATGTTACTCAATTGTTTTAAAAGAGATTAAGACTATGAGTTATGAAACCCTTCTAAATTAAGAAACTCGAGCATTTGAAATTAGGCAACTTGAACGCTTGGAAAATAATGTTGTTACTTGATTTTACAAAGGGAAGTGTTTTGGTTTACTTAAAAGATAGTCACTCTATTTTTATACTACGTATCAGGTGACTTTTGTGAAAGAAATGGATCTGTTAAAAGAACTTAACGCACGTAATACTTTGGGGGTTAGAACCCGCCTTCTGTGATAAAATGGAAGTACTTCGAGTCGCAGGTAACTTGCCTATGTTCATGCGTGATAGCCTTGTTGTGCAAGTATTGTATTTCTATACCACCGCCTCTCAATGGAGGCCGATCGATTTGTTATGTATGATTCTTTATCGAGTCCCACGGACGGGCCGAGACACGATTCCACCGGTTCTTTATCGAGTCCCACGAGACGGGCCGAGACACGATTCCACATGATTCTTTATCGAGTCCCACGACGGGCCGAGACACGATTCCACCCGATTCTTTATCGAGTCCCACTGACGGGCCGAGACACGATTTCACCGATTCTTTATCGAGTCCCACGACGGGCCGAGACACGATTCCACATGATTTATACCTAGATCGCCAAGATGGAAGGAGTTCCACGTACGAGGATGACTTTGAGGGCGCGAGTCCTCGACTTGATATGACTACTTTATGTTGTAAATCGTAGTTCGGTTATCATACATGTCTCCTGCTTTATATAAACCGCCATGATTTCATTTACGATTTCGCCACATACTGTACTCGCTGCATCGACTTCCTTCGGGGCCGCTCATGCCGCAGTGTGAGGTACATCGGCCAGGATCCTCGCCATGTGATCACAAGCCAACAGGTTGGGAAGCCCCGCTTTCTTCTGAGGCTTATCTTTTGCATGTTACCCCGAGTCCGTAGGTTCTGTACATTCGTGGTATGGCGTGGCCCCGCCCGCCATAGTTGTTGTCACTTCTAGAGGTCCGTAGTAATCGCAGGCGAGTTTGTAAAAGGATAACTGTCGGCTTTTTATGTATATATACAAAAGGCAAATCGCTTGGTTGGCCTGCTTATTTATCATGTCTCTCGTTTCATGTTTATGTTTTTATTTCCGCTGATTTTCTCCGATGTTGTATCACGAGGTGCCCGGTAAGGCACTACCACGCCCCGCTCGGCCACGACAAAAGTGGTATCGTGAGCGCTTAGTCCTCTGAAAGTGTCTACAGACGCATCTAGCAGAAGTCTTGATTATCGGCGTGTTGCGCACCACATCTATAATCGTGAGGTCCGCAGGATATCTAGGATTGGTTTCATTCTTCTCACTCGAGATCGCGCCTCAGAGCCGTGTTATAAGTCGGTCTCACCCGCGTATTCTTATGTACCGCTTATGCTCCGCGCAAGGCAACCACTACCTGCATGGGCAAGGCAGCAGAGGGAGCCGCGAGTAGAACACGAGGGTTACGAGAGCACAGGATCGGTCATTACCCGAGATAGTACTTCACGACGTAGTTTTATGACGCCGCTTAGCCTCAAAGCAGAGTTTAGAGCGACAGCAGCTTACGAGGCCACGATACCGAGCCTCCGCCCACGGCCGTGAGCCAATGATATGAAAGTTACAAAGAGATGGCCCGCCATTACTGGGTCACTAAGGTGTGAACCTTAGAATATTATACGCGAGACCTTAGACGCGAGGTCAGCTTGAGTAAAAGATTTGTTTACGATTGACCTTGTCTGAGTACATAGTATACGCGGGTATAATCGCGAGATAATTATACGTGGGGTGAGACGGAAGTGGTAGCTTTCATGACGTAAATTAGTAGGATTGTTCCGGATCGGGAACAAGAGTTTGGCGCGACAGTGGTCGGTCGAGGACCATTTGCGTCAACCCAGAGTCCGATTAGGTGGGGTCAGTTCGAGGTCCCGCCAGCGGTAGGGTCACGAGGACGCTAGCCCAAGTTTAGGTAACCATCGACGAGTTCGTGGACGCGCTCAACCGTAATCAGATCGCGAAGGCCGGAATGGCCTTAGAGTAAATCAAGCCAGCGAGTCGCTGCGAGATTAGAAATGATTCCTCGGCTTGGATTTGAGTTTTGCGCACATGTTATATTCTCGCCATCGCGGCATGATCGGCTTTGTAAGCATAAGAGGAGACTATACCGACGCAAGTACGCTTCGAGACTTAGAAGGAACATTCGACGAATGTTTCTGCTGGGAAGAATGTTATACCCCGTAGTTCCGTGGTATATATGTAAGGATGTACGCGCAGAATAATACGTAAATTTTGGAAAGAAATAAGACGTGATTTTTCACTAAAAAGTTTCCGTTTTGTGAAGGAAAAGGTTCGTTGACGGAATTGATTCCCTGATTTGGTATTTGGGCTTCTTGAATTATATTAGAATTATGGAATTTTATTTCCGAATTGGTCACTGGGCCCACGAGAAATTTACGCTTTGTGAGGCCCACTTTGTTTTCGAGATTTTGGCCATTATGGATATTTTCTAAGATGAAATATTTTGGATTTAGCAGAGGCGACACGTGTCACCCCTAGGTGGCCTTATGGCCGAAATTTGTTAATAGTGGCAAGACAAGTCGCCTTGTCTCGCAAGATATTTTTAGTCGACAAGTTGGTCATGGGCCCACACACACTTGTCCCCAATCTCAACCACACACTTGCCTTCATCCTAGCCCTTGGTTGTCCTATATATGCACCCTTTGTGTTATACCCCGTATTTCCGGAGTATGTACGTGAGGGCGTACGTACGAAAGTTTGGCCTTGAAAGTTTAAGACTTGGACGTTTTTATTTGTGCACAACTCACTAAAAGAATCGTTTTCCGACTTAAACGCTTCCAAAGCTTTCAGAGAAAATTCCGCTATGTCATTTAGTATTTTGGCGGATTTTTCCGAGAGACGAAACATTTTGGACCAACGGAGGGCTACACTTGCACCCTCCAATCGGTGGATTTGAAATCGCCCATCGGACGAATTGGAACGGATGGCACGCTTTGTTCCTTTGCACAAGTCAAGGAGTTGGTAGGATATTTGTGTGTAGTAAATCCTCACCCTACACTTGCCTTGCACTTGTCTTCATCTTGGCCATTGGTTGGCCATGGCTTGAGCTATAAATTCCCCCCTTTAGATGAAGAGTGCTTCATCCACAAATCTTTCCAAGTCTTGAAAAATCCTCTCCTCTCCCTTGAGCCTTTTCGTCCAACACACACCCCCTCCTTTGAGTGTGTTTGGCCGAGGGCCTACCCCCCCTAGCCTAGCCGAAATCTACCCCCCTCCCTTGGTAGAAAAGTTGCCTTCTAGTATTGTTATAATGCCCAAAATACCCTAGCCCAAATCCCTTAGTCCTTAGTAGAAGTTGTGAAGAACTTCTAAGGTTTTCTTGGAGCTACCGGAGCGTACAACTTAGGAGCTAAACCTTGCTCAGGCGCGACTTTTATCTAGGATATTATTGGGCTTACCGAGGTAAATAATCCTAACCCTCTTTTGTATTAAAGAATACATACTGTAGTAGTATAAGAATAAGTATTAAATACTTAGAAGAATATTACAGAATATAATTGAATCAGACTACATAGACTGCTTTTCACAGAGACTTATATAGCTCACCGTAGGGTTGTCCGCCCGACTTTCCGTAGAATTGTGAACCCTCTGCTTAGAATGACCTTCAGAGTAGTCTAGACTTTGATAGATATCTGTGACTATTATAGGTCGATTCTTCATACACACATATTCAACTCAAGAGGTTTTCAGAAGGTATGTGATTCTTCCTAAGCACGATATTTTAACATATATATAGTACTTGAGACGCATACGTGTTAATCGAATAATAACTACGCAATGTCGCTTGACTTAAGCTCGAATAATAACTACACGCAATGTCTTTTGACTTAAGCCCGAATAATAAGAATCGATGCATTTCAAAAGAACTATCGAATCATTTTTAATGTAAGATAAATAATTGGTTTTAAAACAAAAGCTAAGAGTTATACTAGCTTTATGGGAAGTTAGGTATAACAACTTAAGAAAGATAAAAGGAACCGCTTACTTGTTTGGTTATAAAAGCCTTGTATTGATTTCTGTTGTAGTAAGATTGTTTGATAAGTAGACATATTATGACGCTACCCGTGTTAGTGTCTTGTAATGCCGTAAAGTGGTCATTCTCATCGGCTTACGCTGCTAAACCAGTAAGTCCGTTGCATCGCTATTATATCACCTACCCCTTGACTTATTATACCGGTGGCTTGCCACTCGACGCGGTCTCTACGGCCCACGCGTCCATGAGACTACGCGAGCAGCGGTGTCACGACTGCCCGGCCCGTGATCGTGCCTTACCGGCACCCAAGTAGTCATACATCGAGAAATCAGCGGAAATATAAAACAAGACATGAAACAGCTTTATAAAATAAGACACGCTTTATGTAAGAAAACATCGCTTTCGGCATATATATATAATCATAGTTCAAAGCTACATCCGACAATCGCATAAACATGACTACGCACTTAAGGAAATATACAACTATGGCGGACAGGTTCCGCCATACCCCGATCAGACAAACTATCTACAACAGGAGATCATACCAAAAGTAGAGCCTCCTAAGAGACGGAGCTCCCGACACCAACGCAGAGATCCTAAGGACGCGGATCTAGCACCGCTGCCCTTACCGCTGCATGAACGCAGCCCAAGGAGGTCAAGACAACAGTACTAAGTATGCGAAATCAGAAAGTACTTAAATGAAAACATATCATTTTTAAAACCGCCATAAATATGTATGAAACAACCATGAAACCGCACATAGTGCCACATCACAAACAAGAGCAACAATAGTAATCAGAATGAGTCTTGTCTAGGCCGCGAATGATCAAACAGGCCACTCGCCTCATCATCATTCTCGCAAGCCTAACTCGACTCCCGAGTCCGCATAGGCCACTCACACGGGCCCGCATGAGGTATAACCCCGCATCGAGGGTAGCTACTCAAGCATCGCCCCGACTCGCCGTCCGCATGGCCACTGCATCGCATGAGGCATAACCCCGCATACTAACTCGAACTCGTAGCCCGCATAGGCCCTCGACCCGCATGAGGTATTCTCGAATCACGGTCCTGCATCACCGAGTCTACCCCAGACGGAGGGCGCTTTAACCCCAGATCATCTCAAGAGGCGAGCGATAGTATACTAACATAACAACTCATCTTTAAACAACATAAGCACAACAAGGATACTCACCTATACAAACGTTACAAGATACTAACACACATAGCATCATATCATGTCTACTTATCAAACCATCTTATTATTCTTTTCACAATATAAGTCCGTTATAAACACATAGGCAAACTTGTTTCTTTTATCAATCTTAAGTGGTTATACTTAACTTCCCATAAAGCTAGTATAACTCTTAAGCTTCGCTTTAAAACCAATTAGTTCTCTTTAAAATGATTCAAGATTCTTTGAAATGCTTTCAGATCTTTATTATTCGTGCTTAAGCCGCAGGCATTGCCGTAAGTGTTATTCGTGCTTAAGTCAAAGACATTGCCGTAGTTATTATTCAGCTTAACACACGACGCTCACCGCACTATATATATATTGTAAAATATCATGCTTTAGGAAGAATCACATACCTTCTCAAATAAACCACCGCCAAGTCAATATGTCGCACAGAGAGTCACCCTATAATAGTCACGTATATCTATCAAAGACTATTCTCAAGGTCATTCTAAACAGAGGGTTCACAATTTACGGAAAGTCGGGCAAAGACTTCCCTACCCATGAGCTATATAAGTTCATCGTGAAACAAATTCTATGTAAGTACAGCCAATTATTCTTCTTTAAACCCTTCATCGTGATAATACCAATTCTATTCTGTGATATACTTCTAAGTATTTATACTTATCCTTATACTACAACAAAGATATATATTCTAATTCAAAAGAGGGTTAGGATTAGTTACCCTGTAAGCCCAATAATATCCTAGAAAAGTCGCTACCGAGCAAGGTTTTGCTCCTAAGTTGTATGCTCCAAGAACCCTAGAAGTTCTTCACAACTTCTACTAAGTACTAAGGTATTTGGGCTAGGTATTTTGGGCATTATAACGATACAAGAAGGTAACTTTTCTACCAAGTGGGGTAGATTTTTTTGGCTAGCTAGTGGCCTCGCCAAACTACTAGGCTAGAGAGGGGTATTCGCCAAGTGGCCTCACGCGGATGGGAGGTGTTTTTGGACGAGAAGACTACAAAGGGAGAGGAGAGGATTTTTCAAGACTTGAAGATTTGTGGACGAAGAACTCTTCATCTCTAAGGGGGTATTTATAGGTCAAGCCTGGCCAACCAATGGCCAAGATGAAGACAAGTGCAAGGCAAGTGTAGGGTGAGGATTAACTAAACACAAATATCCTACCAACCTCGATTGTGCACAAGGCACAAAAACGTGCCTTGGTTCTCCAATTTCGTCCCATGGACGATTCAAGTCCATCAACGGGAGGTGCTGTTGCCCTCCCGCTGGTCCAAAATGTTTCGCCTCTAAAAATCCGCAAAATAAGAAATGGCATAGCCGAATTTACTCTACGAAAGTCGTGGAAACGCTTTCGTGAAACGATTCTTTTAGTGAGTTGTGTACAAAATAAATCGCCCAAGGCTTATCTTTAAGGCAAGATTTCAGACGTATTCCCACGCATACTGAAATACGGGTATAACATTCTCCTTCCTAGAAACATTCGCCCCGAATGTTCCTTCCCAAGACGCTTATCAAGAAGCTTAAACATTGTAAATGCCACACACGCCACAGAGCAACACATAGGCGTAAACGATAACGAAAATTTACAAGTAGGAAAGTGAATTTACTCGAGGTGTGGGAATAGGTGAGATACTTCCGCCTCACGTCCTCCTCGCTTCCCATGTCATCTCCTCCTCGAGCTCGCTCGCCACAAGACTTCGACTGCCACGCCCTTCGTCCGCAGACGCCTAACCCGACGATCGACTATCGCCATGGAATCTCTCATACGATAACCCCTGGCCACCGACATCGCCAACGGTGCACCCTAGATGGATCCCCGATACATCTCTCAAAGATAGATACGTGAAACACCGATGCACCGCTTCCAGACGGACGGCAGATTCAACTCAGAGGCAACCTTGCCTACCTCGCGGACAATCAAACGCCCAACGTACCTTGGGCCGAGCTTCCCTTCTTCCCGAATCTCATCACACCTTCATGGGTGACACCTTTAGGAAAACCCAATCATGAACTCGAACTCAAGATGTCGACGACGATGATTCGTGATACGACTTCGCCGACTCGAGTCAATAGCCGCCTCGATAAGTTTCACCTTATCCATCGTCATTGTATCAAACCGTCCTACTAGCCGCCGCCGCCCACATCGAACCAACCTATAGGCGACCGCACTTCTCCCATACAAGGCCTCATAAGGCGCCATCCGAATACCGGAGTGGTAGCTATTATTATACGCGAACTCAACTAGAGGCAAATGATCCTCCCAACTACCACTAAAGTCAATAACACAAAGCTCGCAAAGATATCCTCAAGAGTCCGATAAGGCGCTCGCCGTCTGTCGTCTGTGGATGAAATGCAAGATTGTGCTCACCGCGCCCCTAAACCCTCTCGAAGGACTCTGGTTAGCCGAACCGGCCTCTCCGTCGATATGATCGGCAGGACTCCATGCACCGACGATCTCTGATGTAAAGTCCGCATAATCCTCACCAAAAGTCGCCCCGACGGAAGAAAGTGGGCTGATTTCACACCGCCGACGATAACCCATATAGAATCATGTCTCCTCCGAGCGCAGGTAATCCGCGATGAAGTCCATGCTGATTACCTCCCACTTCCGTGTCGATCTCAATCGCTCAGAATAAACCACCGTGCCTCGTGCTCTACCTTCACCGCCGACAACACGCACCGAGCTACGAACTCGCAACGCCCTCTTCAAGCCATCCCACCAATACACGATCTAAGCGTCGTGGTACATCTTGGTCGAATTCGGACGATAGAGTAACGCTACCGCGTGCTTCCCAAGAACTCGCCCAAGTCCTCAAACATCCGAACACACACCGCTTCAAACCTTAGCACCCCATCGTGCTACTCAAAAGCGACCCTTGCCTCACGTAAGAGTCAGACACGATATCGAATCAAAGCCGATCTCGAATCGCCGCTTCTTCACCTCTCGACGATGGAAGACTCGCAACCTCACGAACTCTAACCCCACCGCTATCGTAATCAATCAAACGGACACCAAGGCTCGCGAATCGATGCAAATCACGAACCATGTCCCTCCTCTCTAGTCGCATATCCGATAGGCTCCCATCGACCTACGACTAAGAGCATCCGCCACAACATCGGCCTTCCCGTGGTATAGATATCAACATCGTAATCCTTAAGCAACTCTAACCACCGCCTCGCCGTGAAGTTCACTCCTCTCGGTCAAGATATACCGAGGCTCTCGTGGTCTCAGATAAATATCCACGTGAACCCCATACAAATAGTGCCTCCAGATCTTCAAAGCGTGAATCACTACGCTAACTCCAAATCACGCGGGTAGTTCCTCGTGTTTCTTCACCGCCGATACATATGTTATAACCCCGCCATGCCGCATCAATACACATCCCAACCCGATGCTCGACGATCACAATACACGACATAACCATCCGACCTCTGTAAGAGTAAGAACGGGGCCGCCGCCTCTTTTCAAAGAATCGAAACCCCGCCACAAGCATCACCATCAAACTTGGCCGCTTCGAGTCACTTAGTCAACGGTGCAGATAGAAGCAAACTTCTCCACGAACCGATAATAACTCGCAAGGCCCGTAAAATCGCGAACCTCGCTGAGTAAGAGGTCTCGCCAAGTCTCGATCGCTTCGATTCGCCAGACAACTCGAATGCCATCACCCATAATATGCCCAAGAAACGCCATCAAGTCAACCAAAACTCACATTTGGAAAACTTGGCGCATAACCGCTGGTCTCGAGAATCACAAGACAGCCTCAAATGCCCGTGACGCTTCCTCGCCTCGAGCGAATAAACCAAGATATCATCAATGAACACTATCACAAACGTGTCCAAAATGGTTTGAACACTTGGTTCATCAAATCCATGAATACCGCCGAGCATCGTCAACCCAAAAGACATGACTCGAACTCATAATGCCCGTGACGTCCGAATGCACCCTGTGGACATCCACCTCTCTCGACTGCACTGATGATAGCCCGATCGCAGATCAATCTTGAGAAACATCTCGCACTCGCAACCGGTCGAACAAATCATCAATCTCGGGAGCGGGTATTCGTTTAATGGTCACCTTGTTCACCGTCAGAATCAACACACGCGCAGCTGCCCCGCCCTTCTTCTTCTTCACGAACAATACCGCGCTTCTGTGAGAAACACCGCCTAATGGCCCTTCTCTAGCAAATCCCTGCCGATCCTTCGCCTCTCAACTCGGCAAAGCATTCAGATGGCGGAATGGAAATAGGCCGAGTATCCGCAATATGTCAATACAAAACTCAATCTCCTCTCGTGAGGGATACCCGAGGTCATCCGGGAACACGCCTGGGAACTCGCCGACTACGGAATCGATCAAAATCTGGTACCGCAAATCGTGATCAAACACTCGAACTAGATGGTAGATATACCCTTCTCGCACCATCTTCCTAGCCTCGAGGTAGGAAATAAACCTACCCCTACGATACCGTGCTCCTCCCACTCAACAACCGGCCTCAGAAACCGAACTGCATTACTTCTCTCTCGCAGCCTACATTGGCATAGCAAGAAGCTAGCCAATCCATCCCCATAATCACGCCAAGTCAATCATCTCCAACTCTATCAAGTCGCCAGGGTCCGACGATCAGAATGGTCACAGACAAGCCCTATATACCCGCCGAGCTACCACCGAATCACCCATCGCGTAGCTACCTCAGTGGTCCATGGACTCGTGCTCTATCCCTATCCTACTAGCAACAAGGGGAGATATATAGGATGAGTAGAACCCGATCTATCAAGGCATAAACATCAAACCAGAACCGATAAGGTACGTGATTTACATCGCGAGGCCTCCGATCTCGCTTACCGGACAAAGCATAAATGCGTTCGAGGACCGCTAGAATCGACTCGAGCCACGACCGCCACACCGCCGACCCACGAGCACCCCGCCCGGCGAGTAATCAGAGGAGATGACGGCCGCCACGTAACCCGGCCGGGCCCTACCACCGCCACGCCTGGCCGACAAGCCTCGCAGCGACCTCGCCGCTACAATCAGAATAAGATCCATAAGAGTACCACACTTCCCGTGAATGGGATCTACCGCGACGGCCACACCGGGTGGTCCCGACGCCGCACTCGCTACTCGACGCCCGCCCCGGCCTCGGTCCGCCAAAACTCGCCGCGGCCGAGGACGGTGCAGAGTGCTCAATCGCCGGTGCGACCCAGATCGCCGAGGCCGCCACCACGATAACCACCGTAAGACCCTCCCGCCCCGCCTTCTTCTCGCCGCCGTCATCGCCCATTCGCCGCGCTCCTCGCATCCAAGGGCGCGAGTCGCACGCGGTAATGTCCATACCTACCGAGAGAAACCCGCATGACTCGCCATATAGTCGTTCAGCCCTGACATAGCGGTACCCTATCCTCCATATTCGCTACTAATGCCGGACATATCGAGCCAATGAATCAAACTCGACATTGTACTCCCGACAAGGCCCCTTCGCTCAAGAAAAATCTATCACCCGCGCCTCCTCATCCGCGAGGCAAGTGAGTGAGGAAAGCCTCGAGAACTCATCCCAAGTAGCCGGGACGCTGGTTTCTCCCGATAACTCCCATGAATCAAACCAATCGATCGCGTATCACGCAAATTTACGTGGAACCAAAGATCACTGACTCGTCTCCGACGCCCGATCACTCTCAAAATCCTTCAAGCCGACGGATGAACTCGCGATCATCCTCCGCCGACCCATAAAACTCCGGCGCTACAACTCAAGAAATCTCAGAGCCTCAAACTATCTCGCCTCTGTACCACGGCGCGATTGAGCCGAGCTGAACCGAACCGCCGTGATCCAATCTCTCTCAGACGGGCCACAACTTTAGCCAAAAGCTGGCCATCTCTCAGATTTCCTAACCTCCGCCTGTGCCGCGGGATGCGAGGCGCTGGGTACTGTGGTTCAGGCTGGGCCGGGCGGCGCATAGAACTCGCCGCTCGTATAGATCGGGCCCGAGCCCTCGTGACTGGGTGTCTCGCTAGCCTCCTGGCCGCTTTGCCCTTCGGGCCCGGTTGCCTTCGGAGGCATAATCATATAGTGAAAGGAATACGTTAGAGGGGTCCAACCTATAACACAAATTTCTAAAGCACGATCTCGTAATGAGAAGAATGGAAACCAATCCTAAATATCCTATAGCCTCCTCGACATCGCGTGGTGCACAACACACCGATAATCAAGACTCTACTAGATACGGCTCAGACACTTTCCGAGGATTAATCGCTCGATACTACTTTTGTCACGACTGCTCGGTTCGTGGATCGTGCCTTACCGGCACCCAAGTAGTCATACATCGAGAAATCAGGAAATATAAACAAGACATGAAACAGCTTTATAAAATAAGACACGCTTTATGTAAGAAAACACGCTTTCTAAGATATATATATAATCATAGTTCAGAAGCTACATCCGATAATCGCATAACATGACTACATGCACTTAAGGAAATATATAACTATGGCGACAGTGGCCCCGCCATACCGATCGCACAAACTATCTACAACAGTGAGATCATACCAAAAGTAGAGCCTCCAAGAGACGGAGCTCCCGACACCAACGAGATCCTAAGGACGCGGATCTAGCACCGCTTGCCCTTACCGCGCATGAACGCAGCCTCGGGCGAGGTCAGTACAACAGGTACTAAGTATGCGAAACTGTAAAGTACTTAAATGAAAACATATCATTTTTAAAACCAATTTACAAATATGTATGAAACAACCAAGGAAACCGCACATAGTGCCACATCACAAACAAGAGCAACAATAGGTAATCAGAATGAAGTCTTGTCTAGGCCGCGAATGATCAAACAGGCCACTCGCCTCATCATCATTCTCGCAAGCCTAACTCGACTCCCGAGTCCGCATAGGCCACTCACACGGGCCCGCATGAGGTATAACCCCGCATCAGGGTAGCTACTCGCATCGCCCCGACTCGGTCCGCACGGCCACACTGCATCGCATGAGGCATAACCCCGCATACTAACTCGAACTCTCGTAGTTCCGCATAGGCCCCCGACCCGCATGCAGGTATTTCTCGAATCACGGTCCTGCATCACTCGAGTCTACCCCCAGACGGAGGGCGCCTTAACCCCTGTGATCATCTCAAGAGGCGAGTGATAGTATACTAAAATAACAACTTATCTTTAAACAACATAAGCACAACAAGGATACTCACCTATACAAACGTTACAAGATACTAACACACATAGCATCATATCATGTCTACTTATCAAACCATCTTATTATTCTTTCACAATATAAGTCCGTTATAAACACATAGGCAAACTTGTTTCTTTTATCAATCTTAAGTGGTTATACTTAACTTCCCATACAAACTAGTATAACTCTTAAGCTTCGCTTTAAAACCAATTAGTTCTCTTTAAAATGATTCAAGATTCTTTGAAATGCTTTCGATCTTTATTATTCGTGCTTAAGCCAGGCATTGCCGTAAGTGTTATTCAGCTTAAGTCAAAGACATTGCCGTAGTTATTATTCGCTTAACACACGTACGCCTACCGCACTATATATATATTGTAAAATATCATGCTTTAGGAAGAATCACATACCTTCTCAAAAAACCACCGCCAAGTCAATATGTCGCACAGAGAGTCACCATAATAGTCACGATATCTATCAAAGACTATTCAAGGTCATTCTAAACAGAGGGTTCACAATTCTACTGAAAGTCTGGGCAAAGCACTTCCCTACCCACAGCTATATAAGTTCATCGTGAAACAAATTCCATGTAAGTACACCAATTATTCTTCTTTAAACCCTTCTACTGTGATAATAGCTCAATTCTATTCTGTGATATACTTCTAAGTATTTATACTTATCCTTATACTACAACAAAGATATATATTCTAATTCAAAAGAGGGTTAGGATTAGTTACCCTGGTAAGCCCAATAATATCCTAGAAAAGTCGCACCGAGCAAGGTTTTGCTCCTAAGTCAGATGCTCCAGAACCCTGAAGTTCTTCACAACTTCTACTAAGTACTAAGGTATTTGGGCTAGGTATTTTGGGCATTATAACGATACAAAGAAGGTAACTTTTCTACCGCTTATGGGGTAGATTTTTGGCTAGGCTAGTGGCCTCGCCAAACTACTAGGCTAGAGAGGGGGTATTCGCCATGGGCCTTCATGCGGGAGGGGAGGTGTTTTGGACGAGAAGACTACAAAGTGGAGAGGAGAGGATTTTTCAAGACTTGAAGATTTGTGGACGAAGAACTCTTCATCTCTGCGGGGTATTTATAGGTCAAGCCTTGGCCAACCAACGGCCAAGATGAAGACAAGTGCAAGGCAAGTGTAGGGTGAGGATTAACTAAACACAAATATCCTACCAACCCTTGACTTGTGCACAAGGCACAAAAAACGTGCCTTGGCTCTCCAATTTCGTCCATGGACTATTCAAGTCCATCAATGGGAGGGTGCTGTTGCCCTCCCGCTGGTCCAAAATGTTTCGCCTCTAAAAATCCGCAAAAATAAGAAATGGCATAGCCGAATTTACTCTACGAAAAGTCGTGGAAACGCTTCGCCTGAAAGCGATTCTTTTAGCGAGTCAGGTACAAAATAAATCGCCCAAGGCTTATCTTTAAGGCAAGATTTTCGTGACGTATTCCCACGCATATACCGAAATACGGTATAACAAGCGTATGCTCCATGATTGATCATTCCGTGTTTAGCCCGACGCGGATTCTACGCGTCCACGGACTACGCGGTCTATCGAGACTATGCGCGATCGCGGAGTCCATGCGGTACGGGGTTGGCTACCCCGATGCGAGGAATACCTCACGCTGGTACGCGCGTGACCTACGCGGATCGCGAAGTCCGTGACTAGGCACGCAGAATGATACTACGGGCGATCGCCTTGCTTCGATCGCTCGCGCCTAGAATAGCACTGCTACGCTTTTCCTATTATCGTTGTTGTTTCAGGATGCGACACTATGTGCAATTGAACTGATTGTATTTGCAAGAGGTTTTAAATACTTTGATTTCATTTAAGTACTTTACAGTTTCACATACTTGGTACCGCCATCGACCTCC
Organism: Przewalskia tangutica; assembly: GCA_029844215.1. Lineage (NCBI taxonomy): Eukaryota > Viridiplantae > Streptophyta > Magnoliopsida > Solanales > Solanaceae > Przewalskia > Przewalskia tangutica. The sequence continues at coordinate 63,061,558 of CM056736.1, read as the reverse complement.
TGGGCCGCTCATGCCGCAGTAAAGGCAAGCAGTGCTAGATCCGCATCCCAGGATCTTTCGCGTGTCGTGAGCTCCATCTTCTCCGAGGCTCTACTTTGGGTATGATCTCCCGCTGTAGATAGTTTTGTAGCCAGGTATGGCGGGCCCCGTCCCGCCATAGTTGTATATTTCAGAGGTCTGTAGTCATGTTGTACAAGATGGGATGTAATCGCTAAAACCATGTTTATATATACGCCAAAGGCAACCTTTTCTCACTACGAATCGTGTCTTATTTTATAAACTGCTTCATGTCTTGTTTTATATTCCACATTACCTGATGTATGACTACTGGTGCCTTAGAGTGCACCACCACGCCCCTGAGTGGGTCGTGACACTTTGTTGATGAAATCTTGCACACTTAGATATTTCAAGACTTGAGAAAGATGTTCATCTCCCTCCCTCTCTCCTAGCTCTCGTCGAACACCCCCCCCCCCTCTTTAACCTAACCTTGTCCAATAATTCCTAAACTCCTAAGTGTTCTTCCCTAGTGTATTAGGAAGACTCTTACCCAAAAGTTGGAAAAGATTTCACCCCCTAGCCTCAAAAAGGCCACCTTGGCCGAGAGCTCTTGTAAGGGAAACCTAAGTGTTCTTCACTTGTTTGAGTTGGTTCTCAAGAGATGATGGTTGTGAGCTTCAGGTGATTTGTGGTGGTTTGTAACATAAAGATCGAGCTAAGACTCGCTTGGAACGACATTAAGTTCTTGGATAATTTTGGGCTATTTGAGGTAGCTAATCTTAAACCTCTTTGTGAATCGTCATTATACATATATTGTAAGTATATTATGGATTATATAATATATGAGTAAAGTTTAAAGAGTTGGATCTTGTTAACTTGTTAAAAGAAAGGATCGGCCGCTTGCCATTAAAATGGTAAAACGTATCTTACTTGTGAAGAAGTAATTAACAAAGTAACTATAACTTATATTAAGAATGGAAATATAAGTTGGATGACTAATGAGAAAATCGATAAGTAAATGGACAAAGTTGGCCAAGGACCCCAACTTAAGGATCAGATTTACTTTGGATCAGATTTACTTTGGACCGTATTTACTTGGATCAGATTTACATCGACCGTATTTACATTTCATAAGGGAAGATTTTTCAATCGCCCGCTTGGGGCGTGGATCCCTTTTTAATTATTGTATTGCATGGCGTGATAGTAAACCGCGCACGGCCGCGTAATCCTCTTCTTTACTTATTGTTATTATGGAGGCGTGATAGTAAACCGCGTACGCTTGGGCGTGTAATCCTTCTTTATGTTGATTAATTATTACGCCTTATATATATATGGTATATATATTACGGTTATTCGCCTTGGAGAAAGATGGAAAAGTGAGTAAAACGGGGAAGTTACCGAATTTTCCGTAGAATTAGAGGGCTTTTTATCGTATAAGTCTTCAATGGTGAGAAAGGTTTGATAAAAGTACTATGACCGCTTTAGAGTGAAGTATTACGTGTGGCGTGATCTACTTGGCTGCCGAGTAGCCGACGGGTTCAAGTACTGAGCGCTTTGCTATTTGTCGATAATCGCCGCGAGGTATGCGAACCTCTTCCTATCTTTTCTATCATGATTGTCAGGAACTATGTAGTAGACGTAGGACGCATACGTGCTAAGTGATTTGGTTGGTTTAAAACATAAGTGTTATAACGGCTTTACGGGAAGTTAGTTATAACGACTTTATGAGGTAAAAGAATGGTTTATTGATCAGAGAAAGTTAAGAGACTTGATCTTGAAAGATAAGAGACTTGACTTATACACGACTTGATTTTGAAAGTTAAGAGACTTGATCTTGAAAGATAAGAGACTTGACTTAGTTTGACTTGTTATGAATTTTGTTAAATGTTGTAAAAACCACATTCGCGTAGTAATGAGTAGTCGGTTTTAAAAGAATAATGTTTTATCGATTTCTAAATGAGAATAAGTGTTTAACAAACCACCGCAGCTGCTAATAAAGGAAAATGTATTGACAAATAACTAATTGTTATTAAAACCAAGAGAAACCTCCATCCGCATGTAAGCTAAGATAAGATAAAATGGTATTACATTTCCTAGATCACGGTCGTAGCAAGATTGTTATAAACAAGAATAAATGGCTCACTCATAAGACATATGTTACACAATAGTTATAAAAGAGATTAAGAATATGAGTTATTAAACACTACTAAATTAAGAAACCCGAGCATTTGAAATTAGGCAAACTTGAACGCTTGGAAAATAATGTCATACTTGATTTTACAAAGGGAAGTGTTTTGGTTTACTTAAAAGATAGTCACTCTATTTTTATACTACTGTATCATGTGACTTTTGTGAAAGAAATGGATCTGTTAAAAGAACTTAACGTACGTAATACTTTGGGGGTTAGAACCTGGCCTTCGGCATAAAATGGAAGTACTTCGAGTCGTGTAACTTGCCTATGGCGTTCAGTGATAGCCTTGTTGTGCAAGTATTGTATTTATACCACCGCCTCTCACGGAGGTCATTGATTTGTTATGTATGATTCTTTATCGAGTCCCATGGGACGGGCCGAGACACGATTCCACCGTTCTTTATCGAGTCCCACGAGACGGGCCGAGACACGATTCCACATGATTCTTTATCGAGTCCCATGAGACGGGCCGAGACACGATTCCACCGATTCTTTATCGAGTCCCACTGGACGGGCCGAGACACGATTTTACCCGATTCTTTATCGAGTCCTACGGATGGGCCGAGACACGATTCCACATGATTTATACCTAGATCCGCCAGTGAGTGGCGAGTTCCACGTACGAGGGATGACTTCGAGGCGCGAGTCCCGACTTGATATGACTACTTTTATGTTGTAAATCGTAGTTTGTTATCATACATGTCTCCTGCTTTATATAGATCGCCATGATTTCATTTACGATTTCGGGCCACATACTGTACCGCCAGATCGACTCCTTCGCGGCCGCTCATGCCGCAGGCAGAGGTACATCGGCCAGGATCCTCGCCATAGTATCACGTCAACAGGTTGGGAAGCCCCGCTTTCTGAGGCTTATCTTGGCATGTTACCCCGAGTCCGCAGGTTCTTGTAAATTGTGGTATGGCGGCCCCGTCCCGCCATAGTTGTTGTCACTTCTGCAGGTCCAGAGTCGCAGGCAGAGTTTGTAAAAAGGATAATTGTTCGGCTTTTACGTATATATACAAAAGGCAAATCGCTTTGGTTGGTCTGCTTATTTATCATGTCTCTTGTTTCATGTTTATGTTTTTATTTCCGCTGATTTTCTCGATATTGTATCACGAGGGTGCCTGGTAAGGCACTACCACTGCCCCGCTCGGTCGTGACAAGTTAGTCCTCTGAAAGTGTCTACATCGTGTCTAGTAGAGTCTTGATTATCGCTGTGTTGCGCACCACATCTATAATCGTGAGGCCGCAGGACATTTAGGATTGGTTTCATTCTTCTCACTCGAGACCGCAAGACAGAGTCGCTGTGGTTAGGGTCGCCTCTTCCTAACGAGTTATGCTGATTGCACTACGAGAAGGCAAAGAATGACTCAGAAAGATTATGTGGATCGTATATCCGTTGGTAATATTTGTAGTATAGTTGGTATTTTGACATACACCATACATTTTTGTATTAGTGGTCACATATGTGTCGCTTAGGATGATTTTAGATTACCGTGAATTGGTAAGGACTAAATAAATATCTGGAAGGTATGAAACAATTTAATGAACTCTCATCAAGGTTTTACGCACTAATTTGAGATAATTAGGAGATGATGAGTCGTTGAGAATGAAATGGACCCTTAAGAAGTTTAATTAAGGGACTTAATGGAAGATTATGTTAATAGATCGAGCTACGAGTATGATTAAGAAATGGTACTGATAAGATCCGTATGGAGTAAGTATGGTTGTTGTGATCAAGACAACACGATTATGGTATTACGAGAAGTTATTGCACTTACATGAGGAACCGATAAGGTAGGCTTCGAGCATGGAAATCGCGAGCCTAAGAACGTTGATAACCGCCGAGACCTTAGGTATATAAGGCATTCTCGCAGTAAAAATTTAAGTCGCACTCAAGGATAAGAGTTAAGCGCGACGCCAGTCGGGTTGAGGACCTATTAAGGGTCGCCCATAGCCCGAAATGGAATGGGATCAGTTGGTAGTAGTCCCGCCACGCGACAGGTCACGCAGTACAGGCCCAAGTCTAGTTAATCGCTTTATGGGTTCGTGGACGCATTCCACCGAACTGTTGTGAGAGCCAAACCGCCTTATATTGTTTAATTTAGTAACCCCAAAGATTGGGGGACAGATTTAGTATGGAAGTTATGTACGTATGTTAGTATAAGTTTGGAAGTACGGAAAGTGTACGACCAGTGAAAAAGAGAGCAACCAAGTGTAACTAGACCTTGAGGTCATTATGAGTACAGGTTAGTTGGCCTCTTGTTATGCCAACGTTGACTGCAGAGAGAGATTGATTCGGTACCAGTTTTCCGGTAAGCCGGTTTTCGAGTGAAAAGGAAGAGAAGTGGTGGTAACTAGTGAATCATCCTTCCTTCTTTGACATCATTGTTTTTTTATAAGTCTGTGTGACTTGTTCATTGAGGTGAATTGAGGCAGAAGGTAATAAGTACTTGAATTTAAAGGAGTTTATTTTAAGTGCCCTTGGGGGGTACTTGGAGTTGGTTTGGTGTGGCGGTCGTACACGACCTTCCTGATAAGTTCAGATAGCGCCGTAAGCAAGAATAAGATATGACGAGTGTCGCTCATGGAAAATGTAAGACATCTTTGGTAGGTTTTGAAAATCTACACAATTTTAAGGCGTTCTTGATGATTAGATATTTATAGGACCGCAAGAGACCCTGATTAGGGTTGTGACTCCAAGGAAAGTTTATTTAAGGAGATAAGTTCTTCCCCGCGTAAAAGGACGCTTTACGACATGGGTTACGTGTACCCATGTTGTTAGATGAAGGATAGTGTTATACCCCGTATTTCCAGAGTATGTACGTGAGGGCGTACGTACAAAAGTTTAAGCCTTAAGTAGGCAAAGTGGCGAAATTTGTGCACAACTAGCGAAAAGAGTCGTTTTCCGACGAAACGCTTTTCGGATTTCAAGGGAAAAATACGGCTATGTCATTTATAATTTTTAGGATTTTTCAGAGAGATAAAATATTTTGGACCAACGACGGCGACACTTGTCACCCTCAAGGGAGGTCTGACTAAACATCGGGCGTTTTGCCTTTAATTTTAGTCATGGTTATGTATGATATTTTGTAGTTATTTTGTGTAGTTGATGATAAAGTGGGACCCACACACACATGTCCAAATCTTGACCTCCACTTGCCCCCACTTGGCTTGATCTTGGCCATCAATGTCCTATAAATACCCTCTAATGCAAGACTATTTCTTCATCCACACTTGTGAAATACAAGGCAAAAATCCCTCTCCTCCTCTTAAAGCTCTCGGCCCAAATCACCCTTCCTCGAGAAGGCTTCACTAACCCCTTGCCTAGTTGTTTTCAGATAATACCCCTTGGTAGAAAAGTATTCTCCAAGTGTTGTTACTATTCCCAAATACCTTGTAGTATTCCAAGGTTACACCTATACTAAAATCCAGAAATACTATTATACTTCCTTTAGCCACTAAACCAAACCCAAAGGAAATCTTCATAGCTGGTTGAAGTATTAAGAAGAAGTTGCGTAGAACTTCTAAGGGTTGTTTGAGCGGGATGAGCGCCCAGAGTAGAGCTAAACGCTGCTCAGGATCGACATATAAACTTGATAATTTTGGGCTTACCGAGGTAAATACTATCATTCCTCTATCAGATTTGGAAATTACATACTGTAGTAGTATAGAAATAAGTATAAGATGCATAGAAGGATAATTCAGAAGAGAATTGAACTGTAACAGAAGAATATTAAAGAAGAAGATTGAATCAGATTTACATGTGATCAGATTTACGTGAGAATCGTGTAGTTTGACTGCAAAGTCACGCCCAATTTTCCGTGATAAGGAATCAGATTCAGAATTATTCTCGCAGAGTAGTCCGACGCTGATAGACTTGTATGACCATTATAGGTCAAGCATCGCGAGTAGCGATTCTACCGGGCGGTGGAAAAGGCTAGCAGGATTACAAGATTGGAGCTATTTGCTAATAGTCGATAATCGCCACGAGGTATGCGATTCTTCCTATCCTCTCGAGCATGATATTTTAAAAGAAATATATATAGTACGGTAGACGACGGTGTTAATCGAACGTAGTTTTATGGCAATGTCTTTTGACTTAAGCTCAATAATAAAGAATCTTGAAGTATTTCAAAAGAAATAAGAAACCTTTTTGAAAGAAGAGTAACGCTTGGTTTTAAAAGCTAAGAGTTATACTAGCTTTATGGGAAGTTAGGTATAACGACTTAAGAGAGATAAAAGGAATGGTTATTTGATTTTAGAAGTTAAGAGACTTGATCTTAAAAGATAAGAGACTTGACTTAATTGAATTAATATGAATTTTGTTAATAAGTGTGAAACCTCATTCGTGAGTAATGAGTACTTGGTTTTTAAAAAGGGATAATGTTTTACTGATTTCGGAAATCAGAATAAGTATCGAACAAACCACTGCAGCGCTAATAAAAGGAAATGTATCGAATAATTAAGTATTATTAAACCAAGAGAAACCTCCATCCGCATGAAGCTAAGATGAGACAAAATGATATTACATTTCCTAGATCATGGCTGCTTTAATAAGATTGTTATAAACAAGAATAACCTACTCACACATAAGGCATATGTTTCTCAACTGTTTTAAAGAAGAATTATATTATAAAGTGATCAAGACTATGAACTACGAAATCTTTCGAAAATGAGAAACTTGAGCATCTGAAATTAGGCAAACTTGAACTTTTGAAAAGAATGTCATACTTGACGTTGTTCTAAAAAGTGTAAGCCACTTGGTTTAAAATAGTATAAAGTACTTGATTTTAAAACATGAACGATTTGGTACTACTGATAATAGTATCGAGTTGTTTTTACGTAAAAAGAGGTCTTTTGAAAGGATAATCAGATGTAGTACTTTGGGGTTAAACCCTGATTTGTTGTAATAAAATAAATGTTCATGAGTATGATTAAACTTGCCATGCTTGTGGTGATAGCCTTTGTTGCAAGTGTTGTATTTATGCGTACCGCCTCTCGCCGGAGGTCATTATCCGATTGATTGACGGACATATCGACATCGACGGTGGCCCACGTATACTTCCACTAATCGATCCTTTTGGACATACCGACACGGGCGCCCACGTATGCTTCCATTGAGTGTTATCTTGTTATCGCTTGACATACCGACACGATGGCCCACGAGTATGCTTCCATTCCGATTGTTATCTTGTTATTCCTCGACATACCGACACGATGGGTGGCCCACGCATGCTTCCATTAGGAGTGTTATCTTGTTATCGCTTCGACATACCGACACGATGGGTGGCCCACGAGTTTGCTTCCATTCGATTGTTATCTTGTTATTTTCTTCGACATACCGACATCACGGGCGCCCACGTATGCTTCCATTAGATGGTTCCATGGCCATGCTTATACCGAGGTAAGATGTCGGGCACGCGTCACATGCGGGTTATATTTGATGATGACTTTGAGGCGTGAGTCCTCGACTTGACATGATCGCTTTATATCATGTGAATCGTAGTTTTGTTATCATACATGTCTCCGCTTTGTTTTAGATCGTTATGATTTCGCATGCATTTTCCGCCACATACTGGTACCGTTGATCGACTCTCCTTCGGGCTGCGCTCATGTCGCAGGTAGAGGTACATCGGTTGTCGATCCTCGCTTCTAGGATCACAAATCAGCAGATTGGGAAGCTCCGCTTCTCCGAGGCTTATCTTTTGCATGTTACCCGAGTCCAGAAGGTTGTTGTACATTCGTGGTACGGCGGCCCCGTCCCGCCATAGTTGTCGCATTCTTAGAGGTTCAGATTTGTCACGACCAACCCGGCCCGTGATCGTGCCTTACCCCGCACCCTAGTGATACAACATCGAGTAATCACTTAATATAAAACAATAACATGAAATAACATGAAGTATGAAATAATAACTGAGAAAATTGCCTTTCGCATGTATATATGAAAACTTAACCAACAGCTACATCCCATTTACAACTCGCCCACAACAAGATTACATGCACTTCAAGAGTGACATGACAACAATGGCGGATGGCCCCGCCATACCTCGAATGTAAGCACCAACTACGACAGGGACTATACCACTGATAAGCCTCCGAGAAACGAGCTTCCCAAACGCCAACTATGACCCGAGAGCTAGGATCAACGATCGCGTACTTCAACTCGCGATTTAACGCACTTCCGGGCGAGGTCAAGACAACAGTACCAAGTATGTGAAATCAAAATATCAGAAATGAAATCATAGTAGTCTATATAAAGCAGGAGACATGTATGATAACCAACCTACAGTTTACAATAAATAAGCAGTCATGTCAAGTCAGGGACTCACGCCCTCAAAGTCATCACTCAAATATAACTACGGGTCTCACGCCCACAACATCAATCATGCCCGTGGAATACCTTCCTCACTGCCGGCAGTCTATGATATACAAGCACCAAGGAATACACATGAACACCAGGTCCCACCTGTGTCATCATAAAACCGCACGGTAAGCACGTAAGGCATAGCCGACTACTAAAACCTACAAGCACAAACAAGGTCATAAATTGTATTACGAGACCGCCTGCACCGCCACATGATCAAAGCCGCCACTCGCTCGCAGATCTAATGCGCGCTTCAGCCCCGAACTTCCCGCAGCCCGCGATAGGCCACTCCAATGGCCCGCATGAGGTATTCCCGCATCAGGGTAGCTACTCCCAAGATCCGCCTCGACTCGCACCGCACGGCCACATAGACCGCATGACCATATAGGCCGCACACTAACCTCGAACTCGTAGCTCGCATAGGTCCCCGACCCGCATGCAGGTATCCTCAATCATAGTCACACAGATCGCTCGAGTATTACCCAAAGACGGAGGCGCCTTAACCTCCGGATCATGTCACTGAGTGGTACAATACCAACATAACGATCGATAGTTAAACAACATAAGCGCGATCGAGGAAAACCCCTTTACACAAACATCACAAGATACTAACACACGTAGCATCCTAACATGTTTACTTATCAAACCAACCAGAAAGTATTACAAGGCTATCACAAACCAACACAATCAAGTTATTCACACAAGATACTTTCTACTTTATGTTAAACAAGTTCGGGTTTTTATCCCCAAAGTACTTCATACATTAACTCTTTAAAAGATACGTTACATTCACAAAAGTCACACAATACCCGTAGTATAAAAATAGAGTGACTATCTTTTAAGTAAACCAAAACACTTCCCTTTGTAAAATCAAGTAACAACATTATTTTCCAAAGGTTCAAGTTTGCCTAATTTCAAATGTTCAAGTTTCTCATTTTTCGAAAGGTTTCGTAGTTCATAGTTTTAATCACTTAAATGATGTAATTCTCCTTTAAAACAATTTGAGAAACATATACCTTATATGTGAGTAGGTTATTCTTGTTCATAACAATCTTATTACAGCAGCCATGATCTAGGAAATGTAATATAATTTTGTCTCATCTTAGCTTCTATGCAGATGGAAGTTTCTACTGGTTTTAATAATACTTTATTAGTCAAAACATTTCCCTTTATTAGTGCTGCTGTGGTTTGTTCGATACTTATTCTGATTTCCAAATCAAGAAACATTATTGCTTTAAAAAAACCAAGTACTCATTTCTCACGAATGAGGTTTCACACAAAATTCATATTAATTTAATTAAGTCAAGTCTCTTATCTTTTAAGATCAAGTCTCTTAACTTCTAAAATTAATAAACCATTCTTTTTATCACTCTTAAGCCGTTATACCTAACTTCCCATAAAGCTAGTATAACTCTTAAGCTTTTAAAACCAAGCATTACTCTTCTTTCAAACAGGTTTCTTAACTCTTTTGAATTACTTCAAGATTCTTATTATTCGTGCTTACCAAAAGACATTGTCGTAATTATTATTCAGCTTAAGTCAAAAGACATTGCCGTAATTATTATTCGCTTAACACACGACGCTCACCGACTATATATATATTTTAAAATATCATGCTCAAGAGTATAGGAAGAATCACATACCTCGCGACGATTATTGACTATTAGCAAAACGCTCCACGGCTATAACCCGACTAGCCTTGTCCACTTTTCAAGTAGTACATGTTACTTGCTGAACATTTAACCTATAAAGGTTATACAAGTCTATCAATGTCTAGACTACTCTGTAGATTATTCTTTCTGATGTGATTTCAGTTCAAGTCTTTTCTGTAATATCCTTCTATTACAGTTCAATTTTCTTCTTTGAATCTTATATTCATTTCCATATTACTACAATATGTAATTTCCAATTACAATAGGGGGACAATATATTTACCTCGATAAGCCCATAATTATCCAAGTTTAAATGTCGATCCCGAGCAACGCTTAGCTCCTACTGGCGCCCAACCCGCCTCCAAACAACCCTTAGAAGTTTCTAAACAACTTCTACTTAGCACTTCAACCAACTATGAAGATTTTCCTTAGGGTTTGATTTGAGACAAAAGGACATAAGGTAGTATTTCCTGCTCTACGATAGAGGTAAATTTTGGAATACTACAAGGTATAAGGCTAAGGTATTTTGGGTATAGTAACAATACTGAGAGTATTTTCTACCAAGGGGGGGTGTTTCACGAGAACAACACTCAAGAGGAGGGGGGGTACTTCTCGGCCAAAGGCCACTAGGAAGGGGGGGAAGGGTTTCGGCCAAGGGCCTTCTCAAAGGGGGAGGGGGACTCTTGGACGAGACACTACACTAAGGGGGAGGAAGAGAGCTTTCAAGACTTAGAAGTCTGGATGAAGAAGTCTTCACAGCTGGGTATTTATAGGGAAACCAATGGACAAGATCAAGCCACGTGGGCAAGTGGAGGCCAAGATCAAGCCAAGTGCACCCTAACCCTACTCCACAAAACAAGGCACAAAACAAGGCACCAAACATAGCACAAAATAAGGCACAAAACATGGCTAAAACCGTGACCCATCGGCCAACTAGCACGCTTCACTTGAGGGTGACAAGTGTCACCTCCCGCTGGTCCAAAATATTTCGCCTCTCGGAAAAATCCGCAAAAATTATAAATGACATAGCCGCATTTTTCCCTCGCAAGCTTTGTAAAACGCTTGCCGAAAAACGATTCTTTCTTTAGTTGTGAACAAAATTTCGACCCTGCCTACTTTAAGGCTAAAACTCCGTGACGCACGCCCCACGCACATACTGGAAATACGGTATAACATTCTCCTCCTTAGAAACATTCGTCCAATGTTCCTTCTAAGTCTCAAGACGTATAACGATGAAATTCCCTTAACTTAAACAGTTGCCAATGCCACACATGGCCACAAATAACACACGCCCAATACTTAATCCAAGTCTACTAGAATCACCTCTATGTTCTCAACACACGCCGCTTCTTCCCTTACTCGCCGACTTTCTTGAACACTTGAACTCTTTCATAACTTACCACACTCGCATCGCTAGCTTCCAAAACTCGGGTTACTACCTCTAACTTGGTCATCATTAATCGGGAACACTGGATGGATCTCCATACTCTTCCAACATAGCAACATGAAAGATCGGACGCATCGCTTCTTACGCTTGACGGCAATACTAACATATAGGCAACCCGCCTACTCTTCACATAATCAAAAGGCCCAAAGTAACTCGATAAGTTTCTATTTTCCAAAACCCGTCACACCTTCCGGTGGTACCTTCGAAGACCCACCGCCAACTCAACCTGCCGCCGCCGATTATCCGCACGACTTCGCTGACTCGAGCCGATAACTTCTCCTAGATAGGCTTCACCCTATCCACATCCTGCCGAAATAAATATGAACCAACTATCTGCACTTTGCCAACATCGAACCAATCGACCGGCAACTTACAATTCCGCCCATACAAGGCGCGCCATAAGGCAACATCCGAATATCAAATGGTAGCTAAAAACACTCTCAACAGTGAGGCAACAATCCTTACAACTACCCTCAAATCAAAACACCGCCCGAGGATTTAATGTGATACGGAGACTCACCGGAGTTCCTACTCTGCCTGGTAAACTCCCAGAAAAAGAAATAGCCATAACCTGGGCTTCACTGTCTGTCATAAGGTGAAAGTAGGCACCTCGTGCAGCCTCACAACTTTCCAGATATAATATCTCGCATAACCCTCTGCCGAGTAAACACCCCGACTAAAAGACAAGAGGATCGCCCTCATCTACCCAACCATCGGTCGAACGCATCCACGAACTCGCACGATGGTTAACTAAACTCGGGCCTAACACCGTCAGAACCCTACCACCGCTGACCACCCCAAACTGACCCCATCACAAAAGTCATGGGTTGACTCGCAAACACGGCCTCAACCCACCCACTTTCACGCAAAACACTAGCTCCCGATCCGAATAATCTCATCGATCACGTTATTTAAAACCTAGCGGTCTTCTTAGCTCAACTACCCTTTCATTCCACACTACTCGTGGACTTATCCCACAAATATATCCCATTTATACTATGCACTCGATAAGTGGTCAAACATAAAATAACTCTTTTACCCAAGACGGCCTCGCCTCTAAGGTCTCTACGTATAAAACTCTAAGGCTTACACTTACCTTATCCCCAATCTTACCCTTTAAATAACCATGATTTCTAATCACAACTAACACAATGCTATCCGACATAACATTTAAGGGATACTCATCCTATCACACATACAAATCTCTGTAGGTTAAGGATATACCGACCCATCGCTTCACTCTCGCTGCTCTAATCGCCCCGCCTATCGGGCGATAAGGAAGGTGACGAACTAGCCACCGGGTCCCGAAGGCTAAGTTCTACATCCGCGCCACCTGGCCGGACAATTTCTAAAAATAGCCCGCCGCAAGCAAAACAAGTACCAACAAAGACGACATTCCCGACGACGCTCGCTACACCGCAACACTGGGAAAACTTAATCCGCTGGCCGGAACTACGCAGTAGCCAGAACCTAAGCTCGAGCTCGACTAACTCCGACTTGCCCCAAACGCCCCGAACCCGCGGAGAACCACTGCTTCCGCGGAGGCGTATAACCACCTGGCCGAGGCGGTTCGCCTCGAAAGTTACCAAAGGACCTCACGGCATGGCCTCTTCTACCGCCCTCGTTAACCCGCCGATCTTTACGCTTGGCTCGAGGCGATAAGCCCGCATACGTGCCATGCTCGCCTAATCAAGAATTTCTCTTGCACTACCCTCTCTAAGATAGTCGTCAAGACCCGTGATAAATCGATATATCATACTCTCTGGTAGCTACATCCTTAGCTAGTAACAGGGTCGCCTCTTTGCAATCTATACTGCTCCGGCCGTGGAATCAAGGTTCATATATCATGGCCGCAGAGGAATCGCCGCTAAGCTAAACTCACTGGGCGACGCCGCATAACTCCCCGAATGAAGCACCACCCTAGCCGATGATCGGGCGTGCCTCGTGAACCTCTCAGATTTACTCGCAGCCTCCTCACCGCTTGCCCTCCTGGGCCCGGGTTGCCTTACGCGGAGGCATAACGGTAAGGGAAAAAAATACGTTAGAGGGGTCCAACTTATAACACAGCTCTAAGCACGATCTCAGAGTGAGAAGAATGGAAACCAATCCTAAATATCCTATAGCCTCCTGATTATTGGTGTGGTGCACAACATACCGATAATCAAGACTCTACCGATACGGCTCAGAGACACATTCCGAGGATTAATCGCTCGATACCACTTTTGTCACGACCAACCTGCCGTGGATCGTGCCTTACCCGCACCCTAGTGATACAACATCGAGTAATCGAATATAAAACAATAACATGAAATAACATAAGTATGAAATAATAACTGAGAAAATTGCCTTTCGCATGTATATATGAAAACTTAAATCCGAATACATCCCATTTACAACTCGCCACAACAAGATTACATGCACTTCTAAGAGTGACATGACAACAATGGCGGGACAGGGCCCCGCCATACCCCTGAATGTAAGCACCTACTACGACAGGGGACTATACCACTGATAAGCCTCCGGAGAAACGGAGCTTCCCAAACGCTGAACTATGACCCTGAGAGCTAGGATCAACGACTGGTGTACCTCAACCTGCGGCATGAACGCAGCCCCGGGCGAGGTCAAGATAACAGTACCAAGTATGTGACGAAAATACTATAAATGAAATCATAGTAGTCTATATAAAGCAGAGACATGTATGATAACCAAACTACGCTTCACAATAAATAAGCAATATGTCAAGTCGTGGACTCACGCCTCAAAGTCATCACTCAAATATAACTATGGGTCTCACGCCCACAACATCAATCATGCCCGTGGAATACCTTCCTCACCGCCTAGCCTATGATATAAAAGCACCAAGGAATACACATGAACACCGTGTCCCACTGTGTCATCATAAAACCGCACGGTAAGTAAGGCATAGCCGACTACTAAAACCCAAAGTACAAACAAGGTCATAAATTGTATCACGAGATCTGTCTAGACCATCACATGATCAAAGCCGCCACTCGCTCGCAAAGATCTAATGCGCGCGCCTAGCCCCGAACTTCCCGCAGCCCCGCAGTGCCACCCAATGGCCCGCATGAGGTATTCCCGCATCGAGGGTAGCTACTCCCTGATCCGCCGACTCGCAATCCGCACGCCACATAGACCGCATGACCATATAGGCCGCACACTAACTCGAACTCTCGTAGCCCGCATAGGTCCTCGACCCGCATGAGGTATCCTCGAATCATAGTCACACAGATCGCCGAGTATTACCCCGCACGGAGGCAGCTTAACCTCCGGATCATGCTGGCGAGTGGTACAATACCAACATAACGGCGAATAGTTAAACAACATAAGCGCGATCGAGGGAAAACCCCTTTACACAAACATCACAAGATACTAACACACGTAGCATCCTAACATGTTTACTTATCAAAACCAGAAAGTATTACAAGGCTATCACAAACCAACACAATCAAGTTATTCACACAAGATACTTTCTACTTTATGTTAAACAAGTTCGGGTTTTTATCCCCAAAGTACTTCATACATTAACTCTTTAAAAGATACGTTACTTTCACAAAAGTCACACAATACCCGTAGTATAAAAATAGAGTGACTATCTTTTAAGTAAACCAAAACACTTCCCTTTGTAAAATCAAGTAACAACATTATTTTCCAAAGGTTCAAGTTTGCCTAATTTCAAATGTTCAAGTTTCTCATTTTTCGAAAGGTTTCGTAGTTCATAGTTTTAATCACTTAAATGATGTAATTCTCCTTTAAAACAATTTGAGAAACATATACCTTATATGTGAGTATGTTATTCTTGTTCATAACAATCTTATTACAGCAGCCATGATCTAGGAAATGTAATATCATTTTGTCTCATCTTAGCATCTATGCAGATGGAAGTTTCTACTGGTTTTAATAATACTTTATTAGTCAAAACATTTCCCTTTATTAGCGCTGCTGTGGTTTGTACGATACTTATTCTGATTTCCGAAATCAGTAAAACATTATTGCTTTTAAAAAACCAAGTACTCATTTCTCACGAATGAGGTTTCACACAAAATTCATATTAATTTAATTAAGTCAAGTCTCTTATCTTTTAAGATCAAGTCTCTTAACTTCTAAAATTAATAAACCATTCTTTTTATCACTCTTAAGCCGTTATACCTAACTTCCCATAAAGCTAGTATAACTCTTAAGCTTTTAAAACCAAGCATTACTCTTCTTTCAAACAGATTTCTTAACTCTTTTGAATTACTTCAAGATTCTTATTATTCAGGCTTAAGTCAAAAGACATTGCCGTAATTATTATTCAGGCTTAAGTCAAAAGACATTGCCGTAATTATTATTCAGGCTTAAGTCAAAAGACATTGCCGTAATTATTATTCAGTTAACACACGTACGCCTCACCGTATCATATATATTTTAAAATATCATGCTCAAGAGTATAGGAAGAATCACATACCTCGCGACGATTATCGACTATTAGCAAAACGCTCCACGACTATAACCCGGCTAGCCTTGTCCACTTTTCAAGTAGTACATGCTACTTGCAGAACATTTAACCTATAAAGGTTATACAAGTCTATCAATGTCTAGACTACTCTGTAGATTATTCTTTCCACGTGATTTCCTTCAAGTCTTTTCAGTAATATCCTTCTATTATTACCAATTTTCTTCTTTGAATCTTATATTCATTTCATATTACTACAATATGTAATTTCCAATTACAATAGGGGGACAATATATTTACCTCGATAAGCCCATAATTATCCAAGTTTAAATGTCGATCCTGAGCAACGTTTAGCTCCTACTCTGGGCGCTCCAACCCGCTCCAAACAACCCTTAGAAGTTTCTAAACAACTTCTACTTAGCACTTCAACCAACTATGAAGATTTTCCTTAGTGGTTTGGCTTGAGACAAAAAGGACATAAGGTAGTATTTCCTGCTCTACGATAGAGGTAACTTTTAGAATACTACAAGGTATAAGGCTAAGGTATTTTGGGTATAGTAACAATACTGAGAGTATTTTCTACCAAGTGGGTGTTTCACGAGAACAACACTCAAGAGAGTGGGTACTTCGCCAAAGGCCACTAGGAAGGGGAAGGGTTTCGCCAAGGGCCTTCTCAAAGGGGAGGGGACTCGGACGAGACACTACACCAAGGGAGGAAGAGAGCTTTCAGACTTAGAAGTCTGATGAAGAAGTCTTCACAAAGGGGGTATTTATAGGAAACCAACGGACAAGATCAAGCCATGGCAAGTGGAGGGCCAAGATCAAGCCCAGTGCACCCTAACCCTACTCCCCAAAACAAGGCACAAAACACGGCACCAAACAGGGCACAAAATAAGGCACCAAACATGGCCAAAAACCGTGACCCATCGGCCAGCTAGCACGCCACTGAGGTGACAAGTGTCACCTCCCGCTGTCCAAAATATTTCGCCTCTAAAAATCCGCAAAATTATAAATGACATAGCCGCATTTTTCCTCGCAAGCTTTGTAAAACGCTTCGCCGAAAAACGATTCTTTTCTGTGAGTTGTGAAAAAATTTCACCTTGCCTACTTTAAGGCTAAAACTTCCGTGACGTATCCTTACGCATATACCGAAATACGGTATAACAAAGATATCGTTGTGGCGTGGTTTGTAAAAAGGATTAAACTGTTCGGTTTGAAAGATTTGTATATTTATATATATGCCGAAAGACGACTTTCTCTCATATAAAATGTGTCTCATTTTACATTTGATTCATGTTTTATTTTTATGTTCCGCTGATTTCTCTGATGTATGACTACTTGGGTGCCCGTAGGCACTACCACGCCCGAACGTCGTGACAGATAGAGACGTAAGGTCTTCAAGATCGCCATACCATAGGTTACGCCTTATATAACCGTGGGAAAAGTATCGTGTCAGTAATTAAGAACGACGCATTTAAATGGTCGACGAAGTGTCGTAAGGATATAAACGCAGTAGTACGCATGTATGAAATCGCATTATGGATCAAGATAGAAATACTTTTGCTAATAATAAGCATAAGGTAAGGTTATGACCGTAATGATAAAAGAGAATACAACTATGGTTATGTAAGTTGCACGAGATATGTTTACCCTGCACTAGTGTAAAGACCATTAGTAGATAATGGCGTAAGAAAACCTCGAGGAAAGCGTGGCAGATCTCAGATCGACGAAATATAGTAAGAAAATACGGAGGGTAAGGGACCCCGTGACAACTTGAAATAACTTATAAAGGAAAGCGAGTAGACACTTAACGATAAGAAATCTTGATGTCATCGGATTATTGTAAAATCCTAAAAATAATAATAATATATCATTGTGGTCAAGTTAATAAAAATATATATATATAAGAAAACAAAGAATAAATTGTATGAGATAGAGTTAGTGTTAAAGTTGGATAAATAGATAGATGAAATGAAAATAAGAAACAAAAACAAAAGAAAAAATAAAAATGTTGTAACATGCAGCATGCACGTCCCACCCCTTCCCTTTACCCCTTCCCCCCTTTTTCATTTCCCTTCAATCTTTTGGCTTTCCCCCTCCCATAAGTTATACAATCACCTCCACTTATACAATGTATTTACACACAAACAAAGTACATAGCATAAAGGTTAGAAAATCAGGAAAAAACAAGTGAAAAAGAAGAGGAAAATTCTGGGGGAAAAAAACAAGAAAGCAAGAAGAAACAACAATAAAAGAAATACTAGAGAGCAAGGGTCCCTTGTAGCAACCGAATAACAATCATTTCACACATACAATGTGAGTTTTCTCACTCAGAAATTCTTGGTAACATCCTTTATTTTAAGTTCAATACATGTTAGAATAAGAATTGAGTGTTGAAAAGAAATATTGAACTTTTGATTGTTTAGACAACTAGTTGCGTCATGAACTTTACGAACTGTTCTCACTGAGTTATAATTATTAGAATTTGATGAAATTCGGAAGAGTGGTACACATCTCTATTATGATCATATAGAACCAAAAATGAGGTAAAATGGACATACGGTTTGAAAGTTATCATAGTTCAAAGTTCCTGCCTTAGATTTGGCCGAAATTCGGAAAGGGCATAATTACGGACTGTTTTTATTGAGTTTTACTTTTAGAATTATATGAAAATTTACATGGTTGTAAATCTCTGTTACGGACAGATATAGATAAAGAGTTATTAAAACGGACTTACGAGTTGAGAGTTATTGTTGTTTGAAGTTGCTGCATCGGATTCATCGGAATCCAAAAGGGCAGGACTTTGAAACGTAAAACTGTACTAATATGTGTGGAATATGAAAATTGTTGCTAAATGAAAGTTCTAGATCTCTCTGTTATGGACATTTTGAGACCTTACGGGGGTCTATCCGACTTACGGATTGAGAGTTATCGCTATTTAAAGTTTCTGCCTCGGATCTATCGAGATCCGTGAAGAGCGAATAAAAGTGTAAACTGTATCAAATGGTACGGAATATGAAAGGATGGTTCACATGGAGACGTTTATCTCTATTCTCGCTGCTTTGAGATTTTAAGGGGCTTGAACGGGTTTACAGATTAGGATTATGACTATTCTAAGATTGGGTTCTGTTTAATAAAAATTCTGCCGAAACAAATCTCATATGGCTGTTTTGAGGATAAGTTTATGTTAGTTACCCAAAGTAGTTTTAAATGAAATTTTGTACAGTGAAAGATCTTCGTCTTACCTTAGTTTTCGCTTGAGAAACACCTTAGTTGGAGTTATGGTTAAAAAGTTATAATCGTTACAAGTATGAATGACAAAATGTTGGGAAAGAGAATATTATTTATTCAATCTTCTGAAAAATATGAATAGTGAGTACGTGTTCACATAAATATATAAATATAAACATAATGGATCGGGTTGCACGCCGCAACAAAACGTAAAGTGAATACGTGTTCACAAATACGTAAATATAATGGATCGGGTTGCACGCCGCAACAAAACGTAAAGTGAATATGCGTTCACAAATACGTAAACATAATGGATCGGGTTGCATGCCGAAACAAAACGTAAAGTAAATACGTGTTCACAAATACGTAAATATAATGGATCGGGTTACACGCCGCAACAAATCGTAAAGTGAATACGCGTTCACAAATACGTAAACATAATGGATCGGGTTGCACGCCGCAACAAAACTGTCACGACCCGACTTCTCGCGATCGTGCCCTACCCGGCACTCGCTGTATATACATCGAGAGAATAGCGGAACATACATGAAACTTATAAAATAAAATTACGAGAAATTAAACCACAGGTTAGCCGATAAGGCTACCTTCCTGGACACATATACATATACATAACAACAAAGAATACATCCCTTTCCTTTTACAAACCGACCCACAATATGTAACTATGCACTTAAGAATTTCAATCACATGACAGGCTCGCCATACCTGAATGTACATAAGTCTACCACATCGGAAACCGCACTAAAAGATAAGCCTCGGAGTGAAAGGAGCTTCTTTCCAAAATCAAACAGATATCCTAAGAGCAAGGATCACCAACCTGTACCCATCACCGCGGCATTTAACGCAGCCGAAGGTCGCATAACAAAAATGCAGTATGGAAATGTAAATAAAATGCAATAACCAAATCATATCTGTATAAAAGAATGTCCTTTAACTCCAAAATCAATCATATTAACTGCTCATTTCCTTCTTTCAATAAAATTTAACAACATATTCTTACATACATACTTAAGAGTTTAATCCACTTTTTCACATAACTTACATATCTTACATAACATAATCCGCCCATTTGCGACACGGTGTCTCGATGAATCATGTGATATAACCCGACCCGCATGGGCTGCATCGTGGAATCATGTAGCATAATCCGCCCGCTGGGCTCGGTGTAAGATGACGTAACCTACCTATGTGTAGGCTCTGTATCTCATAACGTAATCCGCCTATTTGTAGGCTCTGTATCTCATAACGTAATCCGCCTATTTGTAGGCTCTGTGATTTTCCTTACGTAACATTTTAAACCGCCTTATTACTTCTTCTTAAGTCACATAACAACTTCCCATAAAGCTATTATAACAACCTTTCATTTTAGAGAACTTAAGACACTTTTATTCTTACAACATTTAGGAAAATCGATCCAAAGATACTACATACATACATACTTAAAAAGAATCATATCGCTTACAACTTCATAATCCTTAAAAGACAATCAAAGTTCTTAGTCTTAAAACTTCATAACATACTTCCTTTCAAGCCCAATTACTTATACAAAAAAATATAAAGTTCCATACCTTCCAAAACCAAGTAATTTATTCCCTTAAAATCATATAACTTCAAGTCATTTTCGAACATAAAACCCACTTACTTACTTTAAACAAATTAAGACACATAGCCTTTAAATCAAATCTCATAATTTCCTAACCATTCTTACCAACGTCTCCCATAAGACCTAGTAAGGACTTAGGACAATTTAAACATACTCTTAACTTAGATTCAACAATGTAAATACTTCTTAACTTCTAAGAGTAGAAGAAATCTTGAAATACTATCACATGGAGATTTCATACGTAGGATCATGCCAAAGAAAGAAGAGGTTCACATACCTCGCGACGACTAGCGACAAGTTGCAAAAAGGCTTCAAAGTACTTCAACCTAAAATGGCCACAAAGACGCCCATTAACCTCTTAATTCAAACGAGAATATTATAGTGCTAATTAACTATATTTTACGGAAAATCGGACATCACCTCCTTTGTTTCTTCTTACTTTGCCACCTTTTTTCAAGGCCGAAATACAATAACCAAACAGCCCCAATTGGCTCACAACAATAGAGAAGGTAGTCCAATACAAATGAATAACTAAACAGCCCCAATTGGCTCACAATTTAGAAAGTAGTCCAATACAAATGAATAACTAAACAGCCCCAATTGGCTCACAATTTAGAAAGTAGTCCAATACAAATGAATAACAAACTAAAAGTCCAAATTCGGCCACCTTGAGTTCAACCATACCAATTCTTATCCAATTTCCATTTCAATCCAAATTGGTAGCATAACATGATATCAAGTCGCATTTGATTATAATAACCATAATCTTTAAGTAAGTAACATGCGACGATTTCTAATAAACGACCAATTAGTAATCAAATTTTCAAGTGGCTTGCACAACATTTCGGATTAAGATACAAGCAATCCATAATACTTATAAACTTCAACATACAAACTTCATGCTATCAACATGTAAAGCTAACAACAACAACAAACTAAATATAAAGTCTTGTAACACCTTAAAAGACAAGATTATACCTTAACGATCCTTAATCCAATTCCAACCAAGTCGCTCCTTAGTAGTTTAGATCCTCTCCAAGACACTTCAATCCGCTTGTTGAGACCCTTAGGACCCTACCAACAACTTTCCTTCAAACTTCCAATCCAAAACCTAGAAAGCCACTAGGTTTTCACTTTGCGACTAACCCGAAAACTATCTTTTTCCGAGATTTTTCTATTGAGATATACTTACAATACACCCATGAACCTTGGTTTAAAGTGTGGAGCTTAATGGATAACAAACAAAAAAATTTTGTGTGAGAGCTTAGCAAACCCGAGAGCAAGCCTAGTGTGTTCTTCAAAATTTGTGAAATTTTTGCTAAGTGTTAAGTCCTCTCTTGCTACTAGTATAATATAAAGAGTATTGGAGGGTCATGCTACAAACAAATGGGTGGTTAGGATTTTGTCTTATGAAATATCAAGACTTTAGACACTTAGACTTAGTCAACCTTCTCAAGCTTGACTACAAGCAAGACTTGTCTTCCTAACAAGGGTCAAATGACCCTTGTGCCCATGCTTCAATTCGTCCAAGACAACATAAGGGGGGGTGACACGTGTCGCCCTCCCATTCGTCACAAAAAATTGTTTTCCGACAAATTCATATTTCCGATAAATTTTTACAAGTCTCAAATCTTAACACTTGTGAGTTCTTACGTACTACCTTAAAACATGTCTTGTAATTACGGGGTGTAACAAAAACGTAAAGTGAATACGTGTTCACAAATACGTAAATATAATGGATCGGGTTGCACGCCGCAACAAATATGAAAAATGAATACATGTTCACCTATATATAAATATGAAAAGTGAATACGTGTTCACAAATATATAAATGTAACAAACATATGGAAATGCAGGGGAATTTCCTAACGTATAATACGAGATAAAATGAAGTGTTAGTTAAACTGAGAATTTCCTATGAGGAGTGTCGATATTTAAAAATGTTGTAACTCGATATGTTTTTGCAATACGCTTATTACGTTATAATGTGATCGCACTTGGAATATTGTGGTGTTGCTTTGAATTGCAGTAGGTTCTCACCACTCTGCATGGTAGGGCCGACTTTATTTAACATGTTTCAGAAAACGTGATAGAGGAAAGGCTCCACGCCAAGGCTAGCGATCGTCCCAGCCTCTTGTCATACCAAGTCCATTGTTCGCTTGGTACTCACAGTCCGTAATATCGTGCAAGTTGTCTCAGAAATGCCCATGTGGAACGGTCTCCTTCCAACTTAGAATAATCTTTGTCAAGATGTCTATGTAGAAATAATATTTGCACGAGTATAGGCTCGCGTTATGTTTTCAATAAAGTCATAAACAGATTTCTTTATTGTTATTTTTATTAATAGATCCGTATTTGAATATAAGTTTAAATTTCTAAATAAATAGAATTAAACGGAGCTCCTGGTGGAAAATAATTGTCCACGTGCCATCACGCCTAAGTAAAGGCTTAGGAATAGCCTGGCGTGACAAGTCGGTATCAAAGCTAAACCAGTTAAGAGATTCTAGGAAGTTTTCTTCGAGTTTGGTGTTTGAACGACATTTATTGCGACGGTGTGCGCGCCACCTTAGTAATAAGTGAACGGAATAACATCCTAAAGTTTCCTTCTTCGCACTCTTCTCGTGCCTACCTCGAGTCTTTTCAAAGACTTGATTTCTGACTACCTCCTTCACACGGGTTAGAAAAGGGGATTGTACAACGTTATAATCGACTAATATGATTTGTGTAGATGGCGATTATAAGGCGAGTTCCAACAAAGAGGAAGTACTCATGGAATGCATAAAGGGAACGAGAGCTCGATGAAGTTCACGCGTCGTAAGACGGACTCGTAAGAAAATGGTGAATTCACAAATCCCGGCTCAAGAGGAGGTTCATCACGGCTCATGTACCTCCGCTGACGAGTGGTGTCCAAAGGAGCGGAGAAAATGTTGGAGAGAACGAGTCAAACGGCCCAAGAAACGCTGGGACAAAAACTAGATAGACTCATGAGTTAATGACATAGCTTCCACACATGGTTCCGCCCGCACTCTAGTGTCTCCGCCATAGCCCCGAACTGTAACTGACGGCCAGTGGACCGATTGCATCGCACCACGGACCGAGAGTGTAGGCTCAAGCGACTGATAGGCTATGGGCAAAATTTATGAGGAGAAGAGAACCATCAGACTCGCGGAAGGACCCCAAGGCCGACCCGATAGTATTCCTCATGAAGTCAAGACTTAATGTTCACAATGGACGCGTGAGACGCAGGACGCCAACTTGGTAGGCGCACGATCAGTGGATGATGCAGGTGTGGAGGAGGAATTTTAGGAAAAAGTCCCCGATGTCACCACCAATGACTGGGAGGGTTGAGCGGCATTTATCGAGAAATTTATGCCTAATACGCGCAAGGACGCGCCGACGGAGTTTGAACAATCAAGCAAGGTGACCGTAGTGTACAAGAATATGATACGTTCGTGAGGTTATCTGAATACAACACATGTCGCCCCTACAGAAACGGATAGAGTCAAGCGATTTGTAGAGGTTTAAACCCAACATAGCAGAGAAGGTGGCGGTGTTAGCCAACGATCGAACTTATCTTCGATTATCGATATGGCTTTGAGGGTAGAAGGTTTCGCTAAAGCAAAAGAGAATATTCGCAGTAAGAGATTTCGACGCCGTGATCATTTAACCGAGTCAAAATCGTAAGCAGGAGTTTAGTAAGGGATCTTCAGATCGAACCAATCTGGGCGCCTTATTTCAAGCCTAAGGGCACACTTGGTCTAATTACTAAGGTAGAAAGGACAAGGCCACCAACCCTAACACAGAGGTGACAAACCGATTTGTAAGATTTGTCAAAGGAAACACAATGGAGAATGTCGGCCTTAACGAAGACATGTTATAATCAGTGGAGAGTCGTGCCACTATGCCGTGGATTGCGCAAGAGGACCCAAACTCAATATATTCTGTGAGGTCAAGCAACCACACCGCCATTGTGGGAAATCGGAAACCAACCCCACCAGAGTTAGGGAGGTCAACAACCCAACAATTTAATCGGCCTACGCTTTGCCCCACAGAACGAGGCGAAGCATCTAACGCATGGTCATGGTATTTTGCTAGTCTCGAGTATTCCCGCATTTGTATTATACGATCCCGCCTACATTTTCATACGTGTCAACGGGCTTTGCTAAGAATTTACACGTAGAACCTTCTTATTTAAGTGAACCTTTGAGGTTACGACACCGCAGGGCCTCAATTGGGCCTCTCGTGGTAAATAATTTCATTAGAAGTGAATGGCATGGGAACAATGGTGAACCTAATACTACTTGATATGGTAGACTTCGACGTCATTTTGGGTATGGATTGGTTGTCGGCATGTTATGCCATGTTAGATTGTCGGCGAAAGATAGTGAGATTAACTTTCCTGAGAACTAAGTTGTTATATGGGTAGGATCGGAATATCCTCAGTCGCTTTATTTCCTACCTCGAGCTCAAAAATTATTGAGAAGTCACAGAGTGAGCACGATATCCGCTAATATAGTGGATACCCAAAAAGAATCCTCAAAGAATAACGATGTCCCTATTGTTCAAATTTTCCTGAGGTTTTCCCAAGATCTTCCAGTCTTCCTCCTGGATCGAGAAGTCGAGTTTGCATAGAGTTAATTCCGGCACAAGACCCAATTCTATCCTCCATATCGAATGGCCCCACTGAATTGAGGAGTTAAAAGAACAATTGAATGATCTTCCGGATAAAGGCTTTATAAGGCCTAGTGTTTCCTCGGTGCACCACCCGGTTGTGAAAAAGAAAGACGGACGCTCGAACGTGCATCGATTATCGGCACTTCAATAAGGTCACGATCAAGAACCGATACCCATTACCAAGAATCGATGATCTTTTTGACCAACTTCAGGGAGCTAGCTTTTTTTCCAAGATTGATCTCCGTTCGGGATATCACCAGTTGAAAATAAATCCAGATGATATATCTAAAATGTACCTTTAGAACCCGACATTTACCATTATGACTTCTTGGTCATGTCTTTTGGGTTAACCAATGCCCCAGCAGCTTTTATGGATTTAATGAACAGAATCTTCAAACCATTCCTAGATTTGTTCGTGATCGTGTTCATAGATGATATCCTAATTTACAGTAAGAGTGTTGAAGAACATGAAGAGCATCTGAGGGTAGTGCTTCAAGTCTTGAAATAGGAGAAACTATAGGCTAAATTTTCAAAGTGTGAATTTTGGTTGGAAAAAGTAGCCTTTTTGGGCCATGTTGTGTCAAGGACGGAATGACGGTAGACCTCGTAAGATAGAAAGAGAAAGAATCGGCCAAACCGACCACTCCGACATAGGTTAGAAGTTTCTGGGTTTGGCGGGTATTATGTAAGATTCGTAAAAGGTTTTCTAGTCTCACGCTCCTTTGACCCTGCTAACTCAAAAGCGTTAAGTACCAGTGGTCAAGCACGTGAAGCAAGTTTTCGTAAACTAAAGGAATTGTTGACTCATCGCACTACCCTAACCTTACCATCCGGATGAATGGTTCACATCATGATGCCTCTAGATTTGGGTTAGATGTGTCTTGATGCAGTTTGGAAAGGTTATCGATGCATCTAGACAATTAAAGATACGTGAGAAGAATTACCCAACTCATGACTTGGAATTAGTCATGCGGTGGTGTTTACCTTACGAATACGGAGACATTATTTGTATGGTGCGCATGTGGACATATTTACAGATCATGTGTCACGACCAACCCGGCGTGGATCGTGCCTTACCCTGCACCCTAGTGATACAACATCGAGAAAATCACGGAAATAAAACATGAACATGAAACATGGGATATGGTGAATAAACAGGCCAACCAAAGCAGTTGCCTTCAGTGTATATACATAACAAAACCCTGAACAGTTATCCTTTTTACAAACTCTGCCCACAACAAGATTACATGCACTTCTAAGAGTTTTACAACAACTATGACGGGACAGGGCCCCGCCATACCCCTGAATGTACAAGAACTTACAGACTCGGGGATACATACCCAAAGATAAGCCTCCGGAGAAACGGAGCTTTCCCAAACGCTGAACTGTGACCCTAAGAGCGAGGATCAACGACTGGTGTACCTTTACCTGCGGCATGAACGCAGCTTCGGGCGAGGTCAAGATAACAAAAATTTAGTATGTGAAACTAAAAATCAGAATGAAATCATAGTAGTCTATATAAAGCA
Organism: Przewalskia tangutica; assembly: GCA_029844215.1. Lineage (NCBI taxonomy): Eukaryota > Viridiplantae > Streptophyta > Magnoliopsida > Solanales > Solanaceae > Przewalskia > Przewalskia tangutica. The sequence goes on along the minus strand of CM056736.1, from coordinate 63,034,396 downwards.
GAGACATGTATGATAACCAAACTATAGTTCACAATAAATAAGCAATATATCGCCGTGGACTCACGCCTCAAGTCATCACTCAAATACATAAATATGGGTCTCACGCCCACAACATCAATCATGCCCGTGGAATACCTTCCTCACTGCCGGCAGTCTATGATATATAACAGCCCCAAGAGATACACATGAACACCCGGTCCCACCTGTGTCATAATAAAATCGACACGGTAAGTATGAAGGCATAGCCGACTACCAAAACCCACCGCACTCAACAAGGTCATAAATCAGATTACGAAATCTGTCTGCATCACATGATCAAAGCCGCCACTCGCCCACGCATCTAATGCGCGCGCCTAGCCCCGAACTTCCCGCAGCCCGCATAGGCCACCCCAATGGCCCGCATGAGGTATTCCCGCATCGAGGGTAGCTACTCCCAAGATCCGCTCGACTTCGCAGCCATGGCCACATAGACCGCATGCCCATAAAGGACGCAAACTAACTCGAACTCTCGTAGTTCGCATAGGCCCCGGGACCCGCATGAGGTATCTCGAATCATAGGTCACATGCACTACCGAAGTCTACCCCGCATCGTAGGCGCTTAACCTCCTAATAAGTCAAGGTGAGTGGTATAATACCAACATAACGGCTGATCGTTAAACAACTTTAAGTGCAAACGAGGGAAAATCCCTTTACACAAAACATCACAAGATACTAACACACGTAGCACCCTAGCATGTTTACTTATCAAATCAACAAGAAAGTATTACAAGGCTATCACAAACCAATACAATCAAGTTATACACACAAGGTACTTTCTACTAACAAGTTCGGGTATCTATCCCCAAAGTACTTCATACATTAAATTTTTAAAAGATCTGTTTCTTTCACATAAGTCACACAATACCCGTAGTATAAAAATAGAGTGACTGTTCTTTTTAGTAAACCAAAACACTTACCTTTGTAAAATCAAGTAACAACATTATTTTCCAAACGCTCAAGTTTGCCTAATTTCAAATGTTCCCGTTTCTTATTTTAGAAAGGTTTCGTAGTTCATAGCCTTATTCATTTAAGAATATAATTCTCTTTTAAACAACCTGAGAAACATAAGCCTTATATGTGAGTAGGTTATTTTTGTTCATAATCCATCTTATTAAGCAGCCATGATCTAGGAAATATCATTTTGTCTCATCTTAGCTTCTATGCAGATAGAAGTTTCTACTGGTTTCAATAATACTTAATTATTCGATACATTTTCCTTTATTAACGCCGCAGTTGGTTTGTCGATACACATTTCGATTTTCAAATCAAGAAACATTATTCCTTTTAAAACCAAGTACTCATTACTCACGAATGAGGTTTCACACGAAATTCATATCAATTCATTTAAGTTAAGTCTCTTATCTTACAAGATCAAGTCTCTTAACTTCTAAAGTAAATAAAGCGTTCATTTTATCTCTCTTAAGCCGTTATACCTAACTTCCCATAAAGCTAGTATAACTCTTAAGCTTTTAAAACCAAGTGTTACTCTTCTTTTAAAAACAGTTCTTAATTATCTTGAAATACTTCAAGATCTTTATTATTCGAACTTAAGTCAAAAGACATTGCCGTACAACTAAGTTCAATTAACACACGTACGTCTACCGTACTACATAGTTATACACATATCATGCTAGAAGAGATAGGAAGAGGTTCACATACCTCGCGATGATCATCGACTATTAGCAAATTGCTCCACGCCTATAACCCGCTTAGCCTCGCCCACTTCTCAAGTAGCACATGCTACTCGAAGAACATTCAACCTATTCATGTTATACTAGTCTATCAAAGTCTAGAATACTCTGTAGAACAAATCTATATGCAAGGTCCTACGGAAAATGGGCAGCCCTTCCCTACCCAATAACTACACAAGTCTCATCAGAATACACCCACGTAATTACTGTTCGCTTCTCTTCTTTAAATTCAGCTTAAGTCCAAGGACATTGCCACAAAACTATGTTTAGTTCTATATATAGTATACTTCAACTATATATTCCTACAACATGTAATTTCCAATTACAATAGGGACAAGATATTTACCTCGATAAGCCCATAATTATCCAAGTATAATGTCGATTCCGGGCAACGCTTAGCTCCAACTCCATGCGCCCAACTCCGCCTCCAAACCACCCTTAGAAGTTCTAACCAACTTCTACATAATACTCCAACTAACTATGGAGATTTTCCTTAGGGTTTCGGTTTTGGACCGACGGGAAGTATAATAGTATAACCGGCTTTTTGTATAGGTATAACCTTAGAATACTACAAGGTATACTACTAAGGTAATTGGGCATTATAACAATACTTTTGAGAGTATTTCACCAAGATGGGGTATATATACGAGACAACACCACAAGTGGTATACCTCGACCTACCCACTAGGGGTACTCGGCCAAGGGTGGGGAGGTCTCTCGGCCAAGAGGGCCTCACAAGGGGGAGGACGAGAACACCACTCAAAGGGAGGGAGGATTTTAATACTTAGGAATTTTTAGGAATGGATGAAGAAGTCTTCCAAAGGGGGGGTATTTATAGGTCTAGCAAAGGCCAACCAATGGCCAAGATCATGCCAAGTGCTTAGCAAGTGTAGGGCCAAGATCATGCCAAGTGCACCTTATCCATCTACCACCAAAATATCCTACCTACTACTTGACAAAAACCCACCCAATTCGTCCACCCTTGACCACCCAAGTCCTTCCAATGAGAGGGTGACAAGTGTCGCCCTCTTGTTGGTCCAAAATGTTTCGTCTATCGAAAAAAATCCGCAAAAATTAAAAATGACATAGCCGGAATTTTCCCTACGAAAGCTGTGGAAACGTTTCGTCGAAAAACGACTCTAACCGGGTGTTGTGCACACAAAAAAATAATTCGGCCAAGCCACTTTAAAGCCCAAACTTTTCTACGTACGTCCCACGCATATACTGAAATACGGTATAACAACCGGTGCCTTACCCTGCACCCTAGTGATACAACATCGAGAAAATCAGCGAAATAAAACATGAACATGAAACACGGGATATGATAAATAAACAAAGCAACCAAAGTAGCTTGCCAGTGTATATACATAACAAAACCCGAATAGCTTATCCTTTTACAAACTCGCCTACAAGATTACATGACCTATAAGAGTTTTACAACAACTATGACGGGACAGGGCCCCGCCATACCCCTGAATGTAAAAGAACTTACAGACTCGGGGATACATACCCAAAGATAAGCCTCCGGAGAAACGAGCTTCCTAACGCCGAATCAGGACCCTAAGAGCGAGGATCAACATCGCGTACTCTACCGCTGCATGAACGCAACCCAAGGAGGTCAAGATAACAGTACCAAGTATGTGACGAAAATCAGAAATGAAATCATAACAGTCTATATAAAAATAGGAGACATGTATGATAACAAAACTACAGTTCACAACATAAAAGCAGTCATGTCAAGTCAGGAACTCACGCCCTCAAAGTCATCACTCAAATATAACCCGAATTTAACCCGCACAACGCCGCATGCCCCAAGATCTCACCTCAGATAAGCATGGCCATGGAACCATCCTAATGGAAGCATACCCGGGCCACCCATCGTGTCAAGATGTCCAAAGGAAATATCCAGATAATAATCGAAATGGAAGATACTCGTGGGCCACCCATCGTGTCGATGTCCAAAGCGAATAACAAGATAATACCAAATGGAAGCATACTCGTGGGCCACCCATCGTGTCAGTATGTCCAAGAACAAATAACAAGATAACACTCCTAATGGAAGCATACCCGTGGGCCACCCATCGTGTCAGTATGTCCCAAAAGGATCGACAGTAAGCATACCCGGCCACCCATCGTGTCGATGTCCATCAATCAACCGATAGCCGCCTCCAACGAGACGCAGCGGTAAAGAATACAACACTTGCCCAACAAAGGCTATCACAACAAGCATAGGCAAGTAGGAGTTAGAGAAGTTTCTCTCACTAAGAAAACGCTCTCAACGCTTCCTTAGTTGCTCTTAGGTTTCTTCCTCTTCTTCACCCCCTTAGTTTTTCGCTTGACTCATTATGGTTTGATTGTTTTTGTCCACAATATGAAAAAGTCTAAATGTTACACACGTTCTAGCAATGATTCAGAGGTTCAGCAGTTCCGCCAAAGCTAGAACAAAGAAGAAAAAAGAATGGCAAGAGTCCAACAATTGCCGAGGAAAATCTTATTCCGGCAATCTCGACCCTTCCGTGTTGGTTCATGTTACCTGCACTCGCGCTTTCCTTTAGAAAATGTAGTAGATGATTCTATGCTACAAAGGATACATGAATGGGGAAAAATATCAAATTGAAAGCTCGATATTAGTGAGTTTGAAGGCAAAACTTCCGCAGACCATTGACGCCTTAACGCTACTATGGTGGTCGATCATTCCACGCCAATTTGTTGGTAAAGGGTTCATTTCGGAAGAACTAGACAAATACTCCAAGATTAGTACTCGACACTACCGAAATTCTCTCGTGTTTGCGGAAAAGGGTTGAAATCGGGGCGACATCGCAATTGGCGAAGCAACACGATGGCATTCTCTGCCTAAACCGGTCGCGTGGGTCAAAGGTTCTTGGCGGTCGTGCAGGGGTTCATGGGTCCAAGAGTAATCATGTCTTGTTTGATTCAAGTCACTGAAAGCATTGACGGTACTTCTATCCCCAAGAAGTTCAACGCGGACGTCAAGAGAGCAAACTTCAACGCCCGGAAACGATGACTACTCCTATTACGGGCCTGGTCTTGGGTCGTAAGGCTAAGGCGGGTCACGAGGATAACAATGATACTAGGAATATGCACTCTATGCAAGGATCAAGATCGATGTGGAATACGGCGGGTTTCTAGCCCCAAGTTTCGAACGCCACAATTGAAGGAGCCGAGGCGCCAAACTTTAATGCCATGGGTATCAAGTTTACACTCCCAACTTCGCCTTAATGATGGTCCGATTTCCAAGGCGGGCGGGGATAACCTAGGGACATTAACTACCCCGCTTTACAAGGAGCTAAGTCAATGGTGGGTTCCAACGCTTTGATTGAGGCGCCGAGCGCCGCGACATTTACGAGGCGGGTACCAACGACTCTCTCATTACCCGGTTCTTTATGATGGTATTAGTTCCAAGACGGATCAGGATAATCTAGGGGCATTGACTACTCACGCTACGAAGAGCCAAGTCAATTGTGAGAAACAAAGCTATTTCTTTGTCCACCGAGCTCAGAACTCCACAACCATCAATATTACGAGAGCGGTCGGCATTGAATGTGGCGGGTATCAATGACTCTCTAATAACTCCGGACTTTATGATGGTCTTGGTTCCAAGACGAATCGTGGGGACACCTAGGGGCATTGACTACTCACGCTACACCTAAGAGCCAAGTCAATTGTGAGAAACAAAGCTATTTCTACGTCCACGAGCCTAGAACTCCATAAGCATCAATGATGCAAGAGCCGAGGGGTCAACATTGAATGAGACGGCATTCAAAGTGCCTTCTCGTGATTCAAGTCAACAACCCTGCATTTCTTTAAGTGTCACCAATGAAGCCTTCCCTACTTTAGCTAGTTTGCTAAGTGGAGCCAATCTCAAGAATCACAACACTCCTTTCGCCTTTAACACTTCCTGATTCGAGCAGAGTCCTAAACTTCCCCTCTCTCATCTAATACCACTTCACTACTTCCGAATTTCACAACACCACACCCCTTCTATCTCCTCTTCCTTCTATTCCTTCAAAACCAACACAAATTCCCTACCCTCCCAAATGGCACGCAAATCATCTCTTCTATCATGCCCAAGCTCACTCCCTTCTACCCTTCCCTCCGCCTATACCTCCAGATATACCTCCCAATGATTTACACACTAATGCACCTTCTAAACCACATCATTTCCTACCACGGCCACAACTCACAACAATCTTCCCCAAACCATGGCAAAGGTCCCTTCCTCCTAAAAAGACTTACTACCGAGTCTTCATGGAACTAGGATTGAGGCAAAAGGTATGAAGTTACAATTTATTGAACAACAAGGAGGAAGTAAATATAGATGCCGAGGATGAAGTTCCTTTCATAGAAACTTGGGGCTATTGCCTAATAGGTTGCTTCACTGGTCCTTTCTGGAAGAGAAGCATTGAATACGATTGTGAAAGGACGGGAGTTAAATGTCAGATTATACCATATGGCAAAGGCGGATGTTCAAATTCATGACGGAGGAAGAGCGCACTAATGTACTTCACGGAGGCCCTTATATGGTCTACGGAAAACCATGATGCTCAATGCTATCAATAAAGGAGTTCTTATAACTGATGATTTGTTTATGGACATTCCTATTTGGGTCACTTTCCCTGACATTCCTCTTTCTATTCGAGGCAACGCCTTAGTAAGATTGCTTCTCGTGTAGGAATACCCCTTTACAATGAATAATATACTAAGTAAATGTCTAAAATGAACTATGAAAGAGTTATAGTGTAAGTTGATTTTAGCAAGGAGCCGATAATGGATTTTGTCGTCAATCTCCCGATAATGAAAGTATACTCAAAGGGTAAACTATGAGAATTACCCTGACTTTTGCTATCATTGTGCGGCTTTTGGACACAACCACTTGAAGTGTAGGAAGCTGAGGATGATGTCAACATTGAAGAAGCTCCAAAAACATGCAATACTGAGGTCCCCCCTAACAACAAGGATGATTCTATTCATTTGAAGGTCAACAAAGGTACGGGTGGAACCAACCCTCCCCCCCCTCATCCACCAACTTCTCAACATCCCGTAGATGCTGATAACTTGATGGACATCAAGAAATCGCACACAACACCTCCCGTACGGAAGCTTGGGAGAAGTATCACATGCCGGTCCTCCGGTTTTGGGTCATTCTGGCCCACCATGTTTTCGGGATTCTCTAGCAAAGTCCTCACTGCCTAATTCTCACAATGGCAGTACACAACATGTTAGGATGAGGGGTGAGTCAAAACATTCTGATTCTGAGATGCCTATGAACCCGCCACCTTCATTGGATGAAGTTACATTCAACGGTGCTACGGAAAAGGCTCAGCTTGTGTCAAGTAACGTTAACTTTGAACGCGGGGAACATAGCTTGGCTGGTACACAAGTTATGGCTTCCAGCAACAAAGATGATGGATGGCAAGAGGTTTTGTCCAAAAATGGGCCAAAAGCGCTGGGAAAGCGGCGCTAAGCGCGGAGGTGCTAATAAAACCTCCTTTGTTTCCTTATGAAAATACTTTGTTGGAATGTCCGTGGTCTTTGCGGACAAAGGGATAGGGCTGCCACGCAAGCTCTAGTGTGTAGTATCACAAAACAGCATGATGCGGCTATGATTTGTCTATTGGAAACTAAGCTATCTCAACCAAGGATGAGTCTTTCTCTACTCAAAGATTCAAAGCATGGAAGTTTTGCTCAAATTTGGAATTCATCGGAGCGTAGAATGCTATTACTTTGGGATCCATCCAGGTTTGTTGCAAGTGCTTGGTATGGACTCTCAGCATATCCATGTCGTGCAAGTTGCAATATAACACAAGTGTCCTTCCTTGCCACATTTGTGTACCCGCTTATAGCATCTCGGATAGAAGGATGCTTTGGCATCACCTTTCTCACTGGCGTTGGCATCAATAAGCCTTGGATGATTATGGGAGATTTCAACACTTACTGCAACCCTAATGATAAGGTGGGGGTCCTCCTCTCACGCCTTATGCACTTAGGGATCTTGGAGATTTCAGAATTCTCATGGACTAGAAGACGCCCTTCATCCTGTTCCTTCTACACTGGACGAATGGTTCGATTTGGTCTAAGCTTGATAGAGTGTTGATGAATCAAAATTGGAGTGATTTGACCTTAGAATGCAAGGCCAATTTCATGCCTATGGAGCCTGTCTCGGACCACCGCCCGTGATAGCCACGATTATTGCATCCTATAATGTTGGGAAACGCCTTCAAGTTCATGAATATGTGGCTTTCACCCAGCCTTTGAGAACATTATGACTTCATGTTGGAGACAAGACATATGGTACCGCTCAATTCGCCCTTGCCTCCAAATTGAAAACTCAAGCAACCTTTAAGGGCTTTGAACATAAGTGACTTTGGAGGTATTGAACAAAGAGCAAAAGGGGCAAACATAGAGTTCAAGGAGGCTATCAATGCACACATGGAAAATCCCTTTGACGAGGAGCTTAAAGCCAAGGTTAAGTCCTCAAGAGCTAGAGCAAACACCATCGGAAGTGAAAGACACTTCATAAGGCGTAAGTCAAGATGAAGCACTTGATTGGAAGTGATAGATGTTCCAAATACTTTCATAGTTTGATCAAAAGGAGTAATGTCGTGAACTCCATTAACTTTCTTGTTAAAGCTAATGGTACTATCACTACATCACCGTAAGAAGTCGAAGTTGCTTGTTGAATTTTACAAAGATCTATTAGGTACTTCCCGACCCACTACCAACTTTGATCTGATGTGTTCAACTATGGCCCAAAGTCGAGTGAAGAAGAGAGATTACGACTTTGCATTCCATCACCCCAAAGGAGATTTGGGAAGCACTCTCGATATAGGCAATGACAAGGCACTGACCAGATGGTTATACCGCTTTCTTCAAGAATAGATGGAAAGATGTGGGCCATGATGTTGTAAGACGTGTCAAGAGTTCTTCTCTCTGGAGTTCTTTTGAAGCAGGTTAATCATACCATCATTACCTCGCTACCAAAACTGACCATGATCCCAAGGTAAATGATTTGTGCTCATCGGATTGACTAATGTGATCTATAAGATCATCACAAAGATTCTAGCTAACAGAATGGCATTGATCCTTCCTTCTCTCATTGACAAATCCCAAGGGCTTTTGTGAAAGGAAGAAACATGATGGACAACGATACGTGGCACAAGAGCTTCGTGAGAGGATTTAATAGAGCAGTCTCACCAAGATGTATGCTTACGGTGGACCTTCGTAAAGCATTCGATCTGATCTCTTGGAGCTCTCGAATTGGTACTAAGAAGTCTAAAATTTCCGCAGATTTACAAGATGGATCATGGAATGTGTTAGCTCAACCTCCTTCTCCCTTTCTATCAATGGTGAGCTACATGGATACTTCAAAGGAAAGCGCAGCCTAAGACAAGGTGATCCTATGTCCCCTACTCTCTTTATCTTGTGCATGGAATACCTCTCAAGGCTGCTTAAAATGAAGGCTGAGGCAAGAGCTTTCTCATATTTTCCAAAGTGTAAGAAATTGGGCATTACTCATCTTGCATTCGCGGATGACCTCATGCTTTTGCCAAAGGAGATATATCTTCGCCTGGGATTCTTATGGATTGTCCGGAAGAGTTGGAGGCTGCCTCAGATTAACTCTTAACCCCGCTAAATCCTCCGCCTACTTAGCGGGAATGCATTCTGATTGGGACTTGATATTGACGAGTGGGTTTCGCCATCGGTAGCTTTCGAAGACGATTCTTGGGGATCCCTTTTTCCCCAATTTCAGTCTCGGTGGATCAATTTGCCCCATTCACTAGTGCTATTTCGAATTACATTCAGAAATGGGGCACCACACCCTTTCTTATCGCCGTAAGTGGAACTAATCAGTCGGTCGCCCAAGGGTTGAGAGCTTTTGGTTCCGCACTTCCTATCCCGCCACTATTATCAACAAGGTAAGGTCCGCTTGTATTCAATTCTTATGGGGAAACCACCAAGAGTTGCTTGGGATATCATTTGCTCGCCTCAACGAAGGTGGCTTGGGTCTTATGAACATCAAGGAATGGAATCATGCCCGCTATCCGTGACGATTTGGCAAACTCACACTAAGTCGATTCTCTATGGGTCCAATGGATCAATAGCCACTATTTGAGAGATATTACAATTTGGGACTATGAGGTACGCCCTAGGGACTCCCTTTATTCAAAAAGATTTGTGGGATTCGCGACAAATTTGTTTCTATCTTTGTAGCCATGGTGATGCTATTGTGGCTTTACAAAATGTTGTGCTAACGGTATATTTGATTCAAGCCTCAGATATGATATCTTGCGACTCGCAAGCTACAAAGCCTTGGATGTCACAAATTTGGAAAGGATTCATTCCTCCCAAATTCTCTTTTACTATGTGGCTAAATTGCGAAGCGGTTAGCTACAAAGGATACTCTATCATTTCTCAACTTGGAGGATAAATCATGGATTCGCAAGCAAGCTAATGAAACAAGGGAACACCTCTTCTTTGATCGCCCTATACACACATGATTTGGAAGAGCATAAAAGATTGGTTGGGTATTAGAGAGATGACAATCTGTTGAAAGCTCCTTAAATGGATTAAGAAAGAACACCATGACAAGCATCCGAGCCAAAGCTATTTTGCTTACTTTTTGCATAATGGTTTATGAGATTTGGAGGGCAAGAAACACAATGCTCTTTGAAGGCACAAGCTTGCCGGCAGAAGAGGTCATTGCAAGAATCAAAACAACATCTTATAGAGTTCTCTATGATTTTATCCCCTCTTGTAGTGGCACCTTTTGAGTGACCACCCCTCCCCTCTATCTCTTCTTGTTTGCATTACGTTGAGGCTTGAGATACCTCAACGACTGATTGTAGCCACTTCCTTTTCGTTATTAGTAATAATATTTGCATTTACCTAAAAAAAAAAAAAAAACAAGCATAGGAAAGTTCAACAAACTCATAGACTTATATTTTATTACAACAAATCCGGGTTTTAACCCCAAAGTACTACATACATTAACTCTTATTAAAGGATCCGTTTCTTTCACCAAAGTCACACAATACCCGCAGTATAAAATAGAGTGACTATCTTTTTAAGTAAACCAAAATACTTCCCTTTGTAAAATCAAGTAACAACATTATTTTCCAAACGTTCAAGTTTGCCTAATTACAAATGCTCAAGTTTCTCATTTTAGAAAAGGTTTCATAACTCATAGTCTTAATCCCTTTTAAAACAATTGAGTAACATATGCCTTATGTGTGAGCCGTTTATTCTTGTTTATAACAATCTTGTTACAGCAGCCATGATCTAGGAAATGTAATACAATTTTGTCTTATCTTAGCTTCATGCAGATGGAGGTTTCTGGTTTTAATAACAATTAGTTATTTGTCAATACATTTTCCTTTATTAGCGCTTGTGGTTTGTTCGACACTTATTCTCATTTCAAATCAAGAAACATTATTCTTTTAAAACCAAGTACTCATTACTCGCGAATGAGGTTTCACAACACTTTAACAAAATGTTAATTACCACGTAAAACAAGTTAAGTCTCTTATCTTTCAAGATCAAGTCTCTTAACTTCTACAATCAATAAACCAATCTTTTACCTACATAGAGTCGTTATAAATAACTTCCCATAAAGCTATTATAACACCCTATGTTTTAAACCAACCAACTCATTTAGCACAAGTACGTCTACCGTACTACATAGTTTACAAAACATCATGCTAGAAAGGATAGGAAGAGGTTCACATACCTCGCGACGATTTATCGACAATAAGCAAAACGCTCCACAAGATCAGAATCTGGCTAGCCTTTTCCACTCTTCAAGTAGAATACGCTACTCGTAGTACTTCCACCTATATAGGCCACAAACGCCTATTAACTTCTAAACGCACGGTTCCATATTCTACGAGAAAATTCAAGACCTCCCGCAACCGCGTAAATCTCTCTCTATCGAGGCCGCTACCAAGCCAACCGGGGTTATACGTCTAACCGGACGTATACAATTCTACTATACAGTAATACCACACAAGTCTACTGTAATACAGTCCTATGTAATTACAGTTCAGTTCTCTTCTTTATATTCAGGCTTAAGTCAAAAGACATTGCCGCAAAGCTATGTTCAGTTCTATATATAGTATACTTCAACTATATAATCCTACAACATGTAATTTCCAATTACACTAAGGGGACAAGAATATTTACCTCGATAAGCCCAAAATTATCCAAGTTATAATGTCGATCCTGAGCAAGGTTTAGCTCCTACTCCGTGCGCTCCAACCCGCTCCAAACAACCCTTAGAAGTTCTACACAACTTCTTCTATATACTTCAACTCGCTATGAAGATTTCCTTAGGGTTTCGGTTTGAGACTAAAAGGACAAAAGGTAGTATTTCCGGGCTCTACGTATAGAGGTAACTTTTGGAATACTACAAGGTATACGGCTAGGGTATTTTGGGCATTATAAAAATACTTGGAGAATACTTTCTACCAAGGGGGGGTATTATACGAGAACAACAAGGCAAGGGGGGGGGGTACCCCTCGGCTAGACACTACAAAGGGGGAGGGGGAGGCTCTCGGCCAAGGGCTCACAAAAAGGGGGGAGAAGACTCTTTGGACGAGAACTACACAAGAGGGGAGGGAGGAATTCAAGACTTAGAAAGATTTTTGGATGAAGAAGTCTTCAACAAGGGAGGGGTATTTATAGGGAAACCAATGGCCTTGATCAAGCCATGTGCAAGGCAAGTGTAAGGCCAAGATCAAGCCAAGTGCACCCTAACCCTACTCCACAAAACATGGCACAAAACAAGGCACAAAACAAGGCCAAAACAAGGCACAAAACATGCCACAAATCGTCCACCTTCTCGGCCACAAGACCGTCCAAGTGAGGGTGACAAGTGTCACCCTCTCGTTGGTCCAAAAATGTTCCGTCGCTCGAAAAAATCCGCAAAAATACTAAACGACATAGCCGGAATTTTCCCTTCGCAAGTTCTGTAAAACGTTTCGTCGAAAAACGATTCTTTACGGGGGTTGTGCACAAAATTTCGAAACTTGCCTAACTTTAAGGCTCAAACTTCTACGTACGCTCACACGTACATACTCTGGAAATACGGGGTATAACAATAAGAGTTTGCAGTACATAACCACGTAGAAGGATTTGAATCTCCGACAAAGAAGATGGTTAGAGTTGCTTAAGGATTATGACCTTAGTATTCTTTACCATCCTGGGAAAGCCAACGTGGTGGCTGACGCACTCAGTAGGAGATCAATGGGCGCACTCGCCCATTTGGCAATACAAAAGAGGGGTATTGTTCGTGAGGTACAAAGATTGGGAAACCTCGGGGTTAGCTTAACTGAGATCGGTGAAGGTAGGGTGGTGGTACATGATACCTCGCAGTCTGCCTTAGCTTCAGAAATTAAAGAAAGTCAGTTTGAGGATACGGAGTTTGTTGGATTTCGGGAGAGAATCCAACAGGGAAACCTTCTGATTTACATTGGGTATAATGACGGAACCCTTCGGTATAAGGGTAGGTTATGTATTCTAAGGTAAAGGATCTAAGGAGGAAGATCTTAGATGAGGTCACAACACCAGATATTTCATTCATCCAGGTCAACAAAAATGTATCGTGACCTCAAGGCAAATTCGGTGGGACGGGATGAAGAAAGATGTCGAAGTTTGTCGGGAGGTGTCTTATATGTCGCAGTGAAAGTCGAACATCAAAACCCGGCGGATTACTTCAGACATCGAGTCCCCATGTGGAAATGGGAGGCGATTCATATGGATTTCAGAATCGGTCCACCAAAACTCGAGAAGGGTATGATTCTATTTGGGTGATTGTTGATCGAACACAAAGTCAGCCCATTTCTTAGGCCAAGACTACGATCGCGCACCACAAGACACAGATTTATTTGAAGGAGATTGTGCGGTTACCCGGGATTCCCTTACAAATTATTTCAGATAGGGGTTCCCAGTTCACCTCACACTTTTGGCAAAGTTTCCAGCAGGGTCTCGGGACAAAAGTTAAGTTAAGCACGGCTTTCCACCCGCAAACAGATGGGTAAGTTGAGCGAACAATTCAAACACTTGAGGACATGTTGCGATCTTGTGTGTTAGATTTTCAGGGAAGCTAGTTGGACCATCTATGTCTAATTGAGTTCGCCTACAACAATAGTTTTCACTCTAGCATACAAATGGCCCCGTTTGAAGCATTATATGGACGAAAATATAGGTCTCCACTTGGATGGTTCGAGGTGGGTGAGACGCAATTGTTCGGACCTGAAGTCATTCAATAAACAAATGATAAGGTACAGATGATTCAGGAGCGGATCAAAACAGCTCATAGCCGTCATAAGTCCTATACAGATCATCGAAAAAAGAGATCTTGAATTTCAAGAGGGGGAGAAAGTATTTTTAAAAGTGTCCCCAATGAATGGAGTGATGCGCTTTGGTAAGAAAGGGAAATTGAGCCCAAGGTTTATTGGGCCATATGAGATCTTGCGAAGAGTTGGGAATGTGGCTTACGAATTAGCACTTCCACAAGAGCTGGAAGCAGTGCATCCGGTATTTCATGTGTCAATGTTACGAAAATACATGCACGATCCAAGTCACGTCATCCTTCCCCAGGAGATAATTCTTAATAAGGAGCTTCAATATGAAGAAGTTCCGGTGGAAATACTTGATAGGAAGGTTAAGCGCCTTAGGAATAAAGATATTTCTTCCGTTAAGCGCCTTATTCCATTCGAGGACGAATGCTTCTTAAGGAAGGGAGAATGTGAAGCCCCAAATTAGTGTTACAATAACAATAAACATTATTGGGTCTATGTGATTATGTTACGACCTTATTCACATTCGAGGACGAATTTTGCTTAAGGAGGAGAGAATGTAAAATCCGGAAAAAATAATAATAATATATAGTTGTGGTTGGGTTAATAAAAATATATATATATAAGAAAACAAAGAATAAATTGCATGGGATAGAGTTAGTGTTAAAGTTGGATAAATAGATAGATGAAATGAAAATAAGAAAACAAAAAAACAAAAGAAAAAAAAATAATAATGTTGTAACATGCAGCATGCACGTCCCACCCCTTCCCTTTACCCTTTCCCCCTTTTTCATTTCCCTTCAATCTTTTGGCTTTCCCCCTCCCATAAGTTATACAATTACCTCCACTTATACATTGTATTTACACACAAACAAAGTACATAGCATAAATGTTAGAAAATCAGAAAAAAACAAGTGAAGAAGAAGAGGAAAATTCTGGAAAAAAAAACAAGAAAGCAAGAAGAAACAACAATAAAAGAAATACTAGGGAACAAGGGTCCCTTGTAGCAACTGAATAACAATCATTTCACACATACAATGTGAGTTTTCTCACTCAGAAATTCTTGGTAACATCCTTTATTTTAAGTTCAATACATGTTAGAATAAGAATTGAGTGTTGAAAAGAAATATTGAACTTTTGATTGTTTAGACAACTAGTTGCGTCATGAACTTTACGAACTATTCTCACTGAGTTATAATTATTAGAATTTGATGAAATTCGGAAGAGTGGTACACATCTCTATTATGATCATATAGAACCAAAAATGAGGTAAAATGGACATACGGTTTGAAAGTTATCATAGTTCAAAGTTCCTGCCTTAGATTTGGCCGAAATTCGGAAAGGGCATAATTACGGACTGTTTTTATTGAGTTTTACTTTTTAGAATTATATGAAAATTTACATGGTTGTAAATCTCTCTGTTACAGACAGATATAGATAAAGAGTTATTAAAACGGACTTACGAGTTGAGAGTTATTGTAGTTTGATGTTGCTGCATCGGATTCATCGGAATCCAGAAGGGCAGGACGTTGAAACGTAAAACTGTACTAATATGTGGGTAATATGAAAATTGTTGCTAAATAAAAGTTCTATATCTCTCTGTTTTGGACATTTTGAGACCTTACGGGGGTCTATCCGACTTACGGATTGAGAGTTATCGCTGTTTAAAGTTTCTGCCTCGGATCTATCGAGATCCAGGAAGGGCAGCGAATAAAAGTGTAAAACTGTACCAAATGGTACGGAATATGAAAGTATGGTTCACATGGAGATGTGTATCTCTCTGTTCTCGTCGTTTTGAGATTTTATGGGGCTTGAACGGGTTTACAGATTAGGAGTTATGACTATTCTAAGATTGGGTTCTGTTTAATAAAAATTCTGCCGAAACAAATCTCATATGGCTGTTTTGAGGATAAGTTTGTGTTAGTTACCCAAAGTAGTTTTAAATGAAATTTGGTACAGTGAAAGATCCCCGTCTTACCTTGGTTTCCGCTTGAGAAACACCTTAGTTGGAGTTATGGTTAAAAAGTTATAATCGTTACAAGTATGAATGACAGAATGTTGGGAAAGAGAATATTATTTATTCAATCTTCTGAAAAATATGAATAGTGAATACGTGTTCACATAAATATATAAATATAAACATAATGGATCGGGTTGCACACCGCAACAAAACGTAAAGTGAATACGTGTTCACAAATACGTAAATATAATTGATCGGGTTGCACGCCGCAACAAAACGTAAAGTGAATACGCGTTCACAAATACGTAAACATAATGGATCGGGTTGCACGCCGCAACAAAACGTAAAGTGAATACGTGTTCACAAATACGTAAATATAATGGATCGGGTTGCACGCCGCAACAAAACGTAAAGTGAATACGCGTTCACAAATACGTAAACATAATGGATCGGGTTGCACGCCGCAACAAAACGTAAAGTGAATACGTGTTCACAAATACGTAAATATAATGGATCGGGTTGCACGCCGCAACAAATATGAAAAATGAATACATGTTCACCTATATATAAATATGAAAAGTGAATACGCGTTCACAAATATATAAATGTAACAAACATATGGAAATGCAGGGGAATGTCCTAACGTATAATACGAGATAAAATGAAGTGTTAGTTAAACTGAGAATTTCCTATGAGGAGTTGCTGCATATTTAAAAATGTTGTAACCTGATATGTTTTTGCAATATGCTTATTACGTTATAATGTGATTGCACTTGGAATATTGTGGTGTTGCTTTGAATTGCAGGGTAAGGTTCTCACTCAGCCCCAGATGGTAGGGCTGACTCTTTATTTAACATGTTTCAGGAAAACGTGATAGAGGAAAGGCTCCACGCCAAGGCTAGCGATCGTCCCGCAGCCTCTTGTCATACCAAGTCCATTGCTTCGGGCTTGGTACTCGTCAGGTCCAGAATGTCAGTTACAGTGTCTCGGGAAATGCCCATGTGGAATGGTCTCCCTTCCAACTTAGAATAATCTTTGTCAGTATGTCTATGTAGAAATAATATTTGCACGAGCATAGGCTCGCGTTATGTTTTCAATAAAGTCATAAACAGATTTCTTTATTGTTATTTTTATTAATAGCTCCGTATTTGAATATAAGTTTAAATTTCTAAATAAAGAGAATTAAATGGTGCTCCTGGTGGGAAATAATTGTCCAAGTGTCATCACGCCCTAAGTAAAGGCTTAGGAAAAGTCGGGGCGTGACAATTATGTAATACCGTGAATTGAGGTTGAACACCTGACTATAAGCTCTACGAGCTGGGGGAGAATAATAGTATTATTACTTGACGAGATCAAGGAAACCTCTCCCCTAAATTGCGATTGGCAGGGAGTCTTAGCTATGTGGCAAGCAAAGGAAGCAAATCTAAGTTTGTGACCAAGTTTGGTTGCAACAGAGAAAGGGAAACAGGAACCATAATTGAGATTAAGGATGCCGAATATTTCGCAAGTATGAGAAAGGCTTCCAGTTATTGGAAGATAAGTTGACCACGACTACAGTTCTAATACCTCCTGAGAGACTAGAGGGTTAGGTTATTATGGTAACACTTTGAGTGTTTGGCTGGGTTGCGTGCTGACGCAACACGATAAGGTTAGAGCCTATGTTTTCCCGGCGGTTAGGGAAGCATGAAAGGAATTACGCTACTCACGATTTAGAGTAGGCGACAGTTAATCATATCTTGAAGATTTGGAGGCATTCCTTATATAGACTTCATGTGGATATTTGTGCAGACCACAAGAACCTCCGGTAAATCTTCAGACAGAGGCGGCTGAATTTGCGACAGAAACGGTGGTTAGAGTTACTCAAGGATTGTGATATTGATATCCTATACCACCCGGGGAAGCGAGACATTCTGTATACTCTTAGTCGTGGATCTATGGGTAGTCTGTCAGATGGGCAGCCAGATAGACAGGACGTGGTCCGTGAGATTCATCAGCTACCGAGCCGAGGGGTTCGATTATTTGTTTCCAAGGTTAATGAAGTTTTAGATCCGAGAGGTTGCCGAATCTTCCGTCGTTGAGGAGGTAAAGAGGCGACAGTATGAGGATCCAGTTATGATACGGTATCGAGTTACGGCTCTCCGAGAAGAGAAGAGCTTGTTTGAATAGCACCGGATGGGGTGCTGTGATATGAGGATAGATTATGTGTGCCCGTCTTTGCGATACTTGTCGGAGTTTTAAGTGAGGCACGCAGTGCTTATTGCTCTAATTGTTCGGGGTCGACTAAGTTGTGTCGTGACCTCAGATGTATGTATTGGTAAGATGGCCTGGAAAGGGACGTAGCAGAGTTGTTTCTTAATGTCTGAAATAGTAGTAGGTCAAGGTTGAACACCAGAAGCCCAGTGGGCTATTACAGGCGATTTAGATCCCGACTTAGATATGGGAGGTAATTAATATGGATCTTGTTATAGGGTGGCATCGTACTCAGAGGAAGTGTGACTCCCTAGGGGTCATAGTAAATAGGCTGGCGAAACCAGCCGTGTTCTTCCGGTTAGGACCACTTACTCGGCTGAGGATTATGCTAGCTTATATAGCAGGGAGATTGTGAGACTGCACGGGGTTCCTACATTTATGATGTCAGACAGATGAGCTCAGTTTACGGCTGACTTCTGGAGGTTTTCCAGAAGGTATTAGGGACACAGGTGAGTCTCAGTGTGGAATTCCACCCTCAGACCGACGGACAGGCAGAGCGTACTATCCAAGCACTTGAGGGTGGCGGGCCTGTGTTTTTTATTTCAGGGGTAGCTGGGAGGATCATCTGACTCTTGTTGAGGTTGCTTATAATAACATCTACCATTCTTGCATTCAGATGACTCCATATGAGGTTTTGTGTCACGACCCGACCCCGGGGCCGCGACGGTGCCCTACCTGGGCACCCTGTTCAGGTAAACATCAGAGAATAGCAGCGGAACATACACAACATATAATATGTTTAGTCAATAAACATCACAGGCTAGCCGATAAGGCCGCCTTCCATAAAATATACATAATCAAAAGTAACACAGTACAACTCTATTCTTACAGCCCAAACCACTACTGTGACTACAGACCTCTAGGAATAACAACTGTGGCGGGACAGGGCCCCGCCATACCCCTGAATGTACATAAAATCTACAACATCAGGGAAAAACTGTACCAAAAGACAAGCCTCCGGAGAAATGGAGCTTCCGACACCTGATCAGTGATCCTAAGAATGAGGATCCACCACCTGCTACTACCTACTGCGGCATGAGCAGCCCAGAGAAGTCAGTACACAATATGTACTAAGTATGTAAAACTGGAAAATACTGTAATTACATCATAAGTTTAAAACAAAGTCGGAGACATGTGTGATAATCAAATTACAGTACATTGTGCCTTACTAACAATGAGAGTAAATAAGAGTATACTTACTGCATAAAAATAGGAGGCTCTCGATCAAAGCAGACAACCCGCGCAGAGATCAATAAGCGCCCTACTCGGGACTATTTCACCCGCAAGTGGTCGTGGACCGCATGAGGTATTCCTCGCATCATGGGTAGCAAATCCATGGAGTGGTATAATGTCTTGGGGATTTACCCCTCAATCATACTCAGAAGGTGGTATAACGTCTTGGGGGTTTACCCCTCATTTATACTCTTACCCTGGAGAAAGTGGTATAACGTCTTGGAGGTGTACCCCTCATTTATACTCTTACCCTATCTCAACCGGCCATCATACATAACATAAGCCCTACCAGCTTATCATACATAACACAAGCACTACCGGCTTATCATACAATATATAAGCAAGTTAAGAAATCCCATAACTTCTTATTAGTCTTGTTCATATACACTCTCATTTTAGTTTACTTAAGGCACTAACATGTCTTTATAAAAATCCGGGAATTTAACCCAAAGTACTACATACTTCTATTCTTTTAAAATGACTCTTTTTCATATAAAACTTCCAAGATACTAATCACCGTAGTATCAAGTCACAATTACTTTTCAAGACAAGTCACAATACCTTTAGAAATAAAATTAGGCTTCTAAATCAAGTGACTTCTTTTCTTTTAAAACCTTAGGCAATTGATGCCTTAAAATCAAATTGTCTTTCATTAAATCAAGTCATTTATCCTCATTTATCTTTCCATAAAGCTAATATAACCAACTTCCCATAAAGTCGTTATATTAACTTTATACCTTAGCCAATTACAATTTCCTATCCAAGGGACTTATACCTTTAAAACGAAACAAGTATCAATACTTTAAAACACTTCAAGACCCTTAACTTTGAAAACTTAGGACATCCCTAATACTTTAAGGAAGTGAGTTAATCCTCTAACTCACCCAACTTTGCCATTCTTAAAACAAGTAAAGGATATCCAAGTCTAGTACGTCTACCGTACTATATAAGTCAACTATTCATGCTCAAAAGATAGGAAAGTTCTACATACCTCTTCGGGTCAATCCACTTGCTAAGTACAATATCCCGCCCGTAGTATGTCAACCTATAATGTCCACAATACGTCTATTAACGTCTTACTTCAAACGTAGAATATTATAAGTGCAAGTCACTAAATTCTACGAAAAATCGGACAGCACCTCCTTTGTTTCTACATACTTTGCCACCTTTTTCAAGGCCGAATTCAATAACCAAACACGCCACATTTAAGGCCCAACAATGCAATTAACAATAGGGGATTACACGCCTACTTAGACGTGTAAAATTCCGCCCCACAATTGATATCAAACTAATACAACTACAAGTGTAAATCCGACAACTTGAGATACAACAACACCAATTCTTATTCAATTTCATTTTCAATCCAAATTGTTAGCATAACATGATATCAAGTCGCAATCGATTATAACTACTACAATCTTCAAGTAAGTAACATGCGACAATTCTAAATAACGACCAAATTGTAATTCAACTTCAAAAGGCTTATATGACATTTCGGATTTTAGGCTACAACAATCCATAACACTTATAAATCTTCAACACATATACTTCATGCTAGCAAACATGTAAGGCTAACAACAATATATAATCTTGTAACACTTTAAGAGACAAGATTATTACCTCAACGAGTCTTAGTCCAACTTCAAATCCGAAGTCGCTCCCTAGCAACTTAGAGCCTCTTCTTGACACTTCAATCCGCCACTTGAGACCCTTAGAACAACACAAACAACTTTCCTTCAATCTTCCAAACAAAACCTAGAAAAGCAACTAGGTTTTCACCTTGCGACTAATGAAACGCTATTTTTCCGGGATCTTTCTATTGAGATACTATTACACTACCCTGTTATACCCCGTATTTCCAGAGTATGTATGTGAGGACGTACGTATAAAATTTAAAGCCTTAAGTAGGCAAAGTGGCGAAATTTGTGCACGACTAGCGAAAAGAATCGTTTTCCGACGAAACGTTTTTCTAAACTTGCGAAGGGAAAATTCCGGCTATGTCATTTATAATTTTTGCGGATTTTTCCGAGAGATGAAATATTTTGGACCAACGGGAGGGTGACACTTGTCACCCAAGTGGACGAAAATATTGGGGCGTTTTTCTTGGCCTTTTCTTTGGTCAAGGTTAGGTAGGATATTTGTGAGATATTTTGTGTAGTTGATGACCAAGTGGGACCCACACAACACATGGCTTAATCTTGACCTTACACTTGCCTACCACTTGGCTTGATCTTGGCCATTGGTTGTCCTATAAATACCCCTTAGTTGATGAGTTATTTCATCCACACTGAGCAAATTCCAAGTCTAAAAATACTCCTCCTCCTCTTGAGGTTTAAATCACCACACCCCTTCCCTTGTGAGGCCCTTGGCGAGAGTACCCCCTTGCCTAGTAGTTCTAGCCGAGCCTACCCTCCTAGTTGTGCTAGTCGAAATACTACCCCCTTGGTAGAGAAATACTCTCCAAGTATTGTTACTTTAGCCCAAATACCTTGTAGTATTTTCCAAAGTTACCTCTATACGTAGAGCCCGGAAATACTATTATACTTCCTTTGGCCACCAAACGAAACCCTAAGGAAATCTTCATAGCAAGTTGAAGTATTAAGAAGAAGTTGTGTAGAACTTCTAAGGGTTGTTTGGAGCGGGTTGGAGGCCTTGCGGAGTAGGAGCTAAACCTTGCTCAGGATCGACATTTAAACTTGGATAATTTTGGGCTTATCGAGGTAAATAATCTTGTCCCCCTATTGTTATTGGAATTATATTGTTGTAGGAATATATAGTTGAAGTATACTATATATAGAACTGAACATAGTTTTGCGGCAATGTCTTTTGACTTAAGCCTGAATTTAAAGAAGAGAACTGAACTGTAATTACATAGGGTGTATTCTGAGTAGACTTGTGTAGCATTACTGTGAAGCAGAATTGTACACGTCCGGATTAGACGTACAACCCCCCCTCTCGGGAGTTGTTGGCCTGTTAGCAGGCCTCGATAGAGGAGGAGATTTACGCGGTTGCGGGGGGGGGAGGTGCTGCCGAATTTTCTGTAGAATATTCTACGTTGAGATCTTGATGTTAATAGGCGCCTTGTGGCCTTTATAGGTTGAAGTACTACGTGTGGCGTGATCTACTTGGCTTAAGGTGTAGCCGACGGTTTGAGGTACTTGGAGCGTTTTGCTATTAGTCGATAATCGTCGCGAGGTATGTGAACTTCTTCCTATCTTTTCTAGCATGATATGTGTATAACTATGTAAATGCAGTGAGCGTACATGTGTTAAATGTATTTGATTGGTTTAAAACATAAAGTGTTATAACGTCTTTATGGGAAGTTGGTTATAACAGCTTTATGTAGGTAAGAAAATGCTTTGTGGTTTTTAAAAGATAACTGATTTGACTTATAATTGACTTGATGTGTGATAATAAAGAACTTGAAGTATTTCAAAAGAATCATTTTGAAAGAAGAGTAATATTTGGTTTTTGAAAGCTTAAGAGTTATACTAGCTTTATGGGAAGTTAGGTATAACGTCTTAAGGAAGATAAAAGGGATAATGTTTCTTGATTTCGGGAATGAGAACAAGTATCGAACAAACCATTTGCGGCGTTAATAAAGGAAAATGTATTGATTAATTAATTATTATAAAAACCGAGAAACCTACATCCGCTAGAAGCTATGATAAGACAAAATGATATTACATTTTCTAGATCATGGCTGCTTTAATAAGATGGTTATAAACAAGAATAAACTGCTCACACATATGACATATGTTACTCAAATTTTTTAAAAGAGATTAAGACATTGAACTATGAAACTTTTCTAAAATAAAGAGACTTGAGTAATTGAAATTAGGCAAACTGGAACTTTCGGAAAAGAATGTTGTTACTTGATTTTAGAAAAAAGGAAGTGTTCTGGTTTACTTAAAAATGTGAGTCGCTCTAATTTTATACTACGGGTATCGGGTGACTTTTATAAAAGGAATGGATCTCTTTAAAAGGAATTTAACGTACGTAGTACTTTAGGGTTAAAACCCAAACTTTAGCATAAAATGAAAGTACCTTGAGTTGTGTGTAACTTGCCTATGCTAGTTGTTGTGTAACTTGCCTATGCTTGCTTTGATAGCCTTTGTTGTGCAAGAATTGTGTTTCTATGCTATCGCGTCTCTCGATGGAGGGCCGGTTGACTTATTGAGAACTTACTTGGACGTACCGGCAGTGACGGAAGATTCCACGGGTATGCTTCCATTATCATTGTTACATGGGCATGTCTACACCGATGATGGATTCTGTGGACATGTGACCATTATGGTTATTTATGGCGAAGTATCGTGACTTACGGTTGTGATCGGGTGCGTAGCCTGTTTACTTGCCCCCGTCAGCTACGTGACGCAGGTGGATCTGGTAGAGGTTATTGCACTTGCCACGTGTCAGCTTCGCGGCGAAGTATCGTGACTTATGGTTGTGATCTGGTGCTTAGCCGATTCACTTGCCCCCGTCAGCTACGTGGCGCAGGGAGGAGCTGGTGGAGGCTAGTGCACTTGCCACGTGTCAGCTTCGCGAGTCAGTGTTTGGATGGAGCTTCGTGACTTACGGTTGTGATCTGGTGCGTAGCCTATTTACTTGCCCCCGTCAGCTACGTGGCGCAGGGAGGAGCTGGTGGAGGCTATTGCACTTGCCACGTGTCAGCTTCATGATATGGTTGTACAGTATTATTGGTACGGTCGGATATGGTAGTTATACTTGCCCCGTACGGTTTTTATGACACAGGTGGGACCTGGTGTTCATGTATACTCCTTGTTGTTGTTATATCATAGACTGCCGGCAGTGAGGAAGGAATTCCACGGGCACGAGTGATGATTTGGAGGGCGTGAGTCCCTGACTTGATATATTTGTTTATATGTTGTGTCTTGTAGTTTGGTTATCATACATGTCTCCCGCTTTATATAGACTATTATGATTTCATTTTGATATTTTGATTTCACATACTTGTACTGTTGTCTTGACCTCCTTGAGGGCTGCGTTCACGCTGCGGTAGAGGTACATCATTGTCGATCCCCGACATAGGATCACATTTGCGTATTGAAAGCTCCGTTCCTTGAGGCTTATATTTTGGTATGTTACCCAGTGCATGAGTTCTTGTACATTCGGGGTATGGCGGAACTGTCCGTCATAGTTGTTGTAAAAATCTTAGAAGTGCATGCTTTGTTGTGGGCGGGGTTGTAAGGATTATGCTTGTTCAAAGGTCGATATATATATATATATATATATCTTTGAAAAACAACCGTTTTGGTTGCTTTATTTTCTTTATCTTAATCCATATCTATTTTTATGTTTAAGTTTTATTACTGCTGGTTTTCTTTGATGTTGTATCACTAGGGTGCGGGGTAAGACACGATCCGCGGGCAGGTTGGTCGTGACAAAGTGGTATCGAGCGCGATTAGTCCTCGGAAAGTGTCTGAGGCCGTGTCTAGTAGAGTCTTGATTATCGATGTGTTGTGCACCACGTCTATAATCGAGGCTGCGAGACATTTAGGATTGTTTCCATTCTTCGTTACGAGATCGTGCCTTAGAGTGTGTGATAAGTTGGACACCTCGGCGTATTCGTTTTTACGGTTATGCCTCGCGCAGGTGTTATACCAGTAATTCCGAGGTATGTATGCGAGGGCGTGCGTGCGAGAATCTGACAGAAAAGATGGAAAGGAAGAAAGAGCGATTTTCCACGGAAAAGTTTCGGTTTTTGTGAAGGAAAAAGGTTCGTTAATGAGAATTGGATTCCCAGTTTGGTATTCGGACTTCTGGAATATTAGAGAATTATGGAATTTTATTTTGGAAATGGTCACGTGGGGCCACGGGAGAAATTCTGTTTTGTGGGGCCAGCTTTGTTTGAGATTTTGGCCATTGTGGATATTTTCGGAAGATGTTTTATTTTGGGCCAATAGGAGGGTGACACGTGTCACCCCGCCTAAGTGGCTTAGTAGAATGGCATTTGTGCACAACACGGTTAGAGTCGTTTTTCGACGAAGCGTTTTACATAACTGCGAGGAAAATTAGGCTATGTCTTTTCTTATTTTTGCGGATTTTTCCGAGAGAAGAAACGTTTTGGACCAACGAGAGGGCAACACTTGGCACCCTCTCGTTGGTGGACTTGAAGGGGCGGATAGGGCCGATTGAGTGGGCAAGTGTTGGTAGATATTTGTGTAGATATTTTTGTGAGGGTTTTAAGGAGTAGGGTCTAGGGGGCACTTGGGCATATCTTGGCCCTCCACTTGCCCCCCACTTGGCTAGATCTTGGCCATTGGTTGGCCTTCACTTGACCTATAAATACCCCCCCTTGTGATGAACTTCATCATCCACTCTTCACTTGTTCTAAGTCTTGGAAACCCCTCTCCTCCCTCTTGTTGACTCTCGTCAGAGCCTCTCCCTTGTGAAGGCCTTTGGCGAAACCCCTCCCTGTGAGCATTAGCGAGAACACCCCTCTCTTTGAGTGTTGTTCTCGTGTAACACACCCCACCTTGGTTGAGAAATACTCTCAGTATTGTTATAATGCCCAATTACCTTAGGTATACCTTGTAGTATTCCAAAGTTACCTCTATACGTAGAGTCAGGAAATACTCTGTATGTCCTTTTGTCTCAAACCGAAACCACAGGAAAATCTCCATAGTTGGTTGGAGTATTAAGAAGAGGTCGCGTAGAACTTCTAAGGGTTGTTTGGAGCGGGTTGGATACCGGAGTAGGAGCTAAGCGTTGCTAAGGATCGACATTTATACTTGGATAATTATGGGCTTATCGAGGTAATTATCTTGTCCCTATTGTAATTGGATATTACATGTTGTAGGAATATATAGTTGAAGTATACTATATATATAGCGAACATAGCTTGTGGCAATGTCTTTGGACTTAAGCTGAATTTAAAGAAAGAAGCTGTAATTACGTAGGGCGTATTCTGATAGACTTGTGTAATTTGGGTAGGGAAGAGGCTGCCCAATTTCGTAGGATCTTGCATCTAGATTTATTCTACCGAGTAGTTCAGACGTTGATAGACTTGTGTAACTTTGTATAGGTTGAATGTTCTGCAGTAACGTGTGCTCTTGAGAAGGTGGACCGGGCTAGTAGGGTTATGGCCGTGGGCGTTTTGCTAATAGTCGATAATCGTCGCGAGGTATGTGAACCTCTTCCTATCTCTTCTAGCATGATGTGTGTATAACTATGTAGTACGGTAGGCGTGCGTGTGTTAATTGAGCGTGGTTATGCGGCAATGTCTTTTGACTTAAGCCGAATAATAATAATCTTGAAGTAGTTCAAGAGAATTAGAAGCTGTTTTTAAAGAAGAATAATACTTGGTTTTAAAAGCTTAAGAGTTATACTAGCTTTATGGGAAGTTAGGTATAACGGCAAGAGAGATAAAACGAATGATTTATTTATTTTAGAAGTTAAGAGACTTGATCTTGTAAGATAAGAGACTTAACTTAAATGAATTATATGAATTTTGTGTGAAACCTCATTCGTGAGTAATGAGTACTTGATTTCAAAAGGGATAATGTTTCTTGATTTGGAAATCGAAATGTGTATCGACAAACCACTGCAGCGTTAATAAAGGAAAATGTATTGAATAATTAAGTATTATTAAAACCGAGAAACTTCCATCTGCATAGAAGCTAAGATGAGACAAAATGATATTTCTAGATCATGGTTTGTAATAAGATTGTTATAAACAAGAATATCCTACTCATATAAGGCTTATGTTTCTCCGATTGTTTAAAAGAGAATTATATTCTTAAATGAATAAGACTATGAACTACGAAACCTTTCTAAAATAAGAAACGTGAACATTTGAAATTAGGCAAACTTGGACGTTTGGAAAATAATGTTGTTACTTGATTTTACAAAGGTAAGAGTTTTGGTTTTTTTTTTTAAAAGGACAGTCACTCTATTTTATACTACGGGTATTGTGTGACTTATGTGAAAGAAACAGATCTTTTAAAGATTTAATGTGTGAAGTACTTTGGGGATAGATACCCGAACTTGTTAGTAGAAAGTACCTTGTGTGAATAACTTGATTGTATTGGTTTGTGATAGCCTTGTAATACTTTCTTGTTGATTTGATAAGTGAACATGTTAGGATGCTACGTGTCTTAGTATCTTGTGATGTTAGTGTAAAGGGGTTTTCCCCTCGACTGCGCTTAAAGTTGTTTGACTATCAGCCGTTATGTTGGTATTGTACCACTCACCTTGACTTGTGTCCGGAGGTTGGCGCCTCCGTGCGGGGTAGACTTCAGCGATGCAGGACCATGATTCGAGAATACCTGCATGCGGGTCCGGGGATCCATGCGGAACTACGGAGTTCGAGTTAGTTTACGGCCCTTGTGGTCATGCGGTCTTTGTGGCCATGCGGACTGCGAGTCCAGGGCGATGCCGGGGAGTAGCTACCCTCGATGCGGGGTTATACCTCATGCGGGCCTATGAGGTTGGCCTATGCGGAGCTGCGGAGAGTTCCAGGGCTAGACGCGCACATTTGATACTGCGGGCGAGTGACCAGCTTTTATCATGTGACGGTATGAGCGAGATATCATGACACGATTTATGACCTTGTTGATCTTGTAGGTGTTAGTAGTCGGCTATGCCTTCGTGCTTACCACATCTTGTTTTATTAGGACACAAGTGGGACACAGTGTTCATGTGTATTCCTTGGTGCTTGTATATCATAAGCTGGCGGATGAGGAAGGTATTCACGAACACGATTGATGTTGTGGGCGTGAGACCCGTTGTTAAAATTAGTGATGACTTGAGGCGTGAGTCCACGACTTGACATGGCTTATTTATGGTGAAGCGTAGTTTGGTTATCATACATGTCTCTGCTTTGTATAGACTACTATGATTTCATTTCTGATATTATTTTGATTTCACATACTTGGTACTGTTGTCTTGACCTCGCCCGGGGCTGCGTTCAATCCGCGAGTAAAGTACACGATCATTGATCCTCGCTCTTAGGAGTCCTGATTGGCGTTAAAGCTCCGTTTCTCGGAGGCTTATCGATGTCTGATCCCTGTTGTTGTAGGTGTTTACATTCGAGGTATGGCGGGCCACTGTCCGCCATTGTTGTCGTATCATTTCTTAAGTGCATGAAATCTTGTTGTGGCGGGGTTTGTAAAAGGATTAAAGCGTTCATGTTGAAAAAGTTGTTGTTTATATATATCTTAGAAGGCAAGTTTTCTCAGTTATTGTTTCATATTTCATAATATGTCTTGTATCGTTTATGTTCGTGATTACTCGATGTTGTATCACTAGGGTGCGGGGTAAGGCACGATCCACGGGCCGGAATCGGTCGTGACAAAAGTGGTATCGAGCGATTAATCCTCGAAAGTGTCTGACCGTATCGATGGAAGTCTTGATTATCGGTGTGTTGTGCACCACCCCATAATCGAGGAGGCTATAGGATATTTAGGATTGGTTTCTATTCTTCTCACTCTGAGATCGTGCCTTAGAGTGTGTTGTAAGTTAGACCCTCAGCGAAATTCTTTCCACTTATCGTTATGCCTCGCGTAGGCAACCGGGCGGGAGGGCAAAGCGGCCAGGAGGCTGCGAGTAGAGTTGGAAGGTTGCGAGGGCACATGCCCAATCATTACCTAGGGTAATGCTTCGTTCGAGGATTTACGCAGCGTCGCTAGCGATAAAGTTTAGCGGCGGCGGTTCCTCTGCGGCCATGATATTTGAACGCCAGTTCACGACCGAGAGCAGAGAATATGGATTGCAAAGCGACCACATTACTAGCTATGGATTTGGCTACCGAGAGTATCTGGATGTATCGCGAGTCTTGATGACTACCTAGAGAGGTTGTGCGAGTAATTCTTGATTGGGCTTGAGCATGGCACGTATGCGGGCTTATACGGCGAGCGAAACGTAGAGATCGACGGGTTAACCAAGGGCGAGAAGAGGGCGGGCGGCAAGGTCGCCCGGTAACTTTCAAGGTGAGTATACCTTAAGTGCTATGTTACGATAGCGGTGTGTTAGTTGTGATTAGAAATCATGGTGGGTTAGCAGAGTAAGATTTTGGGGATAAAGAAGGTGTGAGCCTTAGAGTGTTATACGTAGAGACCTTAGAGGTAAGGCCATCTCGAGTAAAGGTGTAGTGTTATGTTTGATCCTTATCAGAGTGCATAGTGCACGAGAGCTATGTTTGGGAGAGGTCCCTAAGTAGTATGAAATGAAAGAGGGTAGTTGAGCTAAGAAGGCCGCTAGGTTTTCGTAGCGTGTTTAGTAAGATTGTTCGCCGGGAGATAGTATTTTGCGCTGCCGGGTCGGGTTGAGGCCACGTTGCGGGTCAACCCGCGGCATGTTTGGTGGTGGGGTCTGGTTGTGGTGGTCTCGCCTTGTGGTAGGGTCACGAGGGTGTTAGGCCCAAGTTTAGTTAACCAGCGTACGAGTTCGTGGATGCGTTCGGCCGGTGGTGGTCGATGAAGCGACTCATCGTGTTCTTGGTCGGGACCGTTCACTCGGCGATGTTGATTTATCGAAAGGTTGTAAGGCTGCGGGGTGCCTCGTTCACCTTATGGCGAACAGTGGGGCCCGAGTTACTGGCATTTTTGTTTACGGAAGTTTTACGAGCGAGGTTAAGGACTGGTGAGTCTCGAGAATCGCGTTCGCCCTCGGGCGTGTGGATTTGAGGGTAGTTGTGAGGATTGTTGTCTCTGTGGAGGCGTTTAAGCTACCATTTGGTGTTCGGATGTCGCCTTATGAAGCCTTGTAGGGGCGGAAGTGTAAGTTGCCGATCGATTGGTTCGATGTTGGCAAGGTTGAACGATTGGTTGAGCATTCGGCCCAGCGTGGATAGGGTAAAGCTCGTCTAGAAGAAGTTACGGCGGCTCGGAGGAATCGTGCGGATAATCGGCGGCGCAGAGTTGAGTTGGCGGTCGGTCTTCTTGAAAGTACCACCGGACGGTGTGGCGAGTTTGAAAGCGAAGGAACTTAGCGAGTTACTTTGGGCCTTTTGAGTTCATGTGAAGAATAGGCGGGTTGCCTATATGTTGCAATTGCCGTCCGATCTAGGAGGCGTCGTCCGGTCTTCGTACTTATGTTGGTGGCGTATAAAGAGGCGAGCCTCTACCACGAAACGAACCGAACCGTGGCTCTCCGTATGGCACGTCACGAGAAGGGCGTAGGCGTACCTCGAGGATCATAGCGGCCGGTACCATTTGTTGGAGTCGTCGGAGCAAGGCTCGCGGCAAAGTGACAAAAGTGGTATCGGTGACTAAAGAAGTATATTTTGACCCGGGAAGAGGTATTTGTGGTGATGTTAGAGGTGTTTCCTCGTAGACTTGGGCGTAAGTATATTGCGGAGTGTTTACGTGGCGGTATGGCGGGATTGTTTCGTAAGTATAGTAGTGAAGACTATCTTTGGCGCGTTTGTTTGAGACTTAGAAGGAACATTGGGGCGAATGTTTCTAAGGAGGAGAATGTTATACCCGTAATTCCGGGTATGTATGCGAGGGCGTGCGTGCGAGAATCTGACGAAAGATTGGAAAGGAAGAAAGAGGCGATTTTCCACGGAAAAGTTTCGGTTTTGTGAAGGAAAAAGGTTCGTTAATGAGAATTGGATTCCCAGTTTGGTATTCGGACTTCGGAATATTAGAGAATTATGGAATTTTATTTTCGAATATGTTAACGTGGTGCACACGGGAGAAATTTACGTTTTTGTAGGGCCCACTTTGTTTGAGATTTTGGCCATTGTGGATATTTTGGAAGATGTTTTATTTTGGGCCAATAGGAGGGTGACACGTGTCACCCCCTAGGTGGCTTAGTAGAATGGCATTTGTGCAACACCGGTTAGAGTCGTTTTCGGCGAAACGTTTTACATAACTTGCGAGGAAAATTCGGCTATGTCTTTTCTTATTTTGCGGATTTTCAGAGGCAACGTTTTGGACCAACGAGAGGGCAACACAGCACCTGCGTTGGTGGACTTGAAGAGGCGGATAGGTAGATTGAGTGGGCAAGTGTTGGTAGATATTTGTGTAGATATTTTTGTGAGGTTTTAAGGAGTAGGGTCTAGGGGCACTTGGGCATATCTTGGCCCTCAGCACTTGCCAGCTTGGCTAGATCTTGGCCGTTGGTTGGCCTTCACTTGACTATAAATACCCACGCGTGATGAACTTCATCGTCCACTCTTCACTTGTTCTAAGTCTTGAAACCCTCTCCTCCTCTTGTTGACTCTCGTCCAGAGCCCTCTCCCTTGTGAAGGCCTTTGGCGAAACCCCTCCCTTTGTGAGCATTAGCGAGAACACCCCTCTCTTTGAGTGTTGTTCTCGTGTAACCACCCCACTTGGTTGAGAAATACTCTCCAAGTATTGTTATAATGCCCAAATTACCTTAGCCGTATACCTTGTAGTATTCCAAAGTTACCTCTATCGTAGAGTCAGGAAATACTACCGTATGTCCTTTTGTCTCAAGCCAGAAACCTGAGGAAAATCTCCATAGTTGGTTGGAGTATTAAGAAGAGGTCGCGTAGAACTTCTAAGGGTTGTTTGGGCGGGTTGGAGCACCGGAGTAGGAGCTAAGCGTTGCTAAGGATCGACATTTATACTTGGATAATTATGGGCTTATCGAGGTAATTATCTTGTCCCTATTGTAATTGGATATTACATGTTGTAGGAATATATAGTTGAAGTATACTATATATATAGCGAACATAGCTTGTGGCAATGTCTTTGGACTTAAGCTGAATTTAAAGAAGAAGCGAGCTGTAATTACGTGGGGCGTATTCTGATGAACTTGTGTAATTTGGCGGGTAGGGAAGGGCTGCCCAATTTCCGTAGGATCTTGCATCTATATTTATTCTCTGAGGTAGTCTAGGCGTTGATAGACTTGTGTAACTTTGTATAGGTTGAATGTTCTGCAGTGGCGTGTGCTCTTGAGAAGGTGGACCGGGCTAAGCGGGTTATGGCGTGGGCGTTTGCTAATAGTCGATAATCGTCGCGAGGTATGTGAACCTCTTCCTATCTCTTCTAGCATGATGTGTGTATAACTATGTAGATGCGGTAGGCGTCGTGTGTTAATTGAGCGTGGTTATGCGGCAATGTCTTTTGACTTAAGCGAATAATAATAATCTTGAAGTAGTTCAGAGAATTAAAGCTGTTTTAAAGAAGAATAATACTTGGTTTTAAAAGCTTAAGAGTTATACTAGCTTTATGGGAAGTTAGGTATAACGGCTTAAGAGAGATAAAACGAATGATTTATTTATTTTAGAAGTTAAGAGACTTGATCTTGTAAGATAAGAGACTTAACTTAAATGAATTATATGAATTTTGTGTGAAACCTCATTCGTGAGTAATGAGTACTTGATTTCAAAGGGATAATGTTTCTTGATTTGGAAATCGAAATGTGTATCGACAAACCAGCTGCAGCGTTAATAAAGGAAAATGTATTGAATAATTAAGTATTATTAAAACCGGTAGAAACTTCCATCTGCATAGAAGCTAAGATGAGACAAAATGATATTTCCTAGATCATGGTTTCTTTGTAATAAGATTGTTATAAACAAGAATATCCTACTCACATATAAGGCTTATGTTTCTCAGATTGTTTAAAAGAATTATATTCTTAAATGAATAAGACTATGAACTACTGAAACCTTTCTAAAATAAGAAACGTGAACATTTGAAATTAGGCAAACTTGGGCGTTTGGAAAATAATGTTGTTACTTGATTTTACAAAGGTAAGAGTTTTAGTTTTTTTAAAAGGACAGTCACTCTATTTTATACTACGGGTATTGCGTGACTTATGTGAAAGAAACAGATCTTTTAAAGATTTAATGTGTGAAGTACTTTGGGGATAGATACCCGAACTTGTTAGTAGAAAGTACCTTGTGTGAATAACTTGATTGTATTGGTTTGTGATAGCCTTGTAATACTTTCTTGTTGATTTGATAAGTGAACATGTTAGGATCTACGTGTGTTAGTATCTTGTGATGTTAGTGTAAAGGGTTTTCCGCCATTGCGCTTTTAAAGTTGTTTGACTATCGGTAGTTATGTTGGTATTGTACCACTCGCGCCTTGACTTGTGTCGGAGGTTAAGCGCCTCCGATGCGGGGTAGACTCGAGGTGATGCAGGACCGTGATTCGAGAATACCTCATGCGGGTCGGGGATCCGTGCGGAACTACGGGAGTTCGGGTTAGTTCACGGCCGCGTGGTCATGCGGTCTTTGTGGCCGTGCGGTGCGAGTCGGGGCGATGCGGGAGTAGCTACCCTCGATGCGGGGTTATACCTCATGCGGGCCTATGAGGTTGGCCTATCGAGCTCTGAGAGTTCGAGGGCTAAACGCGCACATTTGATCTTTGCAGGCGAGTGACGGCTTTTATCATGTGGCGGTGCAGAGCGGATATCATAACCACGATTTATGACCTTGTTGATCATGGGTGTTAGTAGTCGGCTATGCCTTTACTTACCTGTCATCTTTGTTTTATTAGGACACAGGTGGGACACGGTGTTCATGTGTATTCCTTGGTGCTTGTATATCATAAGCTGCGGCGATGAGGAAGGTATTCCACGGGCACGATTGATGTTGTGGGCGTGAGACCCGTTGTTAAAATGAGTGATGACTTGAGGCGTGAGTCACGACTTAACATGGCCTTGCTTATTTATAGTGGCGTAGTTTGGTTATCATACATGTCTCTGCTTTGTATAGACTACTATGATTTCATTCTGATATTTATTTTGATTTCACATGCTTGGTACTGTTATGCGACCTCGCCGAAGTGCGTTATCTGCGAGTAAAGTACACGATCATTGATCCTCGCTCTTAGGAGTCACGATTCGGCGTTGAAAGCTCCGTTTCTCGGAGGCTTATCGATGTCTGATCCTGTTGTTGTAGGTGTTTACATTCGAGGTATGGCGGGAATGTCACATGATTGTTGTCGTATCATTTCTTAGAAGTGCATGTAAAATCTTGTTGTGGCGGGGTTTGTAAAAAGGATTAAAGCATTCATATTGAAAAAGTTGTTGTTTATATATATGCCTAAAGGCAAGTTTTCTCGAATTATTGTTTCATATTTCATAATATGTCTTGTATCGTTTATGTTCCGTTGATTACTCGATGTTGTATCACTAGGGTGCGGGGTAGGCACGATCACGGGCCGGAATCGGGTCGTGACACAAGCGGCCGGGCGAAGAAGAAGGGCAGCGAGAGGAGGCTGCAGTAAAGCGGCCAGCGATCTCTACGAGACCACAGTACACGAGCCTCGATCCGCGATGCAGGCGAGAGAGATGGGTTACAAGTGGTTGTGATTATTGGCGAGGTTGTGGCGGTGAGATAAATTTGGGCGCGGCGATTCGATGCACGATGGTTCACCGATCGAGATAGTTTGAGGCTACGAGATTTTACGAGTTGTAGCCGCGAGTTCTGGTCGAGGCACGAGGATGATCGCGAGGAGTTCATCCGGCGATTCTGACGGATCATGAGTGATCGAGCATCGGAGACCAGTCGGTGGTCTAGTTCGCGCATTTGCGTGATACCATGATCGTGGTTTGATTCGTGGGAGGCGTCGGGAGAGAATGCACTTCGACTATATGGGACGAGTTCTCGGAGGCATTTCTTGCGATTTCTTGCCTCGCGGATGAGGAGGGCTCGGGTAAACAGATTTTTGGTGTTGCGGCGAAGCGGGCGTGCGATTGGAGTACAATGTGGAGTTCGACTCATTGGCTCGTCGTCCGCGTTAGTAGCTAGTATGGAGGATCGAGTGCACGATATGTTCTGAGGCTCGATGATTACCTAGCGAGTTGTTGGTGTAGCCGCTTCCGGGCATGGACATTGCCGCATGCGAGCTATGCACTTGGATGTGAGGCGGAGAGATCGGCGGAATGGCCGAGATCAGCGAGAAGAGGCGAACAGCGAGGTCCTTTGGTGACTTCGAGCGGACCGCCTGGCGGAAACGATTATGCGCCTCCGCCGATACCAAGTGGTCCCCAGCGTTGTCGGGGCGTATGGGATATTGAAGCGGTCGGGGCTCCCGGGTTTCAGATTTTGAGGAGTAGAAGTGCTCGCGGATGAGGCCACCGTATCTCGGTGTAGTCGTTGTGGTAAAGCCCATAGGGAATGTCGTCTTGGTTTGGGAGATTGCTATACTTGTGGCGGCGGGGCCATTTGATGAGGCTTGTCCGACCGGGGTAGCGGTGGGATAGCACTGAACTACTAGATCGATTGCGGGTTCTTCACCTTCCATAGCTAGGCGGGATGTTCATACCGTGAGCCACGGCGAGGTCGCGGTGGAAGTTCCCGATTTTAGCGGTCCTTTGAACCGCCTAATTTGAGTATATCCTTAACCTACAGAGACTTGTATGTATTGATGTTATGATGATGTGTTAAGTGTTATGTTCGGATAGCTGTGTGCTAAAATGTGATTTAGAAGCTTGGTTAGTGAAAGGGTAAGTCTGGGGATGAGAAAATTTTGAACCTTAGAATATTACAGTTAAGACCTTAGATGTAAGGCCGTCTTGAGTACAAGATTTTGCGGGTGATCTTTGTCAGAATGTATAAGTATACGTGGAGTAATTGTGGGAAAATTTCCTTGGGTGGTGTAAAATGGAAGTGGTAGCTTTCATGACGTAAATTAGTAAGATTGTTAGGATCGGGAACAAGAGTTTGGCCTTGATTATGGGGTCGGGTTGAGGACCGTTCAGGTCAACGCGGCCGGTTATGGTAAGTCGGTTCGGGGTGGTCCCTCCAGGTGGTAGGATCACGAGGATGCTAGGCCCAAGTTTAGTTAACCATCGTATGAATTCGTGGATGCGTTCGACCAGAATCGGTTCGTGATGGCCGGGAATGGCCTTAGAGGAAGTGAAGCTAGTAAGATGACCAAGTTGGAGGTAGAGACTCCAAAGTTTTGGAAACTGAAGCGAATGTGCGAAAGGATTATCCTTTGGACCAGAAGCGAGAGTTAGTATTGTTTTGCATCATCGAGGTGGTTCCTCGTTGGCCTGGATTTAAGTATTTGCGCGCGTGTTATTTTGTGGCCAGGTGTGGCATGTTTGGTTTCGTAAGTATAGTAGTAAAGACTATACCGGCGCGTGTGTGTTTTGAGACTTAGAAGGAACATTCGGGACGAATGTTTCTAAGGGGGGAAGAATGTTATACCCCGTATTTCCAGAGTATGTACGTGAGGACGTACGTATAAAAGTTAAAGCCTTAAGTAGGCAAAGTGGCGAAATTTGTGCACGACTAGCGAAAAGAATCGTTTTCGGCGAAGCGTTTTTCTAAACTTGCGAAGGAAAATTCGGCTATGTCATTTATAATTTTGCGGATTTTCCGAGAGATGAAATATTTTGGACCAATGGGAGGGTGACACTTGTCACCCAGTGAGTGAAAATATTGGGGCGTTTTCTTGGCCTTTTCTTTGGTCAAGGTTAGGTAGGATATTTGTGAGATATTTTGTGTAGTTGATGACCAAGTGGGACCCACACAACACATGGCTTAATCTTGACCTTACAACTTGCCTACCACTTGTCTTGATCTTGGCCATTGGTTGGCCTATAAATACCCGCTTAGTTGATGAGTTATTTCATCCACACTTGAGCAAATTCAAGTCTAAAAATACTCCTCCTCTTGAGGTTTCGTCCACACCCCCTCCTTTGTGAGGCCCTTGGCGAAAGTACCCACTTGCCTAGTGGTTCTAGCCAGGCCTACCCCACTCTCCTAGTTGTGCTAGTCGAAATACTACCCCCGCTTGCGGAGAAATACTCTCCAAGTATTGTTACTTTAGCCCAAATACCTTGTAGTATTTTCCAAAGTTACCTCATCGTTAGAGCAGGAAATACTATTATACTTCCTTTGGCCACCAAGCGAAACCTAAGGAAATCTTCATAGCAAGTTGAAGTATTAAGAAGAAGTTGTGTAGAACTTAGGGTTGTTGGAGCGGGTTGGGCGCACGGAGTAGGAGCTAAACCTTGCTCAGGATCGACATTTAAACTTGGATAATTTTGGGCTTATCGAGGTAAATAATCTTGTCCCCCTATTGTTATTGGAATTATATTGTTGTAGGAATATATAGTTGAAGTATACTATATATAGAACTGAACATAGTTTTGCGGCAATGTCTTTTGACTTAAGCACAATTTAAAGAAAGAGAAGCTGACTGTAATTACATGGGTGTATTCAGATGACTTGTAGCATTCTGATGAAGCGAGTGTACACGTCGAGATTAGGCGTACAACCCCACTCGGGAGTTGTTGGCTGTTAGCGGGCCTCGATGAAAGGAGGAGATTTCTGTGATTTGCGGGAGAGTCTTCTGAATTTTACGTAGAATATTCTCGTTGAGATCTAGATGTTAATAGGCGCCTTGTGGCCTTTATAGGTTGAAGTACTCGTGTGGCGTGATCTACTTGGCTTAAGGTGTAGCCAGCGGTTTGAGGTACTTGGAGCTTTTGCTATTAGTCGATAATCGTCGCGGTATGTGAACCTCTTCCTATCTTTTCTAGCATGATATGTGTATAACTATGTAATGCGGTAGGCGTACATATGTTAAATGTATTTGATTGGTTTAAAACATAAAGTGTTATAACGGCTTTATGGGAAGTTGGTTATATGACTTTATGTAGGTAAGAAAATGCTTTGTGGTTTTAAAGATAAATGATTTGACTTATAAGCGACTTGATGTGTGATAATAAAGAACTTGAAGTATTTCAAAAGAATCATTTTGAAAGAAGAGTAATAATTGGTTTTGAAAGCTTAAGAGTTATACTAGCTTTATGGGAAGTTAGGTATAACGTCTTAAGGAAGATAAAAGGGATAATGTTTCTTGATTTGGGAATGAGAACAAGTATCGAACAAACCAACTGCAGCGTTAATAAAGGAAAATGTATTGATTAATTAATTATTATAAAACCGGTAGAAACCTCCATCTGCATAGAAGCTAAGATAAGACAAAATGATATTACATTTTCTAGATCATGTCTGCTTTAATAAGATGGTTATAAACAAGAATAAACTGCTCACACATATGACATATGTTACTCAATTGTTTTAAAAGAGATTAAGACATAGAACAATGAAACTTTTCTAAAATAAAGAGACTTTAGTAATTTAAATTAGTAAAACTGGAACTTTCGGAAAGAATGTTGTTACTTGATTTTAGAAAAAGGAAGTGTTACAGTTTACTTAAAAATGTGAGTCACTCTAATTTTATACTACGGTATCGGGTGACTTTATAAAAGGAATGGATCTCTTTAAAAGGAATTTAACGTGCGTAGTACTTTGAGTTAAAACCGAACTTTAGCATAAAATGAAAGTACCTTGAGTTGTGTGTAACTCGCCTATGCTTGTTGTTGTGTAACTTGCCTATGCTTGCTTTGATAGCCTTTGTTGTGCAAGAATTGTGTTTCTATGCTATCGCGTCTCTCGATGGAGGGCGGTTGACTTATTGAGAACTTACTTGGAGCGTCTGGCGGTGTGAGAAGATTCCGCGGGTATCTTCCATTATAATTGTTACATGGGCATGTCTACAGATGATGGATTACGTGGACATGTGACCATTATGGTTATTTATGGCGAAATATCGTGACTTACGGTTGTGATCGGTGCGTATCCTGTTTACTTGCCCCGTCGATTCGTGGCGGTGGATCTGGTAGAGGTTATTGCACTTGCGCGTGTCGACCGGCGAAGTATCGTGACTTACGGTTGTGATCGGTGCTTAGCGATTCACTTGCCCCGTCGGCTCGTGGCGCGAGGAGGAGGCTGGTGGAGGCTAGTGCACTGCCGCGTGTCGACCGGCGAGTCGGTGTTTGGATGAAGCCGTGACTTACGGTTGTGATGCAGTGCGTGGCCGTTACTTGCCCCGTCATTTCGTGGCGCGGGGAGGAGTTGGTGGAGGCTATTTGTTATACCGTATTTCGGTATATGCGTATGGGCGTGCGTCTGAAATTTGAGCCTTAAGTTAGGCATTGGATTCGAAATTTGGGCGCAGTGCGATTAAGTCGTTTTACGGCCGAAGCGTTTCCCACGACTTACGTTGGGAAAATTCGGCTATGTCATTTAAAATTTTTGCGGATTTTTAGAGGCGAAACATTTTGGACCAGCGGGAGGGTGACATGTGTCACCCTCGCATTGGAAACAAGTGGGAAGGTTGGGCGATTGGGCGTCAAAGAGAGCCTTGGTTGGCCTTGGCCGATTGGCTCCTCTTTTGTGCCTTGCTTTGTGGCTTGTTTGTGGCTTGTTTTGTGGAGTGTTTTGTGGAGTAGGGTTAGGGTGCACTTGGCGATCTTGGCCTTACACTTGCCTTGCACATGGCTTGATCTTGGCCGTTGGTTGGCCTTTGGTTTTGCTATAAATACCCCTCTCTTTGAAGACTTCTTCATCCACTCTTCACTTGCCTAAGTCT
Organism: Przewalskia tangutica; assembly: GCA_029844215.1. Lineage (NCBI taxonomy): Eukaryota > Viridiplantae > Streptophyta > Magnoliopsida > Solanales > Solanaceae > Przewalskia > Przewalskia tangutica. The sequence continues at coordinate 62,994,561 of CM056736.1, read as the reverse complement.
TGAGAACCCCTCCTCCTCTTGTTGACTCTCGTCCAAGAGCCCTCTCCCCCTTGTGAAGGCCTTTTGGCGAAACCTTCCACTTTGTGAGCTAAAGCGAGAACACCCCACTCCTTAGGGTGTTGTTCTCGTGTGGTACCCCTTTTGTGGTATTGAAATACTCCTCAGTATTGTTATAATGCCCAAAATACCTTGTATATACCTTGTAGTATTCCAAAGTTACCTCTATCGTAGAGTCGGAAATACTACCTTTTGTCCTTTAGTCTCAAGCAGAAACCAAGGAAACCTTGTTTGTTGGTTGAAGTTTTGGAGTAGAAGTTAGTTAGAACTTCTAAGGGTTGTTTGGGCGGATTGGAGCACTCGGGTAGGAGCTAAACCTTGCTCGGTAGCGACATTATACTCGGATAATTTTGGGCTTATCGAGGTAAACACTCATGTCCTTCTATTGTAATTGGAAATTACATGTTGTAAGAATATATAGTTGAAGTATACTATATATAGAACTATACTTAATCTTGTGGCAATGTCTTTTGACTTAAGCTGAAGAATTAAAGCTGACTGTAATTACATAGGGTGTATTCTGATGAACTTGTGTAGTATTCTTGTGTAGTAGAATTGTACACGTCCGGTTAGGCGTGTAAAACCCCCTGGTTGGCTTGGTAGCGGCCGATAGAGAAGGAGATTTACGCTATGGCGGGGAGAGTCTTTGAATTTTACGTAGAATATGGAGCGATGAGATCTAGATGTTAATAAGCGCCTTGTGGCCTTATAGGTTGAAGTACTACGTGTGGTGCGATCTACGTGGCTTAAGGAGTAGAAGCGGTTTGAAGTACTTGGGCGTTTTGCTAGTAGTCGGCACTCGTCGCGAGGTATGTGAACCTCTTCCTATCTCTTCTAGCATGATATGTGTGAACTATGTAGTACGGTGAAGCGTACGTGTGTTAGCGTGTTTGATTGTCTTAAAACATAAAGTGTTATAACGGCTTTATGGGAAGTTGGTTATAACGGCTTTATGTAGGTAGAAAATACTTTGTGGTTTTAAAAGGTGGCGATGTGAATTATAAGCGGCTTGTTATAATAAAGAACTTGATGTATTTCAAAAGATTTATAATCGTTTTGAAGGAAAGAGTAACACTTGGTTTTAAAGGTTTTAAAAAGAGTTATACTAGCTTTATGGGAGTTAGGTATAATGTCTTAAGAGAGTAAAGAAAATGGTTTACTAATGTTAGAAGTTAAGAGACTTGATCTTATAAGATAAGAGACTTAACTTATTTGTTTTAATGTGAATGTTTGTGTGAAACCTCATTCGTGAGTAATGAGTACTTGGTTTTATTTAAAGGGATAATGTTTTCTTGATTTGGAAATCGGAATGTGTATCGACAGGACAGCTGCGGCGTTAATAAAAGGAAAATGTATTAAATAATGATGAATTGTATTAAAACCGGTAGAAACCTCCATCTGCATAGAAACTAAGATGAGACAAAATGATATACATTTTCTAGATCATGTTCTTTGTAATAAGAATGTTGTAAACAAGAATAACCTACTCTCACGTAAGACATATATTACTCAATTGTTCTAAAAGGAATCAAGTGATTAAGTTTATGAACTATGAAACCATTTGAAAATGAGAAGCTTGAGTTATTGAAACTAGGCAAGCGGAACTTAGGAAAAGAATGTTGTTACTTGATTTTGAAAAGGAATGTGGGTTGGTCATTCTAATACTACGAATTATCGGGTGACTTTGATAAAAGTAATAGATCTCTTTTAAAGGGATTTAACGTACATAGTACTTTAGGGTTAAAAACAGGACTTTGGCATAAAATGAAAGTAACTTGAGTTGTGTAACTTGCCTACGCTTGTTGTGGTGTAACTTGCCTATGCTTGTTGTTGTGTAATTTGCCTATGCTTGTTGTTGCGTAACTTGCTTATGCTTGTGGTGATAACTTGGTTGTGCAAGAATTGTTATTTATGGACTAGCTCTCCGTGAGGTTTCTTCTGTTCGGCCTTGGTCACGGTGGTCGGCTCTCGTGCTTGCCGTCTCATGGATGATTCGGCCTTGGCACCGATAGTCGACCTCGCACTTGCCCAGTTCGATTATAGTGGCGAAGTCTCGTGTCTGACCTTGGTCCACAGTGGTCACCCTCGTACTTGCCGGTCAGCTCGTGGCCGGCCTTGAGTCTCGATGGTCGGCTCGCGCTTGCCGTATCGGCCGTGTTTTGGTTGCATTGTATTATTGAATGCGGTCGGATCTGGTAGTTATACTTGTCTGTCATGCGGTTTTATAACACAGGTGGGACACAGTGTTCATGTATAATCCTTGGTATTGTTATATCATAAAGCTGGCGTGATGAGGAAGAAATTCCGCAGACGCAGTGATAATTTGGAGCGTGAGTCCTGTCTTGATATGCTTGGTTATATGTTATATCTTGTAGTTTGGTCATCATACATGTCTCTGCTTTATATAGACTATTATGATTTCATTTCTGATATTCTGATTTCACATACTTAGTACTGTTATCTTGACCTCGCCCGAAGTGCGTTCATCTGCAGGTAGAGTACGTCATTTGTCGATCCGCGTTTAGGATCTCATTTAGCGTTTTGGGGAGCTCCGTTCCGTCGGAGGCTTATCTTTGGTATGTTACCACAGTGCTGTAAGTTCTTATGCGTTCGGGGTATGGCGGGGCCTGTCCCGTCATAGTTGTTGTATAAATCTTAGAAGTGCATGAAATCTTGTTGTGGCGGGGTTGTAAAAGGATTAAAGTATTGAGTTTTATGTATATCTTGAAAAGCTTGTTTTAGTTGGCTTTGTTTATTTATTATATCTCATTTCATGTGTAAAGTTTTTATTTCCGCTGGTTTTCTACGATGTTGTATCACTAGGGTGCGAGGTAAGGCACGATGTGAACCCGATTTTGGGCGTGACAAGTGGTATCGAGCGATTAATCCTCGGAAAGTGTCTGAACCGTGTCTAGTAGAGTCTTGATTATCGATGTGTTGTGCACCACATCTATGTCGAGAGCTATAGGACATTTAGGATTGGTTTCCATTCTTCTCATTACGAGATCGTGCCTTAGTTGTGTGATAAGGTGGACCCTCGGCATCGCCGTTTTTACGATTATGCCTCGCGTAAGGCAACCGGGCGAAGGCAAAGCGGCGAAGGAGGCTGCGAGTAAGCGGCGCGAGACCACGATACACGAGCCTCGATCCGCGATGCAGGCGAGAGGAGATGAGTTACAAAGAGTGGGCCCGATTAATGGCGAGGTTGTGGCGAACTTGAGGATAAATTTGGGCCGCGGCGGTTCGATAGCACCGATGGTTCACTTCGATCGAGATAGTTCGAGGCTACGGGATTTTTAGTTGTAGGCGCCCGAGTTTTATGGGTCGAGGCACGAGGATGATCGCGAGGAGTTCATCAAGCGATTCTGACGGATCGTAAAGTGATCGAGGCATCGGAGATCGAGTCGGTGGCCACAGGTTCACATCAGCTGCGTGATACGCGATCGTAGTTTGATTCTTGGGAGCTGTCGGGAGAGCATGCTTCCGGCGGTATGGAGCGAGTTCTCGAAGCCTTTCTTGCACATTTCTTGCCTCATGAGCGAGGAGGGCTCGGTAAACAATTTTTGGTGTTCTGGCGAAGCAGGCGTGCGGTTGGAGTACAATGTGGAGTTCGACTCATTGGCGATGCGTCCCGCGTTAGTAGCTTGTATGGAGGATCGAGTGCCCGATATGTTCTGAGGGCTCGATGATTGCCTTGCGAAGAGTTGTTGGTGTAGCTCTTGGTAGGGCATGGACGTTGCCGCGTGCGGCGTATACACTTGGATGTGAGGCGGATAAATCGGCGGAATGACCAAGTCGCGAAGAGGGCGAGCAGCGAGGTCCTGGTGACTTTCGAGGCGGACCGCCTCGGCCAGCCGAACTAGTTATGTACCTCCGTCGATGAGTGGTCTCGCGGCTTCGGGACGCCGGGATATTCGGGAAGCGGTCGGGGCTCGGGTTTGATTTTGAGGCGAGTGCTCGCGGATGAGAGTTGCCCTTGTCTCAGTGTGGCGTTGTGGAAAGCTTCGTAGGAGAGTGTCGTACTAACTCGGGAGATTGTTATTTTGCGGCAGCGGGGCCATCGGCAGAAAGCTGTCCAGGCCGAGTACTTGGTAGGGTAGCATGGACTCTTAGGCGATTGCGGGTTCTTCACCTTCCATGAGCGGGATGTTAGTACAGGGAGGCCCGGTAAGTCATGATGGGAGTTCCGATTTTAGCGGTCCTTGAACCGCCTAGTTTCAGTATATCCTTAACATACAGAGTTTTGTTTGTATTGATGTTGTTGATGTGTTTAATGTTATGTTTGGATAGCTTTGTGCTAAAATGTGATTTAGAAACACAGTTAGTGAAAAGGGTAAGTCCGCAGGTAGTGTGAGATGGAAGTGGTAGCTTCGTGATGTGAAATAGTAAGATTGTTCGGATCGGGGAACAAGAGTTGGCAGATTGGGGTCGGGTTGAGGACCATTTGCGGGTCAACCGTAACTTGATTTGGGGTGGGTCGGTTCTGGGTGGTCCCGCCCGGTGGTAGAGTCGCGAGGGTGCTAGGCCCAGTTTAGATGACCATCGTATGAGTTCGTGGATCGTTCGATCGAATCAGTTCGTGAAGGCGGGAATGGCCTTAGGGAAATCGAGGTTAGGAGATGACCAAGTTTGGAGTAGTGACTCGAGGTTGGAAAGCGAAGCGTTGGCGAAGTGTGAGTACGGATACTAGAGCGAGTTCGAGTGTTAGTGACGAGTACTACGAGAAAGGGGAGAAGTGAGCGTGTGTTTGTGGCGGTGTGGCATGATTATTTTAAATGCGTATAGCGGTGAAGACTATCTTGGCGCTTTGTTTGTTTGAGACCTAGAAGGAACATTCGGGGCGAATGTTTCTAAGGAAGAATGTTATACCGTATTTCGGTATATGCGTATGGGCGTGCGTCACGAAATTTGAGCCTTAAGTTAGGCATTGGATTCGAAATTTGAGCACAGTGCCGATTAGAGTCGTTTTACGGCGAAGCGTTTCCCACGACTACGTTGGGAAAATTCGGCTATGTCATTTAAAATTTTTGCGGATTTTTAGAGGCGAAACATTTTGGACCAGCGGGAGGTGACATGTGTCACCCTCACATTGGAACAAGTGGGGAAGGTTGGACGATTGGGCGTCCAAAGAGAGCCTTGGTTGGCCTTGGCCGATTGGCTCCCTCTTTTGTGCCTTGCTTTGTGGCTTGTTTTGTGGCTTGTTTTGTGGAGTGTTTTGTGGAGTAGGGTTAGGGTGCACTTGGCTTGATCTTGGCCTTACACTTGCCTTGCACATGGCTTGATCTTGGCCATTGGTTGGCCTTTGGTTTTGCTATAAATACCCCCTCTCTTTGAAGACTTCTTCATCCACTCTTCACTTGCCTAAGTCTTGAGAACCCTCCTCCCTCTTGTTGACTCTCGTCAAGAGCCCCTCTCCCCTTGTGAAGGCCTTTTGGCGAAACCTTCCCCACTGTGAGCCTAAAGCGAGAACACCCCTCATAGGGTGTTGTTCTCGTGTGGTACCCACTTTTGTGGTATTGAAATACTCCTCCAGTATTGTTATAATGCCCAAAATACCTTAATATATACCTTGTAGTATTCCAAAGTTACCTCTATCGTGAAGTCAGGAAATACTACCTTTTGTCCTTTAGTCTCAAACCGAAACCACAGAAACCTTGTGTTGGTTGAAGTTTTGGAGTAGAAGTTAGTTAGAACTTCTAAGGGTTGTTTGGGCCAGTTGGAGCACTCGGAGTAGGAGCTAAACCTTGCTCGGTGCGACATTATACTCGGATAATTTTGGGCTTATCGAGGTAAACACTCTTGTCCTTCTATTGTAATTGGAAATTACATGTTGTAGAATATATAGTTGAAGTATACTATATATAGAACTATACTTAATCTTGTGGCAATGTCTTTTGACTTAAGCTGAAGAATTAAGAAGCGAGCTGTAATTACATAGGGTGTATTCAGATGAGACTTGTGTAGTATTCTTGTGTAGTAGAATTGTACACGTCAGGTTAGGCGTGTAAAAACCCCCGGTTGGCTTGGTAGCGGCCGATAGAGAAGGAGATTTACGCTATGGCGGGGAGAGTCTGCCGAATTTTACGTAGAATATGGAGCGATGAGATCTAGATGTTAATAAGCGCGCTTGTGGCCTTATAGGTTGAAGTACTACGTGTGGTGCGATCTACGTGGCTTAAGGAGTAGAAGCGGTTTGAAGTACTTGGGCGTTTTGCTAGTAGTCGGCACTCGTCGCGAGGTATGTGAACCTCTTCTATCTCTTCTAGCATGATATGTGTGAACTATGTATGCGGTGAGCGTACGTGTGTTGTTGTGTTTGATTGTCTTAAAACATAAAGTGTTATAACGGCTTTATGGGAAGTTGGTTATAACGGCTTTATGTAGGTAAGAAAATACTTTGTGGTTTTAAAGGTAAGCGATGTGAATTATAAGCGGCTTGTTATAATAAAGAACTTGATGTATTTCAAAAGATTTATAATCGTTTTGAAGGAAGAGTAACACTTGGTTTTAAAGGTTTTAAAAGAGTTATACTAGCTTTATGGGGAGTTAGGTATAATGTCTTAAGAGGTAAAGAAAATGGTTTACTAATGTTAGAAGTTAAGAGACTTGATCTTATAAGATAAGAGACTTAACTTATTTGTTTTAATGTGAATGTTTGTGTGAAACCTCATTCGTGAGTAATGAGTACTTGGTTTTATTTAAAGGGATAATGTTTCTTGATTTGAAATCGAATGTGTATCGACAGGACCCTGCGGCGTTAATAAAAGGAAAATGTATTAAATAATGATGAATTGTATTAAAACGGTAGAAACCTCCATCTGCATAGAAACTAAGATGAGACAAAATGATATACATTTTCTAGATCATGGTCTTTGTAATAAGAATGTTGTAAACAAGAATAACCTACTCTCACGTAAGACATATATTACTCAATTGTTCTAAAAGGAATCAAGTGATTAAGTTTATGAACTATGAAACCATTTGAAAATGAGAAGCTTGAGTTATTGAAACTAGGCAAGCTGGAACTTAGGAAAAGAATGTTGTTACTTGATTTTGAAAAGGAATGTGGGTTGGTCATTCAAATACTACGAATTATCGGGTGACTTTGATAAAAGTAATAGATCTCTTTTAAAAGGGATTTAACGTCGTAGTACTTTAGGGTTAAAAACCGGACTTTGGCATAAAATGAAAGTAACTTGAGTTGTGTAACTCCTCACGCTTGTTGTGGTGTAACTTGCCTATGCTTGTTGTTGTGTAATTTGCCTATGCTTGTTGTTGCGTAACTTGCTTATGCTTGTGGTGATAGCCTTGGTTGTGCAAGAATTGTTATTTATGGACTAGCTCTCCATGAGGTTTCTTCTGTTCGCCTTGGTCACGGTGGTCGGCTCTGCGTACTTGCCGTCTCATGGATGATTCGGCCTTGGCACCGGTAGTCGACCCTCGCACTTGCCCGTTCGATATAGTGGCGAAGTCTCGTGTCTGACCTTGGTCCTGGTGGTCAGCCCTCGTACTTGCCCCGGTCGACTCGTGACCGGCCTTGGTCTCCGATGATCGGCTCTCGACTTGCCGTATCGGCCGTGTTTTGGTTGCATTGTATTATTAGTACGGTCGGATCTGGTAGTTATACTTGTCTGTCACGGTTTTATAACACAGGTGGGACACGTGTTCATGTATAATCCTTGGTATTGTTATATCATAAAGCTGGCGGTGAGGAAGAAATTCCACGCACAGTGATAATTTGGAGGCGTGAGTCCTGTCTTGATATGCGGTTATATGTTATATCTGTAGTTTGGTCATCATACATGTCTCTGCTTTATATAGACTATTATGATTTCATTTACAGTATTCTGATTTCACATACTTAGTACTGTTATCGACCTCGCCCGGGGCTGCGTTATGCCGCGGTGAGTACATCTATTGTCGATCCGCGTTTAGGATCTCATTTCAGCGTTTTGGGAGCTCCATTCCGTCGGAGGCTTATCTTTGGTATGTTACCACGAGTGCGTAAGTTCTTGTGCGTTCGAGGTATGGCGGGGCCTGTCGTCATAGTTGTTGTATAAATCTTAGAAGTGCTGAAATCTTGTTGTGGCGGGGTTGTAAAAGGATTAAAGCTGTTCGGGTTTTATGTATATCTGAAGCAATTTGTTTTGGTTGCTTTGTTTATTTATTATATCTCATTTCATGTGTAAAGTTTTTATTTCCATTGGTTTTCTCGATGTTGTATCACTAGGGTGCGGGGTAAGGCACGATGTGGGCGATTTTGGGCGTGACACTATTGCACGTGTCGGCCATGATATGGTTATGCGATATTATTAGTACGGTCGGATCGGTAGTTATACTTGCCGTCACGGTTTTATGACACGGGTGGGACACGGTGTTCATGTATACTCCTTGTGTTGTTATATCATAGATTGCGGCGGTGAGGAAGGAATTCCACGGGCACGAGTGATGATTTGGAGGGCGTGAGTCCCTGACTTGATATGACTGTTTATATGTTGTGTACTGTAGTTTGGTTATCATACATGTCTCCTGCTTTATATAGACTATTATGATTTCATTTTCAGTATTTTCAGTTTCACATACTTGGTACCTGTTATCGACCTCCTTGAAGTGCGTTAAATGCCGCGGTAAGTACATCGGTTGTCGATCCCCGCTTATAGGATCACATTTCAGCGTATTGGGAAGCTCCGTTCCTTCGGAGGCTTATCTTTTGGTATGTTACCCTGAGTCTGTAGGTTCTTGTACATTCAGGGGTATGGCGGTGTCACGACCCGAACCCGGGCCGTGGTGGTGCCTTACCGGGCACCGTAGTGTTACAACATCTGAGAAAATCAGCGGAATTAAAAGCATGTTCATGAATTAAGAGACATGTTAAATAAGCAGCCAACCAAAGCAGTTGCCTTGGTATATATACATAAATACCGGACATTTATCCTTTACGGACTACGCCTGGCGATTACTGCACCTAAGAAGTGACAACAACTATGGCGGACAGGGCCCGCCATACCACGAATGTACAAGAACTCTGTTTCGGGTAACATACCAAAGATAAGCCTCAGAAGGCGGAGCTTCCCAACGCTGAAATGTGATCCTATGGCGAGGATCGGCGATCGTTGTACCTCTACTGCGGCATGAACGGCCCCGAGGTCGAGACAACAGTACCAAGTATGTGAAATCGTAAAATGTAAATGAAATCATAATAGTCTATATAAAGCGAGAGACATGTATGATAACAAACTACGATTCACAACATAAAAGCGGTCATGTCAAGTCGAGGACTCACGCCTCAAGTCATCCTCATGCGTGGAACTCCTTCCTCCTGCCGGCGATCTAGGTACAAATCATGTGATACGTATAACGGTCTCGGCCCATCTTATGGACCCGGTATAGAAAGCGTGTGGGATACATTCCCGGTTCATCCCATGAACCGGTAGTCGAGTGAAATACATTCCCGGATGAACCGGTAGTCGAGTGAAATACATTCCCGGATGAACCGGTAGTCGGGTGAAATACATTCCCGGATGAACCGGTAGTCGAGTGAAATACATTCCCGGATGAACCGGTAGTCGAGTGAAATACATTCCCGGATTACGCCGTAGTCGAGTGAAATACATTCCGGATGAGCCATTAGTCGAGTGATATACATTCTGGGTTCATCCCATGAACCGGTAGTCGAGTGAAATACATTCCCGGTTCATCCCATGAACCGGTAGTCGAGTGAAATACATTCCTTGTACAGCAAGTCTATCATACGCAAACATAGGCAAGTTACACACAACTTAAAGTACTTTCATTTTATGACAAAGCCCGGGTTTTAACCCTAAAGTACTACATCGTTAAATCCTTTTAAAAGATCCATTCCTTTTTCAATAAGTCTCCCAATACGTAGTATAAGAATAGAGTGACCTACATTTTTAAGTAAACCAACCCACATTCTTTTAAAGTCAAGTAACAACATTCCTTTTCCTAAAGTTCGGTTTGCCTAGTTTGATTACTCAGTCCCATTTTGAAAGATTTCATAGTTCATAGTCTTAATCCTTTAAAACATAATTCTCTTTTAAACGATTTGAGAAACATATGCCTTATATGTGAGTAGGTTATTCTTGTTTATAATCCATCTTATTAAGCAGCCATGATCTAGGAAATGTAATATCATTTTGTCTCATCTTAGCTTACATGCGGATGGAGGTTTCTCTGGTTTTAATAATACTTCATTATTCAATACATTTTCCTCTGTAACGCTGCGATGGTTTGTCGATACACATTCTGATTTCCAAATCAGTAAAACATTATTCTTTTTTTTTAAAAACCAAGTACTCATTACTTACGAATGAGGTTTCACACAAAACTCATATTAATTCATTCAAGTCAAGTCTCTTATCTTTTAAGACCAAGTCTCTTAACTTTTGAAATTAATACACCATTCATTTTACCACCCTTAAGACGTTATACCTAACTTCCCATAAAGCTAGTATAACACTTATGTTTTCAAAACCAAGTATTACTCTTCTTTCAAAAAAAAGGATTCTTAATCTTTCGAAATACTTCAAGTTCTTTATGGTCACACATTAAGTCAGTTATAAGTCAAATCAGTTGTCTTTGAAAAACCACAAAACATTTTCTTACTTACATAAAGCTGTTATAACCAACTTCCCATAAAGTCGTTATAACACTTCCTGTTTCAAAACAACCAAATCTGATTAACACGTATGCGTCTGCCGTACTACATAGCTCACACATATCATGCTAGAAAAGATAGGAAGAGGTTCACATACCTCGCGACGATTATCGACTAATAGCAAAGCGCTCCAAGTAACTTTCGAACGTCGGCTACTCCTGCCAAGTAGATCACGCCATACGTAGTACTTCACCTATAGAGGCCCGGCGCCTATTAACATCCTAGATCTCAATGTAGAATATTACGAGAAAATTGGCGCACCTCCCCGCGCATGCGGCGTAAATCTCCTCTATCGAGGCCGCTACCAAGCCAACCGAGGGTTAACACGTCTAACCGGGCGTGTACAATTCTACTACGGTAATGCTACACAAGTCTCTGTATGTCACGTTCTATGTAATTACAGTTCAGTTCTCTTATTTAAATTCAGGCTTAAGTCGCAAGACATTGCCGTACAACTATGTTCAATTCTATATATAGTATACTTCAACTATATATTCCAACATGTAATTTCCAATTACAATAGAAGGTCAAGTGTTTACCTCGATAAGCCCAAAATTATCCGAGTTTAAATGTCGATCTGAGCGAGGTTTAGCTCTACTCGTGCGCTCAGGCCCGATCAACCAACCCTTAGAAGTTCTAACCAACTTCTACTTATAACTTCAACTACGGGTGAAGATTTACTTAGGTTTTCGTTTTTGTGGTGAGGAAGTATAATAGTATTTTAGGCTTTTGTATAAGTGTAACCTTGGGAATACTACAAGGTATTTGGGCCAAGGTATTTGGGCATTATAAAAATACTAGGAGAGTATTTCTATACCACCAAAGGGGGTATTATCTGAAAACAACTAGGCTAGGGGTACCCGCGGCTAACCACAAAGGGGGAGGAGCTCTCGGCCAAAGGGCCTTCTCGAAGGGGAGGGGTGTGGTGGGCGAAAGAACAAGAGGAGGAGTATTTTGAGACTTAGATAGATTGCTCAAGTGAGGATGAAGAAAGTCTTCAACTTAGAGGGTATTTATAGGTCAAGTGAAGGCCAACCAATGGCCAAGATGAAGACAAGTGTATAGCAAGTGTAAGGCCAAGATTTAGCCATGTGCAACCTTATCCATCTACACAAAAATATCCTACCTAACCTTGACCAAGGGAAAGGCAAGAAAATCGTCCAAACTAGCCCATTTTTGCCGTCAATGAGGGTGAGTGTCACCCTCCGTTGATCCAAAATATTTCATCTCTCGGAAAAATCCATAAAAATAATAAATGACATAGCGGAATTTTCCTACGTAAGTAATGGAAACGTTTTGAAAGCGACTCTAATCGGGTGTTGTGTACAAAGTGAATTTCGGCCCTTACACTTTAAGCTTCAATTTCTCTACGTACGTCCTTACGTACATACTCTGGAAATACGGGGTATAACATTCTCCCCTCCTTAGAAACATTCGTCGAATGTTCCTTCTCAAGCGGATAACGATAAAGTTCCTCCAAAGAAGTCGTCAACGCCACACTGCCACGAAATAACACATGCGGCGCAAATACTTAAATCTAGGCCAGCGAGGAACCACCTCGATGATCAAAAAAGTTCCACCAAGGTCTAAAATATACTCCGCCCGCGCCGTTTCGCAAAAAAGCGATCACACGTTCACTTCTCCCCTATCTCGTTGTACCCTTTTTGAACACTCGAACTCTTTCTAGTATCCGTACCACACTTCCGTCAACGCTTCTGTTTCCAACCCTTGGAGTCACTACCTCCAAACTTGGTCATCTTACTAACCTCGATTTCTTCTAAGGCCATTCCCGGCCTTCACGAGCTGATTACGGTCGAGCGTATCCACCAACTCTTACGATGGTTATCTAAACTTGGGCCTAGCATCCTCGTGACCCTACCACTGGCGGGACCACCTCGGACTGACCTCACCACATTCAGACTCTGGGTTGACCGCGAATGGTCCTCAACCCGACCCGTGTCGTGCCAACTTTCGTTCCTCGCCTGACATTCTTACTAATTTGCGTCATGAAAGCTACCACTTTCACCTCACACAACCCAATGAATTTCCCACAATACATTTTACGCATACCAAGTATTTCAACAAAGACTAACCGCAAGAATCTCTCCTTTAAGGCGACGCACCTCTAAGGTCTCAACATGAAATATTCTAAGGTTCACACTTCCATGCCATACTTATCCTTCCAACTAACCTGTTTTCTAACTCACAAATAACACAACGCTATTCGTACATAGCACATAAATATAAGGTCATCATATCACGCATACAAATCTCTAGAGGTTAAGGATATACGAAGCTACCGCTCACTCTAATCATAGGCACGCCTGCAGTGCATGCTATGAAAGCGATGAACACGCCACCGATCCGGTAGGCTGCGTCATCTTTGTCGGTACCTCCTATAAGCACGATCTCTCGTCACATGGCCACGGCGGCGCGGTGAAACAAGCACCCGATAAAAAAGCGACATGCCCGGGATGGCGCGCCCGCATCGTCTGTGGCTGAGGGACGTGAATCCTGCGGCTAGAACTTACGTAACCACGTAAACGAAGCCACGGAGCTCGACCAGCTCGAATACCGAGCGTCACGAAGGCGCGGAGGACCACTGCATCTTGGCGGAGGTACATAACTAACTGCTTCTTGAGGCATTCGCCTCGAAAGCTACCAAAGGACCTGCATTGTCCTCTTCTGCGATCTCGGTCATTCAGTCGACTCCTCGCTCCTCACCTCGGTCATAAGCTGCGTGCGGGCAATGTCCATGCGGTGAAGAGCTACACCGAGCAACTCTACGCTAGATAATCGTCAAGCCCGGTGACATATCGGTGCACTCATCCTCCATGGTCGCCACTAAAGCGGGGGCGTGTCGAGCCAATGAGTCGAACTCCACATTATACTCTCTAACCATCCGCGTCACCTTGGCGTCAAAAACTTGTCGGCCGAGCCCTCCTCATACGTGGAGGTAAGAAATGTGCAAGCGCCACGAGAACTCGTTCCAACCTCTTTGAGCGCATGCTCTCCGGGCGGCTCGCGAATCAAACTAGTCATTGCGGTATCACGCGCGGTGATGCGAACCTAAGACCACCGACTCGGTCTCGAAGCCTTGATCACTCTCATGATCGCTGTCGCTGCGGATGAACTCCTGCGGATCATCCTCGGGCCTCGACCCATAAAACTGCGGCGGGTTACATCTCGAGAAAATCCGTAGTCTCAGCTATGCGCTCGGGGTGAACTACGGGTGCTCTGGGGCTGAGCTGCTGCGTCGACCTATCCTCATATCGGCCCACGACCACGGCGATGGCGCCATCTCCTTGTACCCGTCTCATCTGCTCCGGTGTGGGGCCGGAGGCTCGTGTGTAGTCTCGGCGACCAACATTGCGGCTCTAAACTCTCTTTGGTCTTTGGCGGTGTCGCAAAACTAGCCGTCTGAAGCACTATCTCAGTCTTGGCCAGGGCTGCGCCTCGTGCCCTCGTATCTCACTAACAACTCCTCATTGCGCTTGCCCACGGGCTGCAGGTTTGCGCTTCTGCGAAGGCATAGCGGTAAAGGAAAGGAATACGTCGGAGGTCCACTTATCACACGGCTAAGGCACGATCTCGAATGAGAAGAATGGAAACCAATCCTAAATGTCCTGTGACCTCACGATTATAAATGTGGTGCACAACACACCGATAATCAAGACTCTACTAGACACGATGCAGTAGACACTTTCAGAGACTAAGCGCTCACGATACCACTTTGTCACGACCGAACCGGGCGTGGATCGTGCCTACCGGGCACACTATTGATACAACATCAGAGAAAATCAGCGGAAATAAAAACATGAACATGAATTAAGAGACATTATAAATAAACAGGCCAACCAAAACAGTTGCCTTCAGTATATATACATAAATACCCGGACATTTATCCTTTTTGGACTACGCCTGGCAGTACTACGGACCTCAGAAGTGACAACAACTATGACGGGACGGGGCCCCATACCCACAATGTACAAGAACCTCTGGACTCGGGTAACATACAAAGATAAGCCTCGAAGGAACGGAGCTTCAACACGCTGAAATGTGATCCATAAGTGGGGATCGGCGGTCGATGTACCTCTACTGCGGCATGAACGGCCCGAAGGAGTCGATCACAACAGTACCAAGTATGTGAAAGCGTAAAATCGTAAATGAAATCATAATAGTCTATATAAAGCGGGAGACATGTATGATAACCAAACTACGATTCCTGACATAAGCGATCATGTCAAGTCGGGACTCACGCCTCAAAGTCATCCTCCGTGCGTGGAACTCGCCGCCACTGCTGCGATCTAGGTACAAATCATGTGATACGTATAATGTGTCTCGGCCCATCTTATGGACCCGATATAAAGCGTGTGGGATACATTCGGTTCGTCCCATGAGCCGTAGTCGAGTGAAATACATTCGGATGAGCCGGTAGTCGAGTGAAATACATTCCGGATGAATCGGTAGTCGAGTGAAATACATTCCGGATGAGCCGTAGTCGAGTGAAATACATTCTCGGATGAGCCGTGTCGAGTGAAATACATTCCGGATGAGCCGTAGTCGAGTGAAATACATTCCGGATGAGCGGTAGTCGAGTGAAATACATTCGGATGAGCCGTGTCGAGTGAAATACATTCCGGATGAACCGGTCAGTCAGTGAAATACATTGAGTTCGAGTGAATCCATTCCCCATTAACCAGAGTGATAGTGAAATACATTCGGTTCATCCCGAACCGATAGTCGAGTGAAATACATTCCTTGTACAACAAGTCTATCATACGCAAACATAGGCAAGTTACACACAACTTAAATTACTTTCATTTTTTAAAGCCTGGGTTTTAACCACAAAGTACTACATCGTTAAATCCTTTTAAAAGATCCATTCCTTTTTCAATAAGTCACCCAATACCCGTAGTATAAGAATAGAGTGACCAGCATTTTTAAGTAAACCAACCCACATTCTTTTAAAGTCAAGTAACAACATTCATTTTTCCTAAAGTTCGGTTGCCTAGTTTGATTACTCAAGTCCCATTTTGAAAGATTTCATAGTTCATAGTCTTAATCCTTTAAAACATAATTCTCTTTTAAACGATTTGAGAAACATATGCCTTATATGTGAGTAGGTTATTCTTGTTTATAATCCATCTTATTAAGCAACCATGATCTAGGAAATGTAATATCATTTTGTCTCATCTTAGCTTCTATGCAGATGGAGGTTTCTACTGGTTTTAATAATACTTCATTATTCAATACATTTTCCTCTATTAACGCTGCAGTGGTTTGTCGATACACATTCTGATTTCCAAATCAGTAAAACATTATTCTTTTTTTTTAAAAAAACCAAGTACTCATTACTTACGAATGAGGTTTCACACAAAACTCATATTAATTCATTCAAGTCAAGTCTCTTATCTTTTAAGACCAAGTCTCTTAACTTTTGAAATTAATACACCATTCATTTTACCACCCTTAAGACGTTATACCTAACTTCCCATAAAGCTAGTATAACACTTATGTTTTCAAAACCAAGTATTACTCTTCTTTCAAAAAAAAGGATTCTTAATCTTTCGAAATACTTCAAGTTCTTTATGGTCACACATTAAGTCAGTTATAAGTCAAATCAGTTGTCTTTGAAAAACCACAAAATTTTTTTTTACTTACATAAAGCTGTTATAACCAACTTCCCATAAAGTCGTTATAACACTTCCTGTTTCAAAACAACCAAATCTGATTAACACGTACGCGTCTGCCGTACTACATAGCTCACATATCATGCTAGAAAAGATAGGAAGAGGTTCACATACCTCGCGACGATTATCGACTAGTAGCAAAACGCTCAGTAACTTTCGAACCGTCGGCTACTCCTTAAGCCAAGTAGATCACGCCATACGTAGTACTTCACCTATAGAGGCCACAAGGCGCCTATTAACATCCTAGATCTCAATGTAGAATATTCTACGAGAAAATTGGCGCACCTCCCCACAACAGCGTAAATCTCCTCTCTATCGGTGGCTACCAAGCCAACGGGGGTTAACACGCCTAACCGGACGTGTACAATTCTACACGGTAATGCTACACAAGTCTCATGTCTGATCTATGTAATTCTGATTCGATTCTCTTATTTAAATTGGGCTTAAGTCGCAAGACATTGCCGCACAACTATGTTCAATTCTATATATAGTATACTTCACTATATATTCCAACAACATGTAATTTCCAATTACAATAGAAGGTCAAGAGTGTTTACCTCGATAAGCCCAAAATTATCCGAGTTTAAATGTCGATCCCGAGCAAGGTTTAGCTCTACTCAGTGCGCTCAGGCCGCTCCAACCAACCCTTAGAATTTCTAACCAACTTCTACTTATAACTTCAACTACGGGTGAAGATTTACTTAGGTTTTCGTTTTTGTAGTGAGGAAGTATAATAGTATTTTCGGGCTTTTGTATAAGTGTAACCTTGGGAATACTACAAGGTATTTGGGCAGGTATTTGGGCATTATAACAATACTAGGAGAGTATTTCTATACCACAAAGAGGGTATTATCTGAAAACAACTAGGCTAGGGGTACCCCATTGCTAACCACTACTGAGGGGAGGAAGCTCTCGGCCAAAGGGCCTTCTCAAAAGGGGAGGGGGTGTGGTGGACGAAAGAACAAGAGGGAGGGAGTATTTTGAGACTTAGATAGATTGCTCAAGTGAGGATGAAGAATGTCTTCAACTTAGAGGGGTA
Source organism: Przewalskia tangutica (assembly GCA_029844215.1). Classification (NCBI taxonomy): domain Eukaryota; kingdom Viridiplantae; phylum Streptophyta; class Magnoliopsida; order Solanales; family Solanaceae; genus Przewalskia; species Przewalskia tangutica. The sequence goes on along the minus strand of CM056736.1, from coordinate 62,977,094 downwards.
TTTATAGGTCAAGTGAAGGCCAACCAATGGCCAAGATGAAGACAAGTGTATAGCAAGTGTAAGGCCAAGATTTAGCCATGTGCAACCTTATCCATCTACACAAAAATATCCTACCTAACCCTTGACCAAGGGAAAGGCAAGAAAATCGTCCAAACTAGCCCATTTTTGCCGTCCAATGAGGGTGACAAGTGTCACCCTCCCGTTGGTCCAAAATATTTCATCTCTCGGAAAAATCCGTAAAAATAATAAATGACATAGCCGGAATTTTCCCTACGTAAGCTGTGGAAACGTTTCGTCGGAAAACGACTCTAATCGGGTGTTGTGTACAAAGTGAATTTCGGCCCTTACACTTTAAGCTTCAATTTCTCTACGTACGTCCTTACGTACATACTCTGGAAATACGGGGTATAACAGGCGGGGCCCTGTCCCGTCATAGTTGTTGTAAAAATCTTAGAGGTCTGTAGCACTGGTGTGGGCAGGGTTGAAAGGATTGTAACTGTTCAAAGGTTGATATATATATATATATATGCTGAAAGGCAACCGTTTTGGTTGGCCTATTTTCTTTTATCTTGATCCATATCTATTTGTATGTTTAAGTTTTTATTTCCACTGGTTTTTCTCTGATGTTGTATCACTAGGGTGCCCGGGGTAAGGCACCAGTCACGGGCCCGGGTTCGGGTCGTGACATACCCTCATGAACCTTGGTTTAAAGTGTGGAGCTTAAAGGACAACAAACAAACAAATAAATTCTTTTTCTTGGAGTGAACCCGAGAGCTCCCAAATATGTTCTTCAAATTTCTTGAAATTTTTCTAAGTGTAGAAGTTAGTCTTGCTACTAGTACTACTATATAGTAACATGGAGGGTTGAGATTAGCACAAATGTGTGGCTTAGATGAAGTTCTTTTAAATTGTAACGACCCGAACCCGGGCCCGTTACTGGTGCCTTACCCCGGGCACCCTAGTGATACATGCATCAGAGAAAACCAGCGGAAAAATAAAACATGAGTCATGAAACAAGAGATATAATAATAACAAAGCCAACCAGCGATTGCCTTGATATATACAAAACCCGACAGTTTAATCCTTTTACAACCCCGCCACAAGCGATACTACGACCTCTAAGATTTACAACGACTATGACGGACGGGGCCGCCATACCACGAATGTACAAGAACCTACAACTCAGGGAAACACATACCAAAAGATAAGCCTCGGAAAGCGGAGCTTCCAATCTGTTGGCGTGATCCCATGGCGAGGATCCACGGCCGATGTACCTCTACTGCGGCGTGACGCAGCCGAAGAGGTCGATGCAGTACCAAGTATGTGAAATCGTAAAATCGTAAATGAAATCATACTAGTCTATATAAAGCGGGAGACATGTATGATAACCAAACTCTGATTCACAACATAAGCGATCATGTCGATCGAGGACTCACGCCTCAGTCATCACTCAAATATAACTATGGGTCTCACGCCCACAACATCAATCATGTTCGCATCACGGCGCGTGCCTCGGAATTGCATCGGTGTAGACATGTCCATGATGCAACAATAATACCAATGCCCGTGGCGCATGCCCGAATTCTACCTCGGTGTAGACACGTCCATGTGACATCAACAATAATATACTGGGTGATCAACCCTGCCGCATGGCCACATGCCCCCGGAATTCTACCTCGGTGTAGACATGTCCATGTAACATCGACAACAAGACAGTAATCAAAATGGAAACATACGTGGAATTCTCGTCGCCAAAGACGCGTCAAGTAAGTTCTCAATAGTCAAGGCCTCTTATCGAGAGCGGTAATACGTAAATACAACACTTGTACAACAAAGGCTATCATCACAAGCATAGGCAAGTTTCACACAACTCAAAGTACTTTCACATAAGTCACAATACGTAGTATAAAAATCGTGACTATCTTTTTAAGTAAACAAGACACTTCCCCTTTTGTAAAATCAAGTAACAACATTATTTTCCAAACGTTCAAGTTTGCCTAATTTCAAATGCTCAAGTCACTTATTTTAGAGAGGTTTCATAACTCATAGTCTTAATCTCTTTTAAAACAATTGAGTAACATATGTCATATATGTGAGTAGTTTATTCTTGTTTATAACGATCTTATTACTGACCATGATCTAGAAAACGTAATATCATTTTGTCTCATCTTAGCTTCTATGCGGATGGAGGTTTCTCTTGGTTTTAATACAACACATCATTATTCAATACATTTTCCTTTATTAACGCCGCGGTGGTGCGTCGATACACATTCGATTCGAAATCGGTAAAACATTATCCCTTTAAAACCAAGTACTCATTACTCACGAATGAGGTTTCACAACATCCACATTAAAACAAATAAGTTAAGTCTCTTATCTTATAAGATCAAGTCTCTTAACTTCTAACATCAAGAAACCATTTTCTTACCTACATAAAGTGTTATAACCAACTTCCCATAAAGCGTTATAACACTTTAGGTTTAAACCAAACAAATACACTTAGCACTCGTGACGCACTGCTACATAGTTACACACATATCATGCTAGAACAGATAGGAAGAGGTTCACATACCTCGCGACAGTATCGACAATAAGCAAAATGCTCCAAGTACTACAACGCACTAGCCCTTTCCACTCTCCAAGTAGAATACGCTACTCTTAGTACTTTCACCTAAAAAGGTCACAAACGTCTATTAACTTTTAAACATACGGTTCCATTTCTCTACGAAAATTGGCACCTCCCACATGGCAGCGTAAATCTCCTCTCTATCGAGGCCGTCTACCAAGCCAACCAGGGGGTTTACGCCTAACGGGCGTGTACAATTCTACTCAAGAATACTACACAAGTCTCTGCAATACGATCACATGTAAATACTGATTGATTCTTTTCTTTACTCTTCAGCTTAAGTCAAAAGACATTGCGCAAGATTAAGATTAGTTCTATATATAGTATACCTCAACTATATATTCCTACAACATGTAATCTCCAATTACAATAAGGGACAAGAATATTTACCTCGATAAGCCCAAAATTATCCAAGTTATAATGTCGATCCCGAGCAAGGTTTAGCTCTACTCGTGCGCTCCAATCCGCTCCAAACAACCTTAGAAGTTCTAACTAACTGCTCAAATACTTCAACCAACTATGAAGATTTCCTTAGGGTTTGGTTTGAGACTAAAAGGACAAAGGTAGTATTTCGGGCTCTACGATAGAGGTAACTTTGGAATACTACAAGGTAAAGGCTAAGGTATATTGGGCATTATAACAATACTTGGAGAGTATTTCTACCAAGAGGGGTACCACTCGGCACACCACTGGAGGGGAGGAACCCTTCTCGGCCAAAGGCCACGAGGAGGAGGGAGGAGAGGCTTGGGACGAGAGCCACTAGAGGAGGAGGGATTTCAAGACTTAGACAAAGTGAGGTGAATGAATAAGTCTTCACAAGGAGGAGGGTATTTATAGGAAATCAATGGCCTTGATCAAGCCAAGTGCAAGGCAAGTGTAAGGCCTTGATCAAGCCAAGTGCACCCTAACCCCTACTCCACAAAACAAGGCACAAAACATGGCACCAAACAAGCCACAAAACAAGGCCAAAACAAGGAGCCAAAAGATCAAGCCAAACGTGAACCACATCGTGCACTTGGACGCCCACTTGCTTCCAATGTGAGGGTGACACATGTCACCCTCCCGTTGGTCCAAAATGTTTCGTCTCTCGGAAAAATCCGCAAAAATTAAAAAGGACATAGCCGGAATTTTCCCTACGAAAGCTGTGGAAACGTTTCGTCGAAAAACGACTCTAACCGGGTGTTGTGCACAAAGGTAAATTCGGCCAAGCCACCTAGGGGGGGTGACACGTGTCGCCCTCCTACTGGTCCAAAATAATTCATCTTCCAAAAATATCCAAAATGGCCAAAATCTCAAAATCAAAGCGGGCCCCACAAAACCGTAAATTTCTCCCGTGGGCCCCACGTGACCATTTCCGAAAATAAAATCTCAAAATTCTAATATAATTTAAGAAGCCCATATTCCAAATCTGGGAACCCAATTCCCATCAACGAACATTTTTCTTTACAAAAACCGGAAACTTTTTCCGTGGAAAAATCACCTCTTTCTTCCTTTCCAATCTTTCTGTCGTGCTCTCGTACGTACGTCCTCGCATACATACCCTGAGAATACGGGGTATAACATAAATATCAAGACTTGTGGTCCCATTGACTAAGTCAATTTTATCAAGCTCTTCAACTTGCAAGACTTTGTCATCCTAACAATGGTCAAATGACCCTTTTGGCCATGCCTAATTTCGTCCAAGGCTACATAAGGGGGGTGACACGTGTCGCCCTCCCATTCGTCACAATATTACGTTTTCCGACAATTCCATAATTCCGATAAATTTTCACAAGTCTCTAATCTTAACATTTGGGATCCTCTCGTACATTCTTAAAACATGTCCTGTAAATACGGGGTGTAACATTTTGTATGGGCGGAAGTGTAGGTCGTCGATTGGTTGGTTCGACGTGGGCGAGGTACAGTTAGTTGGCCCAGACTTGATTCAGCAGGCTGTGGATAAGGTGAAGCTTATCCAGGAAAGATTATTAGTAAGCTCAGAGTCAGCAGAAGCTTTATGCAGATAACCGACGTTGACACATGGGGTTCAGGTTGACATTTTAATAAGAGTATTGTTATGTGGCCACGTGTGGCATTATTGGTATGTAGGGGTTGTAAGGAGACTATGTCACTATCTTTAAGTTTAACTCCCAAAAGAATATTCGGGGACGAATGTTTCTAAGGGGGGAAGAATGTTACACCCCGGAATTCCAGGATATGTTTAGAAGAACGTACGTAAGAACTCAAAAGTGTTAAGATTTGAGACTAGTAAAAATTTATCGGAATTATGGAAATGTCGGAAAACGAAATATTGCGACGAACGGGAGGGTGACATGTGTCACCCCCCTAAGTGGTCTTGGACGAAATGGGCATGGATAGAATGGTCATTTGACCAATTTTTAAGATGATCAAGTCTTGCAAGACTTAGGCTTGATATTGTTGACTTAGTCAAGGCCACTTGGGCTTGATCCTTGTGAAATGCATTCAAGCCACCCATTTGTTTTAATCTTGACCCTCCCTTGTGTTATTTAAACATACTAGTGTAAGACAAGGCTCTACACTTAGTCATGTTTTCAAGAAAAATTGGAAGAACTTAATGAGAGCTCTCGGCATTAGGGGTTTCAATAAGAGAAAATTTTCAATTTTTTTCCAATAATCCCCATACTTTAAACCAAGGTTCCTAAGAGTATTGTAAGGGTATCTCAATAGGAAGATCCCGTAAAAGTGGCATTTTCGTATTAGTCGCAAGGTGAAAACCTAGTCACTTTCCTAGGTTTGGATTTGGAATTGAAGGAAAGTTGTTTGTGATCTTCTAAAGGGCTTCAAGTGGTGGATTGGAGTGTCAAGGAGAGGCTCTAAGTTGCTAGGGAGCGGCTTCGGATCTTGAAGTGGATTAAGGTTCACTAAGGTAACAATCTCGTTTTCTTAAGTGTTACAAGATTACATATTGTTGTAGCCTTACATTTTAACTAGCGTGAAGTATATGTATTGAATATTGATAAGTGATATGGATTGTAGTAGCCTAAATCTGAATTGAAATTTGAGCCATTTGAAATTGAAATACAATTTGGTCGTTAATTAGAATCGTCGCATGTTACCTACTTGAAGATTGTAGTAGTTATAATCGATTGCGGCTTGATAACATGTTATACTAAACAACTTGAATTGAAAAGGAATTGGAAAGGTTGATATGTTGTTACACCTTTGGCCGAGAATGACTTTGTATGTTGGACTAGTTTGATATTAATTTGTGGGTCGGAATTTTACACGTCTTGTAGGCGTGTAATCCCCTATTGATAACTACATTGTTGAGCCTTAAATGTGGCGTGTTTGGTTATTGAATTTGGGCCTTGAAAAAGGTGGAAAAGTATGTAGAAACAAAGGAAGTGCTGTCCGATTTTCCGTAGAATTTAGTGACTTTGCACTTAGAATATTCTACGTTGAAACTAGAAGTTAATAAACTTATTATGGTCATTATAGGTTGACATACTACGTACGGCATATTGGACTTAGCAAGTGGATTGAACCGAAGAGGTATGTGGAACTTTCTTATCTCTTGAGTATGAATAGTTGTAAACATATAGTACGGTGACGCATTTAGATTTTGACAATCTAGTCCATTTGATATCCTTGGCTTATTTTAAGAATGTCCAAGTTGGTTGAGTTAGGGAATTAACTCACTTGTTTAAAAATATTAAGGATATCTTGGTTTCTAAAAGTTAAGGGACTTGAAGTATTTTAAAAGTATATGATACTTGTTTCGTTTTAAAAGTATAAGTCCCTTGGATATAAGGAAGAATGAAATTGTCTAAAGCATAAAACTAGTAAAACGACTTTATGGGAAGTTGGTTATAATAGCTTTATGGAAAGTTAAAAAGAGTGGTTTACTCTAGGTAATGTAAGTATGATAAATGACTTGAAATAATGAAAGGCAAATTGATTTTAAGGCATCAATTGCTTAAGGTTTTAAAAGAAAGAAGTCACTTGATTTAGAAACCTATAAATGTATTTCAAAAAGGTATTGTGACTTTTCTTGAAAAATAGATGTGACTTGATACTACGGTTATTAGTATCTTGGAAGTTTTATATGAAAAAGAGTCATTTTAAAAGAGTAGAAGTACGTAGTACTTTGGGTTAAATTCCCGGATTGTTATAATGACATGTTAGTGCCTTAAGTAAACTAAAATGAGAGTGTATATGAATAAGACTAATAAGAAGTTATGGGGATTTCTTAATTTGCTTATGTTATGTATGATAAGCCGCTAGCGCTTGTCACGCCCCAAATCCCGGGCCCGTGACTGGTGCCCCTACCTGGGCACCCTTCTACCCATACAACATAAATAAACCGCGGAAGATAAATAACACTCATTTTTTTTTAAAACAGAGGCAAAGCCGGAAAGGCTTCCGTATAAATATAAATCACCCGAAAGGGTCTACGCTATACAACAATGTAAATACAACTTACATCAGTCCAGCCCACATATGAATACAGACCTCTAAGAAGGTGACAACAACTATGACGGGACAAGGACCCGCCGTACCCCTGAATGTACCTAGCCATAATGACAAACTCCAGAACTTGGAGCCATCTCAAAATGCTGAACAAGGATCCTAAGCTCGCGGATCCACAACTGTGTACCTAGACCTGCGGACATGAACGCAGCTTTCTGGGGTCAAGACAACAAGTACTAAGTATGGAACGAAAATAAAGTACATTAAACAAGATCATAACTGTACAAAAGAATGACAGGGGCAAGTATAAAAATTAAAATACCAGATCCTACCGTGCCATTTTAACTCATGAAATCAATCGTACATTAATCATTCTTTTCCATCTTTCAATAAGAATTAACATCGTATTCTTACATACATACTTAATAATTCAATCAAGTTTTTCCACATAACTTACATATCTTACATAACATAATCCGACCCTTTATGAAGGGACTTCTTATTTAGGAGCTTACTTTGATTATCCATACGTGATAACGTAATCCGGCCCATTTGCGGGACACGGTGTACTGATGAATCATGTGGCATAATCCGGCCGCCGTGGGGCTCGGTGCATTGTGGAATCATGTAGCATAATCCGCCCGCCCGGGCTTGCTATCTTGTGGAATCATGTAGCATAATCCGCCCGCTGGAGCTCGGTGTAATGTGGAATCATGTAGCATAATCCGCCCGCTGTGAGCTCGGTGTAAGATGACGTAACCCGCCTATGTGTAGGCTCGGGTAATATGGCGTAATTCGCCTATGTAGGCTCGGGTAATATGTAATCCGCCTATGTGTAGGCTCGGTGTATCTCATAACGTAATCCGGCCTATTTGTAGGCTCGGTGTATTTCATAACGTAATCCGGCCTATTTGTAGGCTCGGTGTGATTTTTCCTTACATAACATTTTTAAACCATCTTTTCACTTCTTCTTAAGTCGTCATAACAACTTCCCATAAAGCTATTATAACAACCATTCATTTTAGAGAACTTAAGACACTTTTATTCTTACAACATTAGGAAAACTTAAGGCACTTTTATTTCTTATCACATTGGGGAAACTAAACCCAAAAGTACTACGTACATACATACTTAAAAAGAATCATAAAACTCCTTCTCTTAAAATCAATAAACGTAACATTTCTCCCTAGTCGCTCTTCGCAATCCGCCTCATTCTTATGATTTCATCTTCGATTTCATACTCCTTAAATCTGATTTCATCTTTGATTTCATGAGATTGTTCGTCTGTTCATCTTACTTGAATTTGATACGAAGTTGTTGAGTTTATTACGGAAATTTTACATCTTGTTCGAAGATTTTTCGAAAATTGTGGAAAGATTGTTCGAGTTTATCAACTTGTCCATAGATTGTTACGAAGATACTTCAACTTGATTAAAGATTATTCAAGACTTGCATTATCTTCCTTCTAGCCATGAGAAAGAATACAAAGATTTCAGCCAAAAGAATGAAAGAGATTATGTTGATTGTTCAAGATTACAAGATTCAAGATATGAATTTGAAGTTTGCATTTCGTGGGCAGCCTGCGCGCGCTTGTTTCTCGAATATTGTGGAGTTTTCGGGACAAGCGGGTGATGCAGGGTTGTTAGCAGGACAAGAGGGTGATCTTGGTGTGAAAGAGGGTCATGATGGAGGTCTTGGGTTGAGGATTCAGCTCTTTGATTCTCCCAACCTTCCGGTAGGCACCTTGGACGTCGGAATGACGCCATGATTCCGGTAGGCACTCACGACTCGGGAGTTTGCGGATCTTGATAGGGATCCCGGGTCGAAAGTGGGTATGGAGGGTGGATCCGGGTTGCAGGAGGGTGGTGTTGATGTTCAGAACTTGTGGTTTGAAGCCTTGGGTCTCCGACCCTTGGCTTCTGAGTACAAAGAGACTTTTCCGGCGGCCACTTTGGATCCCAAGGTGACAACGGGTCTCGAGGTTGGTCACGGGTTGATTGCGGGTCAGGTGGGTGGGCATGGGTCTTGGGGGAAGTCCATGGGTCACAAGCATTTGGTTGTTGAGTTCGACAATGTTTCTTTTCCAATTGGCCTTGGAAACGCTAAGGTTTTGGAAGCCGAGGGGTTTCTTATCCAAAAGAGGTCTAGGAATTTGTTGCATTCAATGGATGCGGAAGTCGAACAATCTTCCTTTCAAACGAGACTTAGTAAATTGGGGAATTTAATTGCTAAGAAAACCAAGGAAACATCTCATTCAATGGGACATCGAAAACTTAAAAGGGTGGGATCCGAAGAGGCATATCTTCTAATGAATTCAAAGGTTACGGAAACCAAAGGGGAAGCTCGTCAAAAGAGGTTTGGAAACTTGATGGCTACGGAATTCGAAGGGTCTACTCTTCAAACAACTTTTGACCTTTGGATGGTCACGGATCTTGATAGAGATCCCGGTCAAAGTGGTATGGGGTCCCGGGTTGCTAGAGGGTCGTGATAGTGGTCTTGGGTTGTGGATAGAATCCATGGGTCACGGTATAGAGGGTAATCTTATGAAGGATAATGGTGCGGCTTATAGTTGTTTTCCGAATGTCAACATGGAGGTCAGAGATGGTACGGGTCATGTGGTTGATCCAGTGGTCGGCGGGCGGGTCGCCGGGTCATGGTCGTTGTTCATGTCCACGAGGCATCAGTCAAAGGTTGGTGAAGCCGTTGAGACTTCTTTTCCCAAGGACATTGAGAATGCAATTGTTGCGGTTTCCGAAACCCCACCCCTTCTCGAGGGAATGACGGGTCGCATGGGTGGGCTTCGATTGATAGAGGATCAAGAGGATGGTTACGGGTCGAAGGAGGGTCAGATGGGTAGTCATGGGCTGCTAATTGGTCACGCAGGTGGTCATGGGTCTTGGCTGCAGCCTAAGAGTCTTCGGTTAAAGATTGTAGAGCCCGATGTTGGTTCATTTCCCATGGTTCTTGGTAGTTCAAAACGTGTGGAAGTCGAACAACCTACCCTACTAACGAGACTTGGTAATTTGGGGCATTTAGTGGCTGAAAGAACCAAGGAAACATCTCATTCAATGGGGCCTCGAAAATTGATAAGGGTGAGAACCGAAGAGTCACCTATCCTAACGAATTCAAATGTTGCGGAAACCATAGGGGCAACTCGTCAAAAGAGACTTGGAAAGTTAATGGCTACGGAATTTGAAGGGACTTCTCTTCAATCAAGTCTTGGAAGATCAACTTATGTGGAAATCGAAGGGTCACTCCTTTCCAATAAGCCTAAGAACTCTCATTTGATCTCGGCCAATGGAGCATTTATTGCCAAAAGACTTGAGCCATTTATGGCAACCTTTTCCAATAGTGCACTACTCTTGAATTCCCCAACAAATGCATCTAATGCACGTACTAAACGTGCAAGGAGTTTTAATTCAACATAGGAAACTTAGGCAGGAATCTTTACAAGTCCTTGTCTAGAACCAAAAGGACTTAAATCTATTATGATCTCATCCCCTCTTGTAATGGCACCTTTGAGTGACCACTGCTCCCCTCCCCCATTTCTTGTTTGCATAACGTTGAGGATTGAGAACCCTCAATGACTGATTGTAGCCATCCTTATTTTCGTTATTAGTAATAATATTTGCATTTACCTAAAAAAAAAAAAAACTCAAGTCACAGACTCTTTCGAAATCAAGCCTCTTAACTTTAGAAGTAAATCAAGTAACCCATATCTTCAAAAATAAAGTCTCATAACTTGTAAAGAAATCAAGTCTCATAACTTTAAATCAAATCTCTTAACTTTAGAAATCAAGTCCCATATCTTGAAAAATAAAGTCTCATAACTTGTAAAGAAATCAAGTCTCATAACTTTAAATCAAATCTCTTAACTTTAGAAATCAAGTCTCATATCTTGAAAAATAAAGTCTCATAACTTGTAAATAAATCAAGTCTCATAACTTTAAATCAAATCTCTTAACTTTAGAAATCAAGTCTCATAACTTTAAATCAAATCTCTTAACTTTAGAAATCAAGTCCCATATCTTGAAAAATAAAGTCTCATAACTTGTAAAGAAATCAAGTCTCATAACTTTAAATCAAATCTCTTAACTTTAGAAATCAAGTCCCATATCTTGAAAAATAAAGTCTCACAACTTGTAAAGAAATCAAGTCTCATAACTTTAAATCAAATCTCTTAACTTTAAAGTACTTCACGTAACTTATACAATTTTGACTAAGCCACTCATACTTTCATAATCAAGACTCATATATTTCCAAAATCGACTTACTTACTTCAAATGAATTAAGTCGCATAGACTTACCAAATCAAGTCACATAGACTCACTAAAATTTAGTCACATAGACTTACCAAATAATCATGTCAAAGGAAGGAAGAAGTTCACATACCTCGTTGGCGACTAACCCAAACGACAAGTAGCAATACGCTCCAATGTACTTCAACCTTATTGTCTATTCCACAAGCCAAGTAGAATGTTGTTATACCCTGTATTTCCAGAGTATGTACGTGAGGACGTACGTAGAAATTTGAGCCTTAAAGTTAGGCAAGGTTCGAAATTGTACATAACTACCAAAAGGAGTCGTTTTTCGACGAAACGTTTCCACAGCTTTCGTAGGGAAAATTCCGGCTATGTCAAAAATAATTTTTGCGGATTTTTTCGAGAGACGTAACATTTTGGACCAACGGGAGGGTGACATGTGTCACCCTCACATTGGAAGAGGTTGGACGGTAAAATGGGCTAGCTTGCACGTTTTTTGTGTTGAATTTTGGTCAAGGGTTAGGTAGGATAGTTTTGTGTAGATGGATAAGGTAGCACATGGCTAAATCTTGACCTTACACTTGCTATACACTTGGAAGAATCTTGGCCATTGGTTGGCCATTTCTTGACCTATAAATACCCCTCTAAGTGATGAACTTTCTTCATCCACAAATATTTTCTAAGTCTTGAAAACCCTCCCCCTCTCCTTTGTGAAGCTCTCGTCCTACCTTCCCCCTCCCCCCCCCCCCCTTGGAAGGCCTTTGTGGCCGAGAGTAACCCCCCCCTAGCCTAGTTGTGCTAGTCGAAATACTACCCCCCTTGGTAGAAATGTATTCTACAAGTATTGTTATAATGCCCAAAATACTTTAGCCAAATACCTTGTAGTACTTTCCAAAGTACCCCTTATACGAAAAGCCCGGAAAATACTATTATACTTTCCTTTAGCCACTAAACGAAACCCTAAGGAAATCTTCATTGTTGGTTGAAGTTATAAGTAGAAGTTGCGTAGAACTTCTAAGGGTTTCTTGGAGCGGATTGGAGCGCACGGTGTAGGAGCTAAACCTTGCTCAGGAGCAACATATAACTTGGATAATTTTGGGCTTATCGAGGTAAATATCTTGTCCCCCTATTGTAATTGGAAATTACATGATTGTTAGAATATATAGTTGAAGTATACTATATATAGAATGAATATTGAATAGAGCTAAGCGTAGTTCTTCGGCAATATCTTTTGACTTAAGCCTGAATAAGAATTGAACAGTAATCACATAGAAGGATAATAAAGAGAAGAATCGAATCGAATCGTAATTACATAGGGCAGACATGAAGAGACTTATGTAGCATTATTGTGTGGTAGAATTGTACACGTCCGGTTAGACGTATTAACCCCCCCCCCCCCTGGTTGGCTTGGTAGCCGGCCTCGATAGAGGAGGAGATTTACGCTGTTGCGGGGGGGTGGGGGGTGGGAGGTGCTGCCAAATTTTCTGTAGAAAATGGAACGATGAGATCTAGATGTTAATAAGGGCCTTGTGGCCTTATAGGTTTAAGTACTACGTGTGGTGCAATCTACGTGGCTTAAGGAGTAGCCGACGGTTTGAAGTACGTGGAGCATTTTGCTATTAGTCGATACTCGTCGCGAGGTATGTGAACCTCTTCCTATCTCTTCTAGCATGATATGTGTGAACTATGTAGTACGGTAGACGTGCATGTGCTAAATGTATTTGATTGGTTTAAAACATAAAGTGTTATAACGACTTTATGGGAAGTTGGTTATAACAGCTTTATGTAGGAAAGAAAATGCTTTGTGTTTTTTTTTAAAAAGGTAACTGATTTGAATTATAACTGGATTGATATGTGTTAATAAAGAACTTGAAGTATTTCAAAAGATTTTTGAATCATTTTGAAAGAGGAGTAATACTTGGTTTTTGAAAACTTAAGAGTTATACTAGCTTTATGGGAAGTTAGGTATAACGACATAAGAATGTTAAAAGGATTTCGGAAATGAGAACAAGTATCGAACAAACCACTGCAGCGTTAATAAAGGAAAATGTATTGACTAATGAATTATTGGTAAAACCAGTAGAAACCTCCATTTGCATAGAAGCTAAGATAAGACAAAATGATATTACGTTTTCTAGATCATGGCTGCTGTAATAAGAATGTTATAAACAAGAATAACCTACTCGCACGTAAGACATATATTACTCAGTTGTTCTAAAAAGGAATTAAGTGATCAAGATTATGAACTATGAAATCTTTCAAATAAGGAACTTGAGTAATTGAAACTAGGCAAACTGGAACTTTAGGAAAAGGATGTTGTTACTTGATTTTGAAAAGGAATGTGTTTTGGTTTACTTAAAAACGTTGGTCATTCTAATACTACGGGTATCGGGTGACTTTTGAAAAAGGGAAAGGATCTTTTAAAAGAACTTATCATGTGGAGTACTTGGGGGTAAAATCCGGACATGGATGAAAAATGAAAGTACCTGGAGACGTGTGAAACTTGCCTATGCTTGTTGTTGTGTAACTTGCCTATGCTTGTTGTTGTACTTGCCTACGTTTGCGTATGATAGCTTTATCGTGCGAGCACTGTACTTCTTCACCGAGTCCCATGGGATGGGCCGGGACACGTATTTCATATCATCTTACACCGAGTCCCACAAGATGGGCCGGGACACGTATTTCATATAAATCTACACCGAGTCCCACGAGATGGGCCGGGACACGTATTCCACTGTAAATCTACACCGAGTCCCACGAGATGGGCCGGGACACGTATTCCACTGTACTTCTACACCGAGTCCCACGAGCTGGGCCGGGACACGTATTCCATATAATTCTTTACCGGGTCCCATGAGGCGGGCCGAGACATGTTACATATAATACTGATATATCTAGACTGCCGGCAGTGGGGAAGGAGTTCCACGGGCATGAGGGATGACTTTGAGGGCGTGAGTCCCTGACTTGACATGACTGCTTTTATATTATGAACTGTAGTTTGGTTATCATACATGTCTCCTGCTTTTTATAGACTGTTATGATTTCATTTACAGTATTTTACAGTTTCACATACTTGGTACCTGTTGTACTGACCTCCTTCGGGGGGCTGCGTTCATGCCGCAGGTAGAGGTACATCGGTCGTGGATCCTCGCTCTTAGGATCACATTTCAGCGTGTTGGAAAGCTCCGTTCCTTCGGAGGCTTATCTTTGGTATGTTTCCCTGAGTTGTAGGTTCTTGTACATTCAGGGGTATGGCGGGGCCCTGTCCCGTCATAGTTGTTGTAAATCTTAGAGGTCTGTAGCACTGTTGTGGGCAGGGTTTGTAAAAAGGATAACTGTTCGGGTTTTTATGTATATATACTGAAGGCAACTGTTTTGGTTGGCCTGTTTATTTATCATGTCTCTCATTTCATGTTTAAAGTTTTTATTTCCGCTGGTTTTCTCTGATGTTGTATCGCTAGGGTGCCCGGTAGGCACGACCACGCCCGGTTCGGGTCGTGACAAAGTGGTATCAGAGCAGTTAATCCTCGGAAAGTGTCTACAGACCGTGTCTAGTAGAGTCTTGATTATCGGTGTGTTGTGCACCACATCTATAATCAGGAGGCTATAGGACATTTAGGATTGGTTTCCATTCTTCTCATTCTGAGATCGTGCCTTAGAGCTGTGTGATAAGTTGGACCCCTCTGACGTGTTTCGTTTTTACCAGTTATGCCTCTGCGAAAGGCAACCAGGGCCCAGAAGGGCAAGGCAGCCGAGGGAGCTGCTAGTGTGATTCAGAGGAGTACGAGGGCGCAGGCCCGGTCAGTACCTGAGATAGTGCTTCAGACGGCGAGTTTTGCGACGCCGCCAAAGACCAAAGAGAGTTTAGAGCCGCAGCAGATGCCGCCGAGACTACAAGACTGAGCCTCCACCCCACATGCCGAGCAGGGAGATGGGTCACGCGAGATGGCGATTATTGCCGTGGTCAGGCCAGATATGAGGATAGGCTGGACGCAGCAGTTCCAGTAGCACCAGTGGTTCACCCTCGATCAGATAGTTTGAGGCTACGGGATTTTCTGAGTTGTAGCCCGCCAGAGTTCTACGGGTCGAGGCCTGAGGATGATCCGCAGGAGTTCATCCGACAGTTACAGCGGATCATGAGAGTGATCAAGGCTTCAGAGACCGAGTCAGTGACCTTCGGTTCGCATCGGCTGCGTGATACTGCAGTCGACTGGTTTGATTCGTGGGAGATGTCCCGAGGAGAGCATGCGCTCCCCGCAGGTTGGGACGAGTTCTCAAAGGCATTTCTTGCACACTTCTTGCCTCCACAGATGAGGAGGGCTCGGGCCGACAGATTTTTGACGTTGAGGCAGGACGGGCGTACGGTTAGAGAGTATAATGTGGAGTTCGACTCATTAGCTCGGTATGTCCCCGCTGTAGTAGCTGATATGGCGGATAGAGTGCACCGTTATGTCACAGGGCTTGACGATTATCTAGCAGAGAGTTGCTCGGGTGTAGCTCTTCAGCCGGGCATGGACATTGCCCGCATGCAGGCTCATGCACTAGGATGTGAGGCACAGAGAGGCCGACAGAATGACCAGGATCAGCAGAAGAGGGCCAGAACAGCAGGGTCTTTTGGCGACTTTCGAGGCGGACCGCCTCAGCAGCAGGCTAGTTATGTACCTCCGCCAGTACAGAGTGGTCCTCCATTGTCTTCGTGACGCTCGGGTATTCGAGCTGGTCGGGCCCTGTGGTTTCTGGTTCACGGATATACATGGGTTCTAGCCGCCGAGTTCGAGTTTTCTCAGTGTGCACGATGCGGCAGGCGTCATCCCGGGGAATGTCGTCTTTTTATTGGTGCTTGTTTTGCCTGCGGCCGTCAGGGCCATGTGACGAGGAACTGTCCTAGTAGGAAGGATGCAGGCAACATGACTCAGTCTACCGGATCAGTGGCAGGTTCATCGCCTTCTACAGCTATGCGCCCTGCAGGGCAGGCCTATGATTAGAGTGGAGCGGTAGATTTAGGTATATCCCTAACCCTCTAGATATTTGTATGCGTGTTATGATGATCTTATTGTTGTGTGCTATGTACGGATAGCGTTGTGTTATATTGTGAGTTAGAAAACATGGTTAGTGTCACGACCCGAACCCGGGCCCGTGACTGGTGCCTTACCCCGGGCACCCTAGTGATACAACATCAGAGAAAATCAGCGGAAATAAAAAAACATGAACATGAATTAAGAGACATGATAAATAAACAGGCCAACCAAAACAGTTGCCTTCAGTATATATACATAAATACGAACAGCTTATCCTTATACGCATCGCCACACAACAAGATTACTGCACTTCTAAGAAGTGACAACAACTATGACGGACAGGCCCCGCCATACCACGAATGTACAAGAACCTGCTGCACTGTGGTAACATACCAAAGATAAGCCTCCGAAGGAACGGAGCTTCCCAACACGCTGAAATGTGATCCTACAAGCGGGAATCGACAGCCGATGTACTTCTACCTGCGGCATGAACGCAGCCCCCCGAAGGAGGTCAGTACAACAGGTACCAAGTATGTGAAATCAGAAATATCAGAAATGAAATCATAATAGTCTATATAAAGCAGAGACATGTATGATAACCAAACTACGCTCACAACATAAAAGCAATCATGTCAAGTCGTGACTCACGCCTCAAAGTCATCCTCATGCCCGTGGAACTCCTTCCTCACCGCCAGCCTAGGTACAAATCATGTGATACGTATAACGTGTCTCGCCCATCTTATGGACCCAGATAGAAACGTGGGATACATTCCTGCTCATCCCATGAACCCAGAGTCGAGTGAAATACATTCGGATGGACCTGAGTCGAGTGAAATACATTCGGATGAACCTAGTCGGGTGAAATACATTCCGGATGAACCGTAGTCGGGTGAAATACATTCCCGGATGAACCGGTAGTCGAGTGAAATACATTCCCGGATGAACCGGTAGTCGAGTGAAATACATTCCCGGTTCATCCCATGAACCGGTAGTCGAGTGAAATACATTCCTTGTACAGCAAGTCTATCATACGCAAACATAGGCAAGTTACACACAACTTAAAGTACTTTCATTTTATGACAAAGCCCGGGTTTTAACCCTAAAGTACTACATACGTTAAATCCTTTTAAAAGATCCATTCCTTTTTCAATAAGTCACCCAATACCCGTAGTATAAGAATAGAGTGACCCACATTTAAGTAAACCAACCCACATTCTTTTAAAGTCAAGTAACAACATTCCTTTTTCCTAAAGTTCCAGTTTGCCTAGTTTCAGTTACTCAAGTCCCATTTTTGAAAGATTTCATAGTTCATAGTCTTAATCCTTTAAAACATAATTCTCTTTTAAACGATTTGAGAAACATATGCCTTATATGTTAGTAGGTTATTCTTGTTTATAACATTCTTATTACAGCAGCCATGATCTAGAAAATGTAATATCATTTTGTCTTATCTTAGCTTCTATGCAGATGGAGGTTTCTACTGGTTTTACCCATAATTCATTAGTCAATACATTTTCCTTTATTAACGCTGCAGTGGTTTGTTCGATACTTGTTCTCATTTCCAAAATCCATTTCACATTCTTAAGCCGTTATACCTAACTTCCCATAAAGCTAGTATAACTCTTAAGTTTTCAAAAACCAAGTATTACTCTTCTTTTCAAAACGATTCATAAATCTTTTGAAATACTTCAAGTTCTCCATTAACACATAACAAGCCAGTTATAATTCAAATCAGTTACCTTTTTAAAAACCACAAAGCATTTTCTTACCTACATAAAGCTGTTATAACCAACTTCCCATAAAGCCGTTATAACACTTTATGTTTTAAAACAACCAAATACAGTTAACACATGTACGTCTACCGTACTACATAGTTCACACATATCATGCTAGAAAGGATAGGAAGAGGTTCACATACCTCGCGACGATTATCGACTAATAGCAAAACGCTCCAAGTAACTCGAACCGTCGGCTACTCCTTAAGCCAAGTAGATCACGCCATATGTAGTACCTCAACCTATAGAGGCCACAAGGCGCCTATTAACATCCTAGATCTCAATGCAGAATATTCTACAGAAAATTCGCAAAGACTTCTCCGCAATAACAGTAAATCTCCTCCTCTATCGAGGCCGGCTACAAAGCAAACCAGTGGGTGTTAACACGTCTAACCGTACGTGTACAATTCTACTACACAAGAATGCTACACAAGTTCATCGTAATACACCCCTATGTAATTACATTCGCTTCTCTTTAAATTCAGGCTTAAGTCGCAAGACATTGCCGTAAGTATTATTCAGGCTTAAGTCAAAAGACATTGCCGCACAACTATGTTCAATTCTATATATAGTATACTTCAACTATATATTCCAACAACATGTAATTTCCAATTACAATAGAAGGTCAAGATATTTACCTCGATAAGCCCAAAATTATCCAAGTTATAAGTCGCTCCTGAACAAGGTTTAGCTCCTACTCCGCGGCGCTCCAAAACGCTCCAAGAAACCCTTAGAAGTGTCTACACAACTTCTACTTAATACTTCAACTATGGGTGAAGATTTTCCTTAGGGTTTCGTTTAGTGGCTAAAGGAAAGTATAATAGTATTTTCCGGGCTTTTCGTACAAAGGGTACTTTGGAAAGTACTACAAGGTATTAGGCTAAAGTATTTTGGGCATTATAACAATACTTGTAGAATACATTTCTACCAAGGGGGGTAGTATTTCGACTAGCACAACTAGGCTAGGGGGGGGGTTGCTCTCGGCTAGAGCTCTCAAAGGGGAGGGGGTGTGGTGGACGAAAATAACAAGAGGGAGAGGGAGGGATTTTCAAGACTTAGACAATTTTTGGATGAATAAGTTCATCAACTTAGAGGGGTATTTATAGGTCAAGAAATGGCCAACCAATGGCCAAGATCTATCCAAGTGTAAGGCAAGTGTAAGGTCAAGATGAAGCCATGTGTTTGTGGGTCCCACTTGCTCATCAACTACACAAAATATCCTACCTAACCCTTGACCACAAATTGTGCACAAAAAACGTGCCAACATTTCCCTTTGGCCGTCCACTTCCTTCCAATGTGAGGGTGACACATGTCACCCTCCCGTTGGTCCAAAATGTTTCGTCTCTCGGAAAAATCCGTAAAAAATAAAAATGACATAGCCGGAATTTTCCCTACGAAAGCTGTGGAAACGTTTCGTCAGAAAACGACTCTAATCGGGTGTTGTGTACAAATTTCGAAACTAGCCAATCCTTAAGGCTTAAATTATAATACGTACGCCCTCACGTACATACTCTGGAAATACGGGGTATAACAGTTAGTTGGGAGGGTAAGTATGGGGGCATGGAAGGTGTGAACCTTAGATTATTTCACGACTGAGACCTTACAGATAAGGTCGTCTTGAGTAAAAGATTCATTTTATGTTTGAACTTTATCAGAGTGTGTAGTATACATGGGATATATTTTTGTGATAAGTCCATGGGTAGTGTGAAATGGAAGTGGTAGCTTTCATGATGTGAGTTAGTAAGAATTGTTCCGTATCGGGGAACAAGGGTTTGGCGCGATTGTGGGTCGGGTTGAGGACGTGTTGCGGGTCAACCCGTAGCCCGGATTAAGGTGGGGTCAGTTCTGGGTGGTCCCGCCAGATGGTAGGGTCACGAGGGTGCTAGGCCCAAGTTTAGATGACCATCGTATGAGTTCGTGGATATGTTCGACCTGAAGCGGATCGTGAAGGCCGGGAATGGCCTTAAGGAAGATCGAGGCTAGTAAGATGACCAAGTTTGGAGGTGGTGACTCCAAAGTTTTGGAAACTGAAGTATGGTACGTATACTAGAAGAGTTCAAGTGTTCGAGAAGTGTACGACATCCTCAAGGATCGCATGCAGTCCGGTACCATTTGTTGGGTCGCCGGAGTGACACTAGAACCTCGCGGCAAAGTGACAAAGTAAGGGTAGAGGCGAGCATGTATTGCGAGCATAGATATGATCATTTCTTGTGAAGGGAGAAGGTGCGAAGGATGTATATTTTAGACCTCGGGTAAGGGTTTTTGTGATGTTAGAGGTGTTTCCTCGTGGGCTTGGATGTAAGTATTTGCGCGGGTGTTTCTGTGGCCAGGTGTGGCAGGATTTGTTCTCGTAAATATAGTAGTTAAGACTATACTGGCGCATGTTTGTTTTGAGGCTTAGAAGGAACATTCGGGACGAATGTTTCTAAGGAGGGGAGAATGTTATACCCCGTATTTCCAGGGTATGTACGTGAGGACGTACGTAGAAATTTGAGCCTTAAAGTTAGGCAAGGTTCGAAATTGTACATAACTACCAAAAGGAGTCGTTTTTCGACGAAACGTTTCCACAACTTTCGTAGGGAAAATTCCGGCTATGTCAAAAATAATTTTTGCGGATTTTTCCGAGAGACGTAACATTTTGGACCAACGGGAGGGTGACATGTGTCACCCTCACATTGAAAGAGGTTGGACGGCAAAATGGGCTAGCTTGCACGTTTTTTGTGTTGAATTTTGGTCAAGGGTTAGGTAGGATATTTTTGTGTAGATGGATAAGGTAGCACATGGCTAAATCTTGACCTTACACTTGCTATACACTTGGAAGAATCTTGGCCATTGGTTGGCCATTTCTTGACCTATAAATACCCCTCTAAGTGATGAACTTTCTTCATCCACAAATATTTTCTAAGTCTTGAAAACCCTCCCCCTCTCCTTTGTGAAGCTCTCGTCCTACCTTCCCCCTCCCCCCCCCCCCCTTGGAAGGCCTTTGTGGCCGAGAGTAACCCCCCCTAGCCTAGTTGTGCTAGTCGAAATACTACCCCCCTTGGTAGAAATGTATTCTACAAGTATTGTTATAATGCCCAAAATACTTTAGCCAAATACCTTGTAGTACTTTCCAAAGTACTTTATCTAAAAGCCCTAAAATACTATTATACTTTCCTTTAGCCACTAAACGAAACCCTAAGGAAATCTTCATTGTTGGTTGAAGTTATAAGTAGAAGTTGCGTAGAACTTCTAAGGGTTTCTTGAGCGGATTGGAGCGCACTGTAGAGCTAAACCTTGCTCGTGAGCGACATATAACTTGGATAATTTTGGGCTTATCGAGGTAAATATCTTGTCCCCCTATTGTAATTGGAAATTACATGATTGTTAGAATATATAGTTGAAGTATACTATATATAGAATGAATATTGAATAGAGCTAAGTGTAGTTCTTCG
Organism: Przewalskia tangutica; assembly: GCA_029844215.1. Taxonomy (NCBI): domain Eukaryota; kingdom Viridiplantae; phylum Streptophyta; class Magnoliopsida; order Solanales; family Solanaceae; genus Przewalskia; species Przewalskia tangutica. Next base: position 62,955,548 of record CM056736.1, on the reverse strand, counting down.
GCAATGTCTTTTGACTTAAGCCTGAAAAAGAATTGAACAAGAATCACATGTAAGGATAATAAAGAGAAGAATCGAATCGAATCAGTAATTACATAGGGTCAGACATAAAGAGACTTATGTAGCATTACCGTGGTAGAATTTACACGTCCGGTTAGACGTATTAACCCCTTGGCTTGGTAGCCGCCTCGATAGAGAGAGATTTACGCTGCCATGGGGAGGTGCTGCCAAATTTTCTGCAGAAATGGAACGATGAGATCTAGATGTTAATAAGCGCCTTGTGGCCTTATAGGTTGAAGTACTACGTGTGGTGCAATCTACGTGGCTTAAGGAGTAGCCGACGGTTTGAAGTACATGGAGCGTTTTGCTATTAGTCGATACTCGTCGCGAGGTATGTGAACCTCTTCCTATCTCTTCTAGCATGATATGTGTGAACTATGTAGTACGGTAGACGTGCATGCGCTAAATGTATTTGATTGGTTTAAAACATAAAGTGTTATAACGGCTTTATGGGAAGTTGGTTATAACAGCTTTATGTAGGAAAGCAAATGCTTTGTGGTTTTTTTTAAAAAGGTAACTGATTTGAATTATAACTGGATTGATATGTGTTAATAAAGAACTTGAAGTATTTCAAAAGATTTTTGAATCATTTTGAAAGAGGAGTAATACTTGATTTTTGAAAACTTAAGAGTTATACTAGCTTTATGGGAAGTTAGGTATAACGGCTTAAGAATGTTAAAAGGATTTCGGAAATGAGAACAAGTATCGAACAAACCACTGCAGCGTTAATAAAGGAAAATGTATTGACTAATGAATTATTGGTATAACCAGTAGAAACCTCCATTTGCATAGAAGCTAAGATAAGACAAAATGATATTACGTTTTCTAGATCATGGCTGCTGTAATAAGAATGTTATAAACAAGAATAACCTACTCGCACGTAAGACATATATTACTCAGTTGTTCTAAAAAGGAATTAAGTGATCAAGATTATTGTCACGACCCATTCCGGGGCCCGTAACTGGTGCCTTACCGGGGAACCCAAGTAGTCATACATCAGAGTAATCAGCGGAAATATAAAACAAGACATGAAACAGTTTATAAAATAAGACACAGTTTATGTGAACAAACGTCGCCTTTCGGCATATATATATAAACAAGGTTTAGCAGTTACATCCGACAATCGCATGACTACTGCACTTAAGGAAAATACAACTATGGCGACAGTGGCCCGCCATACCCCGATCAGACAAAACTATCTACAACGGGAGATCATACCAAAGAGTAGAGCCTCGGAAGAGATGGAGCTCCCGACACCAACGTAGAGATCCTAAGGATGCGGATCTAGCACTGCCGCCTTACCGCAGATTGAACGCAGCCAAGCGAGGTCAAGATAACAGTACCAAGTATGTGAAACTATAAAGAATCAAATGAAATCAAAGTATTTAAAACCTTTTCACAAATACAATCGTTCAATTGCACATAGTGCCACATCACAAACAACAAAGAATAGAAAATCAGAATGTGTCTATTCTAGGCCGCGAATGATCGAAGCAAGGCCAATCGCCCATAGTATCATTCTGCGTGCCTAGTCTCGACTTCGCACTCGCATAGGTCACACACGCACTGCATGAGGTATTCCCGCATCGGGGCAGCTAACCCCAGATCCGCCTAGGCTCCCGCACCGCATAGCCTCAAAAGACCGCATAGTCTCAGCATCGCATAGGAATCCCCGCATCGGCTAAACACCCGAATGATCAATCCGGAGCATACCGCTGCTCCGCATAGTCTCACAGACCGCATAGGCCGTATAGACCACGCATCAAGGGCAAGCCCTGTGATAACAAGGCGGTAGGTGATACAATAACAAGACAACGGACTTACCGGTTAGCAACGTAAGTACGCAAGAATGACCCCTTACACAAGATTTCAAGACACTAACCCAGGTAGAATCATAATATTTCTACTTATCACACAAATCTTACTACACTTAACATAAATCAATACAAGGCTTTTATAAACAAACAAGTAAAAAGTTAATTTTTATCTTTCTTAATTTGTTATACCTAACTGCCCATAAAGATAGAATAACTCTTAAGCTTTTGTTTTAAAACCAAATATTTATCTTCTGTTAAAAATGATTCAAGATTCTTTTGAAATGCTTCCAGTTCTTTGTTATTCAAAGCTTAAGCCAGGCATCGCCGTAAGTGTTATTCAGGCTTAAGCCGTGAGGCATTGCCGTAAGTATTATTCATGCTTAAGTCAAAGACATTGCCGTAGTTATTATTCAGTTAACACATGTACGTCTACCGTACTATATATTGTAAAATATCATGCTTTAGGAAGAATCACATACCTTCTCAGCGAAAACCACCTGCCAAGTTGAATATGTCGCGCACAGTCACCATAATACCACAGACATCTATCAAAGACTACTCAAGGTCATTCTAAACAGAGGGTTCACAATTCTACGGAAAGTCGGGCAAGACCTCCCTACCGGTGAGCTATATAAGTTCATCAGTGAAAACAAATCTATGTAAGTACAGTTTGATTATTCTTCTTTTAAACCCTTCTACTGTGGTAACAGTTCAATTCTATTCTGTGATATCCTTCTAAGTATTTAATACTTATTCAATACTACTACAGTATGTATTCTCTAATTCAAAAGAGGTTAGGATTAGTTACCTCGGTAAGCCCAAAAATATCCTAGATAAAGTCGCTGAGCAAGGTTTAGCTCCTAAGTTGTACGCTCCAGAGTCTAAGAAACCCTAGAAGTTCGTCACAACTTCTACTAAGTACTATGAGATTTGGGCTAGGGTATTTTGGGCATTATAACGATACTAGAAGACAACTTTTCTACCAAGGGAGGGGGGGTAGATTTCGGCTAGGCTAGGGGGGGTAGGCCCTCGGCCAAACTCACTCAAGGGGGGGGGGGGAGAGGTGTTGGACGAAAGGCTAAGGGAGAGGAGAGGATTTTTTTCAAGACTTGGAAGATAACTTTGTGGATGAAGAACTCTTCATCTCTAAGGGGGTATTTATAGCTCAAGCCTTGGCCAACCAATGGCCAAGATGAAGACAAGTGCAAGGCAAGTGTAGGGTGAGGATTAACTATACACAAATATCCTACCAACTCCTTGACTTGTGCACAAGGCACAAAAAACGTGCCATGGCTCTTCAATTCGTCCAAATGGACGATTCAAGTCCACCAATGGGAGGGTGCCAAGTGTCGCCCTCCCGTTGGTCCAAAATGTTTCGTCTCTCGGAAAAATCCGCAAAAAATAGCAATGGCATAGCCGGAATTTTCCCTACGAAAGCTGTGGAAACGTTTCGTCGGAAAACGATTCTTTTAGTGAGTTGTGTACAAAAAAACGTCCAAGGCTAACTTTAAGGCCAAACTTTTTATACGTATTCCCTTACGTACATACTGCGAAATACGGGTATAACATTCTCCCTCCTTAGAAACATTCGTCCCGAATGTTCCTTCTCAAGACGATTATCGAAGCTTAAACAGTGTGTAAGTGCCACACATGGCCACAAAAATAACACTTAGGCATAAATGATAACGAAAATTTACAAGTAGGAAAGTGAATTACCTGGAGGTGTGGGGAATAGGTGAGGATACTTCTGCCTCATGTCCTCCTCGGCTTCCCACGTCATCTCCTCCCTGAGCTCGTTCCGCCACAAGACTTTGACGGCCACGCCTCGTCCGCAGACGCCTAACCCGACGATCGACTATCGCTATGGGAATCTCCTCATACGATAACCCCTGGTCACTGGACATCGTCAATCGGGTGTACCCTAGATGGATCCGATACATCTCCTCAAAGATAGATACGTGAAAACCGGATGCACCGCCTCCAGATCGGACGGCAGATTCAACTCATAGGCAACCTTGCCTATCTCGCGACAATCAAACGCCCAATGTACCTTGGGCCGAGTTTCCTTCTTCCCGAATCTCATCACACCCTTCATGGGTGACACCTTTAGGAAAACCCAATCATGAACCTCGAACTCAAGATGCCGACGACGATGATCTCGTGATACGACTTGCCGACTCGAGCCGCCAATAGCCGCCTTCGGATAAGCTTCACCTTATCCATCGTCACTGCACCAACCTGGTCCCACTAGCTGCACCTCGCCCACATCGAACCAACCTATAGGCGATCTGCACTTCCTCCCATACAAGGCCTCATAAGGCGTCATCTGAATACTGGAGTGGTAGCTATTATTATACGCAAACTCAACTAGAGGCAAATGATCCTCCCAACTACCACTGAAGTCAATAACACAGGCTCGCAGTATATCCTCAAGAGTGCGGATAGTGCGCTCGCTGTCCGTCTGCTCGTGGATGAAATGCGATTCAAGCTCACTGCCCCTAAACCCTTCGGAAGGACCTCTGAAGTTAGCCGAACCGGCTCTGCATGCGATATGATCAAGTAGGGACTCCATGCGATCGACGATCTCTGATGTAAAGTCCGCATAATCCTCACCGAAAAGTCGCCTGACGGAAGAAAGTGGGCTGATTTCACACTGTCGACGATAACCCAAATAGAATCATGTCTCCTCCGAGTGAGGTAATCCCGTGATGAAGTCCATGTTGATTACCTCCCACTTCCGTGTCGGGATCTCTATCGCTGCAACAAACCACCGTGCCTCGGTGCTCTACCTTCACTGCCGACAACAAGGGCACCGAGCTACGAACTCGCAACGCCCTCTTCAAGCCATCCCACCAATACACGATCTAAGGTCGTGGTACATCTTGGTCGACCGGATGGATAGAGTAACGCTACCGCGTGTGCTTCCCAAGAACTCCTGCCGAAGTCTCAAACATCCGGAACACACAACTCGCCCTCAAACCTTAGCACCCCATCGTGCTACCTCAAAAGGACCCTTGCCCTCACGAAGAGTCAGTATCACGATATCGAATCAAAGCCGGATCTCGAATCGCTGCTCTTCACCTCGCCGACGATGGAAGACTCGCAACCTCACGAACTCTAACCCCACCGCTATCGTAATCAATCAAACGGACACCAAGGCTCGCTAATCGATGCAAATCACGAACCATGTCCCTCCTCTCTAGCTGCACATCCGATAGGCTCCCATCGACCTACGACAAGAGCATTCGCCACAACATTGGCCTTCCCCGTGGTACAGATATCAACATCGTAATCCTTAAGCAACTCTAACCACCGCTCTCGCCGTAAGTTCGGCTCCTCTCGTGAAGATATACCGAGGCTCTTTTGGTCAGTATAAATATCCACGTGAACCCCATACAAATAGTGCCTCCAGATCTTTAAAGCGTGAATCACGCTCATGACTCCAAATCATGCGGGTAGTTCCTCGTGTTTCTTCAATGCCGGGATGCATATGCTATAACTCGCCATGCCGCATCAACACACATCCCAACCCGATGCCCGACGATCACAATACACGACATAACCATCCGACCTCCGAAGAGTAAGAACGAGGCGGTCGCCGGTCTCTTTCAAAGAATCGAAACCCCGCCACAAGCATCACCATCAAACTTGGCTTCCTTCTGATTCAGCCTAGTCAATGGTGCAGAGATAGAAGCAAAATTCTCCACGAACCGCAGATAATATCCTCGCAAGGCCCGTAAAATCGCGAACCTCGCCGGAGTAAGAGGTTCAGGCCAAGTCCCGATCGCCGATCTTGGCAGATCCACTCGAATGCCATCACCCACTAATATGCCCAAGAAACGCCATCAAGTCAACCAAAACTCACATTTGGAAAACTTGGCGTCAAATACCGCTGTCCCGAGAATCACAAGACAGCCTCTCAAATGCTCCGCATGCTCCTCGCCTGAGCGAGAATAAACCAAGATATCATCAATGAACACTATCACAAACGCGTGTCCAAAATGGTTTGAACACTCGGTTCATCAAATCCATGAATACCACGAGCATCGTCAACCCAAAAGACATGACTCGAACTCATAATGCCCGTGCATCGGTCCGAATGCGATTAGGACATCCACCTCTCGACACGAACTCGATGATAGCGAACGCAGATCAATCTTGGAGAAACATCTCGCGCCCGCAATCGGGTCGAACAAATCATCAATCTCGGAAGGGTATTCGTTCTTAATGGTCACCTTGTTCACCGTAATCAACACACATGCGCAGCTGGCCCCGCCCTTCTTCTTCACGAACAATACGGCGCCTCGTGGAGAGAAACACTAGGCCCGATGAAGCCCTTTCTCCAAAGAAATCCCTAAGCCGATCCTTTAACTCTCTCAACTCGGCGGTGCCATTACGTATGGGCGAATGGAAATAAAGCCGAGTGTCCGCAATATGTCAATACAAAACTCAATCTCCTCTCGGAGGGATACCCGAGGTCGCCCGAAACACGCGTGGGAACTCTCTCGACCATCGAATCGACGGAAAATCTGGTACCGCAGCCTTCAGATCAAACACCCGAACGAGATGGTAGATATACCCTTCTTCGCATTCATCTTCCTAGCCTTGAGGTAGGAAATAAACCTACCTCTGAGATACCGTGCTCCTCCCACTCAACAACCGGCCTCCTCAGAAATCGGAACTGCATTACTTTCTCTCTGCCTACATTGGCATAGCAAGAAGCTAGCCAATCCATCCCCATGATCACGTCGAAGTCAATCATCTCCAACTCTATCAAGTCGGCCAGGTCCGACGATCAGAATGGTCACAGACAAGCTCTATATACCCGCCGAGCTACCACCGAATCACCCATCGCGTAGCTACCTCGAAAGGGTCATGGACTCGTGCTCTATCCCTATCCTACTAGCAACAAGGGGAGATATATAGACAGAGTAGAACCGGATCTATCAAAGTATACACATCAAACACAAACCGATAAGGTACCGTGACGACATCAGTGAGGCCTCACGATCCCGCTTCTACCGACAAAGCATAAATGCGCTCGAGGACCGCGAATCGGGACCCGCGCCACGACCTACCGCGACCCGCTGGTCCATGAGTACCTTGCTCTCCGGCGAGTAATCGCTGGGGATGGAAGCGCAATGCACTCGCAGACCGGGCCCTACTACCGGCGCCGCTCCGGTCGGACAAACTCGCGAAATGACCTGCGGCCACAAGTATAGCAGCTCGAGTACACTCGAATGGTATCTACCACAACGGCACACCGAGCGGACCTCAACGGTTAGCACCTCGCTACTCGAAATCAAGTCCCGCCCCGACCGCCTCGATCGCTCGCTGGGTCAGAAAATGAGGTAGAGCGCTCATACCGGGCCGTGGTGCAACCGACTTCGCGATGCCGCCACCACGAACCACCAAAAGAACCGCCGTCTTAGCCTTCTTCTCCGCGATATCGCTCTACCCGGCGTCTCTACGCCTCACATCCCAGGTACGAGCTCGCATACGGGTTATGTCCATGCTCGTCAAGGGACACACCCGCACAAGACTCGGCCATGTAATCATCTAGCCCAGTGACATAGCGATGCACCTGCCCTCCATCTCGCTACATGCAGGACATATCGAGCCAAAGAATCAAACTCGACATTGTACTCCTCACCGTGGCGCCCTCCTGCCTCAAAGAACAAGAATCTATCACCGTGCCCTCTCATCCGCGGAGGCAAGAAGTGTGTGAGAAAAGCCTCAAAACTCATCCCATACTGCTGGAGGTGCATGCTCTCCCGAAAGCTCCTATGAATCAAACCAATCGATCGCGGTATCACGCACCGATGCGAACCGAATGTCACAGACTCGGTCTCAAGCCACGATCACCCGCGATAATCCTTCGCGGTGACGGATGAACTCCTGCGGATCATCCTCCGCCGACCCGTAAAACTCGCGGGCTACAACTAAGGAAATCCCGTAGTCTCAAACTATTCGCCTCAGCGCACTACGGGCGCGACCGAGCCGAGGCGAACCGCCGTGATCCAGCCTCTCTCGATCGGCCACAACTTTAGCCAAAAGTCGGGCCATCTCTCAGTACCCTAACTCTCCGCCCAGCCGTGGGACGAGGTGTGGTACTGCGGTCTCGCTGGGCCGGGCGGCGCCATAGAACTCGCTGCCTCGTATAGATCGGGCTCGAGCCCTCGTGACTCGGGTGTTCTAGCGCCTCCTCGCCGCCTTGCCCTTCCGGGCCCGGTTGCCTTACGCGAGGCATAATCAGCAGAAAGGAATACGTTAGAGGGGTCCAACCTATAACACACTCTAAAGCACGATCTCGTAATGAAGAATGGAAACCAATCCTAAATATCCTATAGCCTCACGATTATTGGTGGTGCACAACATACCGATAATCAAGACTCTACTAGATACGGTCAGACACTTTCCGAGGATTAATCGCTCGATACCACTTTTGTCACGACCCATTCCGGTTCGTGAATCGTGCCTTACCGGCACCCAAGTAGTCATACATCGAGTAATCACGAAATATAAAACAAGACATGAAACGATTTATAAAATAAGACACGCTTTATGTGAACAAACGTCGCTTTTCGCATATATATATAAACAAGGTTTAGAGCTACATCCGACAATCGCATAACATGACTACATGCACTTAAGGAAAAATACAACTATGGCGACAGGCCCCGCCATACCCTCGATCAGCACAAAACTATCTACAATAGGGAGATCATACCAAAGAGTAGAGCCTCGGAAGAGATGGAGCTCCCGACACCAACGTAGATCCTAAGGATGCGGATCTAGCACTGCCGCTCTTACTCGCGCAGATGAACGCACTTCCGGGCGAGGTCAAGACAACAGTACCAAGTATGTGAAACTATAAAGAATCGAAATGAAATCAAAGTATTTAAAACCTTTTCACAAATACAATCGGTTCAATTGCACATAGTGCCACATCACAAACAACAACAAGAATAGAAAATCAGAATGTGTCTATTCTAGGCCGCGAATGATCGAAGCAAGGCCAATCGCCCATAGTATCATTCTGCGTGCCTAGTCTCGACTTCCGCACCGCATAGGTCACACACGCACTGCATGAGGTATTCCCGCATCGGGGCAGCTAACCCCAGATCCGCCTAGGCTCCCGCACTCGCATAGCCTCAAAAGACCGCATAGTCTCAACAGACCGCATAGGGAAATCCCCCGCATCGGGCTAAACACCCGAATGATCAATCTCGAGCATACCGCCCGCATAGTCTCACAGACCGCATAGCCGTATAGACCAAGATCGCGGGCAAGCCCTGATAACAAATATGAGGGTAGGTGATACAATAACAAAGACAACGGACTTACTAAGCTAGCAACGTAAGCACGCAAGAATGACCCCTTACACGATTTCAAGACACTAACCCGTAGCATCATAATATGTCTACTTATCACACAAATCTTACACTTAACAAATCAATACAAGGCTTTTATAAACAAACAAGTAAATAGCCTTTTTATCTTTCTTAAGTTATACCTAACTTCCCATAAAGCTAGTATAACTCTTAAGCTTTTGTTTTAAAACCAAATATTTATCTTCTGTAAAAATGATTCAAGATTCTTTTGAAATGCTTCCAGTTCTTTGTTATTCAGCTTAAGTTGAGGCATTGCCGTAAGTATTATTCAAAGCTTGCCGTGAGGCATTGCCGTAAGTATTATTCAGCTTAAGTCAAAGACATTGCCGTAGTTATTATTCGCTTAACACATGACGCCTACCGTACTATATATTGTAAAATATCATGCTTTAGGAAGAATCACATACCTTCTCAAATAAAACCACCGCCAAGTCAATATGTCGCGTGCAGAGTCACCATAATAGTCACGCACATCTATCAAAGACTACTCAAGGTCATTCTAAACAGAGGGTTCACAATTCTACGAAAGTCGGGCGTACCTCCTACCGGTGAGCTATATAAGTTCATCGTGAAAATCCTATGTAAGTACAGTTTGATTATTCTTCTTTTAAACCCTTCTACTGTGGTAACAGTTCAATTCTATTCTGTGATATCCTTCTAAGTATTTAATACTTATTCAATACTACTACAGTATGTATTCTCTAATTCAAAAGAGGGTTAGGATTAGTTACCTCGGTAAGCCCAAAAATATCCTAGATAAAGTCGCGCCTGAGCAAGGTTTAGCTCCTAAGTCAGACGCTCCGGTAGCTCCAAGAAACCCTAGAAGTTCTTCACAACTTCTACTAAGTACTATGGGATTTGGGCTAGGGTATTTTGGGCATTATAACGATACTAGAAGACAACTTTTCTACCAAGGGAGGGGGGGTAGATTTCGGCTAGGCTAGGGGGGGTAGGCCCTCGCCAAACTCACCTGGGGGGAGAGGTGTTGGACGAAAGGCTAAGGGAGAGGAGAGGATTTTTTCAAGACTTGGAAGATAACTTTGTGGATGAAGAACTCTTCATCTCTGGCGGGTATTTATAGCTCAAGCCTTGGCCAACCAATGGCCAAGATGAATACAAGTGCAAGGCAAGTGTAGGTTAAGGATTAACTATACACAAATATCCTACCAACTCCTTGACTTGTGCACAAGGCACAAAAAACGTGCCAAGGCTCTTCATTTCGTCCAAATGGACGATTCAAGTCCACCAATGGGAGGGTGCCAAGTGTCGCCCTCCCGTTGGTCCAAAATGTTTCGTCTCTCGGAAAAATCCGCAAAAAATAGCAATGGCATAGCCGGAATTTTCCCTACGAAAGTTGTGGAAACGTTTCGTCGGAAAACGATTCTTTTAGTGAGTTGTGTACAAAAAAAACGTCCAAGGCTAACTTTAAGGCCAAACTTTTTGTACGTATTCCCTTACGTACATACTCTGGAAATACGGGGTATAACAATTATGAACTATGAAATCTTTCAAATAAGGAACTTGAGTAATTGAAACTAGGCAAACTGGAACTTTAGGAAAAGGATGTTGTTACTTGATTTTGAAAAGGAATGTGTTTTGGTTTACTTAAAAATGTTGGTCATTCTAATACTACGGGTATCGGGTGACTTTTGAAAAAGGGAAAGGATCTTTTAAAAGAACTTATCATGTGGAGTACTTGGGGGTAAAATCCGGACTTGGATGAAAAATGAAAGTACCTGGAGACGTGTGAAACTTGCCTATGCTTGTTGTTGTGTAACTTGCCTATGCTTGTTGTTGTACTTGCCTACGTTTGCGTATGATAGCTTTATCGTGCGAGCACTGTACTTCTTCACCGAGTCCCATGGGATGGGCCGGGACACGTATTTCATATCATCTTACACCGAGTCCCACAAGATGGGCCGGGACACATATTTCATATAAATCTACACCGAGTCCCACGAGATGGGCCGGGACACGTATTCCATTGTAAATCTACACCGAGTCCCACGAGATGGGCCGACACGATTCCATCGCATTTCTACAGAGTCCCACGAGTGGGCCGGACACGATTCCATATAATTCTTCTGGGTCCCACGAGGCGGGCGAGACATGTTACATATAATACTGATATATCTAGACTGCCGGCAGTGGGGAAGGAGTTCCACGGGCATGAGGGATGACTTTGAGGGCGTGAGTCCCTGACTTGGCATGACTGCTTTTATATTATGAACTGTAGTTTGGTTATCATACATGTCTCCTGCTTTTTATAGACTGTTATGATTTCATTCTGATATTTCTGCTTTCACATACTTGGTACTGTTATCGACCTCCTTCGGGGGCTGCGTTCATGCCGCAGGTAGAGGTACATCGGTCGTGGATCCTCGCTCTTAGGATCACATTTCAGCGTGTTGGAAAGCTCCGTTCCTTCGGAGGCTTATCTTTGGTAGGTTTCCCTGAGTTGTAGTCTCTTGTACATTCAGGGGTATGGCGAGGCCCTGTCCGTCATTGTTGTTGTAAAACCTTAAGTGCAGGACCTTTGTTGTGGGCGTGGTTTGTAAAAAGGATAACTGTCGGGTTTTTATGTATATATCAAGGCTGTTTTGGTTGGCCTGTTTATTTATCATGTCTCTCTTTTCATGTTTAAAGTTTTTATTTCCGCTGGTTTTCTCTGATGTTGTATCACTAGGGTGCCCGGGGTAAGGCACCAGTCACGGGCCCGGGTTCGGGTCGTGACAAATGTGCTACACGTAGTACTTCAACCTAAAATGACAATAGCACTTCTATCAACTACAAGCTATCAAGTGTAGGACTTATACCAAATAATGACCCTCTAATTCTACGGAAAATTGGGCAGCAATTCCTTTGTTTCTACGTACTTTTCCACCTTTTCCAAGGCCCGTATTCATCAACCAACAAGCCACATTTAAGGCACAACCAACAGTTAGCCAAAGGGGATTACACGCCTAACTGGACGTGTAAAATTCTGCCCCACAGTTATACAAAACAGTCCACAAATCAGCCCATAAAAACAGTCTGCAATCCAACCATAACGAGGGTAAAATGTGAGGCCTTTTAACGCCTTTCCACACCCTTATTCTCTTAGGACTTTCATTAGCAAATACTACACTTAAACATGAATAACAACAACTAAATTTCCAGAATTTAATAACTCAAAACAGTCCACTAAACGACACAACAACGTCTAACAATTTTGGGCAGTTTCTCGGCCACAACAACTACAACCCGATAACTCGTTCCTTAATCCATTTTATTCCAATTCGAGTTCCAAAACTTCTACATAAGTTATAACAACTTATTAACAACAATATTAATCCATTATAACATGCAATAGGTGAAGATAACAACGACAATAACCAACGAATTCCATTTGCACCAAATCTGTCCTAAATCTGTTTTAGCCCCAAAAATTGCTCAAACGCTGTTTATTCTTCATTCTTTTCTAACACAAGTTCATCCATACATAATAACAATAAGTAATATCCAATTACTTTAAAAGAAGAAGGTCTTTTACCTCATTTTTTGCCCAAAAACGCCCCAAAACAGTCCGGTCTTTATTGGTGCGCGATTTTCGTTTCGCTCCACTTCTTCAAGTTCCAATCACATATATGTACCCCCTACAACCTTAGGAGAAACTTCTCTTTGAATCTCACTTCCAAAAAGTCGACGGAACCCCTAGGGTTTTGGCATCAACTTTCGGCCAAGACAAGTAAAAACGTGTAGAATATTAATCTAGGCTTAGCACTTGGTTTAAGGGCTTAATCTTGGAGAAATAAATTGATCAACAATGGTTGTTCTTAGCCAAGGGGATCTCGAAATTATGGAGCTAAAGGGGAGAAGATGAGAGCTTATTTTTTGGTCTAAGTGTAAAGTGATCCAAGTCTTGCAAGACTTGGATATGTATAGCCAAGTGGAGTGGGACCCATGTCCACTTGTCCCCTCTCAAAATATCTAATTTGTTGTCATCTTAGCAAGACAAGTGGAGGGGTGCCACGTGTCGCCCTCCGATTGGTCCAAAATATTATAATTTTTCGAAGGTCCCCGCGAAATTGTGAAATTCTCGGCGGACCCCATATTATCAATTCCAACACCTTATAATCCAATACTAAGTCCATAAATCCAATTAGAAGTATTATACTCCAAGTTAATAATTTTTCCGTCGTCACATTTTTTTCCGAAATTTTCCTTAAGAAAATGTAATTATTCTTTCCTTCCAAAATTCAAATCTTAAATCCTTAATCACGTTCTCAATTAGTAGCCCTGGTATTACGGGGTGTAACATCCTTCCCCCCTTAGAAACATTCGTCCTCGAATGTTCATCTAAGGTCTCAATAGTTAGCTAGTATTCCACGATTCTCGATTATTCCATGTCCCAATCTTACATTATCTCTCCCCTCATACGGGTAAGATAGTTTCTCATAATCTCAATATCATGTTGTCCTAATCACAACAACCATATTTACTCCATAAAAATATTATTCGTGCATCTCACTTAAGCATACAACACAGCTTAATCTAATAACATGGTATGTCCATAAGTCAATTAAACCTGATCTTTCAAGAGTCTATCACAATCTTAGTCAGTTCATTACCTCTTGACTATTCCAAATAAGTACATATATAAAGCCTAGGTGTGGATTCAATAAACTGTTTCACACCTTCCAAGTAATTATTAAGGCTTAACCAACTCATGGTAACTCATAATCATTCTAGGCAACGCACATATGACCCCAAATAAATACGCTCGTACAGATACACATCATCATTATACCAACTGTACAATAGTTTTACCAACCTGGATACGAAGTCCATATAATCCTTTCTGGGTCACTGTTACCTTTCTCATCTCTGCAATCAAAATAACACGTTAGGGAGAGACTACCCTAACAACACAGCTCTATCGCACGATCTCAGAGTGAGAAGAAGGGAAACCAATCCTAAATGTACTATAGCCTCCTGTTTATTGATGGGGTGCACAACACATCGATAAACAAGACTCTACTATACACGGTCTGTAGACATGCCGAGGACTAACTTCTCTGATACAACTCTGTCACGCCCCAAATCCCGGGCCCGTGACTGGTTCCCCTACCTGGGCACCCTTCTACCCATACAACATAAATAAACCACAGAAGATAAATAGCACTCATTTTTTTTAAAACAGAGGCAAAGCCGGAAAGGCTTCCGTATAAATATAAATCACCCGAAAGGGTCTACGCTATACAACAATGTAAATACAACTTACACCAGTCCAGCCCACATATGAATACAGACCTCTAATAAGGTGACAACAAGTATTACGGGACAAGGCCCCGTGCACTTCGAATGTACCTAGCTATAATGACAAACTCGGAACTTGGAGCCATCTCAAAATGTGAACAAGGATCCTAAGCTCGCGGATCCACAATCGTGTACCTGAACTGCGGACATGAACGCACTTCTAGGGTCAGTACAACAAGTACTAAGTATGGAACTTAAATAAAGTACAGTAAACAAGATCATAACTGTACAAAAGAATGACAGGGGCAAGTATAAAAATTAAAATACCAGATCCTACCGTGCCATTTTAACTCATGAAATCAATCGTACATTAATCATTATTTTCCTTCTTTCAATAAGAATTAACATCGTATTCTTACATACATACTTAATAATTCAATCAAGTTTTTCCACATAACTTACATATCTTACATAACATAATCCGGCCCTTTATGAAGGGACTTCTTATTTAGGAGCTTACTTTGATTATTCATACGTGATAACGTAATCCGGCCCATTTGCGGGACACGGTGTACTGATGAATCATGTGGCATAATCCGGCCCGCCTGTGGGGCTCGGTGTACTGTGGAATCATGTAGCATAATCCGGCCCGCCTGTGGGGCTCGGTGTACTGTGGAATCATGTAGCATAATCCGGCCCGCCTGTGGAGCTCGGTGTAATGTGGAATCATGTAGCATAATCCGGCCCGCCTGTGGAGCTCGATGTAAGATGACGTAACCCGGCCTATGTGTAGGCTCGGGGTAATATGGCGTAATCCGGCCTATGTGTAGGCTCGGTGTATCTCATAACGTAATCCGGCCTATTTGTAGGCTCGGTGTATTTCATAACGTAATCCGGCCTATTTGTAGGCTCGGTGTGATTTTTCCTTACATAACATTTTTAAACCATCTTTTCACTTCTTCTTAAGTCGTCATAACAACTTCCCATAAAACTATTATAACAACCATTCATTTTATAGAACTTAAGACACTTTTATTCTAACAACATTAGGAAAACTTAAGGCACTTTTATTTCTTATCACATTGGGGAAACTAAACCCAAAAGTACTACGTACATACATACTTAAAAAGAATCATAAAACTCCTTCTCTTTAAATCAATAAACGTATACTTTTAAAACTCAAGTCACACACTCTTTCGAAATCAAGCCTCTTAACTTTAGAAGTATATCAAGTAACCCATATCTTCAAAAATAAAGTCTCATAACTTGTAAAGAAATCAAGTCTCATAACTTTAAATCAAATCTCTTAACTTTAGAAATCAAGTCCCATATCTTGAAAAATAAAGTCTCATAACTTGTAAAGAAATCAAGTCTCATAACTTTAAATCAAATCTCTTAACTTTAGAAATCAAGTCCCATATCTTGAAAAATAAAGTCTCATAACTTGTAAAGAAATCAAGTCTCATAACTTTAAATCAAATCTCTTAACTTTAGAAATCAAGTCTCATAACTTTAAATCAAATCTCTTAACTTTAGAAATCAAGTCCCATATCTTGAAAAATAAAGTCTCATAACTTGTAAAGAAATCAAGTCTCATTACTTTAAATCAAATCTCTTAACTTTAGAAATCAAGTCCCATATCTTGAAAAATAAAGTCTCATAACTTGTAAAGAAATCAAGTCTCATAACTTTAAATCAAATCTCTTAACTTTAAAGTACTTCACATAACTTATACAATTTTGACTAAGCCATTCATACTTTCATAATCAAGACTCATATATTTCCAAAATCGACTTACTTACTTCAAATGAATTAAGTCGCATAGACTTACCAAATCAAGTCACATAGACTCACTAAAATTTAGTCACATAGACTTACCAAATAATCATGTCAAAGGAAGGAAGAAGTTCACATACCTCGTTGGCGACTAACCCAAACGACAAGTAGCAATACGCTCCAATGTACTTCAACCTTATTGGCTATTCCACAAGCCAAGTAGAATGTGCTACACGTAGTACTTCAACCTAAAATGACAATAGCACTTCTATCAACTACAAGCTATCAAGTGTAGGACTTATACCAAATAATGGCCCTCTAATTCTACGGAAAATTGGGCAGCACTTCCTTTGTTTCTACGTACTTTTCCACCTTTTCCAAGGCCCGTATTCATCAACCAACAAGCCACATTTAAGGCACAACCAACAGTTAGCCAAAGGGGATTACACGCCTAACTGGACGTGTAAAATTCCGCCCCACAGTTATACAAAACAGTCCACAAATCAGCCCATAAAAACAGTCCGCAATCCAACCATAACGAGGGTAAAATGTGAGGCCTTTTAACGTCTTTCCACACCCTTATTCTCTTAGGACTTTCATTAGCAAATACTACACTTAAACATGCATAACAACAACTAAATTTCCAGAATTTAATAACTCAAAACAGTCCACTAAACGACACAACAACGTCTAACAGTTTTGGGCAGTTTCTCGGCCACAACAACTACAACCCGATAACTCGTTCCTTAATCCATTTTATTCCAATTCGAGTTCCAAAACTTCTACATAAGTTATAACAACTTATTAACAACAATAGTAATCCATTATAACATGCAATAGGTGAAGATAACAATGACAATAACCAACGAATTCCATTTACACCAAATCTGTCCCAAATCTGTTTTAGCCCCAAAAATTGCTCAAACGCTGTTTATTCTTCATTCTTTTCTAACACAAGTTCATCCATACATAATAACAATAAGTAATATCCAATTACTTTAAAGGAAGAAGGTCTTTTACCTCATTTTTTGCCCAAAAACGCCCCAAAACAGTCCGGTCTTTATTGGTGCGCAGTTTTTGTTTCGCTCCACTTCTTCAAGTTCCAATCACATATATGTACTCCCTACAACCTTAGGAGAAACTTCTCTTTGAATCTCACTTCCAAAAATTCGACGGAACCCCTAGGGTTTTGGCATCAACTTTCGGCCAAGACAAGTAAAAACGTGTAGAATATTAATCTAGGCTTAGCACTTGGTTTAAGGGCTTAATCTTGGAGAAATAAATTGATCAACAATGGTTGTTCTTAGCCAAGGGGATCTCGAAATTATGGAGCTAAAGGGGAGAAGATGAGAGCTTATTTTTTTGTCTAAGTGTAAAGTGATCCAAGTCTTGCAAGACTTGGATATGTATAGCCAAGTGGAGTGGGACCCATGTCCACTTGTCCCTCTCAAAATATCTAATTTGTTGTCATCTTAGCAAGACAAGTGGAGGGGTGCCACGTGTCGCCCTCCGATTGGTCCAAAATATTATAATTTTTCGAAGGTCCCCGCGAAATTGTGAAATTCTCGGCGGACCCCATATTATCAATTCCAACACCTTATAATTCAATACTAAGTCCATAAATCCAATTAGAAGTATTATACTCCAAGTTAATAATTTTTCCGTCGTCACATTTCTTTCCGAAATTTTCCTTAAGAAAATGTAATTATTCTTTCCTTCCAAAATTTAAATCTTAAATCCTTAATCACGTTCTCAATTAGTAGCCCTGGTATTACGGGGTGTAACAACGCTTATGTTATGTGAGGATAAGTCGGTAGCGCTTATGTTATGTATGATAAGTCGGCAATGCTTATGTTATGTATGATAGCCGGTTGTGCTAGTTTATGTTATTCTTACGGGGTAAAGCCCCGGGTTACTACTAATTCCATGGATTTGCTACCCATTATGCGAGTGCGGCGTTTGTACTTATTGCGGGGCCACCGGGCCTAAGAGGGTGAAATATTCCTGTGCTGGTGAAATAGTCCTATGCGAGGAATACCTCATGCGGGTCAACACGACCTATGCGGGCGTATACAGCCTATGCGAGGAAGTTACCTCATTGCGGGTCCACAGGACCTATGCGGGTGAAATAGTCCCAGGAGTAGGATTGCTCAATGATACTACGGGCGGGTGGCCCTACTTTGATCATGAGCCTCCTATTTTTATGCAGTAAAGTATACTCTTGTTTACTCTCATTGATAGTAAGGCACAGTATGTACTGTTAATTGAGTTATCATATATGTCTCTAGCTTTATTTTAGACTTATGAGTTCATTACAGTACTTTCAGTTTCACATATTTGGTACATGTTGTACTGACCTCCTTCGGGGGGCTGCGTTCATGCCGTAGGTAGAGTATACAGGTTGCTAATCCTCACTCTTAGGATCACTGTTCAGCTGTTGGGAAACTTCATTACTCCGGAGGCTTATCCCTGGTTCAGATCCCTGGTATGGTCGGTTGTTGTATATTCAGGGGTTTGGCGGGGCCCTGTCCCATCACAGTTGTTATTCTTAGAGGTCTGTAGTCACATTGTGGATTGGGTTTTTAAGAACAGAAATGTACTGGTTTATTTTATTTTGGTTCATGTATACTTTACGGAATGTGGCCATATCGGCTAACCTGTTGATATTTACCGTTTTAGTATTTATGAGTTTTATATGTTCCGCTGCTATGCTCTGATGTATACTTGTAAGGGGTGCCCAGGTAAGGCACCAGTCGCGGGCCCGGGGTTGGGTCGTGACAACATGACTTCATGGGGAGCTAATCCATGGAGTAATAATCGTATCCGGGAATTTAACCCGTATCATGGTAGCATGCCCCGGAATCCCCCATCGCAAGCATGTCCATGGATCAATCACAATGGAAGCATACCCGTGGAATCCTCCATCACTGTCGGTACGTCCAAATAATTTCACAACAAGACAGTCGACCATCCAACTGAGGGTCACGGCAGTGTGTCAACATAATATTTGCACTCCAAGGCTATCTCAAGCGAGTATAGGCAAGTTCATAAAATCTTTAGACTTTCATTAACATTCCAAATGGATCTCATTTTATAACCTCAAGGCACTCTCATATAAAACCCCAAGATACTAACACTCGTAGTATCAAGGCTAATCTACATTTCACATTCGTCTCTACCTTCCATAAAGTTGTTATAACCAACTTCCCATAAAACCGTTATACTGACTTTTTGCTTTAGAAACTAAGACATCTTTATCCTTTCATAAAGCCGTCATAACTAACTCCCCATAAAACTGTTATAACTCTTTATGTCTTAGACAAATTCATTCTTTTTATGACCAAGAGACTTATACTTTCAAATCAAGTTTCATAACTTTCAAAATACTTCAAGTCTCTTTAACTTTAGAAAACAAGTTTCTTAACTTTAGAATAGTTCAAGGAATCTATAATTTCCAAATCAAGTATCCTATACCTTTTCAAGTCAAGAAATCTTTGTCTACCTTATTAGAATAAACCATTCTTTTAACCTATCCTTAAGAACAAGTGAGTTAATTTTCTAACTCAATCAACTGAGACATTCTTAAAACAAGTCAAGTATATCTAATGAACTGACTTCATTTAAATCACGTACGTCTACCGTATTGTACATTTATAACTACTCATGCTCAAGAGATAAGAATGTTTCCACATACCTCTCCGGCTTAATCCACTTGCCAGGTCCAATATGCCGTCTGTAGTATGTCAACCTATAATGACCATAATACGTCTATTAGCTTCTAGCTTCAATGTAGAATATTCTAATTGTAAAGTCCCTTATTCTACGGAAAATTGGACAGTACTTCCTTTGTTTCTATGCACTTTTCCACCTTTTTCAAGGCCCGAATTCAATAACCAAATGCCACATTTAAGGCCCAACAATTCAGCAATACATAGGGGATTACACGCCTAACCGGACGTGTAAAATTCTTCCCCACAATTCATATTAAACAATCCAATTAGTTAAAGGCAACTCATTGGCTACAACATGCTCACATATCATCTTTTTCAAATCCTTTCAATCCAACTCGTTATTCCAACATGTTATATAAGTCATAACCAATTATATACCCTTCTATTTATAACATGTAACGATTTTAGCTAACAACCGAATTGATTACAACATGAGTGACTAACATGCCCATTTTCGGTTTTCAACAAGTCGACATGATCCAAATCTTTTCAAATTTAATATATAAACCACATGCTCATTTCTTAACTACTATAACATGTAATCTTCAATTACATAAGAAGGTGAAGATTTTACTTCAATAAGCCCTCTTTCCGAAATCTTCTTCACGTTAAAATCACCCACACGAACCCTCTACAAGCTTGCCAATATATTTCCTTCTTGTTGCCTTTCCAAAAATCTCATCACACTAGGGGTTCATCAATTTTTTTGAGAGAAAAGAGGGGAATTTTCTTTAGGAAAACCTTTGCAAATGACCAAGTCTTCCTAAAATAATACCCTCTCTTGGTCAAAAGATGGGAGGGACACTTGTCGCCCTCCCATGGGCCTTTTACAAAATATCTTCTGATTTTTCCCCATTTTTCACGGAAAATCCCGCCTTGGCGCCTACCGCAGCCGCGCTGCATACTGTGGCGCTCGATCAAACATTTCTTTCCTCTTCGTCAACCGAACGTCTAACGTCCATAACTTACCACCCCTATGTCATATCGATGAGCGGTTTGTTGCGTTGGAAACTAAACTCAACGAACTTCATACTAGGATTTTGAAACACCTAAAAACTCCTAAAGAACTAGGAGATATACCGCTCCAAAGTTGACTGAAAATCTGCTTACAACATTTGCCAACTTATCTTTCCAAATTTCAAACCTTACTTCCTTTCGTACGTTCTTATCTTATTCTCTTGAATTTACGGGGTGTAACGTATACGATGTGGGATTCTGGGGCATGCGACCAGGATGCGAGTTAGATTCCCGGATTGTTTCTATTACTCCTTAGACATACTTATACGATGTGGGATTCCGGAGCATGCGACCAGGAGGCGGGTTAGATTCCCGGATTTATTTTATTACCCATGGCCATGCTTATACGATGAGGGATTCTGGGGCATGCGACCATGTTATATACGATTATTACTCCATGGATTAGCTCTCCATGAAGACATGTACCCGAGATGAGGGATTCCACGGGCATGTTATATATGATTATTACCCTATGGCCATGCTTATACGATGAGGGATTCCGGGGCATGCGACCATGTTACGTACTATTACTCCATGGACTAGCTCCTCATGAAGACATGTACCCGAGATGAGGGATTCCACGGGCATGTTATATACGATTATTACCCTATGGATTAGCTCTCCATGAAGTCATGTACCCGAGATGAGGGATTCCACGGGCATGAGATATATATATATATATATGTATTGTATATGCCGACAATGAGGCAGTAGGATGCCACGGGCGCATCACATGGTTATATTTTACACCTACGTCTGTCGGCAGTGATGGGGGATTCCACGGGCAGGAGATATATATATGTATGGTATATGTGTACGCTGACAGTGAGGAAGGATGTCACGGGCGCGTCACATAGTTATATTTTACACTTACAGATGTCGGCAGTGATGTGGGATTCCACGGGCACGCTTTGGTATTTGTGGGCTTGAGACCCTTACTGGACTATGTGATGATATTGAGGGCTTGTGTCTGTAGCCCTGTGTGACTATTTTTCATGTGCTGAAATAGTCTTTAAAAGGTAAAACTGACTTTCATTACTTTCACTTTGGCAAGGCACAGTGTACTGTTATTCTGGTTATCATACATGTCTCCAGCTTTATTTTAGACTATTATGATTTCATTACGATTTCTGGCCACATACTTGGTACATATTTCGTACTGACCTCCTTCGGGGGGCTGCGTTCATGCCGCAGGTTGAGGTACATAGCTTGCTGATCCGCACTCTTAGGATCATTGTTCAGTTCTTGGAAAGCTCCATTCCTCCAGAGGCTTTATCTTTTGGTACGGTTCCCTGAAGTTGTAGGTTTATGTACATTCAGGGGTATGGCGGAGCCCTGTCCCGTCACAGTTGTTATATCAAAACTCTTAGAGGTCTGTAGTCATATCTTGTGGATTGGGTTGAGTTTAAAAAAAATGAGGTAACTGCTTTTGGTTTTACATAGTTATATGTATCCAGGAAGGTAGCCTTATCGGCTAACCTGTTATTTATTTCTTGATTAAGTTTATATATGTTCCGCTGTTTATCTCTGATGTATACCTGTAAGGGTGCCCAGGTAGGGCACCAGTCGCGGGCCCGGGGTCGGGTCGTGACAATAAGCTTCTAAGGATTACATGTTGTGGATTGGAACTTGAATAATAAGAGCTAAGATATGCTAAGGATCGACTTTTAACTTGGATTATTTTGGACATATTGAGGTAAGGATCATTGTCTTCTTAATGTAAATGGGTATAACATGTTGTAGTAATTAATGGATGAACTTGTGAATAAAAAGAATGAAGATTAAAAAAGTGTTAAGGGCTAATTGGAAGTTGAGGCCGAGACATGGCACTTTTTGGCCATTGGAATTATTGATCATTCTTATTGGTATTATCACTTGTTACATATTATATAATAAAGGAAATATGGTTGTTGATGGTTAATATAACATGTTGGAATGAAGAATAAGAAGTACATGTCACAATTTTGGCATGTTAGCCGATTGTGGAGTTAATATAACATGTTGGAAAGAAGAATAAGAAGTACATGTCACAATTTTGGCATGTTAGCCGATTGTGGACAGTTTTGGTATTATCGGATTTGTTGGTTATTGTTGTTGTTAAAACATTACCTATTACATGTTGACATGACGGAAATCTTATTGTTAACAAGTTAATATAACTTATATAAAGTATTGGAATATAAGTTGGATTATAAGAAGTTATGGAAACGGTTTTGGATATAGTAGTTGGCCGAATATACTATAAAACTGTGGACTAATGGACTGTATTAGTGGACTAATGGATTGTATTAGTCGACTAATGGATTGTATTAGTGTATGGTACTAATGGACTATTTTGTATAGATTGTGGGGCAGAATTTTACACGTCAAGTTAGGCGTGTAATCCCCTTTGGTTGCTGTTTTGTTGTGCCTTAAATGGGGCTTGTTTACTTGTTGAATTCGGACCTTGAAAAAGGTGGAAAAGTACGTAGAAATGGGGGAAGTGCTGTCCAAATTTCCGTAGAATAAGAGACCCTTTACTTAGTATTACTCTACCTTAGAAAGCTTAGAATTGATAGAAGTATTATTGTCATTAGGTTGACATTCTATGAATGGCGTATTCTACTTAGCGTGTGGAATAGCGTAAAAGGTATGTGGAACTTTTCCTATCTTTTGTTATACCCCGTAGTTCCAGGGTATATAGGTGAGGATGTACGTGCGAGAATACGACAGAAATTTTGGAAAGAAAGAAAGATGTGATTTTTCACTAAAAGTTTAGGTTTTGTGAAGAAAAGGTTCGTTAATGGAAATTGGATTCGATTTGGTATTTGACTCGTGGAATATTAGAGAATTATGGAATTTTATTTCCTGGACTGTCTTTGGAGGAATTTACTTTGTGGCCCACTTTGTTTTAGATTTTGGCCTTTATGGATATTTTCTAAGATGAAATATTTTGGTACACACATGTCACGCCGTGGCCTCATGGCCGAAATTTGCCAACAACACGCGCCGCCTGCCTTTGCTAGATATTTTGTGGACAAGTGGCCAAGTCTTGCTAGATATTTTGTGTGACAAGTGGCTGGGACCCACACACACTTGTCCCCAATCTCAACCACACACTTGCCTTCATCCTAGCCCTCGTTGTCCTATATATGCACCCTTAGTTGATGAAAACTTCCACACTTAACCATTTCAAGACAAGAAATTCTCCCTTCTCCCTTGACCTTGCTCTCGTTTTTGAGCCCATTTCTTGACCTAAATTTGTCCAACAATTCTTAAACTCTCAAGTGTTCTTCCCTAAGGTGTTAAGATTGTGTACCAAGAGTTGGAAAAGATTTCACACCCTAACCTATTGTTCTTGGAATGCTGACTTAAACTTACTAGTTGGAAACCCTAAGTGTTCTTCACTTTTCGAGTCGGGTTCTCAGAAGTTTTGGTTTGAGCTTCTATGGGTTGCTTGTAAGATTTGGAGCGGAAAGATTTGGAGCTAAGACTTGCTTGGAGCGACATTAAGTTCTTGGATAATTTTGGGCTATTTGAGGTAGTAAACCTTAACCTCTTTGTGAATTGGTCATTATACATATATTATAAGTATATTATGGAGTATATAATATATGGAGTAAATTTGGAAGAGTTGGATCTTGTTAACTTGTTAAAAGAAAGGATATTAAAATGGTAAAAACGTATCTTACTTGTGAAGAAGTAATTAACAAAGTAACTATAACTTATATTAAGATGGAATATAGTTGTATGATAATAAATAATTGGATAAGTAAAATGGACAAAGTCGCAAGGACCCCAACGATTTACTGTATTTGGGAAGATTGTTCAATCGCGTTAGTTTGGGCGTGTGATCCCTTTTTAATTATTGTATTGCGTGATAGTAAACCGCAGCGTAATCCTTCTTTTACTTGTTGTTATTATGGAGGCGTGATAGTAAACTACGTAATCCTTCTTTATGTTGTTTAATTATTACCTTATATATATATATATGGTATATATATTACTATTCAGACCTTGCCTCGAGAAAGATGGAAAAGTGAGTAAAAGTCTTTTAGAAATTTCCGTAGATTTAGAGGGCTTTTTATTGGTATAAGTCTTCAATGGTGAGAAAGGTTTGATAAAAGTACTATGACCGCTTTAGAGTGGAGTACTACGTGTGGCGTGATCTACTTCTTAGTGAGTAGCGACGGGTCACGTCATTGAGCGTTTTGCTATTTGTCGATAATCGCCGCGAGGTATGTGAACCTCTTCCTATCTTTTCTAGCATGATTGTTGTGAACTATTGATTTGGTTGGTTTAAAACATAGGGTTTTATAATAGCTTTATGGGAAGTTAGTTATAACGACTTTATGTAGGTAAAAGAATTGTTTATTGATTGTAGAAATTTAAGAGACTTGATCTTGAAAGATAAGAGACTTGAATTATACACGACTTGATTTTGAAATTTAAGAGTCTTTATCTTGAAAGATAAGAGACTTGACTTAGTTTGACTTGTTATGAATTTTGTTAAATGTTGTAAAAACCTCATTCATGAGTAAATGGTAGTAGTTTAAAAGAATAATGTTTCCGATTTCGAAATGAGATTAAGTATCGAACAAACCATTTAATAAAGGAAATGTATTGACTAATTGTTATTAAAACCAAGAAACCTCCATAAGATGAAACAAAATGATATTACATTTCTAGATCATGGTCGCTTATAAGATTGTAATAGACAAGAACAACCTACTCACACATAAGGCATATGTTTCTCAAATTTGTTTTAAAGGAGAATTATATTCTAAGTGATTAAAACTATGAACTACGAACCTTTCAAAATGAGAAACGCGAGCATTTGAAATTAGCGCACTTTGGAAAATAATGTGTTACTTGATTTTACAAGTGAAGTGTTTAGCTGGTTTAAAAGATAGTCACTCTATTTTATACTACGAACATTGTGTGACTTTTGTGAAAGAAACGCACCTTTTAAAAGAGTTAATGTATGTAATACTTAGGGATTTTGGCATAAAATGATAGTACCTTAAGTTGTGTGTAACTTGCCTATGTTTGCGTGTGATAGCCTTGTATTTTCTTAGGTTCTTAGGTAGGATGGGGAATGTATTATTTCCGACGCTCCGCGTTCACTATAGGATGAACCGAATGTATTTCACGGATGAACCGAATATATTTCACTCGGGATGAACCGAATGTATTTCACTCGACAATGTATTCCATCCATGATGGGCCGAGATATGTTATATGATCATATGGTTTGTACGGAGTTCCACCGCATGGAGGATGACTTGAGGCGTGAGTCACGACTTGACACATGCGCTTTTTATGTTAATGATGTAGTTTGGTTATCATACATGTCTCCTGCTTTATAATGATTTCATTTACTGATTTTTCAGTTTCACATACTTGGTAGAGGTACAGGATCCTCACTCATAGGATCAAAGCCCCGCTTCTTGGAGGCTTATCTTTATGTTAGTTACACAGAAGTCAGAGGTTCTTGTACATCATAGTTGTTGTCACTTAGTTTGTAAAAGGATAAGGGTTTTATGTATATCTGCTATTTATTTTGGGTTGCTTTGTTTATTTATCATGTCTCTTGTTTCATGTTTATGTTTTTATTTCCGCTGATTTTCTCTGATGTTGTATCACGAGGGTGCCCTGGTCGTGACATCTTTCTTGAGCATGAACCTTATAAAATGTTTGTACGGTGTACGTACATATTTTGAATGAAAGTGAATTCATTATAGTATATAAAGTAAGTGACTTGATTTGAAAAGTAGAAACACTTTGACACTACGGGTGTTAGTATCTTGATAATTATAAAAAGGAAGTCATGGTATTGCCTTGGTGTTTATAAAAAGGAAGGCATGGCATTGCCTTATTTTTTCTAAAATAATAGTTCATTTTATTTGTTCTAATGAGAGTAAACGATCATTTTAACTTGCATATGTTATCTCATATAGCTATTCGTGCGAGTGTTATATTTTCACATCTCTGCGTCCCTCACTAGAGGGTCGGCAACATTGTATATATATTTTATGGAATAGCTCACATGACGTGAGATGGTACACACTCACTGCGGGTCTGAAGGACTCGTGCGAGTTCAAATCCCAGGACACATTCCATGGATTAGCTCTCCGTGATGCGGGTATCGTGTACAAATTTCTATGCGGGTGAAATAGTCCCACGCGGAATTGAATCACACGACCCAACCTGCCCGGATCGTGCCTTACCCGCACCCAAGTAGCCATACATCGAGTAATCACGAACATAAAACAAGACAGGAAAATATTATGAAGTAAGAAACAGTAATCTGAGAAAACTTGCCTTTCGGCATATATATAAATCAATTTAAAACCGAACAGTTACATCCTTTTTACAACTCTGCCCACAACAATACTACAGACCTCTAAGAATGATACGACAACAATGGCGGGACAGGGCCCCGCCCTACCCCTGAATGTAAGTACCTACAACGACCGGGGACTATACCACCGATAAGCCTCCGAGAAACGAGCTTCCCATACGCTGAATCGTGACCCAAGAGCGAGGATCAACACCGTGTACTCTACCGCGCAGATGAACGCAGCCCCCGGGCGAGGTCAAGATAACAGTACCAAGTATGTGAAATCAAAATATCAGAAATGAAATCATAGCGATCTATATAAAACAGAGACATGTATGATAACCAAACTACGATCACAATAAATAAGCAAATATGTCAAGTCGTGGACTCACGCCTCAAAGTCATCACTCAAATACAACTATGGGTCTCACGCCCACAACACAAATCATGCCTGGAATACCTTCCTCACCGCTAGCCTATGATATAAAAGCATCAAGGAATACACATGAACACCGTGTCCCACCGTGTCCTAATAAAACCGCATGCAGGTAACGTAAGGCATAGCCGACTACTAAAACCTACAGCACCAACAAGGTCATAAATCAGACACGAGATCTGTCTAGACCGTCACATGATCAAAGTTGGCCACTCGCCCGCAGTATCTAATGTGCGCGTCTAGCCCTGGAACTCTCCACAGCTCCGCATAGGCCAAACTCATAGGCCCGCATGAGGTATTCCCCGCATCGAGGGTAGCTACTCCCCGGCACCCGCCTGGACTTCGCAGTCCGCATGGCCACATAGACCGCATGACCATAAAGACCGCACACTAACCTGGAACTCTCGTAGCTCCGCATAGGCCCCCGGGACCCGCATGAGGTATTCTCGAATCATAGGTCACACAGACCCGCCTGAGTCTACCCCGCATCGGAGGGCAGCTTAACCTCCGGAAACAAGTCAAGGTGAGTGGTATAATACCAACATAACGGCTGATCGTTAAACAACTTAAGCGAAATCGAGGGAAAACCCCTTTACACAAACATCACAAGATACTAACACACGTAGCATCCTAGCATGTTTACTTATCAAATCAACAAGAAAGTATTACAAGGCTATCACAACCCAACACAATCAAGTTATACACACAAGGTACTTTCTACTATATGATTAACAAGATCGGGTTTTTATCCCCAAAGTACTTCACATATTAACTCTTTAAAAGATCCGCTTCTTTCACAAAAGTCACACAATACCCGTAGTTTATAAAAATAAAGTGACTATCTTCTGAAGTAAATCAAAATACTTCTTTTTGTAAATTTAAGTAACAACATTCCTTTCCAAACGTTCAAGTTTGCCTAATTTCAAATACTCAAGTTTCTCATTTTCGAAAGGTTTCGTAGTTCATAGTTTTAATCACTTAATGATATAATTCTCCTTTAAAACAATTTGAGAAACATATGCCTTATATGTGAGTAGGTTATTCTTGTTTATAACAATCTTATTACAGCAGCCATGATCTAGGAAATGTAATATCATTTTGTCTCATCTTAGCTTCTATGCAGATGGAGGTTTCTACTGGTTTTAATAATACATAATTAGTCAATACATTTTCCTTTATTAACGCTGCTGTGGGTTGTCGATACTCATTCTGACTTCCGAAATCAGTAACACATTATTCCTTTTAAAAAGACCAAGTACTCATTACTCACGAATGAGGTTTCACACAAAATTCATTTTAATTCAATTGAGTCAAGTCTCTTATCTTTTAAGATCAAGTCTCTTAACTTTTAAAATTAATAAACCATTCTTTTAATCTTTCTTAAGCCGTTATACCTAACTTCCCATAAAGCTAGTATAACTCTTAAGCTTTTAAAAACAAGTATTACTCTTCTTTCAAAAACGGTTCTTAATTCTTTTGAAATACTTCAAAATTCTTATTATTCAGGCTTAAGTCAAAAGACATTGCCGTAGAACTACGTTCAGTTAACACGCGTACGTCTACCATACTATATATATATTTATTTAAAATATCATGCTCAAGAGGATAGGAAGAATCACATACCTCGCGACGATTATCGACTATTAGCAAAACGCCCATCGCTTATAACCCGCTTAGCTTGACCACCTTTCAAGTAGACATGCTACTCATGCACCATTCAACCTATAAAGGTTATACGCCTATCAAAGTCTAGACTATTGTAGAATAAATCTAGATACAAGATTCTAAAGAAAATCAGCCTTCTTCCCTACCCATCAAATCTACACAAGTTCATCTGAATACACCCCTATGTAAGTACAGCTCAATTCCCTTCTTATATACCTTCCTCAGATATATCTTATACTTATACTTATACTTCAACAAAGATGCAAACTCTAATTACAAAAGGGAGACAAGATATTTACCTCGATAAGCCCATAAATATCCAAGTTAAATGTCGATCCCGAGCAACGCTTAGCTCCTACTCCGGTGTCCAACCCGCTCCAAACAACCCTTAGAAGTTCTACGCAACTTCTTCTTAATACTTCAACCAACGTGAAGATTTTCCTTAGGGTTTCGGTTGAGACAAAAGGACATAAGATAGTATTTCCTGGCTCTACGATAGAGGTATCTTTGAATACTACAAGGTATACTACTAAGGTAATTTGGGTATAGTAACAATACTATGGAGAGTATTTCTACCAAGAGTGGGTATTTATACGAGACAACACCACAAGTGGGGTGTACCTCGGCCAACCCCACTCAGGAGTGGGTACTCTCGGCCAAGGGGGAGGGGACTCTCGGCCAAGGGGCCTCACAAAGGGGGGAGGGGGAGGCTAGGACGAGAACACAAGAAGAGAGGGGGGGGATTTTAGACTTAGGAAAGTTTTTAGGATGAAGAAGTCTTCAAAGGGGGAGGGGTATTTATAGGAAGACCAAGGGTCAAGATCTAGCCAAGTGGGGGCAAGTGAGGCCAAGATATGCCCAAGTGCCCCTAGTCCCTACTCCTTAAAACCCTCACAAATATCCTACCAACCCTTATCTTGAAATCGTCCCACGTGTCGCCCACCACAACGCTTCAATACGAGGTGACACTTGTCACCCTCCCGCTGGTCCAAAATGTTTCGCCTCTCGGAAAAATCCGCAAAAATTAAAAATGACATAGCCGAATTTTCCTTCGCAAGTTATGTAAAATGTTTCTAAAAACGACTTAACCGTGTTGTGCAATAAAATAAAATCGGCCAAGCCTACTTTAAGCTTCAAACTTTTCTACGTACGTCCTTATGTACATACTCTGGAAATACGGGGTATAACATTCTCTCCTCCTTAGAAACATTCGTCCCGAATGTTCCTTCAAGTCTCAAAACAAACATGCGCCAGTATAGTTTTCACTACTATACTTACGAGAACGATCCTGCCACACCTGGCCACAGAAACACCTGCGCAATTACTTACATCCAAGTCCACGAGGAAACACCTCTAACATCACCACAAACCCTTACCCGAGGTCTAAAATATACTTCCTTCGCACCTTCTCTTTACAAAAGAAATGATCACATCTATGCTCGCCATACATGCTCGCTTCTTCCCTTACGTGTCGTACCCTTCTTGTACACTCGAACTCTTTCTCATAACTTACCACATTTCATATCGTCAGCTTCAAAACTCGTCACACCCTATCCGGTGGTACCTTCAAGACCGACCGTCACCTGAACTCTAAGCGTGCCGCCGCTTATCCGCACGATTTCTCCGAGCCGCCAATAACCTCTTCTAGACAAGCTTCACCCTATCCTCACCATTGGAACAAGCCTGAACCAACTATCTGAACCTTGCCAACATCGAACCAATCGACCGACAACTTACACTTCCGCCTCTAAGGCTTCATAAGGCAAAAACCGAACACTGAAATGGTAGATAAGACACTCCCTCAACAGGAGACAACAATCCTCACAGCTACCCCTGAAATCAAAACACCGCCCGAGGATTTAATACGATATGAGACTCTCCCGAAGTTCCTAACCATGCTCGTAAAACTTCCAAAAGAAATACCAGAACCTGGCTCCACTGTCTGTCATAAGGTGAATGTAGGCACCCCGTGTAGCCTTACAACCTTTCTGATATAACATCTCGCATAACCCTCTGCCGAGTAAACGGTCTTTACTAGAAGACAAGACGGGCTGACCTCCTCAGCCCGACTACTGGTCGAACGCATCCACGAACTTGTACGCTGGTTAACTAAACTTGGGCCTAACACCCCCGTGACCCTACCACCTGGCAGGACCACCACAACCGACCCACCATAAAACAGTGTCGCGGTTGACCCGCGACACGGCCTCAACCCGACCCACTCGCGCACAACACTTGCCTCTTGATCCTAACAATCTCACTAATCCACGCTACGAAAACCTAGCGGTCTTCTTAGCTCAACTACCCTCTTTCCTTCCACACTACTCAGGGACTTATCACACAAACATATCTCACGTGCACTATGCACTCCGATAAGGATCAAACATAACAATACATCTTTACCTGAGATGGCCTTACCTCTAAGGTCTCTACGTATAAAGCTCTAAGCCTCACACTTTTCCTATCCCCCAATCTTTCCTACACTAACCATGATTTCTAATCACAATTAACACATCGCTATCGTAACATAGCACTTAAGATATACTCATCTTATCATACGCACTAATCTCTGCAGGTTAAGGATATATCTATATTCATCGCTTCACTCCCTTAGTCGCTCAAATCAAACCCGCCTGCAGGCGCATAGCTAGGGAAGATGACGAACTACCCACCGATCACGGCGCCGAGTCCTCCTACTTACATCCCTCCTACTAGACATCCTTTCGACACATGGCTCGACGGCCGCAGTAAAACAAGCACCAAAAAGACGACATTCCCGGATGACGCTCGCCACACCGTGAATACTGGGAAAACTAAACCTACTGGCCGAACCCATGTGTAGCGATGAACCTAAGCTCGAGCTCACCAACTCCTCGCATACCCCGAACGCCCCGAACCCCGCGGAGGACCTCTCGTGACCGTGGATGTGCATAATCTAATCTGGCCGCGAGGTGACTTGCCTCAAAGTTACCAAAGGACCTGCTGCTCGCCCTCTCCGCCGCCCTTCGTTAACCCGCCGATCTCTACGCTTTCTTGGCTCGCCGCGCATAAGCCCGCATACGTGCCATGCTCAAGCTTCAATCAAGAATTACTCTTGTACAACCTCTCTTAGATAGTCATCAAGACTCGCGCAGACATCGGTATACTCTCTGGTAGCCAAATCCATACTAGTAATGTGGTCGCCTTTGCAATCTATATTCTCTCGCCCCTGGCCGTGGAATCAAGGTTAATATATCATGGTCGCAGAGCATCGCCGCCATTAAACTCGCTGGGCCGTGACGAGCATAACTCCCGAATGAAATACCACCCTGTGTGATGATTGGGATCAGGACTCGTGAATCCTCTCAAGACTTACTCGCAGCCTCCTTCACCGCCATTCTTCGGGTTGCCTTTTACGCGAGGCATAACGGTAAAGGAAAGAAATACGCTTAGAGGGTCCAACTTATAACACATCTCTAAGCACGATCTCGAGTGAGAAGAATGGAAACCAATCCTAAATATCCTATAGCCTCCTGATCATTGGTGGTGCATAACACACCGATAATCAAGACTCTACTAGATACGGTCTGTAGACACTTTCCGAGGATTAACTGCTCTGATACCACTTTTGTCACGACCCGGGCCCGTGACTGGTGCCTTACCCGGGCACCCAAGTAGACATACATCAGAGTAACCAGCGGAATATAAAACAAGACAGAAAATATTATGAAGTAAGAAACAGAACTGAGAAAACTTGCCTTTCGATATATATAAATCAATTTAAAACCGAAGCTACATCCTTTTTACAACTCGCCATAACAAGCATTTCTGCACTTAAGAATGATACGATAACAATGGCGCGGACAGGCCCCGCCATACCACGAATGTAAGTACGCATAACGACAGTGGACTATACCACCGATAAGCCTCCGAGAAACGAGCTTCCCATACGCCGAATCGTGACTCAAGAGCGAGGATCAACATCGTGTACTTCTACCGCAGATGAACGCAACCCCAAGCGAGGTCGATAACAGTACCAAGTATGTGAAATCAAAATATCAGAAATGAAATCATAGCAGTCTATATAAAACAGGAGACATGTATGATAACCAAACTACAGTTCACAATAAATAAGCAGTCATGTCAAGTCAGGGACTCACGCCCTCAAAGTCATCACTCAAATACAACTATGGGTCTCACGCCCACAACACAAATCATGCCCGTGGAATACCTTCCTCACTGCCGGCAGTCTATGATATAAAAGCATCAAGGAATACACATGAACACCAGGTCCCACCTGTGTCCTAATAAAACTGTACAGGGTAAGTACGAAGGCATAGCCGACTACTAAAACCTACGCACTAACAAGGTCATAAATCAGATTATGAGATCTGCTGCATCTGGCCACATGATCAAAGCCGCCACTCGCTCGCAGATCTAATGCGCGCGTCAGCCTCGAACTCTCCGCAGCCCGCATAGGCCAAACTCATAGGCCCGCATGAGGTATTCCTCGCATCGAGGGTAGCTACTCCGACTCCGCCCGACTTCGCACCGCACGGGCGACATAGATCGCATGACCATAAAGGCCGCACACTAACCTCGAACTCTCGTAGCTCGCATAGGCCCCCGACCCGCATGAGGTATTCTCGAATCATAGGTCACATGCACTACCGAAGTCTACCCCAGACGGAGGCGCTTAACCTCCTAAACAAGTCAAGGTGAGTGGTATAATACCAACATAACGGCTGATCGTTAAACAACTTAAGCGAAATCGAGGGAAAACCCCTTTACACAAACATCACAAGATACTAACACACGTAGCATCCTAGCATGTTTACTTATCAAATCAACAAGAAAGTATTACAAGGCTATCACAACCCAACACAATCAAGTTATACACACAAGGTACTTTCTACTATATGATTAACAAGATCGGGTTTTTATCCCCAAAGTACTTCACATATTAACTCTTTAAAAGATCCGCTTCTTTCACAAAAGTCACACAATACCCGTAGTTTATAAAAATAAAGTGACTATCTTCTGAAGTAAATCAAAATACTTCTTTTTGTAAATTTAAGTAACAACATTCCTTTCCAAACGTTCAAGTTTGCCTAATTTCAATTACTCAAGTTTCTCATTTTCGAAAGGTTTCGTAGTTCATAGTTTTAATCACTTAATGATATAATTCTCCTTTAAAACAATTTGAGAAACATATGCCTTATATGTGAGTAGGTTATTCGTGTTTATAACAATCTTATTACAGCAGCCATGATCTAGGAAATGTAATATCATTTTGTCTCATCTTAGCTTCTATGCAGATGGAGGTTTCTACTGGTTTTAATAATACATAATTAGTCAATACATTTTCCTTTATTAACGCTGCTGTGGGTTGTCGATACTCATTCTGACTTCCGAAATCAGTAACACATTATTCCTTTTAAAAAGACCAAGTACTCATTACTCACGAATGAGGTTTCACACAAAATTCATTTTAATTCAATTGAGTCAAGTCTCTTATCTTTTAAGATCAAGTCTCTTAACTTTTAAAATTAATAAACCATTCTTTTAATCTTTCTTAAGCCGTTATACCTAACTTCCCATAAAGCTAGTATAACTCTTAAGCTTTTAAAAACAAGTATTACTCTTCTTTAAAAAACGGTTCTTAATTCTTTTGAAATACTTCAAAATTCTTATTATTCAGGATTAAGTCAAAAGACATTGCCGTAGAACTACGTTCAGTTAACACGCGTACGTCTACCGTACTATATATATATTTATTTAAAATATCATGCTCAAGAGGATAGGAAGAATCACATACCTCGCGACGATTATCGACTATTAGCAAAACGCCCACGCTATAACCCATTAGCCTTGACCACCTTTCAAGTAGCACATGCTACTCGCAGACCATTCAACCTATAAAGGTTACACGTCTATCAAAGTCTAGACTACTCGGTAGAATAAATCTAGATACAAGATTCTAAGGAAAATTGGGCAGCCCTTCCTACCCACAAATCTACACAAGTCTCATCAGAATACACCCCATGTAAGTACTGATTCAATTCCCTCTTATATACCTTCCTCAGATATATCTTATACTTATACTTATACTTCAACAGTATGCAAACTCTAATTACAAAAGGGAGACAAGATATTTACCTCGATAAGCCCATAAATATCCAAGTTAAATGTCGATCCTGAGCAACGCTTAGCTCCTACTCCGGGTGCTCCAACCCGCTCCAACAACCCTTAGAAGTTCTACGCAAGTTCTTCTTAATACTTCAACCAATCGTGAAGATTTTCCTTATGGTTTCTGGTTGAGACAAAAGGACATAAGGTAGTATTTCCTGCTCTACGATAGAGGTATCTTTGGAATACTACAAGGTATACCACTAAGGTAATTTGGGTATAAGAACAATACTATGGAGAGTATTTCTACCAAGAGGGGTATTTATACGAGACAACACCACAAGTGGTGTACCTCGCCAACCCCACTCAGGAGTGGGGTACTCTCGCCAAGGGAGGGGACTCGCTGCGGGCCTCACAAAGGGGAGGAGGCTAGGATGAACACAAGAAGAGAGTGGGGAGGATTTTTAGACTTAGGAAAGTTTTTAGGATGAAGAAGTCTTCAAAGGGGAGTGGTATTTATAGGAAGACCAAGGTCAAGATCTAGCCAAGTGGGGCAGTGAGGCCAAGATGTGCCCAAGTGCCCCTAGTCCCTACTCCTTAAAACCCTCACAAATATCCTACCAACCCTTATCTTGAAATCGTCCCATGTGCCGCCCACCACAACGCCCAATATGAGGGTGACACTTGTCACCCTCCCGTTGGTCCAAAATGTTTCGTCTCTCGGAAAAATCCACAAAAATTAAAAATGACATAGCCGGAATTTTCCCTTCGCAAGTTATGTAAAACGTTTCGTCGAAAAACGACTCTAACCGGGTGTTGTGCACAAAATAAAATCGGCCAAGCCTACTTTAAGCTTCAAACTTTTCTACATACGTCCTTACGTACATACTCTGGAAATACGGGGTATAACAGAGTCCCATGAGGGTGAAATAGTCCCATGAGTAGGATTGCATAATGATGCTGAGGGCGAATGACCCTGATTGTGACATGGCTTTCATATTTTGAAATGGTAATAATTTCATATTTGAAAAGGGTACGGTTGATTTCATACTTTGAAATGATAACTTGAAATGATACAGTTGGTCTTACTTTTAAAAAGGATATATTTTAAAATGTACAGTTGACTCTTATCACTCTTATAAGGCACATTTATACTGTTATTTTGGTTATCATACATGTCTCCTGCTTTATTTTAGACTGTTATGATTTTATTACTGTACTTTCAATTTCACACTTGGTACATCTTTTGTACTGACCCTCTTTCCTCGGTGGGCTGCGTTTCATGTCGCAGGTATAGATACACAGTTTGGCAATCCTCGCTCTTAGGATCTCTGTTCAGCTTTTTGGGAAGCTCCATTACTTCAGAGGCTTATCTTTTGGTACGGATCCATGTTGTTGTAGATTTATGTACTTTCAGGGGTATGGCGGGGCCCGGTCCCGTCATAGTTGTTATGTCAAAACTTAGAGGTCTGTAGTCATGTACGTGGGTTGGGCATGTAAACTATGTAGCTCTTTTGATTATGTATATATACAGAAAGATGGCCTTATCGGCTGACTTGTTTCTTACTTCACGTTGATGCATGTCTATGAGTTTTATTTAGCTTCCGTTGGTTACATCTGATGTATACCATAAGCGGTGCCCAGTAGGCACCATCGCGGGCCCGGTCGGTCGCGATACCACGACCGACCCTGCTCGCTGACCGGCTCTCACCGGCACCCTTACAGTAAACATCAGAGAATAAGAGCGAACATACATACATAAACTTAACAAGAAATAAATAATAGGTTAGCCGATAAGGCTACCTTCCCGGATACATATAAATAAGTAAAACCAAAAGCAGTTACCTCTTTTTTTTACAAAGCGACCCACAAGATATGACTACATACCTCTAAGAGTTTTGACATAACCGTTGTGACGGGACAGGGCCCCGCCATACCCCTGAATGTACATAAACCTACAACCTCAGGGAATCGTACCAAAAGACAAAGCCTCCGGAGAAATGGAGCTTTCCAAGAACTGAACAGTGATCCTATGAGTGCGGATCAGCAAGCTATGTACCTCAACTCGCAGATTAACGCAGCCTCAAGGAGGTCAAGATTTAAATATGTACCATGTATGTGAAACTGAAAATACTGTAATGAAATCATAACAGTCTATATAAAGCTGGAGACATGCATGATAACCAAAATAACAGTACAATGTGCCTTGCCGAAGTGAAAGTAATGAAAGTCAGTTTTACCTTATACAGACTATTTCAACACATGTACAATAGTCACACCAAGGATATGGACACAAGCCCTCAAATATCATCACATAGTCCAGTAAGGGTCTCAAGCCCACAAATATCAAAGCGTGCCCGTGGAATCCCCTATCACTGCCGACAACCATAAGTGTAAAATATAACCATGTGACGCGCCCGTGGCATCCCACCTCACTGTCGGCGTACACATATACAATACATATATATATATATCTCCTGCCCGTGGAATCCCCCATCACTGCCGACAGCCTTAAGTGTAACATATAACCATGTGGCGCGCCCGTGGCATCCTACCTCACTGTCGGCGTACACATATACAATACATATATCTCATGCCCGTGGCATCCCTCATCTCGGGTACATGACTTCATGGAGGGCTAATCCATGGGGTAATAGTACATAACATGGTCGCATGCCCCGGAATCCCTCATCGTATAAGCATGGCTATAGGGTAATAATCGTATATAACATGCCCGTGGAATCCCTCATATCGGGTACATGTCTTCATGGGGAGCTAGTCCATGGAGTAATAGTAGTACATAATATGGTCGCATGCCCCGGAATCCCTCATCGTATAAGCATGGCCATGGGTAATAAAACAAATCCGGGAATCTAACCCGCCTCCTGGTCGCATGCCCCAGAATCTCTCATCGTATAAGCATGTCCAAGGAGTAATAAGAACAATCCGGGAATCTAACCCGCATCATGGTCGCATGCCCCGGAATCCCACATCGTATAAGCATGTCCAAGGATCAATCACAATAGAAGCATACCCGTGGAAGCCTCCGTCATTGTCGGTGCGTCCAAGTAAATTCAAAACAAGACAGCCGGCCCTCCAACTGAGATTCACGACATCGTAAACATATAATACTTGCACTCAAGGCTATCACAAGCAAGCATAGGCAAGTTCATAAAATCTTTAGACTTTCATTTTATATACTCAAGGCACTTTTCGTTTCACATAAAACAAATCCGGGAATTTAAACCTAAGTACTACGTACTTCCATTCTTTTCAAAAGATTCCTTTTCATATAAAACCCCAAGATACTAACACACGTAGTATCAAGATTTGTTTACATTTCACATAAGTCACTACACTTTTAGAAATACATTTTTCGGCTTCTAAATCAAGTGACTCTTACTTTAAAACTTTAAGCAATTGATACCTTTAAATTAAATTGCCCTTCCTTATTTCAAGTTATTTCTTTGTTTACATTATTAGAGAAATCAAGTTTTTATATCTTTCGAATGCCAAGAAGTCAATACTTTCCAAATCAAGTACTCTATACTTTTAAAATCAAGTCATTTCTTCCTTTATGAACCACGCCTCATAACTTGAAAAATAAAGTCTCTTGACCTTTTAAGAATTCATAGTTCATAGTCTTAACACTTCATAACGTAAATTCTTTAAGTTAAGTAACATATGCCTTATATGTGTGAGTAGGTTATACTTGTTTATAACGATCTTATTAAAGAAGCCATGATCTAGAAAATGTAATACAATTTTGTCTTATCTTAGCTTCTATGCAGATGGAGAATTCTACTCATTTTAATATAATTAATTTTCATTACATTTTCCTTTATTAACGCTGCAATGGCTTGTTCGATACTTATTCTCATTCGTGCCGTAAATTAGCCAAGCCATCTTGGCTCCGAATACCTCCTAACGACTCTTACCAACATCCCCCATAAGACTTGGTAAGAACTTAGGATAACTTAGACATAACCTTAACATAGAGTAAATCACATACATACCTCTTAACTTCTAAGAGTAGAAGGGAACATGAAATAATACCACATGTATATTCCATACATAGAATCATGCCAAAGGAAGGAAGAGGTTCACATACCTCGCGACGATTATCGACAAGTAGCAA
The DNA here is from genome assembly GCA_029844215.1 of Przewalskia tangutica. Taxonomy (NCBI): domain Eukaryota; kingdom Viridiplantae; phylum Streptophyta; class Magnoliopsida; order Solanales; family Solanaceae; genus Przewalskia; species Przewalskia tangutica. The sequence continues at coordinate 62,915,849 of CM056736.1, read as the reverse complement.
AATGCTCCAAAGTACTATAACCTTGCTAGCTTTTCCACCCTTCAAGTATAATACGCTACTCGTAGTACTTCAACCTATAATGGTCATAATACGTCTATTAACTTCTTACTTCAAACGTATAATATTCTAAGTGTAAAGTCACTAAATTCTACGGAAAATCGGACAGCACTTCCTTTGTTTCTACATACTTTTCCACCTTTTTCAAGGCCCGAATTCAATAACCAAACACGCCACATTTAAGGCTCAACAATGAAATTAACAATAGGGGATTACACGCCTACAAGACGTGTAAAATTCCGCCCCACAATTTATATCAACCTAGTCCAACATACTATGTCATTTCGGCAACTTGAGGTACAACAACACAAAGCCTTCTTTCCAATTCCTTCTCAATTCAAGTTGTTTAGTATCACATGTTATAAAGCCGCAATCGATTATATCAACTATAATCTTCAAGTATGTAACATGCGACGATTCTAATTAACGACCAAATTGTATTTCAATTTCAAATGGCTCATAATGTCATTTCGGATTTAGGCTTCTACAATCCATATCACTTATCAATCTTCAATACATATACTTCATGCTAGTTAAAATGTAAGGCTACAACAATATGTAATCTTATAATACTTAAGAGAACAAGATTGTTACCTTAACGAGCCTTAATCAACTTCAAGATCCGAAGTCGCTCCCTAGCAACTTAGAGCCTCTCCTTGACACTCCAATCCGCCACTTGAAGCCCTTGGAAGATCACAAACAACTTCCCTTAAGTTTCCAATCCAAACCTAGGAAAGTGACTAGGTTTTCACCTTGCGACTAATACGAAAACGTCACTTTTCCGGGATCTTTCTATTGAGATACCCTTACAATACCCTTATGAACCTTGGTTTAAAGTGTGGAGCTTATTGAACAACAAACGAATTTTTTTCTCTTTTTGGAACCTAGAACCCGAGAGCACCCTTTGTGTGTTCTTCAATTTCTTGAAAATTTTTCTAAGTGTAAAGCCTTGTCTTGCTACTAGTAAGCTTATATAACCAAATGGAGGGTCAAGATTAGAACAAATAGGTGGCTTGGATGCAAGAATCTAGCCAAGTGGCCCTTTTGACTTAGTCAATATTATCAAGCTCTACTTGCAAGACTTAGTCATCTTCACATAGGTCAAATGACCATCTAACCCATGTCCAATTTGTTCCAAGACCAACTAGGGGGTGACATGTGTCGCCCTCCCATTCGTCGCAATATTTCGTTTTCCGACAATTTCATAATTCCGATAAATTTTTACTAGTCTCAAATCTTAACATTTGAGTTCTTACGTACGTCCTTATAAACATGTCCTGGAAATACGGGGTGTAACATTCTTCCCCCCTTAGAAACATTCATCCTCGAATGTTCTTTCGGAGCTCAATCTATCATTTCTCGGCATAGCCTCATAAAACTACACTTAATGAAACCTAATTATTCCACATATGGCCCTAATACCTTGCACACACATATCCATCTATCATAAGCCAAACTAGAAAATAAATCCAAAGCGTGCACCATCACTGTTTACTCCCATTCATAGCCTAAAAGGATTATATTTTCGCACTTCCAAGTTACTCTAGCATACATACATAGTCTCAATATTATCCGTTCATGACACTTAAACTTACAACAACCTTAACATGCATACAAGTCTCTAAAGGGTCAAAGAAATACCTGAAATCATATAGGCGGTTCAAAGGACCGCTAAAACTGGGAACTTCCACCACGACCTCTGTCACGGCCTGCCGGTGCATAAACATCCTGCCTAGCTATTAAAGGCGAAGAACCCGCAACTGATCTAGTAGACTGTGCTATCCCACCAGTGCCACCTCTGGTCGGACAGTCTCTCACCAAATGGCCCTGCTGGCCGCAAGCATAACAAGTTGTCGAAGTAGTACGACACTCCTCAAAATGGAATCTACCACAGCGACCACACCGGGGCAAAGGTGGCTTCCCCTGGCTACTACCTTCGGACATCTGTGAACCTACATCCCTGGAGCCCTGAACTGCTCCCGAATACCCCCGGCGATCAAACCTCCCGCTCAAGATCGGAAGGAGCACTGCGGTCACTGAAATATAGACCTAGCTCGGCCGAGGCCGCCCGCCTCGAAAGTTACCCCGAACCTCGTTGTCCCGCCTCTTGGCCGCCTCTGCCTGGCCGGTCATCTCTCTCTCGCCTCAATCCCTGTGCATATGCTCGCATCTCGAAATATCCATACCGGGTGAAGGGCGGCCACTCCTGTGCATGCAGAATCATATAAAGGTCTAGCCCCATCACATGGTGAACTGGCCCGCCATATCGCCCACAATAGTGCGCGATACCGCCAACGAGTCAAACTCTGTGTCAGACTCTCGATAGTCCTCCCATTCTCGCTCGACAAGAACCTATCAACACGGGCTCTCCTCATCTCAGGAGGCAAAGAGTGATCAAGAAAGGCCTCTGTGAACTCATCCCAAACTGCTGGAAGAGCACCCACCCCTCTAGACAGCTCCCAAGACTCAAACCAGTTCAACACAATATCATGTAACCGGTAAGAAGCTAACACAACTGACTCTGTCTCTGAGGCCCTAAGCACTGTGATAGTCCGCGGTGCCGAACGAACTCTCGAGGATCATCCTCGATCTCGAACGATAGAACTCGGGTGGACTACAACCTAAAATCCCAATCCTCAAATCGCTTCAGGGTTAGATACACGCTCCCGCTTGGCCGCCTACCACTATGCTAATCAATAGCCCGACCGCTCTCCATAATCTCTAAACTCGCGCTCGGCCGCAAACCGAGGCTCGGTATTGGAACCTTTGGAGCCGCGCTATTCTCGCCTCTAATATCGCTGCCAGAATCAACTCGCTGTCTGAGCTACAACCTCGGGCATAACTGGGCTCGAGCATCGTAACCCTCTGTGGACCACTAGCAGCTCCTGCTGTTGCCTTGCCCTTCTGCGCCGTGGTCGCCTTCCGTGGAGACAAAACTGATACATAAGAGTAGGTCAGAGAGGGTTCAACCTATTGTGACAGCTCTACTGCACGATCTCAGAGAGAGAAGAATGGAAACAAATCCTAAATGTCATGCAGCTTCCTGATTATAGATGTGGTGCACAACACACCGATAATCAAGACTCTACTGACATACACCAGAGACACTTTCCGAGGACTAACCGCCTGATACCACTTTTGTCACGACGCGACCGCTCGCGATCGTGCCTAATGGCACCCTTACAGGTAAACATCAGAGAATAGTAGCGGAACATACATACATAAACTTAACAAGAAATAAATAATAGGTTAGCCGATAAGGCTACCTTCCCGGATACATATAAATATGTAAAACCAAAAGAAGTTACCTCTTTTTTTTTTTACAAAGCGACCCACAAGATATGACTACAGACCTCTAAGAGTTTTGACATAACCGATGTGACGGGACAGGGCCCCGCCATACCCCTGAATGTACATAAACCTACAACCTCAGGGAATCGTACCAAAAGACAAAGCCTCCGGAGAAATGGAGCTTTCCAAGAACTGAACAGTGATCCTATGAGCGGATCGCCAGTTATGTACCTCAACTCGCGCAGATGAACGCACCCAAGGAGGTCAGTACGAAATATGTACCAAGTATGTGAAACCGAAAATACGGTAATGAAATCATAACAGTATATATAAAGCTGGAGACATGCATGATAACCAAAATAACAGTACAATGTGCCTTGCCGAAGTGAAAGTAATGAAAGTCAGTTTTACCTTATACAGACTATTTCAACACATGAACAATAGTGTCACGACCCGTTCCGGGCCCGTGACTGGTGCCTTACCCCGGGCACCCTAGTGATACAACATCAGAGAAAACCAGCGGAAATAAAAACCTTAAACATGAAATGAGAGACATGATAGATAAACAGGCCAACCAAAACAGTTGCCTTTCAAGATATATACATAAAAACCCGAACAGTTATCTTTTTTACAAAACCCTTCCCACAACAAAGCATGCACTCTAAGATTTTTTTCAACAAAGAATGACGGATAGGGCTCCCGCCATACCCCGAATGTACAAGAGACTACAACTCAGTGGAAACCTACCAAAGATAAGCCTCCAAGGAACTGAGCTTTCCAACACGCCGAAATGTGATCCTAAGAGCGAGGACCCACGATCGATGTACCTCTACCGGCGATTTAACGCACTTCAAGGAGGTCGATAACAGTACCAAGTATGTGAATCAGAAATATCAGAAATGAAATCATAGTAGTCTATATAAAGCGGAGACATGTATGATAACCAAACTACGATACAACATATAAACAAATATATATTAAGTCGTGGACTCACGCTCCAAATCATCACTGTGCGTGGAATTACTTCTCACCACGGCATTTATGATATGATATCAACAAGACATCAATCCAAATGGAGCATACCCGCGCGCACGATCGTGTCGTGATGTCCAAAGGGAAACAATAAGACAACATTCCAAATGGAAACATACCCGCGCGCTACGATCGTGTCGATGCCCAAAGGGAAACAATAAAGCAAAGATTCCAAATGGAAACATACCCGCGGCGCTACGATCGTGGTCAAGATGCCCAAAGGGAAACAATAAAGCAAGATCAAAATGGAAGCATACCCGCGCGCTACGATCGTGGTCGATGTCCAAAGCGATTAGCAAAAGTAACACAATCAGCGAACGCACTGCGGAATTTCTCCGTCACTGCCGGCACGTCCAAGTAAGTTCTCAACAAGTCAATCGACCCTCCATCGAGAGGCGCAGTAGTATAGAAACACAATTCTTGCACAACAAAGGCTATCACGACAAGCATAGGCAAGTTTCACAACAACAAGCATAGGCAAGTTTCACAACAACAAGCACAGGCAGGTTTCACAACAACTCAAAGTACTTTCATTTTATGCCAAGGTCCGGGTTTTAACCCTAAAGTACTACGTACGTTAAATTCCTTTTAAGAGATTCATTCTTTTTATAAAAGTCACCCGATACAGTAGTATAAAATAGAGTGACTTACATCTTTTAAGTAAACCAAAACAACTTCCATACTTTATGTTTTAAACCATTTTAAGACAACACAATGCCTTTCTTTTCCCTAAAGTTCCAGTTTGCCTAATTTCAATTACACAAGTCTCTTTTTAGAAAAGTTTCATAGTTCAATGTCTTAATCTCTTTTAAAACAATTGAGTAACATATGCCATAGGCGAGTAGGTTATTCTTGTTCATAATCAACCTTATTAAGCAGCCATGATCTAGAAAATGTAATATCATTTTGTCTCATCTTAGCTTCTATGCAGATGGAGGTTTCTACCGGTTTTAATAATACTTAATTATTCAATACATTTTCCTTTATTAACGCCGCAGTTGGTTTGTCGATACACATTCGATTTGTAAATCAAGAAACATCATTCCTTTCAAAAACCAAGTACTCATTACTCACGAATGAGGTTTCACACATCTTACAACATTCAAATCAATTTAATTAAGTTAAGTCCCTTATCTTATAAGATCACGTCTCTTAACTTCTAAGATCAAATAGCCATTCCTTTTTTTTATCTCTTTTAGACGTTATACCTAACTTTCCATAAAGTTAGTATAACTCTTAAGTTCTCAAAACGAAGTATTACTCTTCTTTCAAAAAGGGTTTCTTAATGAAAGACTTCAAGTTCTTTATCATCACACATCAGGTCAGTTATAACTCAAATCAGTTACCTTTTAACAATCACTGTGCTTTTTCTTATCTACATAAAGTCGTTATAACCAACTTCCCATAAAGCCGTTATAACCCTTTATGTTTTAAACCAATCAAATACTTTTAACACACGTACGCTCACCGTACTACATAGTTACACACATATCATGCTAGAAAGATAGAAAGAGGTTCACATACCGCGACGAGTATCGACTAATAGCAAAACGCCCAAGTACTTCAAACCGCTACTCCTTAAGCCACGTAGATCGCACCACACGTAGTACTTCAACCTATAAGGCCACAAGGCGCTTTATTAACATCTAGATCTCATTGTTCCATATTCTACGTAAAATTCTAAGAAGATTTCCTTCCCGCAACAACAGAAATCTCCTCTCTATCGAGGCCGGCTACCAAGCCAACCAGTGGGGTTTGCACGCCTAACCTGACGTGTACAATTCTACCCACAAGAATACTACACAAGTCCATCTGAATACGCCCCTATGTAATTACAGTTCAGCTCACCTTTAAATTCAGGCTTAAGTCGCAAGACATTGCCGTAAGTATTATTCAGACTTAAGTCAAAAGACATTGCCGCACAATTATAATGTTCAGTACTATATATAGTATACTTCAACTATATATTCCTACAACATGTAATTCCCAATTACAATAGAAGGTCAAGAGTGTTTACCTCGATAAGCCCAAAATTATCCGAGTATATATGTCGATCCTGAGCAAGGTTTAGCTCCTACTCCGGGCGCTCCAATCCGCTCCAAACAACCCTTAGAAGTTCTAACCAACTTCTACTTAAATACTTCAACCAACTATGAAGATTTCTTAGTGGTTTGATTTGAGACTAAAAGGACAAAAGGTAGTATTTCCTGCTCACGATAGAGGTAACTTTGGGAATACTACAAGGTATTTGGGCTAAAGTATTTTGGGCATTAAAACAATACTAGGAGAGTATTTCTATACCACAAAGGGGTATTTATACGAGACAACTAGGCTGTGGGGTACCCTCGCCAAGGCTTCACAAGGGGAGGGTGTGGTGGCTCTCGCCAAGCTCAACTAGGAGGGAGAGGGACGAAAAGCTCAAGCTAAGAGGAGTAGTTTGAGACTTAGATAGATTGCTCAATTTTGATGAAGAAAGTTCATCAACTAAGGGGTATTTATAGGTCAAGTGAAGGCCAACCAATGGCCAAGATGGTGCCAAGTGCAAGGAAAGTGTAAGGCCAAGATTAAGCCATGCAACCTTATCCATCTACACAAAATATCCTACCTAACCCTTGACCACAAATTCAACACCAAAAATGTGCAAGCTTAGCCCATTTGCCGTCCAACCTCTTCCAATGTGAGGTTGACACATGTCACCCTCCCGTTGGTCCAAAATGTTACGTCTCCCGGAAAAATCCGCAAAAATTATATATGACATAGCCGGAATTTTCCCTACGATAGCTGTGGAAACGTTTCGTCGAAAAACGACTCTAACCGTGTTGTGTACAAATTTCGAATCTCGCCTATCTTAAGGCTCAAATTTTTTACGCACGCCCCACGCATACTCCGGAAATACGGTATAACATTCTCCTCCTTAGAAACATTCGTCCCGAATGTTCCTTCTCAAGACGGATAACGATAGAGTTCTTCTAATAAGTTGCCAACGCCACAACCGCCACGACACACCCGCAGAAATACTTACATCCAAGTCCACGAGGAAACACCTCTAACATCACAAACTTTTGTCACTTTGCGCGAGGTTCTAGTGTCACTCCATGACCCAACAAATTGTACCGATCGCATGCGATTCCCGAGGTCTAAAATATACATCCTTCGCACCTTCTCCCTTCACAAGAAATGATCATATCTATGCTCGCAATACATGCTCGCTTCTACCCTTACTCGTCAGATTTCTCGAACACTTGAACTCTTCTAGTATACGCATCACACTTTAGTCAACGCTTGCTTTCCAACCTCGAGTCACTACCTCCAAACTTGGTCATCTTACTAGCCTCAATCTTCCTTAAGGCCATCCCGACCTTCACGACCGCTACGGTCGAACACACCCACGAACTCATACGATGGTCAACTAAACTTGGGTCTAGCACCTCGTGACCTACCACCGGCGGACCACCCAGAGCTGACCCTACCTCAATCCGGCCACGGGTTGATACGCAACACGCCCTCAACCCGAGCATCCACACGCCGACTCTCTGCTTTCTCGATCCGAACAATCTTACCTCTACAGTCATGAAAGCTACCACTTCCATTTCACACTACCCAGGACTTATCACACAATACATTCTAGGCATAAAATGCACTCGACAAGGATCACTTGCAAAAACTTGTACTCAAGACGGCCTTATATCTAAGGTCTCAATCAGAATATTCTAGGGTTCATCATTTCTCACCCTCAAGCTTACCCTTCTCACTAACCAGTTCTACATCACATTTTAGCACAAAGCTATCCGAACATAACACTAATCACAACATCAATACATACAAAACTCTAGAGGTTAAGGATATACTGAAAGTAGGCGGTGAGGACCGCTAAAATCGAAACTTCCACCGCGACTTACCGTGGCCCACGGTGTATGAACATCCCGCCTATGGAAGGTGAAGAACCCACAATCGATCTCAGATTCTCGGCTATCCTACCAGCTACTCGGTGGACAGTTTCTCCCAAAATGGCCTCGCTGCCGCATGTAAAACAAACTCTGACTAGCACGACACTCCCATCGTGGAGTCTACCACGGCCGTCACAACGAGGTAGGGGTGGCTTCACCGCTAACACCGCTTCTCCAAAATCTGAACCTCGAGCCCCGACCGCCCCGAATACTCTGGATGCTCAAGATTGCGAGGACCACTCAGCATCGGGCGAGGCGCATAACTAGTCTGGCCGAGGCGGTCCACCTCGAAAGTCACCAGCGACTGGCTGCTCGCCCTCTTCACGACTTGATCATTTCGCCGATTTCTCCGCCTCACCTCCAAGTGCATAAGCTCAGATGCGGCAATGTCCATGCCCTACAAGAGCTACACGAACAACTTCGCTAGGTAATCATCGAGCCAGAACATATCGGTGCACTCGATCCTCCATACTAGCCACTAATGCGAGGACGCACGCCAATGAGTCGAACTCACATTGTACTCCCGAACCGCACGCCTGCTCGCCGCAACACCAAAAATCTGCCCGAGCCCTCCTCATCCGTGAGGCAAGAAGTGCAAGAAATGCCTTTGAGAACTCGCCCCATAAAGCCTAAGTGCATTCTCTCCCGACAGCTCCCACGAATCAAACCAATCGATCGCGGTATCACGCAACCGACGCGAACCTAGACCACCGACTCGGTCTCCGATGCCTTGATCACTCTACGATCCGTCAGAATCGCCGGATGAACTCCTCGCGATCATCCTCGTGCCTCGACCCATAAAACTCGAGGGTTACATCTCGTAAAATCGTAATCTCAAATCGCTCGCCGGTGAACTACGGGTGCTCGGGCCGGAAGCTGCATCGATCTATCCTCACGTTCGCCACGATCCCGCCGAATCGGGCCATCTCTTCAGAACCCATCTCTCTCGCCTGCATCGTGGATCGAGGCTCGTGCATCGTGGTCTCTATGTAGATCGCCGCTTACTCACAGCCTCTCACGCTCGCTTCTTCCGGGCCCGGTTGCCTTACGCGAGGCATAATCGGTAAAGGAAAGGAATACGTCGGAGGGTCCAACTTATCACACTGGCTAAGGCACGATCTCGTAATGAGAAGAATGGAAACTAATCCTAAATGTCCTATAGCCTCCCGATTATAGATGTGGTGCACAACACACCGATAATCAAGACTTACTAGACACGTGCCTCAGACACTTTCCGAGGACTAATCGCTCGATACCACTTTTGTCACGACTGCCTGCCCGTGATCGTGCCTTACCCTGCACCCTGGTGATACAACATCGAGAAAACCAAATGGAAATAAAAACCTTAAACATGAAATGAGAGACATGATAGATAAGCAGCAACCAAAACAATTGCTTTCGATATATACATAAAAACCCGAACAGCTTATCCTTTTTACAAAACCCTTCCCACAACAAAGCACTGCACCTCTAAGATTTTTTTCAACAAAGAATGACGGACAGGGCCCCGCCATACCCCGAATGTACAAGAGACTACAACTCGTGGAAACCTACCAAAGATAATCCTCGAAGGAACTGAGATTTCCAACACGCTGAAATGTGATCCTAAGAGCGAGGACCCACGATCGATGTACTCTACCACTGCGGATGAACGCACCCAAGGAGGTCGACAACAGTACTAAGTATGTGAAATCAGAAATATCAGAAATGAAATCATAGCGATCTATATAAAGCGGAGACATGTATGATAACCAAACTACGATACAACATATAAATAAATATATTAAGTCGGACTCACGCCTCCAAATCATCACTCGTGCCCGTGGAATTCCTTCCTGACTGCCGTCAGTCTATGATATGATATCAACAAGACATCAATCCAAATGGGAGCATACCCGTGCGCTACGCATCGTGTCAGTATGTCCAAAGGGAAACAATAATACAACATTCCAAATGGAAACATACCCGCGCCTACGATCGCGGTCGATGCCCAGCGGAAACAATAAAGCAAAGATTCCAAATGGAAACATACCCGTGCGCTACGATCGTGTCAAGATGCCCAAAGGGAAACAATAAAGCAGATCAAAATGGTAGCATACCCGTGCGATACGCATCGTGTCAGTATGTCAAAAGCGATTAGCAAAAGTAACACAATCAGCGAACGCACTGCGGAATTTCTCCGCCACCGCCAAGACGTCCAAGTAAGTTCTCAACAAGTCAACCGACCCTCCATCGAGAGGCGCGGTAGTATAGAAACACAATTCTTGCACAACAAAGGCTATCACGACAAGCATAGGCAAGTTTCACAACAACAAGCATAGGCAGGTTTCACAACAACAAGCACAGGCAGGTTTCACAACAACTCAAAGTACTTTCATTTTATGCCAAGGTCCGGGTTTTAACCCTAAAGTACTACGCGTTAAATTCCTTTTAAGAGATTCATTCTTTTATAAAAGTCACCCGATACCGTAGTATAAAATAGAGTGACTTACATCTTTTAAGTAAACCAAAACAACTTCCATACTTTATGTTTTAAACCATTTTAAGACAACACAATGCCTTTCTTTTCCTAAGGTTCCAGTTTGCCTAATTTCAATTACACAAGTCTCTTTTTAGAAAAGTTTCATAGTTCAATGTCTTAATCTCTTTTAAAACAATTGAGTAACATATGCCATAGGCGAGTAGGTTATTCTTGTTCATAATCAACCTTATTAAGCAGCCATGATCTAGAAAATGTAATATCATTTTGTCTCATCTTAGCTTCATGCAGATGGAGGTTTCTACTGGTTTTAATAATACTTAATTATTCAATACATTTTCCTTTATTAACGCCGCAGTTGGTTTGTCGATACACATTCGATTTCGAAATCAAGAAACATTATTCCTTTCAAAAACCAAGTACTCATTACTCACGAATGAGGTTTCACACATCTTACAACATTCAAATCAATTTAATTAAGTTAAGTCCCTTATCTTATAAGATCACGTCTCTTAACTTCTAAGATCAAATAGCCATTCCCTTTTTTTATCTCTTTAGGCGTTATACCTAACTTTCCATAAAGCTAGTATAACTCTTAAGTTCTCAAAACAGTATTACTCTTCTTTCAAAAAGGGTTTCTTAATGAAAGACTTCAAGTTCTTTATCATCACACATCAAGTCAGTTATAACTCAAATCAGTTACCTTTTAACAATCACCAGGCTTTTTCTTATCTACATAAAGCTGTTATAACCAACTTCCCATAAAGCCGTTATAACCCTTTATGTTTTAAACCAATCAAATACTTTTAACACACGTACGTCTCACCGTACTACATAGTTACACACATATCATGCTAGAAAGATAGGAAGAGGTTCACATACCTCGCGACGAGTATCGACTAATAGCAAAACGCTCCAAGTACTTCAAACCGTCGGCTACTCCTTAAGCCACGTAGATCGCACCACACGTAGTACTTCAACCTATAAGGCCACAAGGCGCGTATTAACATCTAGATCTCTTTGTTCCATATTCTACGTAAAATTCGAAGACACCCGCAACATGGCAGAAATCTCCTCCTCTATCGAGGCCGGCTATCAAGCCAACCAGGCGGGGTTTGCACGTCTAACCTTACGTGTACAATTCTACCCACGAATACTACACAAGTCTCATGTAATACGTCTATGTAATTACAGCTCATTCACCTTTAAATTAGACTTAAGTCGCAAGACATCACCGTAAGTATTATTCAGCTTAAGTCAAAAGACATCACGACAATTATAATGTTCAGTACTATATATAGTATACTTCAACTATATATTCCTACAACATGTAATTCCCAATTACAATAGAAGGTCAAGAGTGTTTACCTCGATAAGCCCAAAATTATCCGAGTATATATGTCGATCTGAGCAAGGTTTAGCTCTACTCCGGCGCCCAATCCGCTCCAAACAACCCTTAGAAGTTCTAAACAACTTCTACTTAAATACTTCAACCAACTATGAAGATTTCCTTAGGGTTTCGATTTGAGACTAAAAGGACAAAATGTAGTATTTCCGGGCTCTACGTATAGAGGTAACTTTGGGAATACTACAAGGTCTTTGGGCTAAAGTATTTTGGGCATTAAAACAATACTAGAGAGTATTTCTATACCACAAAGGGGGTATTTATACGAGACAACTAGGCTGTGGGTACCCGTCGCCAAGGCTTCACAAGGGGAGGTGTGGTGGCTCTCGCCAAGCTCAACTAGGAGGGGGAGAGGGACGAAAAGCTCAAGCTAAGAGGAGTAGTTTGAGACTTAGATAGATTGCTCAATTTTGGATGAAGAAAGTTCATCAACTAAGGGGGTATTTATAGGTCAAGTGAAGGCCAACCAATGGCCAAGATGGTGCCAAGTGCAAGGCAAGTGTAAGGCCAAGATTAAGCCATGTGCAACCTTATCCATCTACACAAAATATCCTACCTAACCCTTGACCACAAATTCAACACCAAAAACGTGCAAGCGTAGCCCATTTGCCGTCCAACCTCTTCCAATGTGAGGTGACATGTCACCCTCCCGTTGGTCCAAAATGTTCGTCTCTCGGAAAAATCCGCAAAAATTATAAATGACATAGCCGGAATTTTCCTACGAAAGTCGTGGAAACGTTTTCAAAAACGACTCTAACCGGGTGTTGTGTACAAATTTCGAATCTTGCCTATCTTAAGGCTCAAATTTTTTTACGTACGTCCTTACGTACATACTCTGGAAATACGGGGTATAACAAATAGTCACACCAAGGCTATGGACACAAGCCCTCAAATATCATCACATAGTCCAGTAAGGGTCTCAAGCCCACAAATATCAAAGTGTGCCCGTGGAATCCCACATCACTGCCGACAACCATAAGTGTAAAATATAACCATGTGACGCGCCCGTGGCATCCCACTCACCGCTTGCATACATATACAATACATATATATATATATCTCCCGCCCGTGGAATCCCCATCATCGCTGTAGTAAGTGTAACATATAACCGTGCGCGCGTGGCATCCTACCTCACTGCTACACATATACAATATATATATATATATATATATATATATATATATATATATATATATCATGCCCGTGGCATCCTCATCTTGGGTACATGACTTCATGGAGGGCTAATCCATGGGTAATAGTACATAACATGGTCGCGTGCCGGAATCCTCATCGTATAAGCATGGCCATAGGGTAATAATCGTATATAACATGCCCGTAGAATCCCTCATCTCGGGTACATGTCTTCATGGGGAGCTAGTTCATGGAGTAATAGTCGTACATAACATGGTCGCATGCCCCGGAATCCATCATCGTATAAGCATGGCCATGGGTAATAAAACGAATCCGGGAATCTAACCCGCCTCCTGGTCGCATGCCTCAGAATCCCTCATCGTATAAGCATGTCCAAGGAGTAATATGAACAATCCGGGAATCTAACCCGCATCCTGGTCGCATGCCCCAGAATCCCACATCGTATAAGCATGTCCAAGGATCAATCACAATAGAAGCATACCCGTGGAAGCCTCCGTCACTGTCGGTACGTCCAAGTAAATTCACAACAAGACAGCCGGCCCTCCAACTGAGATTCACGGCATCGTAAACATATAATACTTGCACTTAAGGCTATCACAAGAAAGCATAGGCAAGTTCATAAAATCTTTAGACTTTCATTTTATATACTCAAGGCACTTTTCGTTTCACATAAAACAAATCCGGGAATTTAACCCTAAGTAATACGTACTTCCATTCTTTTCAAAAGATTCATTTTCATATAAAACCCCAAGATACTAACACCCGTAGTATCAAGTTTTGTTTACATTTCACATAAGTCACTACACTTTTAGAAATACATTTCTCGGCTTCTAAATGAAGTGACCCTTACTTTAAAACTTTAAGCAAGTGATACCTTTAAATCAAATTGCCCTTCCTTATTTCAAGTTATTTCTTTGTTTACATTATTAGAGAAAAACATTCTCTTAACCTTCCATAAAGCCGTTATAACCAACTTCCCATAAAGCCGTTATAACCCTTTATGGTTTTAGACAAATTCATTCCTTTTATAACCAAGAGACTTTTACTTTTAAAACCAAGTATCATATACTTTCGAAATACTTCAAGTCTCTTATCTTCTGGAAATCAAGTTTTCTTATCTTTCGAATGCCAAGAAGTCAATACTTTCCAAATCAAGTACTATATACTTTTAAAATCAAGTCATTTCTTCCTTTAAGAACCACGTCTCATAACTTGAAAAATAAAGTCTCTTAACCTTTTAAGAATTCATAGTTCATAGTCTTAACACTTCATAACGTAAATTCTTTAAGTTAAGTAACATATGCCTTATATGTGTGAGTAGGTTATACTTGTTTATAACGATCTTATTAAAGAAGCCATGATCTAGAAAATGTAATACAATTTTGTCTTATCTTAGCTTCTATGCAGATGGAGAATTCTACTCATTTTAATATAATTAATTGTCATTACATTTTCCTTTATTAACGCTGCAATGGCTTGTTCGATACTTATTCTCATTCGTGCCGTAAATTAGCCAAGACAACTTGGCTCTGAATACCTCCTAACGACTCTTACCAACATCCCCCATAAGACTTGATAAGAACTTAGGATAACTTAGACATAACCTTTACATAGAGTAAATCACATACATACCTCTTAACTTCTAAGGGTAGAAGGGAACATGAAATAATACCACATGTATATTCCATACATAGAATCATGCCAAAGGAATGAAGAGGTTCACATACCTCGCGACGATTATCGTCAAGTAGCAAAATGCTCCAAAGTACTATAACCTTGCTAGCTTTTCCACCCTTCAAGTAGAATACACTACTCGTAGTACTTCAACCTATAATGGTCATAATACGTCTATTAACTTCTTACTTCAAACGTAGAATATTCTAAGTGTAAAGTCACTAAATTCTACGGAAAATCGGACAGCACTTCCTTTGTTTCTACATACTTTTCCACCTTTTTCAAGGCCCGAATTCAATAACCAAACATGCCACATTTAAGGCTCAACAATGAAATTAACAATAGGGGATTACACACCTACAAGACGTGTAAAATTCCGCCCCACAATTGATATCAACCTAGTCCAACATACTATGTCATTTCGGCAACTTGAGGTACAACAACACAAAGTTGTTATACCCCGTATTTTCCAGAGTATGTACGTAAGGACGTACGAAGAAAAATTTGAACTTTAAAGTTGGCTTGGACGATTTATTTTGTGCACAACACCCGGTTAGAGTCGTTTTTCGACGAAACGTTTTACTAAACTTGCGAAGGTTAAATTACGGCTATGTCATTTCTAATTTTTGCGGATTTTTCCGAGAGACGAAACATTTTGGACCAACAAGAGGGCGACACTTGGCACCCTCTCATTGGTGGACTTAAGGGGCGGCTTTTGGACGATTTTGGTGAGTGGAGTTGGTAGGATATTTGTGAGTTAGATGGATAAGGTGGGACCCACACACACTTGTCCAAATCTTGACCTTACACTTGCCTTGCACTTGGCATGATCTTGGCCATTGGTTGGCCTTTTCTTGACCTATAAATACCCCGCCCCTTGGAAGACTTCTTCATCCATTCTCCACATCTCCAAGTCGTGAAATTCCTCCTCTCTAGTAGTGTTCTCGCCTCCCCCTTGTGAGGCCTTAGCCGAGAGCACCCTCCCCTTGCGAGAGTACCCCTCCTAGTGGGGTTGGCCGAGGGGTGTACACCCCCCCCTTGTGGTGTTGTCTCGTATAAATACCCCCCCTCTTGGTAGAAATACTCTCCATAGTATTGCTACTATACCCAAATTACTTTAGCCCAAATACCTTGTAGTATTCCAAAGATACCTCTTTACGTAGAGCCCGAAAATACTACCTTATGTCCTTTGTGTCTCAAATCGAAACCCTAAGGAAAACCTTCATAAGTCGGTTGAAGTGTTAAGTAGAAGTTGCGTAGAACTTCTAAGGGTTGTTTGGAGCGGGTTGGAGCGCACGGAGTAGGAGCTAAACCTTGCTCAGGAGCGACATTAAACTTGGATAATTTTGGGCTTATCGAGGTAAATATCTTGTCCCCCTATTGTAATTGGAAATTACATGATTGTTAGAATATATAGTTGAAGTATACTATATATAGAATGAATATTGAATAGAACTAAACGTAGTTTTTCGGCAATGTCTTTTGACTTAAGCCTGAATTTAAAGAAAGAGAACTGAACTGTAATTACATAGGACTGTATTACAGTAGACTTGTGTAGCATTACTGTGAAGTAGAATTGTACACGTCCGTTAGGCGTATAAACCCCTGGTTGGCTTGATAGCGGCCTCGATAGAGAGAGATTTACGCGGCCATGGGGAGGTCGCCGAATTTTCTGTAGAATGTTCTACGATAAGATCTAGATGTTAATAAGCGCCTTGTGGCCTTATAGGTTGAAGTACTATGTGTGGCGCGATCTACTTGGCAAGGAGTAGCCGACGATTTGAGGTACTTGGAGCGCTTTTGCTATTAGTCGATAATCGTCGCGAGGTATGTGAACCTCTTCCTATCTTTTCTAGCATGATATGTGTAATAACTATGTAAGATCGTAGACGCATACGTGTTAAATGTATTTGATTGGTTTAAAACATAAAGTGTTATAACGGTTTTATGGGAAGTTGGTTATAACAGCTTTATGTAGGTAAGAAAATGCTTTGTGGTTTTAAAAACTTAAGAGTTATAATAGCTTTATGGGAAGTTAGGTATAACGGCTTAAGAGAGATAAAATGAATGATTTATTGATTTTAGAAGTTAAGAGACTTGATCTTAAAAGATAAGAGACTTGACTTAATTAAATTGATATGAAATTTGTGTGAAACCTCATTCGTGAGTAATGAGTACTTGGTTTTTAAAAGGAATAATGTTTTACTGATTTCGGAAATCAGAATGAGTATCGACAATCCACTGCAGCGTTAATAAAGGGAAATGTTTTGATTAATGAAGTATTATTAAAACCAGTAGAAACCTCCATCTGCATAGAAGCTAAGATGAGACAAAATGATATTACATTTCCTAGATCATGGCTGCTTAATAAGATTGATTATGAACAAGAATAACCTACTCACATATAAGGCATATGTTTCTCAGATTGTTTAAAAGAGAATTATATTCTTAAATGAATAAGACTATGAACTACGAAACCTTTCTAAAATAAGAAACGTGAACATTTGAAATTAGGCAAACTTGAACGTTTGGAAAATAATGTTGTTACTTGATTTTACAAAGGGAAGGGTTTTGGTTTACTTAAAAAGATAGTCACTCTATTTTATACTACGGGTATTGTGTGACTTCTGTGAAAGAAACGAATCTTTTAAAAGAGTTAATGTATGAAGTACTTTGGGGATAGATACCCGAACTTATTAGCATAAAGTACCTTGTGTGAATAACTTGATTTTGTTGGTTTGTGATAGCCTTGTAATACTTTCTTGTTGATTTGATAAGTAAACATGTTAGGATGCTACGTGTGTTAGTATCTTGTGATGTGTAAGGGGGTCATTCTTGATGTGCTTACGTTGCTAACCGGTAAGTCCGTTGTACTGTTATTGTATCACCTACCCCCTTGACTGTTATACCGAGGGCTTGCCCCCCTTGATGCGGGTCTATACGGCCTATGCGGTCTGTGAGACTATGCGGAGCAGCGGTATGCTCCAGGATTGATCATTCGGTGTTTAGCCCGACGCGGGATGCCCTATCGTCCACGGACTATGCGACTTTTGAGACTATGCGGGCTGCGGAGTCGAGCGGATAACGGGGTTAAGCCGCCTCCGACGCGGGTATACCTCAGCGTCTGCAGGACCGTGATTCGAGGAATACCTCATGCGGTGCTGGTGTGACCTATGCGAGTCGCGGTAAGTTCGAGGAATAGACGCGCACATTGATATCGCGGGCGAGTGGCGGCCGATCATGTGGTGCGGTCTAGAAAGACCTCGTGATCTGATTTTATAGCATTGTTGGTACTGGTTTTAGTAGTCGCCATGCCTTCGCATTTACCCCGTGACGGTTTTATTATGACACAGTGGGACACGTGTTTATGTATTCCTTGATGCTTTTATATCATGGATCACGGCGATGAGGAAGGTATTCCACGCATGATTGATGTTGTGGGCGTGAGACCCATTATTATCCTTGGAGTAATGACTTGAGGCGTGAGTCCTCGACTTGACATGATCGCTTATCAGGAATCGTAGTTTGGTTATCATACATGTCTCTGCTTTATATAGACTACTATGATTTCATTTACGATTTTCGATTTCACATACTTGGTACTGCAGATCGACCTCCTTCGGGGGGCTGCGTTCATGCCGCAGGTAAAGGTACGCCAGTCGTTGATCCTCGCTCTTAGGGTCACAGTTCAGCGTTTGGGAAGCTCCGTTTCTCCGGAGGCTTATCTTGGTATAGTCCCCTGTCGTTGTAGGTTTTTACATTCAGGGGTATGGCGGGGCCCTGTCCCGCCATTGTTGTCGTATCATTCCTAGAGGTCTGTAGTACTGTTGTGGGCAGAGTTGTATGGGATGTAACTGTTCGGATTAAAGTTTTTATATTATGCCGTAAGGCAACTTTTCTTCAGATAAACATGTGTCTTCTTTACATTGTTTCATGTATTTGGTTTTATATTCCGCTGATTACTCTGATGTTGTATCACTGGGGTGCCCGGGGTAAGGCACCAGTCACGGGCCCGGGTTCGGGTCGTGACAAAAGTGGTATCAGAGCAGTTAATCCTCGGAAAGTGTCTACAGACCGTATCCAGTAGAGTCTTGATTATCGGCGTGTTGTGCACCACACCAATAATCAGGAGGCTATAGGATATTTAGGATTGGTTTCTATTCTTCTCACTCTGAGATCGTGCCTTAGAGTTGTGTTGTAAGTTGGACCCTCTAACGTATTTCTTTCCCTTACCGTTATGCCTCCGCGTAGGGCAAACCCGGGCCCAGGAGGGCAAGGCAGCCGAGGGAGCTGCGAGTAGAGTACAGAGGGTTACGTGGGCACAGGCCCAATCATCACCTGGGGTGGTGCTTCATTCGGGGAGTTATGCTACGTCACCAGCCCCAGCAGAGTTTAGCGCAGCGGCAGTAGTGCCTACTGCGGCCGTGACATTTGAACCTTCAGTTCCACGACCGGGAACAGAGAATATAGATTGCAAAGATGCGACCCTATTACTAGCTAAGGATGTAGCTACCAGAGGGTATATGATGTATCGATTTATCGCGGGTCTTGATGACTATCTAAGAGAGGGTGGTGCAAGAATAGCTCGTCAGTTAGGCTTGAGCATGGCCTGTGTACGGGCTTATGCGCAGCAGGCCAAGAAACGTAGAGATCGACGGGTTAACGGCGACGAAGAAGGCGAGCAAACAGGTCCTTTGATAACTTTCGAGGCAAATCGCCTCAGCAGCAGACTGGATACACACCTCCGCCGGTGCAGAGTGGTCCTCCACGGATTTCAGGACGTTCGGGGTATGCCGGAGTTGGTCAGAGCTCCAGGGCTTCCGGTTCACAGTGTGACAGGCGTCATCCCGGGGAATGTCGTCTTTTTGTTGGTACTTGTTGTACTTACGGCCGTAAGGGCCGGGTGTCGAAAGGGCGTCCTAGTAGGAGGGATGCAAGTAGGAGGACTTAGCCTTCAGGATCGATGGGTAGTTCGTCACCTTCCTTAGCTATGAGCCCTACGGGGCAGGTTTGATTAGAACGACATGGAGGAAGAAGAAGAGATACAGGTATATCCTTAACCCTCTAGAGATCAGTATGTGTGATAAGATGAGTATATCATAAGTGCTATGTTCTGATAGCAGCATGTTAGTTGTGATTAGAAATCATGGTTAGTAAAAGGGTAAGATTGGGGATAAGGGAAAATGTGAGCCTTAGAATGTTATACGTAGAGACCTTAGAGGCAAGGCCATCTCTAGAAAAATGTATTTTTATGTTTGATCCTTATCGGAGTGCGTAGTGCACGTGAGATATATTTGTGTGATAGGTCCCTGAGTAGTGTGAAATGAAAGAGGGTAGTTGAGCTAAGAAGACCGCTAGGTTTTCGTAACGTGATTAGTGAGATTGTTCCGGATCGGGGAGCTAGTGTTTTGCGCGTAGCGGGTCGGGTTGCGGACCGATTGCGGGTCAACCCGCGACCTGTTTTATGGTGGGGTCAGTTTGAGGTGGTCCCGCTTTGTGATAGGGTCACAAGGGTGTTAGGCCCAAGTTTAGTTAACCATCGTACGAGTTCGTGGATGCGTTCAACCAGTAGTCGGGCCGATGGGGTCAGCCCGTCGTGTCTTTCAGTCAGGACCGTTTACTCGGCAGAGGGTTATGCGAGATGATCGTATCAGGAAGGTTGTATGGCTGCACGAGGTGCCTGCTTTCACCTTATGTCAGGCAGTGGAGCCCAGGTTACAGCTATTTTTCGTTTTCTGGAAGTTTTACCAGGCAGGGTTAGGAACTCAGGTGAGTCTCCGTATCGTATTCGTCCTCGGGCCAGTGTTTTGATTTCAGGGGTAGTTGTGAGGATTGTTGTCTCCTGTTGGGGAAATGTTTTATAGCTACCATTTCAGTGTTCGGATATCGCCTTGTGACGCCTGGTAGGGGCGGAAGTGTAAGTTGCCGGTCGATTGGTTCGACGTTGGCAAGGTTCAGATAGTTGGTTCATACGTGTTCAGCAGGATGTGGATAGGGTGAAGCTTATCCAGGAGAGGTTATTGGCAGCTCAGAGTCAACAGAAGTCGTGCGGATAATCTGCGACAACGCTTGGAGTTCGTGCCGGTGGGTCTTCAAGGTACCACCGGAAAGGTGTGACGAGTTTTGGAATCAAGAAGTAATGTAAATGTGGTAAGTTATGAGAAAGAGTTCGAGTGTACGAGAAGGGTACGGCACGTAAGGGAAGAAGCGAGCATGTATGGCGAACATAGATATCATCATTTCTTTGTGAGGTTAGAGGTGTTTCGTGGCCAACAGGGTGTTTGTTCTCGTAAGTAGAGTAGTGAAGACTATCCTGGCGCGCGGTTGGTCTGAGACTTAGAAGGAACATTCGACGAATGTTTCTACGAGGGAGAATGTTATACCGTATTTTCCAGTATGCACGTAAGGACGACGTGAAAAATTTGAACTTTAAAGTTGGCTTGGATGATTTATTTTGTGCACAACACCCGGTTAGAGTCGTTTTTCGACGAAACGTTTTACTAAACTTGCGAAGGGTAAATTACGGCTATGTCATTTCTAATTTTTGCGGATTTTTCCGAGAGACGAAACATTTTGGACCAACAAGAGGGCGACACTTGGCACCCTCTCATTGGTGGACTTAAGGGGCGGCTTTTGGACGATTTTGGTGAGTGGAGTTGGTAGGATATTTGTGAGTTAGATGGATAAGGTGGGACCCACACACACTTGTCCAAATCTTGACCTTACACTTGCCTTGCACTTGGCATGATCTTGGCCATTGGTTGGCCTTTGCTTGACCTATAAATACCCCTCCCCTTTGAAGACTTCTTCATCCATTCTACAAATCTCCAAGTCTTGAAATTCCTCCCTCTCTAGTAGTGTTCTCGTCCTCCCCGCTTGAGGCCTTGGCCGAGAGCACCCTCCCCTCGGCCGAGAGAGTACCCTCCTAGTGGGGTTGGCCGAGGGTGTACACCCCCTTGTGGTGTTGTCTAGTATAAATAACCCCTCTTGGTAGAAATACTATCCATAGTATTGTTACTATACCCAAATTACTTTAGACCAAATACCTTGTAGTATTCCAAAGATACCTCTTTACGTAGAGCCCGGAAATACTACCTTATGTCCTTTGTGTCTCAAACCGAAACCCTCAGGGAAACCTTCATAAGTCGGTTGAAGTGTTAAGAAGTTGCGTAGAACTTCTAAGGGTTGTTTGAGCGGGTTGGAGCGCACGGAGTAGGAGCTAAACCTTGCTCAGGAGCGACATTAAACTTGGATAATTTTGGGCTTATCGAGGTAAATATCTTGTCCCCCTATTGTAATTGGAAATTACATGATTGTTAGAATATATAGTTGAAGTATACTATATATAGAATGAATATTGAATAGAACTGAACGTAGTTTTTCGGCAATGTCTTTTGACTTAAGCCTGAATTTAAAGAAAGAGAACTGAACTGTAATTACATAGGACTGTATTACAGTAGACTTGTGTAGCATTACTGTGAAGTAGAATTGTACACGTCCGGTTAGGCGTATAAACCCCCGGTTGGCTTGATAGCGGCCTCGATAGAGAGGAGATTTACGCGCCATGTGGGAGGTCTCCGAATTTTCTGTAGAATGTTCTACGATAAGATCTAGATGTTAATAAGCGCCTTGTGGCCTTATAGGTTGAAGTACTATGTGTGGCGCGATCTACTTGGCTTAAGGAGTAGCCGACGGTTTGAGGTACTTGGAGCGTTTTGCTATTAGTCGATAATCGTCGTGAGGTATGTGAACCTCTTCCTATCTTTTCTAGCATGATATGTGTAATAACTATGTAGTACGGTAGACGTACATGTGTTAAATGTATTTGATTGGTTTAAAACATAAAGTGTTATAACGGCTTTATGGGAAGTTGGTTATAACAGCTTTATGTAGGTAAGAAAATGCTTTGTGGTTTTAAAAACTTAAGAGTTATAATAGCTTTATGGGAAGTTAGGTATAACGGCTTAAGAGAGATAAAATGAATGATTTATTGATTTTAGAAGTTAAGAGACTTGATCTTAAAAGATAAGAGACTTGACTTAATTAAATTGATATGAAATATGTGTGAAACCTCATTCGTGAGTAATGAGTACTTGGTTTTTAAAAGGAATAATGTTTTACTGATTTCGGAAATCAGAATGAGTATCGACAAACCACTGCAGCGTTAATAAAGGGAAATGTTTTGATTAATGAAGTATTATTAATACCAGTAGAAACCTCCATCTGCATAGAAGCTAAGATGAGACAAAATGATATTACATTTCCTAGATCATGGCTGCTTAATAAGATTGATTATGAACAAGAATAACCTACTCACATATAAGGCATATGTTTCTCAGATTGTTTAAAAGAGAATTATATTCTTAAATGAATAAGACTATGAACTTTAAACCTTTCTAAAATAAGAAACGTGAACATTTGAAATTAGGCAAACTTGAACGTTTGGAAAATAATGTTGTTACTTGATTTTACAAAGGGAAGTGTTTTGGTTTACTTAAAAGATAGTCACTCTATTTTATACTACGTATTGTGTGACTTCGTGAAAGAAACGAATCTTTTAAAAGAGTTAATGTATGAAGTACTTTGGGGATAGATACCAACTTATTAGCATAAAGTACCTGTGTGAATAACTTGATTTTGTTGGTTTGTGATAGCCTTGTAATACTTTCTTGTTGATTTGATAAGTAAACATGTTAGGATGCTACGTGTGTTAGTATCTTGTGATTGTTGTGTAAGGGTTATTCTTGCTTACGCTACGTTAACCTGGTAAGTCCATTGTACTATTATTATATCACCTACCCTCGATCGTTATACCGAGGGCTTTCCACCCTTGATGCGGGTCTATACGGCTATGCGGTCCGCGAGACTATGCGGAGCAGCGGTATGCTCGAGATTGATCATTCCGGTGTTTAGCCCGACGCGGGGATGCCTATGCGGTCCACGGACTATGCGGTCTTTTGAGACTATGCGGCCGCGGAGTCCAGCGGATACCGGGGTTAAGCCGCCTCCACGCGGGTATACCTCAGCGATGCAGGACCATGATTCGAGGAATACCTCATGCGGTTCGTGTGTGACCTATGCGAGTCGCGGTAAGTTCCAGAATAGACGCGCACATTGATCTCGCGGGCGAGTGGCCGCCTTCGATCATGTGGTGCGGTCAGAAAGACCTCGTGATACGCTTTTATAGCATTGTTGGTACTGCGTGGTTTTAGTAGTCGGCTATGCCTTCGCATTTACCCCCGCACGGTTTTATTATGACATCGCGGACTCGGTGTTTATGTGTATTCCTTGATGCTTTTATGTCATGGACTGCCGGCTGTGAGGAAGGTATTCCACGGGCATGATTGATGTTGTGGGTGTGAGACCCATTATTATACTGGAGTAATGACTTGAGGGCGTGAGTCCCTGACTTGACATGACTGCTTATTGTGAATCGTAGTTTGGTTATCATACATGTCTCCCGCTTTATATAGACTACTATGATTTTGTTTACTGATTTTCGCCACATACTTGGTACTGTTATCGACCTCCTTCGGGGCCGCGTTCATGCCGCAGTAAAGGTACGCGATCGTTGATCCTCGCTCTTAGGGTCACATTCAGCGTTTGGGAAGCTCCGTTTCTCCGAGGCTTATCTTGTATAGTCCTCGTCGTAGTAGGTTTTTACATTCAGGTATGGCGGCGCCTGTCCCGCCATTGTTGTCGTATCATTCCTGTGAGGTGCAGAGTACCGCAGGCGAGTTGTATGGGATGTAACTGTTCGGATTAAAGTTTTTATATTATGCCGTAAGGCAACTTTTCTTCAGATAAACATGTGTCTTCTTTACATTGTTTCATGTATTTGGTTTTATATTCCGCTGATTACTCTGATGTTGTATCACTGGGGTGCCCGGGGTAAGGCACCAGTCACGGGCCCGGGTTCGGGTCGTGACAAAAGTCTTCTTTCCAATTCCTTTTCAATTCAAGTTGTTTAGTATCACATGTTATAAAGCCGCAATCGATTATAACAACTATAATCTTCAAGTAGGTAACATGCGACGATTCTAATTAACGACCAAATTGTATTTCAATTTCAAATGGCTCACAATGTCATTTCGGATTTAGGCTTCTACAGTCCATATCACTTATCAATCTTCAATACATATACTTCATGCTAGTTAAAATGTAAGGCTACAACAATATGTAATCTTATAATACTTAAGAGAACAAGATTGTTACCTTAACGAGCCTTAATCCACTTCAAGATCCGAAGTCGCTCCCTAGCAACTTAGAGCCTCTCCTTGACACTCCAATCCGCCACTTGAAGCCCTTGGAAGATCACAAACAACTTCCCTTAAGTTTCCAATCCAAACCTAGGAAAGTGACTAGGTTTTCACCTTGCGACTAATACGAAAACGCCACTTTTCCGGGATCTTTCTATTGAGATACCCTTACAATACCCTTATGAACCTTGGTTTAAAGTGTGGAGCTTATTGAACAACAAACAAATTTTTTTCTCTTTTTGGAACCTAGAACCCGAGAGCACCCTTTGTGTGTTCTTCAATTTCTTGAAATTTTTTCTAAGTGTAAAGCCTTGTCTTGCTACTAGTAAGCTTATATAACCAAATGGAGGGTCAAGATTAGAACAAATGGGTGGCTTGGATGCAAGACCCAGCTGGCCCTTTGACTTAGTCAATATTATGAAGCTCTACTTGCAAGACTTAGTCATCTTCACATAGGTCAAATGACCATCTAACCCAAGTCCAATTCGTTCCAAGACCAACTAGGGGTGACACGTGTCGCCCTCCCATTCATCGCAATATTTCGTTTTCCGACAATTTCATAATTCCGATAAATGTTTACTAGTCTCAAATCTTAACATTATGAGTTCTTACGTACGTCCTTATAAACATGTCCTGGAAATACGGGGTGTAACAGTGACACCCCCCCCCCCACCCCTTCATTTTAGATATACGCCTTTGTCACGACCCGACCTCGGGCCCGCGACTGGTGCCTTACCCCGGGCACCCTAGTGATACTACATCAGAGGAAAATCAGCGGAAATAAAAACTTAAACAGGAAACAAGATACAACATAAGAAAACTGGATAACCAAAACGGTCACCTTCATGTATATACATACAACCGACGATTCATAACTTTACAAACCCCGCCACAACAAAGATTCTGCACCTCTAAGATTTTTACGACAACTATGACGGACAGGCCCCGCCATACCCCTGAATGTACAAAAACTTACAAACTCGGGGAAACATACCAAAAGATAAGCCTCCGGAGAAACGGAGCTTCCCAATACGCTGAACTGTGATCCTAAGAACGAGGATCAACAACCGACGATTCTCTACTGCAGATGAACGCACTTCAAGGAGGTCAAGATAACAGTACCAAGTATGTGAAATCAAAATATCAGAAACGAAATCATAATAGTGTAAATAAAACAGGAGACATGTATGATAACCAAACTACAGTTCACAACATAAAAGCAGTCATGTCAAAGCAGGGACTCACGCCCTCAAAGTCATCACTCAAATATAACCAAGGGTCTCACGCCCACAATATCAATCATGCCCGCATCATGGCCACATGCCCCCAGAATTCTCCATCGGTGTAGACATGTCCAGGATGCAATAACAGTATACCGGGTAATCAACCCTGCCGCATGGCCACATGCCCCCGGAATTCTTCATCGGTGCAGACATGTCCATGTAACAACAATAACAATATATCGGGTAATCAACCCTGCCGCATGGCCACATGCCCCCGGAATTCTTCATCGGTGCAGACATGTCCATGTAACAACAATAACAATATATCGGGTAATCAACCTCGCGATGGCCACATGCCCTAATTCATCATCGGTGCAGATATGTCCATGGAACAACAATAACAATATACCGGGTGATTAACCCGCGACGGTCGCATACCCGAATTCTTCATCTGCGTACATGTCCATGTAACAACAATAACAATATACCGTGATTAACCCGCCAGACGGGCCGCATGCCCCCAATTCTTCATCGGTGCAGACATGTCCATGTAACAACAATAACAATATACCGGCCCTCCATCGAGAGACGCGGTAGCATAGGAATACAACTTTTACATAACAAGGCTATCACAAGCAAGCACAAGCAAATTACCATACTTCAATTCTCTTACAAATATCCAATCTTTCACAAGAAGTCACCTGATACCAACACTCGTAGTATCCAAAACAGAGTAACTATTATTTTAAGTAAAACAAAATAATTTCCCTTTTTAAAGACAAGTAACAACATTCTTTTTTCCAAAAGTTCAAGTTTGCCTAATTGCAAATACTCAAGTCTCTTATTTTCGAAAGGTTTCGTAGTTCATAGTCTTAATCACTTAATAACATAATTCTCTTTTAAAACAATTTGAGTAACATATGCCTTATGTGTGAGTAGGTTATTCTTGTTTATATCAATCTTATTAAAGCAGCCATGATCTAGAAAATGTAATACAATTTTGTCTTATCTTAGCTTCTATGCAGATGGAGGTTTCTACTGGTTTTAATAATAATTACTTAGTCAATACATTTTCTTTTATTAACGCTGCAGTGGTTTGTTCGATACTTGTTCTCATTTCCGAAATCAATATAACATTATTCCTTTTAAAACCCAATTGCCCATTTCTCATTAAAGCGGTTTCACAACTTTTTAACACAACCCAAGTCCTTATTATTTCACATCAAGTCTTTTATCTTTTAAAAACCACAAACCATTTCTTTGCCCACATAAAGTTGTTATAACAAACTTCCCATAAAGCCGTTATAACACTTTATGTTTTAAATCAACCAAATTCATTTAACACGTGTACGTCACCGTACTACATAGTTCACAACATATCATGCTAGAAAAGATAGGAAGAGGTTCACATACCTCGCGACGATTATCCACAATTAGCAAAATGCTCCAAGTACTACAACCTTGCTAGCCTTTTCCACCCTTCAAGTAGAATACGCTACTCGTAGTACTTCCATCTATACTGGCCATAAAACGTCTATTAACTTCTAGATCTCTTCAGAGAATATTTCTACGGAAAATTCAAAGACCTCCCCGCTATCACATAACTCTCCTCCTATCAAGGCCCGCTACTGTGCCAACAACTTCAGGGATTACACGCCTAACCGACGTGTTCAATTCTACTTCACAGAATACTACAAGTCTCATCAGAATACAAATTCTATGTAATTACAGTTCAATTTTCTTCTTTAATATTCATTCTACATATAGTATACTCAACTATACATTACTACAACATGTAATATCCAATTACAATAGGGGGATAAAGATCATTACCTCGATAAGCCCAAAATTGTCCAAGATTATATGTCGATCCTGAGCAATGTTTAGCTCCAAATCCTTACGCTCCAACCCGCTCCAAGAAACCCTTAGAAGTTTCTAAACAATTTCTCTTAACACATCAACTCTAAATAGGGAAGAACACTTAGGCTCTATGTGTGGCAATCTCGCCAAGGGGTACTTTAGGGGCTAGGTGTGAAATATTTTCTAACTTTTGGTTAATTATCTTCCTAATACACTAAGGAAGAACACTTAAGAGTCTAAGAATTTTTGGACAAAGTTTGGTTAAGGAGAGGTGTTGACGAGAACAACAAGGAGGGGGAGGGAGTATTTCAAGTATTTAAACTATCAAGTGTGGGATGAAGAAGTCTTGCTATCAAGGGGGGGGGGGGGTATTTATAGGACACTCAAGGGCCAAGATTAAAACATGTGTAAGGTGTAGATTTGGTTGCTTGTGCAAGTGAAGTCTTCCACCAAGTGTCCACCACAACTTTGGGACATATGTCCACCACAACATTGGGACATATGTCCCCCACAGCAATGAGCCATGTGGCTAGCCACTTGCTCCTTCAAAAAACCATCCAAACCTCCCCCACATGCCCACAAAAAATGTTTTTACCTACTCCCACTATCCCAAAAATTATCTTCCAAGACTTTGACTAATTGACTTGTCCACTAGCCCACAATTTCGCCCAAACATGCCACCTAAGGGTGACACATGTCGCCCTCCTATTGGTCCAAAATATTTCATCTCTCGGAAAAATCCGTAATTCCAAAAAAAACCGAAAACAAAGTGGGCCCCACAAACCGTAAATTCCTCCCGTGGGCCCTACGTGACCAATTCCGGACATATAATTCCATAATTCTCAATTATTCCAAAAAGTCCAAACATCAAATCTGGGAATCCAATTCCCATTAACGAACCTTTCCTCACAAAACCCGGAAACTTTTCCGTCAAAAAATCACACATTTCTTTCTTTCCAATATTACTGTCGTATTCTCGTACGTATGTCCTCACATACATACCCTGGAACAACGGGGTGTAACATTTTTCCCCCATTAGAAACATTCGTCCCGAATGTTCCTTCTAAGTCTACAAACGTACATGCGCCGGTATAGTCTTCACTACTATACTTACGAAACCAACTATGCCCCATATTGCCATAATAAAATCATACGCGCGAAACCAAAATCCAAGCCAACGAGGAATCACCTCGAAGGTGTAAAACAACACCAACTCTCGCTCCTGGTCCAAAGGATACTCCTGTCGCACATTCACTTCACAAAAATGATCACTTCTATCTCTCAGCACATGTTCACTTCTTTCCTTACTCGTCGTACTCTTCTCGAACACTCGAACTCTTTCTAGTACACGTACCATACTTCAGTCATCACTTCAGTATCCAAAATCTTTGGAGTCACT
Source organism: Przewalskia tangutica (assembly GCA_029844215.1). Taxonomy (NCBI): domain Eukaryota; kingdom Viridiplantae; phylum Streptophyta; class Magnoliopsida; order Solanales; family Solanaceae; genus Przewalskia; species Przewalskia tangutica. The sequence continues at coordinate 62,886,071 of CM056736.1, read as the reverse complement.
ACCTCCAAACTTGGGCATCTTACTAGCCTCAAATTCCTTTAAGGCCATTCCCGGTCTTCATGGTCCGATTCTGGTTGAACATATCCACGAACTCATACGATGGTTACCTAAAACCTGGGCCTAGTACCCTCGTGACCCCATCACCTGGTGGGACCACCTCGAGCTGACCCCACCTCATGCCGGGCTACGGGTTTACCCGCGAATGGTCTTCAACCCGACCCATAATCGCGCCAAACTCTTGTTCCCCGATACAGAACAATCTTACTAATTCACGTCATGAAAGCTACCACTTCCATCTCACACTACCCATGGACTTATCACACTAATTCACCCTATGCATATAATGCACTCCGACAAGGATCATTTGCAAAATCCTTTACTCAAGACGGCCTTACATCTAAGGTCTCAACGTGAAATATTCTAAGGTTCACACTTTCCATGTCCCCATATTTATCCTATCAACTAACCATGTTCTCTAGATCACAATTTTACACAATGCTATCCAAACATAACACTCAACATAAAATCATCATATCACGCATACAAATCTCTAGAGGGTTAAGGATATACCTGTAACTACCGCTTTACTCTAATCACGCCCTACTGCAGGGCGCATAGCTAGTGAAGGTGATGAACCAGCCACTGATCCTGAAGGCTGAGTCGTAACATCCGTGCTACCCCTGGTCGGACAGATCCTCGCAAAATGGCCCTGACGGCTTCAAATATAACAGGCTCCCTTGGCAGCACGACACTCCCCAAAATGGCGTCTACCACATTGACCGCACCGAGGTCGGGGTGGCTTCATCTGGCCAGCACCCCAACTCCCGAAAACTCGAACCTCGAGCCACGACCTACTCCTGAATATCCTCGAAGCCCTGAAGACTGTGGAGGACCACTCTGTACTGGCGGAGGCGCATAACTAGTCTGCTGCTGAGGCGGACCGCCTCGAAAGTCACCAAAAGACCTGGCTGCTCGCCTCTTCTCGCGATCCCGGCCATTCCATCGACCTCTCCGCCTCACACCTGCGCATAAGCTGCGTGCGGGCAATGTCCATGCCCGGAAGAGCTACACCCGAGCAAGCCTGCGCCAAGTAGTCATCGAGCCCGTAACGTAGCGGTGCACTCGCCCTCCATGTCGGATACTAACGTGGGGACGTCCGAGCTAGTGAGTCAAACTCCACATTGTACTCCGAACCGCACGCCTCTCTGTCTCAAAGATCATAAATCTGTTTACCGCGCCTCCTCATCCGCGAGGCAAGAAGTGAGTGAGGAATGCCTCGAGAACTCGTCCCATACCGCTGGAAGTGCATGCTCTCCCGACAACTCCCACGAATCAAACCGCCGATCGCAGATCATGCACCGATGCGAACCTAAGACCACCGACTCGGTCTCCAAGCCTTGATCACTCCTACGATCCGTCAGAATCGTCGGGTGAACTCCCCGCGGATCATCCTCGTGCCTCGACCGTAGAACTCGCGGCTGCAACTTAGAAAATCCGTAGCCTCAAACTATCCGATCTCGTGAACCACAAAGCATCGAACCGGCCGGCCCACTTATCTCACGTTCGCCACAATCTCGCCAATAATCGGGCCATCTCCTTGTAACCCATCTCTTCTCGCTCCGTGTGGACCTGAGGCTCAGTACCGTGGTCTCGTGATTCATCGCCGCTTCTACTCGTAGCTCCCTCTGCTGCCTTGCCCTTCTGGGCCCTGATTGCCTTACGTGGAGGCATAACTGGTAAAAACGAAATACGTCAGAGGGGTCCAACTTATAACACAACTCTAAGGCACGATCTTAGAGTGAGAATAATGGAAACCATTCCTAAATGTCCTGCAACCTCCTGATTATAGATGTGGTGCACAACACACCGATAATCAAGACTCTACTAGACACGGTCTGTAGAACTTTCCGAGGACTAACTGCTCTGATACCACTTTTGTCACGACCCGACCTCGGGCCCGAGATTGGTGCCTTACCCCGGGCACCCTAGTGATACTACATCAGAGAAAATCAGCGGAAATAAAAACTTAAACAGGAAACAAGATACAACATAAGAAAACAAAGCAACTAAAGCGGTCACCTTCATGTATATACATACAACCGAACAGTTACAATCCTTTACAAACCCTGCCCACAACAGTACTACAGACCTCTAAGATTTTTACGACAACTATGATGGGACAGGGCCCCGCCATACCCCTGAATGTACAAAAACTTACAAACTCGGGGAAACATACCAAAAGATAAGCCTCCGGAGAAACGGAGCTTCCCAATACGCTGAACTGTGATCCTAAGAACGAGGATCAACAACCGATGTATCTCTACCTGCGGCATGAACGCAGCCCGGGCGAGGTCAAGACAACAGTACCAAGTATGTGAAATCAAAAATATCAGAAACGAAATCATAACAGTGTAAATAAAATAGGAGACATGTATGATAACCAAACTACAGTTCACAACATAAAAGCAGTCATGTCAAAGCAGGGACTCACGCCCTCAAAGTCATCACTCAAATATAACCAAGGGTCTCACGCCCACAACATGAATCTTGCCCGCATCATGGCCACATGCCCCCGGAATTCTCCATCGGTGTAGACATGTCCAGGATGCACAACAGATACCGTAATCAACCCCGCCGCACGCCACATGCCCCTAATTCTTCATCGGCGCATATGTCCATGTAACAACAATAATTTACGGGTGATTAACCCGCCAGATGGCCGCATGCCCCTAATTCTTCATCTGCGTATATGTCCATGTAACAACAATAACAATATACCGGTGATTAACCCGTCAGACGGCCGCATGCCCTAATTCTTCATCTGCGCATATGTCCATGTAACAACAATAACAATATACCGTGATTAACCCGCCGCACGGCCGCATGCCCCTAATTCTTCATCGGTGCGTACATGTCCATGTAACAACAATAACAATATACCGCCCTCCATCGAGACGCCAGAGCATAGGAATACAACTTTTACATAACAAGGCTATCACAAGCAAGCACAAGCAAATTACCATACTTCAATTCTCTTACAAATATCCAATCTTTCACAAGAAGTCACCTGATACCAACACTCGTAGTATCCAAAACAGAGTAACTATTATTTTAAGTAAACCAAAATAATTTCCCTTTTTAAAGACAAGTAACAACATTCTTTTTCCAAAAGTTCAAGTTTGCCTAATTTCAAATACTCAAGTCTCTTATTTTCAAAGGTTTCGTAGTTCATAGTCTTAATCACTTAATAACATAATTCTCTTTTAAAACAATTTGAGTAACATATGCCTTATGTGTGAGTAGGTTATTCTTGTTTATATCAATCTTATTAAAGCAGCCATGATCTAGAAAATGTAATACAATTTTGTCTTATCTTAGCTTCTATGCAGATGGAGGTTTATACTGGTTTTAATAATAATTACTTAGTCAATACATTTTCCTTTATTAACGCTGCAGTGGTTTGTTCGATACTTGTTCTCATTTCCGAAATCAATATAACATTATTCCTTTTAAAACCCAATTGCCCATTTCTCATTAAAGCGGTTTCACAACTTTTTAACACAACCCAAGTCCTTATTATTTCACATCAAGTCTTTTATCTTTTTTAAAAACCACAAACCATTTCTTTGCCCACATAAAGTTGTTATAACAAACTTCCCATAAAGCCGTTATAACACTTTATGTTTTAAATCAACCAAATTCATTTAACACACGTACGCCTCACCGCACTACATAGTTCACCACATATCATGCTAGAAAAGATAGAAGAGGTTCACATACCTCGCGACGATTATCGACAATTAGCAAAATGCTCCAGGTACTACAACCTTGCTAGCCTTTTCCACCCTTCAAGTAGAATACGCTACTCGTAGTACTTCCACCTATACTGGCCATAAACGCCTATTAACTTCTAGTTCTCTTCAGAGAATATTTCTACTAAAATTCGGCAGCACCTCCCCCCCGCTATCACATAAATCTCCTCCCCTATCAGGGCCCGCTACCTGGCCAACAACTCTCAGGGGATTACACGTCTAACCGGACGTGTTCAATTCTGCTTCACAGAATACTACAAGTCTCATCAGAAATACAAATTCTATGTTATTACAGTTCAATTTTCTTCTTTAATATTCATTCTACATATAGTATACTCAACTATACATTACTACAACATGTAATATCCAATTACAATAGGGGGTAAAGATCATTACCTCGATAAGCCAAAAATTGTCCAAGATTATATGTCGATCCTGAGCAATGTTTAGCTCCAAATCCTTACGCTCCAACCCGCTCCAAGCAACCCTTAGAAGTTTCTAAACAACTTCTCTTAACACTTCAACTCTAAAAAGTGAAGAACACTTAGGCTCTAAGTGTGGCAATCTCTGCCAAGGGGTACTTTAGGGGCTAGGGTGTGAAATCTTTTCTAACTTTTGGTTAATAATCTTCCTAATACACTAAGGAAGAACACTTAAGAGTCTAAGAATTTTTGGACAAAGTTTGGTTGGAGAGGGTTTTGACGAGAACAACAAGGAGAGGGGAGGGAGTATTTCAAGTCTTGAAACTCTCAAGTGTGGGATGAAGAAGTCTTGCTATCAAGGGGGGTATTTATAGGACACTCAAGGGCCAAGATTAAAACATGTGTAAGGTGTAGATTTGGTTGCTTTTGCAAGTCTTCCACCAAGTGTCCACCACAACTTTGGGACATATGTCCACCACAACATTGGGACATATGTCCCCCACAACAATGAGCCATGTGGCTAGACACTTGCTCCTTCAAAAACCGTCCAAGCCTCCCCCACATGCCCACAAAAAACGTTTTTACCTACTCCCACTATCCCAAAAATTATCTTCCAAGACTTTGACTAATTGACTTGTCCACTAGCCCACAATTTCGCCCAAACATGCCACCTAAGGGTGACACATGTCGCCCTCCTATTGGTCCAAAATATTTCATCTCTCGGAAAAATCCGTAATTCCAAAAAAAAACCGAAAACAAAGTGGGCCCCACAAACCGTAAATTCCTCCCGTGGGCCCTACGTGACCAATTCCGGACATATAATTCCATAATTCTCAATTATTCCAAAAAGTCCGAACATCAAATCTGGGAATCCGATTCCCATTAACGAACCTTTCCTCACAAAACCCGGAAACTTTTCCGTCGAAAAATCACACCTTTCTTTCTTTCCAATATTACTGTCGTATTCTCGTACGTATGTCCTCACATACATACCCTGGAACAACGGGGTGTAACAGCCTTACACATGGCGGTATACCTCCTTAACTTATTACCAACACGAACTCTTCAAAATAAAACTTCAATCAAAATTCTCTTCCGTCGGATACTCTCTTATGATCACATTCAAATATTTGGGTGTCTATGCTACCTGAATCTTGCCTCAACGGCCCCTCACAAATTAACACTTAGAACTACCCCTTCTATTTTCTTAGGTTTATCATCAAACCATAAGGGGTACTTATTCTATGATTTGTACCTAATAAAATCCTAGTCTCTCGTCATGTCACATTCGAGGTGAACGTTTTCCCATTTCCAAATGTCCAAAAGTTTTTGGTCACTAATTACGGTTTCCTGATGATCCGGACACTTCTTCCCTCGTTAGAAATGCAATACATCATGGCATTCATCCCGTCACTGCCCCAGCCCCCTTCGACTACCCCCTAATCCTATCGACCAATATCTCATCCACTTCTCTTATTTCGGCCTACACATCTTGTCACCGAGTACATTTCCCCACCCCCTGCCACAGTTCCCATTTCATCAAGCCCACTACTCGTGACCCAAACAGTCCCGCTTTTGACCCACCATATGGAAACACGTGCCCAACACGATATTTTCAAACCAAAATTCCACTTTAACCTATCCACTCAGACCATCTACCCTAAACCTAAAATCTAAAATTAGCCAATTTTGACCCGAATTAGAATGCAGCCATGCGTGAAAAATTAAATGTGTTCACTATATAACGCACTTGGAATCTTGTCTCGATACCATAAGAGGTGAATCTGATTTGTTGTATGTGGTTTTATCATCACAAATTCATAGATATTGGTGAGCTTGAATGTCATAAGGAGAGATTTGTGGCAAATGACATGGGTAACAAGAGGGAGTTGATTATGGTGAGACCTTCAGTACAGTGGTTAAACCAGCCATCATTCGCACTATTTTAAGCATAATCATGGGAAAGAACTGGCTGATTCATCAACTTGATGTGAAAATGCGTTCTTACATGGTGATTTAAAAGAAACCATATATATGCATCAACTATCTTGATTTGTTCATCTTGAAACAGACATTAGTGCTTGGTATGAGTGAGTTGTCACTTGCATCATGCAGATCAGATTCATATGCAGCAAAAGTGATAATTCACTTTTTATTTTTCATCGAGGTAACGACATTACATACCTTTTGCTCTATGTGGATGATATTATTTGGATCAGATCCTAAAATGAGTTATTTTTTTGGGGTTTCAGTGATCAGATCCGAAAATGTAATGTTAGGGGGAGGAAGTTATCTATGCAAGGGGAGAAAGCTGAAGTTTTATAAGCTCTAATATACAGGGGAGACTTAATGTGCTTACTGTGCATGGAGAGACTGCTACTACTGGTGTTGCTTCTGAGACTGATGTTGTTGTTGCTAACTAAAGAGCAAGAGGAGATTGATGATGTTGAACCTGAACTGTTCATGTTTGGTTAATGAGTAGGTTTTGTGAGGAAAGACAAAAAGGGGGATATTGTTAATGTTAGAATTAGTGTTGTAACATTTGTAACAACATATCTACATACATGTATGGAGATATGTTGGGACAAATGTTATGCAACACTTTGACCAACATTTTTCTAAATTGGTTTTGCCTTACTTCACGCTGATGGATATTGATATGTGTGGACAATGAGATAGTTTTATTTTTGGTCTGTAAATATATCTGTATATATTTATGTCACGACCCGAACCGACGGTCCGCGACTGGTGCCCAACCTTGGAACCCTTATACCCACACATCACATATAACCAGCGAAAGCTTAAAACTCAACATCTCATACAAAAGGGATTCTGTCCCCTGAACTGTAATAACAAACTCTTAATATAAACTAGGCAAGCCGACAAGGCCACCACTTTACATAGAATAGTCCAAATGAACCACAACTGTACATATGTCCAACCCACGCATGACTACAGACCTCTAAGAGTATACAGTAACTATGACGGGACAAGGCCCCGCCTTACCCCTGAATGTACATAAGTCTCTACCACAATGGCAAGCTCCGGAACAATGGAGCTATCCCAAAAGCTGAGCAAAGATCCTAAGCTCGAGGATCATCAAACCGAGTACCTATACCTGCGGACATTAAATTAGCCCCCCGAAGGGGGTCAGTACAACAAGGTACCAAGTATGTAAACATAAATTACAGTAAGTGTTACACCTCATAGTTTCAGGATATGTATATGAGGGCGTACATAAGAGAATGCGACCTTAAGTTTGAAAAGGAAGAAAGATTTCTTTTTCCTGCGGAAAATATTCCGAACCTCGTGAAGGAAAAAGGTTTGTTATTGGGAATTGGATTCTCAATTTTGGTAATTGAGACTTATAGGATTTATAAGAATTTTGGAATTTTATTTTCAGATTTGGTCATGTAGGGGCACCCGAGAAATTTTACATTTTTTGAGGCCCACAAGATTTCCGATATTTTAACCAATTATTGATACTTTGGAGAGATAAAATATTTTGGACCAATAGGAGAGCGACACGTGTCACTACCATGTGGCCCATGTTGGGCGAGAAAGTGAGGAACAAGTGGCAAGCCAAGTGTCCCAAGATATTTGTTGGACAAGTGGCTTATGGGACCCACATACACTTGTCTCCAATCTCAACCATACACTTGCTTTAATCCTAGCCCTTGGTTGTCTTATATATACACACCTAGAGGTTGAAGACTTCAACACTTAGAAAATTTCAAGAAATATACTCCCTCCCCTTTGAGACTCTCGGCACCCCCCCCCCCTTATTTGAAGAAAAATTCTTCAATTGTTGTTGATTAAACTCAATACTTAAACCAAGTGTCCCTAGTAATGTTCTAAGGATGTCCCAACACAAAAATCCCGGAAATACTACGTTAATCCGTTAGTCGCAACGTGAAACCCTAAGGTGATCTTCATATTTTTGGATGAAGCTTGAAAGAATGTTGTCTAGGAACTTCTAAGGGTTGCTTGGAGTGGATTGGAACGTAAGGATTAGGAGCTAAAGTTGCTAAGGATCGACTTTTAGATCTTGGAATAATTTTGGCTTATTGAGGTAATAATCTTTGTCCTTCTAATGTAATTGGAGATTACATGTTATAGTAGTATATAAATGAGTATGTGATATGTGGAAGGAAGATTGAAAAGATTTGGACCTTATTAAGATGTTAAAACCGAAATTGGCATGCTAGCCATTAAAGTTGTTAAAACATTACTTATTACTTGTTGACATGAAGGAATCTTATTGATAAACAAGTTAATATAACTTATATAAAGATTGGAATATAAGTTGGAATTATAAAGAAGTAATGAAACAATTTTGGCATGCTAGCCGAAAACTGGACAGTTTTGATTGCAGTAGTTAGCCAAGAACACCAACTAAAGGACTGGACTAATGGATTGTATTAGTGGACTAATGGACTGTTTTTACATTGGACTATGGACTAGTTTTAATGGACAATTTTGGTATATTAAGGGGTTGAATTTTACACGTCCAGTTAGGCGTGTAATCCCCTTTGAAATCTGATTTTGTTGCGCCTTAAATGTGGCATATTGGTTATTGATTTCGGGCCTTGAAAAATGTGGAAAAGTACACAGAAACAGGGGAAGTGCTGCCCAATTTTTCGTAGAATAAGAGACCCTATGCTTAGAAATATTCTACGAAGAAAACTAGAAGTTGATAGACGTATTATGGTTATTATAGGTTGATATTCTACGTGCGGCATATTCGGGCTTGGCAAGTGGATTAAGCCGAAGAGGTATGTGAACTCTTCCTATCCTCTTGAGCATGATTATTATGAAATATATAGTACGGTAGACGTACGTGTGTTAAATGAATTTGGTTTCATTTTGATGTCCGTGACTTCTAAATCTTAAGAGCCTTGAATTATTCTAAAAAGTTTTGAATCATTATTCTGAAAGAAATTGATACTTGGTTTTAAAAGAATAAGTTCTCTTGGTTTCCCAAATGAATGTGATTGTTTTGAATTGCTTAAAACATAAGTGTTATAATAGCTTTATGGGAAGTTAGTTATAACGGCTTTAGGAGGATATTATAATAGTTTACTTACTTGATTTTAAAGGCCTTGTAATGATTTTCTGAAGGTGTAGTAACTTGGTTTGATAAGTAAACGTATCTTGATACTACGGGTATTAGTGTCTTGAGACTTTTATGTTAAGGGGGTTTTCTTAATTTGCCTATGTTGTTTACGATAGCCGGTTGCGCTTGTATTATATCATTTATTATGGGGTCAACCCCCTGTCCATGTTGCGTTGTTCATACTCCGTGGGTTTGCTCCCCCCGATGCGAGGAGTACCTCATGCGAGTCCGTAAGGCTCATGCGGGACGGGGTCCTATGCGAGGAATACCCTCATGCGAGTCCAAGGGGCTCATGCGGGACAGGGTCCTATGCGTTACATTCCGCGGGTTTGCTCCCCCCGATGCGAGGAGTACCTCATGCGGGTCCACGCGACCTATGCGGACTAGAGAGTCCAGGAACAGGATTTGCACAATGATACTATGGGCGAATGGCCATAGTTTGATCATCGGCTTCCTATTTAGAACCGACAAAGTTACACTTATTTACTCTCATATATACTATGGCACAGTGTACTGTTAATTGGTTTATCATACATGTCTCTGGATTTATTATTAGACTATTGTGATTTCATTACAGTACTTTCAGTTTCACATACTTGGTACCTGTTGTACTGACCTCCTTCGGGGGGCTGCGTTCATGCCGCAGGTAGAGGTACACCGGTTGTTGATCCTCGCTCATAGGATCACAGTTTTGCATTTTGGAAAGCTCCGTTTCTCCGGAGGCTTATCTTTTGGTATGGTTCCCTTACATTGTAGGTACATGAACATTCAGGGGTATGGCGGGGCCCTGTCCCATCATAGTTGTTATGTCAAAAACTCTTAGAGGTCTGTAGTCCTGTTGTGGGTTGGGTTTGTAAAGGATATAACTGTTCGGGCTTTTTGATATTTATATATATTTTGAAAGGCGACCTTATCGGTTAGCCTGTTTCCGATTCTACATTGTTCCATGTCTATGAGTTATTCCGCTGGTTATCTCTGATATATACCTACTAAGGTGCCCGGTTAAGGCACCAGTTGCGGGCCCGAGGTCGGGTCGTGACAAAAGTGGTATCAGAGCAGTTAGTCCTCGGAAAGTGTCTACAGACCGTATCTAGTAAAGTCTTGATTATCGGCGTGTTGTGCACCACACCTATAATCAGGAGGCTACAGGATATTTAGGATTGGTTTCCATTCTTCTCACTCTGAGATCGTGCAATAGAGTTGTGTTATAGGTTGGACTCCCTCTGACGTATTCTTATGTATCAGTTATGCCTCCACACAAGGTAACCGCAGCCCGGAAGGGCAAGGCAGCAGAGGGAGCTTCTAGTGGGACTCAGAGGGTTACTAGGGCACAGGCCCAGTCATTGCCTGAGATAGTGCATCAGACGACAAGTTCTACGACGCCGCGGCCAGCAAGAGTTTAGAGCAAAGAAGCGGTAGCTCACGAGGCCACGATACGAGCCTCAGTCCACGGCGGGAGCAGAGGATATGGGTTACAAAGAGATGGCCCAATTATTAGCTAGGATCGTGGCGAGGCATGAGGACAGACGGGATCCGATGGTTCCGGAAGTACCGGTGGTGCACCCCAGAACCGATAGTTTGAGGCTTCGGGACTTCTTTAGTTGCAATCCACCAGAGTTCTATGGATCAAAAATTGAGGATGAGCCTCAGGAGTTTATTCGACAGCTGCAGCGGATCATGAAGGTGATCAAGGCCTCAGAGGCAGAGTCGGTGGTATTGGGTTCTCATCTGACCCGATATGGGCATTATGAGTTCAGGGTAATGTCTTTCGGTTTAACTAATGCTCCAGCATTATTTATGGATTTAATGAACCGGGTGTTCAAGCCATTTATGTATACGTTTGTTGTAGTATTCATTGATGACATCCTGGTTTATTATTGTTATACCCCGTAGTTCCAGGGTATGTATGTGAGGACGTACGTATGAGTATACGACAGAAATTTTGGAAAGAAAGGAAGATGTGATTTTTTCGACGGAAAAGTTTCCGGTTTTTGTGAAGAAAAAGGTTCGTTAATGGGAATTGGATTCCCAGATTTGGTATTTGGGCTTCTTGGATTATATTAGAATTTTGAGATTTTATTTTCAGAAATGGTCACGTGGGGCCCACGGGAGAAATTTACGGTTTTGTGGGGCCCGCTTTGTTTTTGAGGTTTCCGGCATTTTGGATATTTTCGGAAGACGAAATATTTTGGACGAATCGGGGGGCGACACGTGTCACCCCTTGTGTGGCCATGTGGGCCGAAATGGTGTGACAAGTGGCTAGCCACTTGTCACCTACTCACTTGGCCGATTTTGGCCTTGACACTTGGTAGCCTATTTCGTTGGCCATGTGTTGTGGTGGGACCCACACACACATGGCCCAATCTTGACCACACACCTTTCTTGATCCTAACCCTTGAATCTTCTATATATAGCCCCCTTAATTTGAAGAGTATTTCATCCTCACTTGAAAGCCTTTCAAGGCAAAAATACTCCCTCCCTCTTAGTGGTGTTTCGTCCGCCCCTCTCCCCCTTGTGTAGAATACTTTGGGTATTGTTGTAAAATACCAAATACCTTAGCCTAGTATCCCTAGTAGTATTCCAAAGTTATTTCAATACTAGGAGCCCGAAAATACTACTTTATTCCAATAGTCGTAAAGTGAAACCCTAGAAAAATCTTCCTAGCTTGGTGGAAGTATTTTAGAGAAGTTGTTTAGAAACTTCTAAGGGTTTCTTGGAGCGGGTTAGAGCGTAAGGATTTGGAGCTAAACATTGCTCAGGATCGACATATATCTTGGATAATTTTGGGCTTAGCGAGGTAATGATCTATGTCCCCCTATTGTAATTGGATATTACATGTTGTAGTAGTTATACTTGAGTATATTATTTTGGAAGGATGTTTATAAAGGATTGAACTGTATTTACATTGGATTGTACTTACAGTAGACTTGTGTAGTATTATTGTGATGCAGAATTGAACACGTCCGGTTAGACGTGTAATCCTCAGGAGTTGTTGGCACAGTACCGGCCGGATAGGAGGAGATTTGTGTGATAGCGGGGAGGTCTGCCGAATTTTCTGTAGAATCAGGAACTGTTTACTTAAATATTCTACGAAGAGAACTAGAGATTGATAGATATATTGTGGCCTTTATAGGTGGATCGTCTACGCGCAACATACTTGACTTGGCTTGTGGCTTAAGCTAAAAGGTATGTGATTCTTCCTATACTCTTGAGCATGATTGTTGTAAACTATATAGTACGGTAGACGTACGTGTGTGAAATGGATTTTGTTTGTTTAAAACATAAAGTGTTATAATGGCTTTATGGAAAGTTAGTTATAACGACTTTATGAAAATAAAAGAAAGATTTGGTTTTATCAGTAAACGACTTGATTTTGAAAGTTAAGAGACTTGATCTTGAAAGACAAGAGACTTGACTTATAACGACTTGTTTTTGGAAAAGAGAAGTAACTTGATTTAAGTATAGGTTACTTGTTTTGAAAAGAGTAAAGTTATTTGGGTTTTAAAAGAACACTTGTTGTTGTTTTAAAAGAAAAGCACTTGGTTTTAAAAAGTATAGAGTACTTGATTTTAAAAATCTTATAAAGATTTTCTGAAGGTGTAGTAATTTGGTTTAAAAAGGGAAACGTGTTTTAATACTACGAGTATTAGTATCATGTGGCTTTTACGTAAAAAGAGGTCTTTTTGAAAGAATGAAAGTATGTAGTATTTTGGGTTTGAAACCCGGGTTGTTGATAAAAATGTATGTATGTTCAACTTGCCTATGCTTGTTGTGATAGTCTTTGATGTGCAAGTGTTTTGTTGATGTGCTGTCGTGACCCTCTGGGAGGGCCGGTTATCTGATTGATTGTTGGACATACTGACGCGTTGGATTTTCCACGAGTATGCGTCCACTTTGAGTATCATCTTGTTATTCCTTTGGACATGCTGACGTGATGGATGTTCCACGGGCATGCGTCCAGTAGGATGGTTTCATGGCCATGACTTCCGAGGTGAGATGTCGGGGCATGCGGTCATTGTGAGGTTCAGATTGTTAGTCCATGAACCGCTAATCCATGAAGCTTGCGCGATGACGGCGATCACGGGCTTGATTTATGCGTGTGGTTGACACTTTAGATACTTGTTCGGTCATTTCGTGTATCGGTAGCCTGCGGTAGATAGCTCGAGATACTTGCCTCGGCCATATCTCGTGAGAGCGGTTGGCTAGTGCGTTAGCTTTGGTACTTGCCTCGGCCAGTTGCGTGGCTAGCTTTTGGATCTGGTAATTAGCTTCCGTACCTTGCCCGTGAAGTTTTATGACTAGCTTTTGGATCTGGTATCATGCGATTCTACTTGGCCCGATCGGTTTGATGACGCAGGCAGGATCTAGTGTTCAGGTTCACAAATGGGTGTTGTTTTACATCATGTACTGCCGGCTGTGAGGAATGAGTTCCACGGGCATGAGTGATATTATGGGCGTGAGACCCATAGTTATGTGTGAGTGATTATTCATGGGATGTGCGTCCCCTTACTTGGCATAACTGTTTACTTATCGCAAAAGGTTTTATAAAATGATGAAATGTGATTTTCATTACCGTATTTTTCAGTTTCACATACTTGGTACCTGTTGTACTGACCTCCTTCGGGGGGCTGCGTTCATGCCGCAGGTAGAGGTACAGCGGTTGTGGATCCTCGCTCATAGGATCTCAGTTCAGCGTATTGGGAAGCTCCGTTTCTCCGGAGGCTTATCTTTTGGTATGTTTCCCTGAGTTGTAGGTTCTTGTACATTCAGGGGTATGGCGGGGCCCTGTCCCGTCATAGTTGTTGTTACATTCTTAGAGTGCAGGTCCGTTGTGGGCGGTGTTGAGGATTGTGTTCGGTTTTATATACACATGAAGGCGACCGTTTTGGTTGGCCTATTTTCTTATGATGTATCTTGTTTCATGTTCATGTTTTTATTTCCGCTGATTTTCTCTGATGTTGTATCACTAGGGTGCCCGGGGTAAGGCACCAGTCACGGGCCCGGGTTCGGGTCATGACAAAAGTGGTATCAGAGCAGTTAGTCCTCGGAAAGTGTCTACAGACCGTGTCTAGTAGAGTCTTGATTATCGGTGTGTTATGCACCACATCTATAATCAGGAGGCTGCAGGACATTTAGGAGTGGTTTCCATTCTTCTCACTCTGAGATCGTGCCTTAGAGTTGTGTTGTAAGTTGGACTCCTTCTGACGTATTCCTTTCTGCCAGTTATGCCTCCACGTAAGGCAACCAGAGCCCAGAAGGGCAAGGCATCAGAGGGAGCTGCTAGTAGGATACAGAGGAGTACGAGCGCGAGCACAGTGGTCATTGCTGAGATAGTGCTTGACGGCGAGTTTTGTAGCGCCGCCCGGCCAAAGAGTTTAGAGCGCAGCGGTGGCTGCAGAGACCACGATACACGAGCCTCCGTCCCGATGCGGAGCAGGGAGATGGGTTACAAGGAGATGGCGATTACTAGCGAGGATCGCGGCGAACATGAGATAGGTGAATCGGCCGGTTCGATTCAGTAGCCCCGTAGTTCACCCGGTCCGGATAGTTTGAGGCTACGGGATTTTCTGAGTTGTAGCCCGCCAGAGTTCTATGGGTCGAGGCCTGAGGATGATCCGCAGGAGTTCATCCGTCAGTTACAGAGGATCATGCGAGTGATCAAGGCTTCGGAGACCGAGTCAGTGGTCCTAGGTTCGCATCGACTACGTGATACCGCAGTCGACTGGTTTGATTCGTGGGAGCTGTCCCGGGGAGAGAATGCACTTCCAGCTATATGGGACGAGTTCTCAGGGGCATTTCTTGAACATTTCCGCCTCGCAGATGAGAGGCTCGGGCGACATATTTTTGGTGTTGCGCGCACGGCGTCTGGTTCGAGTACAATGTGAGTTCGACTCATTGGCGAGACATCCCGCGTTAGTAGCTAGTATGGAGGGCGAGTGCACCGCCACGTCCGCGGCTTGATGACTACTTGGCGTAGTCTTGTTGGTGTATCGCTCACCGGGCATGGACATTGCCCGCACGCAGCTCATGCACTAGGGTGTGAGGCACGGAGACCGGCGGATTGACCAATACCGCGAGAAGAAGGCGCCGGCAGGGTCCTTTGGCAACTTTCAAGGCGGACCGTCGCAGCAGCAGACTATATGCACCTCCGCCAGTACAGAGTGGTCCTCTACAGTCTTCAGGAGCAGGTCAGGGCTCCCATGGTTTAGGTTTTTAGGGAAGCGGGAGTGTTGGCCGGATGAAGCCACCCCAACCTCGGTGTGGCCAGTGTGGTAAAACCCATGCGGGGGAGTGTCGCGGTTTTCAGAGAGTTTGTTTTACATGCGGCCAGCAGGGCCATTTAGCGAAGAATTGTCCGACCAGAGGTAGCGCGGATGTTGAGACTCGGCCTTCGGGATCAGTTGCGGGTTCTTCACCTTCGATAGCTAGGCAGGGTGTTCATACACCGGCGGGCCAGGGCAGGGGTCGTGATGGAAGCTCCCAGTTCTAGCGGTCCTTGGAACCGCCCTTTTGATTTCAGGTATATCCTTTACACTCTAGAGACTGGTATGCATTGATGATGTGATGCTGTGCTAAGTATTATGTTAATTGTGAATTAGAGGCCCGGTTAGTAAGAGGGGAAGTTGGGTACATAGAGATTGTGAGCCCTAGAATATTATACGTGGAGACCTTAGAGGCGAGGCCGTCTTGGGTAAAAGATTTTGTTTGCGATTTGACCTTTGTTGGAGTGCATAGTATACGTGGGGTATAATTGCGTGATAAGTCCCTGAGGGGTGTGAATTATAAGAGGATAGTTGAGCTAAGAAGACCACTAGGTTTTATTGACTTGATTAGTGAGATTGTTCCGGATCGGGGAACAAGGTTTGGCGCAAAATGGGTCGGGTTGAGGCCAGATGGCGGGTCAACCCGCAGCCCGGAATAGGGTGGGATCAATTTGTGGTGGTCCCGCTATGTGATAGGGTCACGAGGGTGTTAGGCCCAAGTTTAGGTAACCATCGTATGAGTTCGTGGATGTGTTCGACTAGAATCGGATCGTGAAGGCCGGGAACGGCCTTAGAGGAAATTGAAGCTAGTGAGATGACCAAGTTTGGGGGTAGTGGCCCCAAAAAAAAAAAAAATAATTTTGGAAACTGAAGCAATGACTGAAGTGTGGTACGTGTACTAGAAAGAGTTCCGAGTGTCGATAAAGGTACGACGAGTAAGAAAAGAAGCGAACAATGTGTTATAAGAACGGTAGCGAACATTCCTTTTGTGAAGTGAAGATGCGAAGGGAGTATCCTTTAGACCATGGGTGTGAGTTTTTTTTTCTTTTGTGATGAAAGGGGTGTTTCCTCGTTGTCTTGGATTTGAGTTTTGCGCACATGTTACATTCTGGCCAATGGTGGCATGATCGGTTTTGTAAGTATAGTTGTGGAGACTATACCGGCACACGTTTGTTTGGAGACTTAGAAGGAACATTCGGGACGAATGTTTCTAAGGGGGGAAGAATGTTATACCCTGTAGTTCCAGGGTATGTATGTGAGGACGTACGTACGAGTATACGAAAGAAATTTTGGAAAGAAAGGAAGATGTGATTTTTTCGACGGAAAAGTTTCCGGTTTTTGTGAAGAAAAAGGTTCGTTAATGGGAATAGGATTCCCAGATTTGGTATTTGGGATTCTTGGATTATATTAGAATTTTGAGATTTTATTTTCAGAAATGGTCACGTGGGGTCCACGGGAGAAAATTTACGGTCTTGTGGGGCCCGCTTTGTTTTTGAGGTTTCCGGCATTTTGGATATTTTCGGAAGACGAAATATTTTGGACGAATCGGGGGGCGACACGTGTCACCCCCTTGTGTGGCCATGTGGGTCGAAATGGTGTGACAAGTGGCTAGCCACTTGTCACCTACTCACTTGGTCGATTTTGGCCTTGACACTTGGTAGCCTATTTCGTTGGCCATGTGTTGTGGTGGGACCCACACACACATGGCCCAATCTTGACCACACACCTTGCTTGATCCTAACCCTTGAATCTTCTATATATAGCCCCCTTAAGTTGAAGAGTATTTCATCCTCACTTGAAAGCCTTTCAAGGCAAAAATACTCCCTCCCTCTTAGTGGTGTTTCGTCCGCCCCTCTCCCCCTTGTGTAGAATACTTTGGGTATTGTTGTAAAATACCAAATGCCTTAGCCTAGTATCCCTAGTAGTATTCCAAAGTTATTTCAATACTAGGAGCCCGGAAATACTACTTTATTCCAATAGTCGTAAAGTGAAACCCTAGAAAAATCTTCCTAGCTTGGTGGAAGTATTTTAGAGAAGTTGTTTAGAAACTTCTAAGGGTTGCTTGGAGCGGGTTGGAGCGTAAGGATTTGGAGCTAAACGTTGCTCAGGATCGACATATATCTTGGATAATTTTGGGCTTATCGAGGTAATGATCTATGTCCCCCTATTGTAATTGGATATTACATGTTGTAGTAGTTATACTTGAGTATATTATTTTGGAAGGATGTTTATAAAGGATTGAACTGTATTTACATTGGATTGTACTTACAGTAGACTTGTGTAGTATTATTGTGATGCAGAATTGAACACGTCCGGTTAGACGTGTAATCCCCTGGGAGTTGTTGGCCTGGTAGCGGGCCTGGATAGGGGAGGAGATTTGTGTGATAGCGGGGGGGGAGGTGCTGCCGAATTTTCTGTAGAATCAGGAACTGTTTACTTAAATATTCTACGAAGAGAACTAGAGATTGATAGATATATTGTGGCCTTTATAGGTGGATCTTCTACGCGCAACATACTTGACTTGGCTTGTGGCTTAAGCTAAAAGGTATGTGATTCTTCCTATACTCTTGAGCATGATTGTTGTAAACTATATAGTACGGTAGACGTACGTGTGTGAAATGGATTGTGTTTGTTTAAAACATAAAGTGTTATAATGGCTTTATGGGAAGTTAGTTATAACGACTTTATGAAAATAAAAGAAAGATTTGGTTTTGACTGTAAAACGACTTGATTTTGAAAGTTAAGAGACTTGATCTTGAAAGACAAGAGACTTGACTTATAACGACTTGTTTTTTGGAAAAGAGAAGTAACTTGATTTAAGTATAGGTTACTTGTTTTGAAAAGAGTAAAGTTATTTGGGTTTTAAAAGAACACTTGTTGTTGTTTTAAAAGAAAAGCACTTGGTTTTAAAAGTATAGAGTACTTGATTTTAAAAATCTTATAAAGATTTTAGAAGGTGTAGTAATTTGGTTTAAAAAGGAAGCGTGTTTTAATACTACAGTATTAGTATCACGTGGCTTTTACGTAAAAGAGGTCTTTTGAAAGAATGAAAGTATGTAGTATTTTGGGTTTGAAACGGGTTGTTGATAAAAATGTATGTATGTTGAACTTGCCTATGCTTGTCGTGATAGTCTTTGATGTGCAAGTGTTTTGTTGATGTCTTTGCGTGACCCTCCGGGAGGCGGTTATCGATTGATTGTTGGACATACCGACGCGTTGGATTTTCCACAGTATCGCCCACTTTGAGTATCATCTTGTTATTCCTTCGACATGCCGACGTGATGGATGTTCCACGCACGCGCCCGTCGATGGGATGGTTTCATGGCCATGACTTCCGAGTGAGACGGGGCACGCGGTCATTGTGAGGTTCAGATTGTTAGTCCATGGACCGCTAATCCATGAAGCTTGCGCATGATGTGGCGATCACGGGCTTGATTTATGCGTGTGGTTCGAGCACACTTTAGATACTTGCTCGGTCATTTCGTGTATCGGTAGCCTCGGTAGATAGCTTGAGATACTTGCCTCGGCCATATCTCGTGAGACGGTTGGCTAGAATACGTTAGCTTTGGTACTTGCCTCGGCGATTCGTGGCTAGCTTTTGGATCCGTAATTAGCTTCGTACCTTGCGTGAAGTTTTATGACTAGCTTTTGGATCGGTATAGAGCGATTCTACTTGGCGATCGGCTTGATGACGAGCAGGATCTAGTGTTCGAGTTCACATACGGGTGTTGTTTTACATCGTATGCTGCCGTGATGAAGAATGAGTTCCACGGGCATGAGTGATATTATGGGCTTGAGACCCATAGTTATGTGAGTGATTATTCTGGGGATGTGCGTCCCCTTACTTGGCATAACTGTTTACTTATCGCAAAAGGTTTTATAAAATGATGAAATGTGATTTTCATTACCGTATTTTTCAGTTTCACATACTTGGTACTGTTATCGACCTCCTTGGGGTGCGTTCATGCCGCAGTAGAAATGCAGGTTGTGGATCCTCACTCATAGGATCTCAGTTCAGCGTATTGGGAAGCTCCGTTTCTCCAGAGGCTTATCTTTTGGTATGTTTCCCTGAGTTGTAGGTTCTTGTACATTCAGGGGTATGGCGGGGCCATGTCCCGTCATAGTTGTTGTTACATTCTTAGAGGTCTGTAGTACTATTGTGGGCAGTGTTGTAAAGGATTGTAACTGTTCGGTTTTATATATACACATGAAGGCGACCGTTTTGGTTGACCTATTTTCTTATGATGTATCTTGTTTCATGTTCATGTTTTTATTTCCGCTGATTTTCTCTGATGTTGTATCACTAGGGTGCCCGGGGTAAGGCACCAGTCACGGGCCCCGGTTCGGGTCGTGACAATTCTCGCACGGAGCAGGAGCATGAGGATCATTTGAAGACAGTACTGAGAGTCCTCCTGAGTTGGCCGTTGTATGCCAAGTTTTCTAAATGTGAGTTTTGGTTGGCTTCAGTGGCATTCTTAGGGCATGTTATCGGGGCCGATGGTATTCGGGTTGATACAGCAAATATTGAGACAGTCAAGACTTGTCCTAGACCTACTACACCAACTGAGGTATGCAGCTTTTTGGGCCTTGCGGGTTATTATCGGAGGTTTGTGGAGAAGTTTGCTTCGATTTCAGCGCCTTTGACTAGGCTGACTCAGAAAGCGGCTAAGTTCCAGTGGACGGATGCTTGTGAAAAGGGCTTCCAGTTACTGAAGGAGAAATTGACGACGGCCCCAGTTCTTACTCTTCCAGAGGGTTTAGACGGGTATGTGGTTTATTGTGATGTGTCGGGTGTCGGGCTTGGATGTGTGTTGATGCAGCATGGTAAGGTTATAGCTTACGCGTCTCGACAGCTCAGGAAGCATGAGAAGAACTACCCCACACATGATTTGGAGTTAGCAGCAGTGATACATGCCTTGAAGATCTAGAGGCATTATTTATATGGAGTTCATGTGGATATTTTTACAGACCACAAGAGCCTCCAGTATATCTTCATCCAGATGGAGCTAAAATTGCGACAGAGACGGTGGTTAGAGTTACTTAAGGATTATGATGTTGATATCCTATACCACCCAGGGAAGGACAATATAGTTGCAGATGCTCTTAGTCGTAGATCTATGGGTAGTCTGTCAGATGTGCCGCCAGATAGAAGGGGCATGGTCCGCGAGATTCATCAGCTAGCGAGCCTTGGGGTTCGATTGGTTGGTTCCAATAGTAGTAGGGTTCGGGTTCGAGAGGTTGCCGAGTCTTCCATCGTTAAGGAGGTGAAGAGGCGACATTATGAGGATCCGATTCTGATACGGTATCGAGATACGGCTATTCGAGAGGAGAAGGGTTCATTTGAGGTAGCACCTGATGGGGTGCTAAGATACGAGGGTCGATTGTGTGTACCCGATGTTGTAGGACTTCGTCAGCAGGTTCTAGGGGAAGCACACAACGCTCGTTACTCTATTCATCCGGGGTCGGCAAAGATGTACCACGACCTCATATGTATGTATTGATGGGATGGCCTGAAGAGGGACGTTGCAGAGTTTGTTGCTCAGTGGTCGAATTGTCAACAGGTCAAGGTGGAGCACCAAAAGCCTGGTGGGTCATTGCAGACGATTGAGATTCCGACCTGGAAATGGGAGGTGATCAACATGGATTTGTTACAGGGTTACCTCGTACTCAGAGGAAGTGTGATTCCATCTGGGTTATAGTAGACAGGCTGACGAAATCAGCCCACTTTCTTCCAGTCAGGACGACTTATTCGGCCGAGGATTATGCTAGACTTTATATCCGGGAGATTGTGCGACTGCATGGGGTCCCTACATCTATTATATCGGACTGAGGAGCCCATTTTACGGCTAATTTCTGGAGGTCTTTCTAGAAGGGATTAGGGACGCAGGTGAGTCTCAGTACTGCATTCCATCCTCAGAGCGACAGACAAGAAGAGCGTACTATCCAAACACTTGAGGATATGTTTCGGGCATGTGTTATTGATTTCAGAGGTAGCTGGGAGGATCATTTGCCTCTTGTTGAGTTTGCGTATAATAACAGCTACCATTCCAGTATCCAGATTGTGCCTTATGAGGCCTTGTATGGAAGGAAATGCAGGTCGCCGATAGGCTGGTTCGATGTGGGCGAGGTTCAGTTAGTCAGGCCGGACTTGATTCAGCAGGTTGTGGATAAGGTGAAGCTTATCTAGGAGAGGTTATTAGCAGCTCAGAGTCGACAGAAGTCGTATGCAGATAATCGGCGTCGACACTTCGAGTTTGAGATTGACGATTGGGTTTTCCTGAAGGTGTCACCCATGAAGGGTGTGATGAGGTTTGGGAAGAAGGGGAAACTTAGCCCAAGGTATATTGGGCCTTATAAGATTGTCCGTAGAGTAGGCAAGGTTGCCTATGAGTTGGATATGTCGTCCGATCTGGAGGTGGTACATCCGGTCTTTCATGTTTCTATATTGCGGAAGTGTATCAGAGATCCATCCAGAGTGTTCCCGGTTACGGATGTCCAGGTGACAGAGGGGTTATCGTATGAGGAGAGTCCCATCGCGATACTTGAGCGCCAGGTCAGGCGACTGCGGACAAAGGACGTGGCTTCCGTCAAAGTCTTATGGCGGAACGAGAATAGAGAGGAGATGACTTGGGAAGCAGAAGAGGACATGATGAAGAAGTATCCTCACTTATTCCCTACACCTCCAGGTAACTTACTTTCCTACTTGTCGATTTTAATTGACGTATATAATGAGGTATTATATTGTGGCCATGTGTGGCATTCGTGATTGTATGGGTATAGTTAAGAGGGACTATGCCGATATCTGATTTGATTGAACTTAGAAGGAACATTCGGGACGAATGTTTCTAAGGGGGGGAGAATATTACACCCCATAGTTTCAAGGTATGTATATGAGGACGTACATAAGAGAATGCGACCTTAAGTTTGAAAAGAAAGAAAGATTTCTTTTTCCTACTGTCACGACCCGATGACGGGCCCGCGACTGGTGCCTTACCCTGGCACCCAAGTGATAACAACATCAGAGAAAATCAGCGGAAATAAAAACTTAAACATGAAACAAGATATAACATAAGAAAACAGGCTAACCAAAACGGTCACCTTTCTGTATATAAATAAAAAAACTTGAACAGTTACATCCTTTACAAACCCTGCCCACAACAGTACTACAGACCTCTAAGAGTTTTTATAACAACTATGGCGGGACAGGGCCCCGCCATACCCCTGAATGTACAAGTACCTACAATGACAGGGAACCATACCAAAAGATAAGCCTCCGGAGAAACGGAGCTTCCCAAAAGCAGAACGGTGATCCTAAGAGCGAGGATCAACAACTGGTGTACCTCTACCTGCGGCATGAACGCAGCCCCCCGAAGGAGGTCAGTACAACAGGTACCAAGTATGTGAAACTGAAAATACGGTAATGAAATCATAACAGTCTATATAAAGCAGGAGACATGTATGATAGCCAAACTACAGTACACAACATATAAGCAGTCATGTCAAGTCAGGGACTCACGCCCTCAAAGTCATCACTCAAATATAACCATGGGTCTCACGCCCACAATATCAATCATGCCCGTGGAATTCCTTCCTCACTGCCGGCAGTCTATGATATAACAACACCAAGGAGTACACATGAACACCAGGTCCTACCTGTGTCATAAGAACCGTACGGGGCAAGTACGAAGGCATAGCTACCAGAACCAACCTGCATCATCCACTGACCGGGGCAAGTACGAAAGCCAACTACCAGATACCTACCGTACCAACAACACTATATAACTGTATCACGAAGCTGACACGGGGCAAGTACGAAGGCCAACTACCAGATACCACCTGCGCCACGTAGCTGACGGGGGCAAGTACGAAGACCAACTACCAGATACCAAGCCGTAATCACGAGACTTCGCCACAAAACTGAACGGGGCAAGTACGAAGGCTAACTACCAGATACCTCCTGCGTCATGCCAATGACGGGGGCAAGTACGAAAACCAACTACCAGATACCAAGTCGTATCAGTAAACCTCATGGAGGGCTAGTCCATGGAACAACAATCCTAATGGAACCATACCCGTGGGCCACCCAACGTGTCAGTAGGTCCAAGGATATAATAAGATAACCGACCCTCCATCGAGAGACGCGGTAGCATAGAAATACAATACTTGCACAACAAAGGCTATCACAAGTAAACATAGGCAAGTTACTCACACTCAAGGTACTTTCATTTCATGTCAACAAATCCGGGTTTTAACCCCAAAGTACTACATACTTCAACTCTCTTAAAAAGAACCTTTTTTAAGTACAAAACCACGCGATACTAATACCCGTAGTATCATTCATAGAGTAACTATCATTTTAAGTAAATCAAAACAACATCATGTCTTCCTTTAAAACAAAGACACTTCTCCTTTTTAAAGTCAAGTAGCAATATACTTTTTAAATCAAGTGTCTTACTCCTTTCAAAACAAGTAACCTATACCTTTAAATCAAGTTACTTCTCCTTTCCAAAATCAAGTTGTTTATAAGTGAAGTCTCTTTACTTTCAAAAATCAGTCTCATAATCTTTAAATTATATCTCATATCTTTTAAGGAAACCAAACTCCAACTTTTAAAATGTCAAGTTATCATTTTAAATCCAATAATCAAACCCTTCTTTTGTTTTCATAAAGTCGTTATAACTAACTTCCCATAAAGCTATTATAACACTTTATGTTTTAAACCAACCAAGGACAACTATTCTCATTTCCGAAATCAAGATAACTTTATTCTTTAAAAGACCAAGCACCCATTACTCACGAATGAGGTTTTATAACTTTTTAACATAATTCAAGTCCTTAATATTTCATAACAAGTCACTTAGCTTTAGAATCAAGTCAAGGACACAAAAGGAAAATCAAACTCCTTTAACACACGTGCGTCTACCGCACTATATATATTTCACAAATATCATGCTCAAGAGAATAGGAAGAATCACATACCTCTTCGGCTTAATCCACAAGCCAAGTCGAGTATGCCGCGCGCAGAATAACCACTTATAATAACCACAACACATCTATCAACTTCTAACTCTCTTCGTAGAACATTCTAAGTATACAGTTCCTTATTCTACGGAAAATTGGGCAGCACCTCCCCGCAATCACATAAATACCCTCCTATAACAAGGCGCTACCAAGCCAACAACTCGAGGATTACACCCTACATGACGTGTACAAAGCGCTACGGTAATACTACGATCAGAAATCTGATCCAATGTAAATCTGATTCAATTCTTTTTAATCATCCTTCCATATATCTTACTCAATTATAAACTACTACAATATGTAATTTTCAATTACAATAGAAGGACATAGATCATTACCTCGATAAGCCCAAAATTATCCAAGATTATAAGTCGATCCTGAGCAACGTTTAGCTCCAAATCTTTACGCTCCAATCCGCTCCAAGCGTCCTTAGAAGTTTCTAAACAACTTCTCTTAACACTTCATCCAAGCTATGAAGATTTTTCTAGGGTTTCATTTTGCGACTATTGGAATAAAGTAGTATTTCCGGGCTCTTATGTTGGGATTACTTTAGAATACTACTAGGGATACAAGGCTAAGGTATTTGGGATTATACCACAACAATAGAAGAATTTCTACACAAGGTGGGGGGGGGGGGGGTTTGGACGAGAATTTCTCAAAGGGGGGAGTATTTTGTGACTTGGAAGTTGTTTAAGTGATGAAGAAGTCTTGCAACTTAAGGGGGTATTTATAGGACATTCAATGGCCAAGATTCAAGCAGGTGTGTGGTGTAGATTGGGGACATGTGTGTAAGGGTTCTACCAACCATATGTCCACCATGGTGAGACGTGTGGCTAGCCACATGCCCACTGCAATCGCCAAGGGACAAGTGTCACCCCTATTTTCGGCCATAGGGCCACATGGGGGTGCCATGTGTCGCCCTCCTACTCGTCCAAAATATTTCATCTTCCGAAAATATCCGTAATGCCAAAAATCCGAAAATAAAGTGGGCCCCACCAAACCGTAAATTCCTCTCGTGGGCCCCACGTGACCAATTCCAGAAAAAATAAAATCCATAATTCTTATAAATTCTTAAAGTCTTAAATACCAAAGTTGAGAATCCAATTCTCAATAATAAACCTTTTTCCTTCACAAAAATCCGGAAACTTTGCCGTCGAAAAATCACATCTTTCTTCCTTTCCAATTTTTATGTCGTATTCTCGTATGTACGTCCTCATATACATACCCTGGAACTATGGGGTGTAACATTCTTCCCCCCTTAGAAACATTCGTCCTGAATGTTCCTTCTAAGTCTTCAAACACATATGTCGGTATAGTCTTCACTACTATACTTACATAACCAATTATGCCACACTTGGCCATAATATAACAAACGCGAAATACTTAAATCCAAGTCAACGAGGAATCACCTCTAACATCACAAAAGCTGCCACCCATGGTATAAAAGATACTCCTTTCGCACCTTCACTTCACAAAAGAAACGATCAATTCTATTCTCTTAACACATGTTCGCTTCTTCCCTTACTCGTCGTACCCTTCTCGTACCCAAACTCCCTATAGTACATGTACCACATTTCCTTCATCGCTTCAGTTTCCAACACCTTGGAGTTACCACCTCCAAACTTACCCCACTTCATTCCGGGCTGCGGGTTGACCCGCAATATGGCCTCAACCCGACCCACTTCGTACCAACTCTTGTTCCTGGTCCAGAACAATCTCACTATACAAGTCACGAAAAACCTAGTGGTCTCCTTAGCTTAACTACCCACTTACATTTCACACCACTCATGGACTTATCACACAAATACACTCCACGTATACTATGTACCTCGACAGAGATCACCCACAAAAATCTTTTACTCAATACGGGCTTGAATCTAAGGTCTCCATGTGTAATATTCTAAGGCTCACAATTTCCCTGTCCCCAAACTTACCCTTTTCAACTAACCATGTTCTTTACATCACAATTTACACAATGCTATCCGAACATAACACTTAATCATAAAATCATCATATCACGCATACTAATCTCTAGAGGGTTAAGGATATACCTGTAACTACTGCTTCACCTTCCCCTTTGTCGCATTAAGCATAATCCTGCCCTGTTGGGCGCATAGCTATAGAAGGCGATGAACCCGCCACTGATCCTGAAGGCCGAGTCTCTACATTCGCGCTACCTCTGGTCGGACAACTTCTCGCAAAATGGCCCTGTTGGCCGCATGTATAGCAATCTCCCATACTAGCATGACACTCCCCCTTATGGATTTTATTACAACGGCCACACTGAGGTAAGGGTAGCCTTATCCGGCCAGCACTCCTACTCCCCTGAAAACCTGAAGCTTTAGAGCTCTGACCTGCCCCTGAATACCCTGGATGCCCTGAAGACTGGGAGAACCACTCTGTACTGGCGGAGGCGCATAACTAGCCTGCTGCTGAGGCGGTCCGCCTCGAAAGTTACCAAAGGACCCTGCTGTCCTGGCCTTCTTCTGCTGGTATCTGTCAATCCGTCGGCCTCTCCGTTCCTCACACCCAAGTGCATAAGCCTGTATGCGGGCAATGTCCATGCCCGGTTGAAGAGTAACACCCGAGCAACTCTCTGCAAAGTAATCATCGCGCCCTGTGACATAGCCGTGCACTCTGTCCTCCATGTCTGCCACTAAAGCGGGGACGTACCGAGCCAATGATTCAAACTCTACATTGTACTCCAGAACCGTCCGCCCGTTCTGCCTCAACATCAAAAATCTATCGGCCCGAGCCCTCCTCATCTGCGGAGGCAAGAAATGGCTAAGAAACTGTTACACCCCGTATTTCCGACAGTTGAGATAAGAACGTACGTAAGAAATTGGGAATTGAATTTTAGAAAGAATGAAAAATTATGAAAATTTCTTCTAACCTTGTAAAGGAAAAGGGTTTATTAGTTGAATTTAATTCTCGAATTCGGCATTTGGGACTTTTAGAATTTATCGGAATTTTGGAATTTAATTTCGAAATTTGGTCATGTGGGACCACCCGAGAAATTTTGTATGTGTTGGGGAGTTTGGGAAGGCAAAATGCAGAACAAAAAAATACCAAAACGTGTATGAACAGTGAAAATCCGTCCATGAACAGTGTTGTTCGATGAACAGCATTCGGAAAAATGCCATTTCCGGCCAAACCAGAATCGCGGAAGCGACATGTACCAAAAGCCGTCGTCGAGCCGAGTCAAATCCATACCAACCGCCACCGTCGATTCTCCGGAATCGCGGCAATTCGAATAAGTTTGGTCACTGTTCATCCATCTTCCCCGTTCGGTTTTTCTGATTTTCCGGCCAACTGAGGTACAATCGACGGGAGTGGAGTATACCATCAGAACCACCATCTCCTTGCCGTCATTTCCATGTAAACCAGGACCCTCGATTCTTGCTCAAACTCGTCGTCGACCAGATCGATATTCGCCGAAACCCTAGGTCGTCGACGAGCATTTTTCCGGCCACCACAGGTAGAGTCGACGGTCGTGGCTAGTGTAGAAACATTCAGGGTGGAAAGGCCGACATTTTGGCACCATCCACGACCTCTAATTCAACCCAGATCGTCGGGTCGACCAAATCATATTTTCCGATCGGAAGTTGGAAAATTCCGATCGATTCAGGTACAGTTGAGGGCTAAGGCGTATACCATTGTGTTCATATTGATCTTAGCTACGTTTTGCAACCAATCCCGAGCCTCAATTCTCAGTATTTCAGAATGCGCCATTGACGCCGCCTTGAGCTCGCCGTGGCGCGCAGTCGCGCAGACCAGCAGCGCACCTCCAAAATTGATTTTCCTCCATTAATTCATCCACGCAATAACAATTCGATGAATTCACTTCCAACAGATCAAAAATGGAATTTTCCGACGAACAATTCCGGCGAATGGCGCGATGGGAATTTCGCCACCAATGGCGGTAGTTGGCCGCTAACCACAGTAAATATTCCACAGTACTCTCAGGCAGTCCGGACAACAATTTCCAATCACCGGCATTGTATACTTAGCGTGTGGATTAGCCGAAGAGGTATGTGAACTTCTTACTTCTTTTGACATGATTTTGATAAGTCTAGAGGACTGGAATTATTTTGGTAAGTCTAGGTGACTTGAATTATGTGATAAGTCTAGGTGACTTGAATTATGTGATAAGTCTATGTGACTTGATTCTTGGAAGTAAGTATAATTGATTTTCAAGGTTATGCGGCTTGTTTTATCTAAATAATTATGAGACTTTATTTTCAAGTTATGGGACTTGATTTTGAAAGTTGGTGTAATTTGGTTATATGAAGTATAAGTGAATTGATTTTGAAGTACATGATACCTGATTTTGAAAGTATATAATACTTTACTTTAAAAGTATATAATAGTTGAGTTGGAAAGTAAGGATTTCTGATTTGCAAAGTATAGATTACTTGATTTGAAAAGTATAGATTACTTGATTTGAAAAGTATAGATTACTTGATTTGAAAAGTATAGAATACTTGATTTGGAAAGTATTGGTTCTTGAACTATTCTAAAGTTAAGAAACTTGATATTCTAAGTTAAGAAACTGGAAGTATTTTGAAAGTTATGTAATTCGATTGGAAAGTATAAGTCTCTTGGTTATAAAAGGAATGAATTTGTCTAAGACATAAAGAGTTATAACGGCTTTATGGGAAGTTTGTTATAACAACTTTATGGAAGATTTAAAAGAATGGTTTTCTTCAGTAATGTAAGCAAAGAAATGATTTGATATAAAGAAGGGCAAATTGTTTTAAAGGTACCAATTGCTTAGGGTTTTAAAGAAAGAAGTCACTTGATTTAGAAGCCGGTAAAAGTATTTCTAAAAGGTATTGTGACTTGTCTTGAAAAGTAGATATGACTTGATACTACGGTTGTTAGTATCTTGGAAGTATTATTTGAAAAAGAGTCATTTTTAAAGGAGTAGAGGTACGTAGCACGTTGGGTTAAATTCCCGGATTTTATGTGACCTTACCGCGTCCCAGGATTTGGCTGGGCAGTATACCTTTATGGGCAGACTATATGACCTTACCGCGTCCCAGGATTGGGCCGGGAAGTATACCTTTATGGGTAGACTATATGACCTTACCGCGTCCCTGGATTGGGCCGGGCAGTATACCTTTATGGGCAGACTATGTGACCTTACGCGCCCCGAGTTGGGTCGGGCAAGATACCTTATGGGCGGACTATGTGACCTTACGCGTCCCAAGATTGGGTCGGGCGGTATACCTTTATGGGCGGACTATGTGACCTTACGCGTCCCGTGTTGGGCGGGCAAAGATACCTTTATGGGCGGACTATGTGACCTTACCGCGTCGTGATTGGCCGGGCGGTATACCTTTATGGGCAGACTATGTGACTTTACGCGTCCCAGTTGGGTGGGAAGTATACCTTTATGGGCGACTATGTGAACTTACCGCATCGAGATTGGGCGGACAAGATACCTTTATGGGCAGACTATGTGACCTTACGCGTCCCAAGATTGGGCGGCGGTATACCTTTATGGGCAGACTATGTGACGCACGCGTCCCAGATTGGGGCGGTATACCTTATGGGCGGACTATGTGACCTTACCACGCCCCAGATTGGGCGGGCAATATTCCTTTATGGGCGAACTATGTGACCTTACGCGTCTAGGATTGGGTGGGCGGTATACCTTTATGGGCGCACTATGTGACCTTACCGCATCCCGTGATTGGGCGGGCGATATACCTTTATGAGCGCACTATATGACCATACCGCGTCGTGATTGGGCGGGCAAGATAAGCGTCCCTCGTAAAGGTCGGATTATGTTATGTAAGGTAAGTAAGTTATATGGTAATAAACTTGACGGTGTTTCCTAAGCGTATGCGTAAGAATGTGACTATAACTTTTATTGAAATGGGAAAAGATAATAAGATGCGATTAAGTTCACGAGATGGTAATGACACGGTAGGATCCGGTATGTACCCTTTTATACTTGCCCTGTCATTCTTTTGTCTGATTATGATTTGTTTATGTACCTTATTTTCCGTTCCATATTAATTTTTGTTATCGCGGCCCGCCGGTGAGCGTTCATGTCCGTAGGTTTAGGTACCTGATTGTGGATCCGCGAGCTTAGGATCTGGTTCAAGATTTGAGATGGCTCCAATGTTTGGAGCTTGTCGTCATGGTTATGTATATTCGAAGTGCACGGGGCCTTGTCCGTCATAGTATTTTTCCAAATCTTAGAGTGCTGTATTCATCCGAAATTTGGGTGGCTAGAGTTATTTTTACATTGTTAAACAGTGTAGACCCTTTCGGGTAATTTTTATGTTATGGCAGCCTTATCGGCTTGGCCTTAGTTAAAAAAAAGTGTTATTTATCTTCCGCAGTTTTTTTATGTTGTATGAATAGAAGGGTGCCCAGGTAGGGCACCGATCAGCGGGGTCGGTCGTGACAAAAGTGGTATCGAGCGATTAGTCCTCGGAAAGTGTCTGACGCCGTGTCTAGTAGAGTCTTGATTATCGGTGTGTTGTGCACTACATCTATAATCGAGGAGGATGCATGACATTTAGGATTGGTTTCCATTCTTCTCACTCGAGATCGTGCGATAGATTCGTGTTGTTAGGGTCGTCTCTCCTAACAAGTTATGTTGATTGCATTCTGAGAAAGCGTGATGACCGGGAAGGACTATGTGGATTGCGTATCCAGGTTGGTAATGATTGTAGTATAGTTGGTATTGTGACATACAGCTATACAGAGTTATGTATGAGGGTCAGACGCATGTTGCCTAGAATGGTTTTAGATTACCAAGAGTTGGTAAGGACTAACTAGATACCGGGTAGGTATGGAACAGTTAATGAATTCTGGCCATGGTCTTATGTTTTATTTTGAGAAAATTGGGAAAGGATGAGCTATCTGATAGGGCAGTGAACCCTTAAGAAGTCATGTTAAGAAACTTAATGGAATACCATGTTAATATATTAAGCTACGTGGTAGGCTTAAGAGAATTGTACGGATGAGGTCCGTATAGAGTAAGTAATGGTTGATGTGATCAAGACGACACGATTATGTTATTATGAGAAGTTTTTGTACCCGTTTACTGGGGGACTGGTAAGGTAGGCTTGGAGCATGGAAATTGCGAGCCTAAGAATATTGATGACCGCTGAGACCTTATATGTACAAGGTCTTCTCGGGTAGAAAGATTTATTATAGACCAAGAATAAGAGTTAAGTGTGACGGTGGGACGGGGTGAGGACCTATTGCGGGTCGCCCCATAGCCTGAAATGGAGTGGGATCAGTTGGTAGTAGTTTTGCTTCGTGACAGGGTCACGAGGGTGCAAGGCCCAAGTCTAGTTAATTGTTTTACGGGTTCGTGGACGCGTTCCACCGGAACCAGGTCGTGAAAGCCGGAAATGGCCTTATATTGTTTTATAGAGTGACTCCAAAGATTAGAGGCCAGAATCGGTATGGAAGTTATGTATGTATGCTAGTATGAGTTGGAAGTACGGAAAAAGTACGACCAATAAGAAAGATAGCAACCAAGTGTAAAGGAATAGAGCCTGAATCCATAAGAACCTTTCGAGGTAACTACACCCGTGAGTGTTTGGGGTGGTAGCTGAGCGGGTATATGAGAATTGCCCGGTGATTATACAGTCGTCAGACCCTAGTAGACCTAGTAGAGATGATTACGACAGACTTTGAGGTCATTATGAGTATGGACTAGTTGGCTTATGATTTATGTATATGCGTGTGTGATACATTAGGGCCATATGTGGCATGATTGGTTTCATAGGGTGTAGTTCCAAGGAGACTATACCTATATCTGTTTAGATTGAACCTAGTATGAACATTCGGGACGAATGTTTCTAAGGGGGGAAGGATGTTACACCCCGTATTTCCGACAGTTGAGATAAGAACGTACGTAAGAAATTGGGAATGGAATTTTAGAAAGAATGAAAAATTCTGAAAATTTCTCCGAACCTTGTAAAGGAAAAGGGTTTATTAGTTGAATTTAATTCTCGAATTCGGCATTTGGGACTTTTAGAATTTATCGGAATTTTGGAATTTAATTTTGAAATTTGGTCATGTGGGACCACCCGAGAAATTTTTTATGTGTTGGGGAGTGTTACACCCCGTAGTTCCAGAGTATGTATACGAGGACGTACGTTCGAGAATACGACATTTAAATTGGAAAGGAAGAAAGATGTGATTTTTTCGACGAAAAAGTTTCCGGATTTTGTGAAGGAAAAATGTTCGTTAAAGGGAATTGGATTCCCAGATTTGGTATTCGGACTTTTTGGAATATTTAAGAATTATGGAATTTTATTTCCGGAATTGGTCACGTGGGGCCCACGGGAGAAATTCTGATTTTGTAGGGCCCACTTTATTTTCGGATTTTTGGCTTTACGGATATTTTGGAAGATGAAATATTTTGGGCGAGTAGGGGCGACACGTGTCACCCCGTGTGGCCATGTTGGCGGGTGGAGAAGACAAGTGGGACGTTTTTTAGGTGGACAAGTGGCCCATTTTTGTGGTGGCCACTTGTCCCATTTTTGTGGTGAACAAATGGTTGGCCAACTACCCACACACATGTACCCAATCTTCACCATCCACTTGCCTAGATCTTGGCCATTGATTTCCCTATAAATACCCCATGTGTGCAAGACTTTATTTCATCCACATTAGAAAGTTTCCAAGGCAAAAATTCCCCTCCCTCCCTTAGTGAGTTCTCGTCCAAACACCCCCCCACCTTGAGTAGAATTCTTCAAGTATTATTGTTATTCCAAATACTTTAGCCTAAATCCCTTGTGGTATTCCAAAGAAATCCCAACATAAGAGCCCGGAAATACTACTTTATTCCAATAGTCGTAAAACGAAACCCTAGGAAAATCTTCATAGCTTAGATGAAGTGTTAAGAGGAGTTGGTTAGAAACTTCTAAGGGTCGCTTGGAGCGGGTTGGAGCGTAAGGATTTGGAGCTAAACGTTGCTCAGGATCGACTTATAAACTTGGATAATTTTGGGCTTATCGAGGTAATGATCTTTATCCCCCTATTGTAATTGGAAATTACATGTTGTAGTAATGTATAGTTGAGTATACTATATGTAGAATATATGGATAAGAATTGAACTGTATTTACATAGGACTGTATTGACTTGTAGTATTATTGTGGAGTAGAATTGTACACGTCCGGTTAGACGTGTAACCCCCCCTGGGATTGTTGGTTTGGTAGCAGGCCTCGTTAGAGGAGGAGATTTATGTGGTTGCGGGGAGGTCTTGCTGAATTTTCCGTAGAATAAGGAATCTTGTATCTAGAATTATTCTGAAGAGATCTAGAGGTTGATAGGCGTTTGTGGCCTTTATAGGTTGAAGTACTACGAGTAGCGTATTCTACTTGAAGGGTGGAAAAAGGCGAGCAAGGTTAGAGTACTTTGGAGCGTTTTGCTTATTGTCGATAATCGTCGCGAGGTATGTGAACCTCTTCCTATCCTTTCTAGCATGATATTTGTGAAATATATTTAGTGCGGTAGACGCACGTGTGTTTAAAGGAAGTTGATTTTCCTTTTGTGTCCTTGACTTGATTACAAAGTTAAGTGACTTGTTATGAAATATTAAGGACTTGAATTATGTTAAAAAGTTGTAAAACCTCACTCATGAGTAATGGGTGTGTGGTCTTTTAAAGAATAAAGTTACCTTGATTTCGAAAATAAGAATGATTTTATCATTGGATTTAAAATGATAACTTTACTTATAAACAACTTGATTTTGGGAAAGGAGAAGTAACTTGATTTAAAGGTATAGGTTACTTGTTTTTAAAAGAGTAAGATCCTTGGTTTAAAAAGTATATTGCTACTTGACTTTAAAAAGAAAAAAGTGCCTTTGTTTTAAAGGAAGGTATGGTTTTGTCTTAAAAGGGTTTAAAAAAAAAAGGAAGGCACGCTTTTGTCTTAAGATTGGTTTAAAAAGAAGGTATGGAAATTGTTTTGGTTTTACTTTGATGTCGTTTGGCTTGAGTTTAAATAATAAGAATCTTGAAGTATTTCAAAAGAGTTATGAATCATGTTTGAAAGAAAAGAAATACTTGGTTTTAAAAGCTTAAGTGTTATACTAGCTTTATGGGAAGTTAGGTATAACGACTTAAGAAAGATAAAAGGAACGGTTTACTTATTTGTTTATGAAAGTCTTGTATTGATTTCTGGAAAGTGTAGTAAGATGGTTTGATAAGTAAACATGTTACGATGCTACGTGTGTTAGTGTCTTGTGATGTTTGTGTGAGGTGGTTATTCTTGTTGTGCTTACGTTGTTAAACGATAAGCCCGTTGTACTGCTATTATATCACATACCCCCCTGACTTGTTATGATGTCGAGGACTTGCCACCCTCGATGCGAGGTATACCTCATGCGATGCGTGTGACTATGCGAGTGCGGGAGTTCGTGATTGATCATTCGGTGTGTATCCCGACGCGAGGAATGCCTCACGCGATGCAATGTGACTACGCGGTGCAATGTGACTATGCGGTGCGGGAGTCGCGAGGATGTCGCGGGTTAGCCGCCGTCGAGGAATACCTCATGCGGTGCGTGACCTATGCGGTGCGGGAGTTCGTGATTAGGCACGCATAATGATACTATGGGCGATCGCCTTGCTTCGATCATTAGCGGCCTAGAAAAGACCGATTCGTTATATCTATTTTGCCCTTGTTTATGTTGTGGCACTATGCGATTAAATTGGTTGTTAAATGCGTATTTGTAATTGGTTTTAAAATGTTATGATTTGATTTGATACTTTCTGATTTCACATACTTGGTACTGTTATCGACCTCCTTCGGGGTTGTGTTCATGCCGCAGTAGGTACACGCGATCGTCGATCCTCGCTCATAGGATCACGATTCGGCGTTTTGGGAAGCTCCGTTTCTCGGAGGCTTATCTTTCGTATAGTCCCCGTCGTTGTAGGTACTTACATTCGGGGTATGGCGGCCCCGTCCGTCATTGTTGTTATAACATTCGTAAGTCTGTAGTATTGTTGTGGGCAGAATTTGTAAAGGATGTAATCGTCGTTCAAGTTTTATTTATATATTCGTAAAGGTAACCGTTTTGGTTAGCTTTGTTTTCTTATTTCATTATTGTATATCTTGTTTCATGTGTATGTTTTTATTTCCGTTGATTTTCTCTGATGTTGTATCACTAGGGTGCCCGGGGTAAGGCACCAGTCGCGGGCGCGGGGTCGGGTCGTGACAAAAGTGGTATCGAGCGATTAATCCTCGAAAAGTGTTCTGAGCCGTATCTAGTAGAGTCTTGATTATCGGTGTGTTGTGCACCACACCTATAATCGAGGTCTGCAGGATATTTAGAATTGGTTTCCATTCTTCTCACTCGAGATCGTGCCTTAGAGATGTGTTATAAGTTGGACTCGCGTATTCTTTTCACCCGCTATGCCTCACGAGGCAACCACAAGGCGGCGGCGAGAGGAGTCGCGAGTAGATCATGAGAGGGTTACCGTGGCAGGCGATCATTATCCGAGACGCTTCATTCGGGGAGTTACTGCGGCGCTAGCCCTGTGAGAGTTTAGAGTAGTAGCGGTAGCTCACGAGACCACGATACACGAGCCTCTAGTCCCACGGCCAGAGCAGAGGATAGGAGTTACAAGGAGATGGCCCGATTACTAGCTAGTCGGTGGTGGGAGTGAGGACGAGCAGGCGGTGGTTCCGGCAGCACGATAGTTCACCCTAGATCCGATAGTTTTGATATTTGGGACTTCTTGAGTTGCGATCCACGAGTCCTATGGATTGAGGACGAGGAAGATCATCGAGTTTATTCGACGATTCTGTGGATCATGAAAATGATCAAGACCTCGAAGGCATTCTTACACTTCTTGCCCTCGCGGATGAGAGCTTCGGCGAGATAGATTTATGGGGTTGGCGAGCAGGCGGGCGGTTCGGGAATACTGATATAGAGTTTGACTCACGGGCTCGTTATGACCGCGTTAGTGGCGCATACATGGAGGATAGAGTGCACCGATATGTCACAGACATGACGATTATCTAACGAGA
This sequence comes from Przewalskia tangutica, assembly GCA_029844215.1. NCBI lineage: Eukaryota > Viridiplantae > Streptophyta > Magnoliopsida > Solanales > Solanaceae > Przewalskia > Przewalskia tangutica. Next base: position 62,849,424 of record CM056736.1, on the reverse strand, counting down.
AGTTGTACAAGAGTAGCTCTTGATCGAACATGGACATTGCCGCGTCTGAGCTTACGCGCAGCGAGAGGAAACGTAGAGATCGACGCATTAACCAAGATCGCAGAAGAGGCGAGCAGCAGGGTCCTTTGGTAACTTTCGGCGGACCTTCTCGGCAGCAGATCGGTTATGCGTCTCGCCAAGATCTGAGTGGTCCTCCGCGCACTTCGGGCGTTCGGGGTATTTAGGAGTTGGTGAACTCGTGGTTTCCGTTCACGATTTACATAGTTCTAGCCATCGATTGATTTTCCTCGGTGTTCACTATGTGACAGCGCCATCCCGGGAATGTCGTCTTTTTGCTAGTACTTGTTTTACCGTGCGTCGAGGCCGTGTGAGGATAGAATGTCCTAGTAGGAGGGATACAGTGGGATGACTTAGCCTACCAGTCGATTCATTCGGTGGTTCGGAGAGGAAGGGGTGTTAGCGAGGAGGACACCCCTCGGTATGGCCGTTGTGGTAGGTGTTCTTATGGGAGTGTCGTACTACTTAGATATCTTGTTAGGCTGCGGCGGCCAGGCCTTTGCAGAAATTGTCCGAACAGGTGGCGCGGATGTTACGACTTCAGCCGGGATCGATGGTTGGTTCATCACCGTCAGAGTTATCGCCCATCGAGAAGGATTTGATTAGGCGGCAAAGGAAAGTGAGGCGATGAGTTACAGAGATATCTTCACGCAAGAAACTTGTTTAGGTCGTTATGGTAGATCGTGTGAGTGTTATGTTCGGTTAGCATTGTGTAAGTTGTGATTAGAAAATATGGGTAGTTGAAAAGGGTAAGTCCGGGACGAGAAAATGGGAGCCTTAGAATTTATAACGATTGGGACCTTGGATGCAAGCCGTCCCGAGTGGATGTTACGGTTGGTCCTTGTCGAAGTACTTGGTATCGTGATATATATTATGGGATAATTCCATGGGTAGTGTGAGATGGAAGTGGTAGCTTTCATGACGTGAATCGTAAGATTGTTTGGATCGGGAGCGAGTTTAGTCTGAAGTGGGTCGGGTTGAGGCCATATCACGAGTCAACCCGGCCGGAATATGGTGGTCGATTTGAGGTGGTCCCTAGATGATAGGTCACGAGGTATTAGGCCCAAGATTAGGTAACCATAAATGCGAGTTCGTGGATGCGTTCGACCAGTAGCCGGGCCAATGAGGTCAGCCCATCTTGTCTTTCAGTTAGGACTGTTTACTCGGCGGAGGGTTATGCGAGATGTTATCAGGACGGTTGTAAGGCTGCACGGGGTTCCTACTTTTATTATGGCGGCGGTGGAGCCCGGTTTATGGCTATTTCTTTCGGAGGTTTTACCAGCGGGGTTAGGAACTCGTGAGTCTCGGATTGCCTTCACCCTCGGGCCGACGGACGAACAGCGCATTTTATCCAGACATTTGAGGATAGGTTACGGGCCGGTGTTTTGATTTCAGGGGTAGCTGTGAGGATTATTTGCCTCTTGTTGAGTGAGTATTATATAGCTACCATTTTAGTATTCGGATGGTGCCTTATGAAGCCTTGTATGGGCGGAAGTGTAGGTTGCCGGTCGATTGGTTCGATGTTGGCAAGGTTCAGATAGTTGGTCCCTACTTGTTTCAGCAGGATGTGGATAAGGTGAAGCTTATCCAGAAGAAGTTATTAGCAGCTCAGAGTCAACAGAAGTCGTGTGGATAATCGGCGTCGACACTTGGAGTTCAGGTTGACGGTGGGTCTTCTTGAAGGTACCACCCCGGAAGGGTGTGACGAGATTTGGATAGCAGGGGAAACTTAGCCCGAGGTACTTTGGGCATTTTCAGATCGTTGTAGAATAGGCCAGGTTGCCTATAAGTTAGCACTGCCGTCCGACTTAGGAGACAGTACGTCCGGTCTCCCAGGTTGCTATGTTTCGAAAGAGTATCGGAGATCCATCCAGAGTGTTCCCAGTTAATGATGACCAAGTTAGAGATAGTAACCCCGAGATTTTGGAAACTGAAGCAATGACAGAAATGTAGTGCACGATAGTAGGAAGAGTTCGAGTGTACGAGGAAGATACGACGAGTAAGAAAAGAGGCTAAGATGTGTTAAGAAGATGGAAGTGTCCTTTTTTATAAGTGAAGAGGGGAAGAAAGTATCCTTTGGACCATGGGTGAAGCAAATGGTATTGTTATACGCTTTAGAGATGATTCTTCGTTGGCTTGGATGTGCGTTTTTGCGCGTATGTGGTATTATGGCGGTGTGGCATAATTGGTTTCGTAAGTATAGTAGTGAAGACTATCTGACGCATGTGTGCTTGGAGACTTAGAAGGAACATTCGGGACGAATGTTTCTAAGGGGAAGAATGTTACACCCGTAGTTCCAGTATGTATCACGAGCGTGCGTTCGAGAATACGACATTTAAATTGGAAAGGAAGAAAGATGTGATTTTTTCGACGGAAAAGTTTTCGGATTTTATGAAGGAAAAATGTTCGTTAAAGGGAATTGGATTCCCAGATTTGGTATTCGGACTTTTTGGAATATTTAAGAATTATGGAATTTTATTTCTGGAATTGGTCATGTGGGGCCCACGGGAGGAAATTTACGGTTTTGTGGGGCCCACTTTATTTTCGGATTTTTGGCTTTACGGATATTTTCGGAAGATGAAATATTTTGGACGAGTAGGGGGGCGACACGTGTCACCCCCGTGTGGCCATGTTGGCCGACTTGGAGAAGGACAAGTGGGAGGTTTTTAGGTGGAGAAGTGGCCCATTTTGTGGTGGCCACTTGTCCCATTTGTGGTGAACAAATGGTTGGCCAACTACCCACACACATGTACCCAATCTTCACCATCCACTTGCCTAGATCTTGGCCATTTATTTCCCTATAAATACCCCTTGTGTGCAAGACTTTATTTCATCCACATTAGAAAGTTTCCAAGGCAAAAATTCCCCTCCCTCCCTTAGTGAGTTCTCGTCCAAACACCCCCCCACCTTGAGTAGAATTCTTCAAGTATTATTGTTATTCCAAATACTTTAGCCTAAATCCCTTGTGGTATTCCAAAGAAATCCCAACATAAGAGCCCGGAAATACTACTTTATTCCAATAGTCGTAAAACGAAACCCTAGGAAAATCTTCATAGCTTAGATGAAGTGTTAAGAGGAGTTGGTTAGAAACTTCTAAGGGTCGCTTGGAGCGGGTTGGAGCGTAAGGATTTGGAGCTAAACGTTGCTCAGGATCGACTTATAAACTTGGATAATTTTGGGCTTATCGAGGTGATGATCTTTATCCCCCTATTGTAATTGGAAATTACATGTTGTAGTAATGTATAGTTGAGTATACTATATGTAGAATATATGGATAAGAATTGAATCAGATTTACATAGGGTGTATTCTGATGAGACTAGTAGTATTATTGTGGAGTAGAATTGTACACGTCCGGTTAGACGTGTAACCCCCCCTGGGATTGTTGGTTTGGTAGCAGGCCTCGTTAGAGGAGGAGATTTATGTGGTTGCGGGGGGGGAGGTGCTGCCGAATTTTCCGTAGAATAAGGAATCTTGTATCTAGAATTATTCTACGAAGAGATCTAGAGGTTGATAGACGTTTTGTGGCCTTTATAGGTAGAAGTACTACGAGTAGCGTATTCTACTTGAAGGGTGGGTAAAGGAGAGCAAGGTTAGAGTACTTTGGAGCGTTTTGCTTATTGTCGATAATAGTCGCGAGGTATGTGAACCTCTTCCTATCCTTTCTAGCATGATATTTGTGAAATATATTTAGTGCGGTAGACGCACGTGTGTTTAAAGGAAGTTGATTTTCCTTTTGTGTCCTTGACTTGATTCCAAAGTTAAGTGACTTGTTATGAAATATTAAGGACTTGAATTATGTTAAAAAGTTGTAAAACCTCACTCATGAGTAATGGGTGTGTGGTCTTTTAAAGAATAAAGTTACCTTGATTTCGAAAATAAGAATGGTTTAATCATTGGATTTAAAATGATAACTTGACTTATAAACAACTTGATTTTGGGAAAGGAGAAGTAACTTGATTTAAAGGTATAGGTTACTTGTTTTTAAAATAGTAAGACCCTTGGTTTAAAAAGTATATTGCTACTTGACTTTAAAAAGGAAAAAGTGCCTTTGTTTTAAAGGAAGGTATGGTTTTGTCTTAAAAGGGTTTAAAAATAAAGGAAGGCACGCTTTTGTCTTAAGATTCGTTTAAAAAGAAGGTATGGAAATTGTTTTGGTTTTACTTTGATGTCGTTTGACTTGAGTTTAAATAATAAAAATCTTGAAGTATTTCAAAAGAGTTATGAATCATGTTTGAAAGAAAAGAAATACTTGGTTTTAAAAGCTTAAGTGTTATACTAGCTTTATGGGAAGTTAGGTATAACGACTTAAGAAAGATAAAAGGAACGGTTTACTTATTTGTTTATAAAAGTCTTGTATTGATTTCTGGAAAGTGTAGTAAGATGGTTTGATAAGTAAATATGTTACGATGCTACGTGTGTTAGTGTCTTGTGATGTTTGTGTGAGGGGGTTATTCTTGTTGTGCTTACGTTGTTACACGATAAGCCCGTTGTACTGCTATTATATCACATACCCCCCTGACTTGTTATGATCGAGCGACTTGCTACCGATGCGAGGTATACCTCATGCGATGCGTGTGACTATGCGAGTGCGGGAGTTCCAGGATTGATCATTCGGTGTGTATCCGTCGAGGAATGCCTCACGCGATGCGTGTGACTACGCGATGCAATGTGACTATGCGGTGCGGGAGTCGAGGAGGATGCCGCGGGTTAGCCGCCTCGTCGCGAGAATACCTCACGCGGTGCAGGTGACCTATGCGATCGGGAGTTCGAGATTAGGCACGCATAATGATACTATGGGCGATTGGCCTTGCTTCGATCATTAGCGGCCTAGAAAAGACCAGTTACGTTATATCTATTTTGCTCTTGTTTATGCTGTGGCATTATGTGAAGTTAAATTGGCTGTTCATACGTATTTGTAATTGGTTTTAAAATGTTATGATTTGATTTCAGTACTTTACAGTTTCACATACTTGGTACCTGTTATCGACCTCCTTCGAAATTTGTGTTCATCTGCGGTAGAGGTACACGATCGTCGATCCTCGCCATAGGATCACAATTGACGTTTTGGGAAGCTCCGTTTCTCGGAGGCTTATCTTTCGTATAGTCCTGTCGTTGTAACTTACATTCGGGGTATGGCCCCGTCCGTCATTGTTGTTATAACATCCGTAGAGGTCTGTAGTACTGTTGTGGGCAGAATTTGTAAAAGGGATGTAGTTGTTCGGGTTCAAGTTTTATTTATATATTCAGAAAGGTAACCGTTTTGGTTAGCCTGTTTTCTTATTTCATTATTGTATATCTTGTTTCATGTGTATGTTTTTTATTTCCGCTGATTTTCTCTGATGTTGTATCACTACGGTGCCCGGGGTAAGGCACCAGTCGCGGGCCCGGGGTCGGGTCGTGACAGGGAGTTTGGGAAGGCAAAACGCAGAACAAAAAAATACCAAAACGTGTATGAACAGTGAAAACCCGTCCATGAACAGTGTTGTTCGATGAACAGTGTTCGGAAAAACGCCATTTCCGGCCAAACCAGGAATCACCGGGCGAGACATGTACCAAAAGCCGTCCCGTCGAGCCCGTCAAATCCTTACCAATCGCCGTCGATTCTCCGGAATCGCGGCAATTCAGATCGAAGTTTGCCATCGCTCATCCATCTTCCCGCTCGGTTTCGATTTTCCGCCAATCGAGGTACAATCGACGGGAGTGGAGTATACCATCAGAACCACCATCTCATTGCCGTCATTTCCATGTAAACCAGGACCCTCGATTCTTGCTCAAACTCGTCGTCGACCAGATCGATCTTCGCCGAAACCCTAGGTCGTCGACGAGCATTTTTCCGGCCACCACAGGTAGAGTCGACGGTCGTGGCTAGTGTAGAAACATTCAGGGTGGAAAGACCGACATTTTGGCACCATCCACGACCTCCAATTCAACCCAGATCGTCGGGTCGACCAAATCATATTTTCCGATCGGAAGTTGGAAAATTCCGATCGATTCCGGTACAGTTGAGGGCTAAGGAGTATACCGTTGTGTTCATATTGATCTTAGCTACATTTTGCAACCAATCCTGAGCCTCAATTCTCAGTATTTCAGAATCCGCCATTGACGCCGCCTTGAGCTCGCCGGCGGCGGCGGTGCTGCCGCAGGACCACAAGCAGACCTCCAAATATTGATTTTCCTCCATTAATTCATCCACGCAATAACAATTCGATGAATTCACTTCCAACGGATCAAAAATGGAATTTTCCGACGAACAATTCCGGCGACGGGTAGCGGCGTAGTGAGAATTTTGCCACCAATGGCAGTAGTTCAGGCTGCTTAACCACACAGAAATATTCCACAGTACTCTCAGGCAGTCCGGACAACAATTTCCAATCACCGGCGTTGTCTACTTAGCGTGTTGATTAGCCGAAGAGGTATGTGAACTTCTTACTTCTTTTGACATGATTTTGATAAGTCTAGAGGACTGGAATTATTTTGGTAAGTCTAGGTGACTTGAATTATGTGATAAGTCTAGGTAACTTGAATTATGTGATAAGTCTATGTGACTTGATTCTTGGAAGTAAGTATAATTGATTTTCAAGGTTATGCGGCTTGTTTTATCTAAATAATTATGAGACTTTATTTTCAAGTTATGGGACTTGATTTTGAAAGTTGGTGTAATTTGGTTATATGAAGTATAAGTGAATTGATTTTGAAGTACATGATACCTGATTTTGAAAGTATATAATACTTTACTTTAAAAGTATAGAATACTTGAGTTGGAAAGTAAGGATTTCTGATTTGCAAAGTATAGATTACTTGATTTGAAAAGTATAGATTACTTGATTTGAAAAGTATAGATTACTTGATTTGAAAAGTATAAATTACTTGATTTGAAAAGTATAGAGTACTTGATTTTAAAAGTATAGAATACTTGATTTGGAAAGTATTGGTTCTTGAACTATTCTAAAGTTAAGAAACTTGATATTCTAAGTTAAGAAACTTGAAGTATTTTGAAAGTTATGTAATTCGATTTGAAAGTATAAGTCTCTTGGTTATAAAGGGAATGAATTTGTCTAAGACATAAAGAGTTATAACGGCTTTATGGGAAGTTGGTTATAACAACTTTATAGAAGATTTAAAAGAATGGTTTTCTTCAGTAATGTAAGCAAAGAAATGATTTGAAATAAAGAAGGGCAAATTGTTTTAAAGGTACCAATTGCTTAGGGTTTTAAAAAAAGAAGTCACTTGATTTAGAAGCCGGTAAAAGTATTTCTAAAAGGTATTGTGACTTGTCTTGAAAAGTAGATATGACTTGATACTACGGTTGTTAGTATCTTGGAAGTATTATTTGAAAAAGAGTCATTTTTAAAAAGAGTAGAGTGCGTACGTTGGGTTAAATTCGGATTTTATGCGACCTTACGCGTCCCCAGATTGGGCGACGATACCTTTATGGGCAGACTATATGACCTTACCGGCGTCGAGTTGGGCGGGCAAGATACCTTTATGGGTAGACTATATGACCTTACCGCGTCCCAGGATTGGGCCGGACAGTATACCTTTATGGGCAGACTATGTGACCTTAACGCGTCCGCTGATTGGGCGGGCAAAGATACCTTATGGGTAGACTATGTGACCTTACCGCGTCCCGAGTTGGGCGGGCAGTATACCTTATGGGCGGACTCACGTGACTTTACCGCATCTCAGTTGGGTGGCAAGATACCTTTATGGGCACACTATGTGACCTTACCGCGTCGTGATTGGGCGGGCGGTATACCTTTATGGGCAGACTATGTGACCTTACCGCGTCGAGTTGGGCGGGCAAAGATACGTTATGGGTAGACTATGCGACCTTACCGCGCGTCGGGTTGGTAGGCGTATACCTTTATGGGCGAACTATGTGACTTTACGCGTCCCCGATTGGGTCGGGCAAGATACCTTTATGGGCGAACTATGTGACCTTACGGGTCCCGTGATCGGGCCGGTATACCTTTATGGGCGGACTATGTGACCTTACCGCGTCGAGTTGGGCACGGCAAGATACTTTACGGGCGGACTATGTGACATTACCGCATCCCAAGATTGGTAGGCGGTATACCTTTATGGGCGGACTATGTGACCTTACGCGTCCGAGTTGGGCGAAGTATACCTTTACGGGCAGACTATGTGACTTTATCGCGTCCCGTTGGGCACAGCATAAAAGCCCCTCCATAAAGGGCCAGATTATGTTATGTAAGGTAAGTAAGTTATATGGTAATGAACTTGACGGTGTTTCCTAAGCATGTACGTAAGAATGTGACTATAACTTTTATTGAAATGGGAAAAGATAATAAGGTACGATTAAGTTCACGAGATGGTAATGACACGGTAGGATCTGGTATGTACCCTTTTTATACTTTCCCCTGTCATTCTTTTGTACAGTTATGATTTGTTTCATCGCACCTTATTTTCCGCTCCATATTAAATTTGTTGTACTGACCCCCTTCGGGGGGCTGCGTTCATGTCCGCAGGTTTAGGTACACAGTTGTGGATCCGCGAGCTTAGGATTCTGGTTCAGCATTTGAGATGGCTCCAATGTTCCGGAGCTTGTCGTCATGGTTATGTATATTCAGTGGTACGGCGGGACCTTGTCCCGTCATTGTATTTGTCCAAATCTTAGAGGTCTGTATTCATCTGTGGGCTGGACTAGCTAGAGTTGTTTTTACATTGTTAAACAGTGTAGACCCTTTCGGGTAATTTTTATGTTATGGCAGCCTTATCGGCTTGGCCTTAGTTAAAAAAAAAGTGTTATTTATCTTCCGCAGTTTTTTTATGTTGTATGAATAGAAGGGTGCCAAGGTAGGGCACGATCGCGCCCGGTCGGTCGCGTGGCGAACGCCTCGAGAACTCGTCCCCAAATTTGGAAGCGCATGCTCCTCGGGATAGTTCCCATGAATCAAACCGATCATCGCAGTATCACGCAAATTTATGCGCACCAATACCACCGACTCTGTCTCCGAGGCTTTGATCACTCTCGATCCGCCGCAATCGCTTGATAAAATCTCGAGATCATCCTCGCCTCGACCCATAAAACTCTGGTGGACTGCAACTCAAAAAGTCCCGAAGTCTCAAACTATCAGATCTAGGGTGAACTACGGGTACAACCGGAACCGCTGCCTCACGTCTGTCATCATTCCTCGCCACAATCCTAGCTAGTAACGGGCCATCTCCTTGTAACCCATATCCTCTGTTCCTGGACGTGGATCAAGTCTCGTCTTGTGGCCTCGTGAGCTACCGTTGGCCTAAACTCGATGAAATTGTGGCGCCGCAAAACTCGCCGTATGAAGCACCACCTCAGGTGATGACTGGGCATATGCCCTCGCAACCCTCTGTGCTCTACTCGCAGCTCCCTCTGCTGCCCTGCTCTTCTGGGCTCTGGTTGCCTTGCGTGGAGGCATAACTGGTAAAAAGAATACGTCAGAGGGAGTCCAACTTATAACACCGCTCTAAGGCACGATCTCAGAGTGAGAAGAATGGAAACCAATCCTAGATATCATATAGCCTCATGATTATAGGTGAGGTGCACAACACGCCGATAATCAAGACTCTACTAGATACGATCTGTAGATACTTTTCGAGGATTAACTGCTCTGATACCACTTTTGTCACGACCCGACGACGGGCTCGCGACTGGTGCCTTACCCGGGAACCCTAGTGATAACAACATCAGAGAAAATCAGTGGAAATAAAAACTTAAACATGAAACAAGATATAACATAAGAAAACAGGCTAACCAAAACGGTCACCTTTCTGTATATAAATAAAAACTAATGAGCATATCCTTTACAAACCCCGCCACAACAAGATTACATGCACTTCTAAGAGTTTTTATAACAACTATGGCGGGACAGGGCCCCGCCATACCCCTGAATGTACAAGTACCTACAATGACAGGGAACCATACCAAAAGATAAGCCTCCGGAGAAACGGAGCTTCCCAAAAGCAGAACGGTGATCCTAAGAGCGAGGATCAACAATCGGTGTACTCTACTCGCAGATTTAACGCAGCCCGGGCGAGGTCAAGATAACAGGTACCAAGTATGTGAAACTGAAAATAAGGTAATGAAATCATAACAGTCTATATAAATTAGGAGACATGTATGATAGCCAAACTACAATACACAACATATAAGCAGTCATGTCAAGTCAGGGACTCACGCCCTCAAAGTCATCACTCAAATATAACCATGGGTCACGCCCACAATATCAATCATGCGTGGAATTCCTTCCTCACTGGCGATCTATGATATAACAACACCAAGGAGTACACATGAACAATGGTTCTACTGTCATAAGAACCGTGACGGGCAAGTGCGAAGCATAGCTACGAGACTGCATCATCCACTGACCGGGGCAAGTACGAAAGCCAACTACCAGATACCTACCGTACCAACAACACTATATAACTGTATCACGAAGCTGACACGGGGCAAGTACGAAGGCCAACTACCAGATACCACCTGCGCCACGTAGCTGACGGGGGCAAGTACGAAGACCAACTACCAGATACCAAGCCGTAATCACGAGACTTCGCCACAAAACTGAACGGGGCAAGTACGAAGGCTAACTACCAGATACCTCCTGCGTCATGCCAATGACGGGGGCAAGTACGAAAACCAACTACCAGATACCAAGCCGTATCAGTAAACCTCATGGAGGGCTAGTCCATGGAACAACAATCCTAATGGAACCATACCCGTGGGCCACCCAACGTGTCAGTAGGTCCAAGGATATAATAAGATAACCGACCCTCCATCGAGAGACGCGGTAGCATAGAAATACAATACTTGCACAACAAAGGCTATCACAAGTAAACATAGGCAAGTTACTCACACTCAAGGTACTTTCATTTCATGTCAACAAATCCGGGTTTTAACCCCAAAGTACTACATACTTCAACTCTCTTAAAAAGAACCCTTTTTAAGTACAAAATCACGCGATACTAATACCCGTAGTATCATTCATAGAGTAACTATCATTTTAAGTAAATCAAAACAACATCATGCCTTCCTTTAAAACAAAGACACTTCTCCTTTTTAAAGTCAAGTAGCAATATACTTTTTAAACCAAGTGTCTTACTCCTTTCAAAACAAGTAACTTATACCTTTAAATCAAGTTACTTCTCATTTCCAAAATCAAGTTGTTTATAAGTGAAGTCTCTTTACTTTCAAAAATCAGTCTCATAATCTTTAAATCATATCTCATATCTTTTAAGGAAACCAACCTCCAACTTTTAAAATGTCAAGTTATCATTTTAAATCCAATAATAAAACCCTTCTTTTGTTTTCATAAAGTCGTTATAACTAACTTCCCATAAAGCTATTATAACACTTTATGTTTTAAACCAACCAAGGACAACTATTCTCATTTCCGAAATCAAGATAACTTTATTCTTTAAAAGACCAAGCACCCATTACTCACGAATGAGGTTTTACAACTTTTTAACATAATTCAAGTCCTTAATATTTCATAACAAGTCACTTAGCTTTAGAATCAAGTCAAGGACACAAAAGGAAAATCAAACTCCTTTAACACACGTGCGTCTACCGCACTATATATATTTCACAAATATCATGCTCAAGAGAATAGGAAGAATCACATACCTCTTCGGCTTAATCCACAAGCCAAGTCGAGTATGCCGCAGCGAATAACCACCTATAATAACCACAACACGTCTATCAACTTCTAACTCTCTTCGTAGAACATTCTAAGTATACAGTTCCTTATTCTACGGAAAATTGGGCAGCACCTCCCCCCCGCAATCACATAAATACCCTCCTATAACAAGGCCCGCTACCAAGCCAACAACTCCAAGGGGATTACACGCCTACAGGACGTGTACAAAACGCCACAAGAATACTACGATACTTCATCAGAATACACCAATGTAAATGATTCAATTCTTTTTAATCATCCTTCCATATATCTTACTCAATTATAAACTACTACAATATGTAATTTCCAATTACAATAGAAGGACATAGATCATTACCTCGATAAGCCCAAAATTATCCAAGATTATAAGTCGATCCTGAGCAACGTTTAGCTCCAAATCCTTACGCTCCAATCCGCTCCAAGCGACCCTTAGAAGTTTCTAAACAACTTCTCTTAACACTTCATCCAAGCTATGAAGATTTTTCTAGGGTTTCATTTTGCGACTATTGGAATAAAGTAGTATTTTCGGGCTCTTATGTTGGGATTACTTTAGAATACTACTAGGGATACAAGGCTAAGGTATTTGGGATTATACCACAACAATAGAAGAATTTCTATACAAGGTGGGGGGGGGGGGGGGGTTTGTTATACCCCGTATTTCCAGAGTATGTACGTGAGGGCGTACGTACAAAAGTTTAAGCCTTAAAATAGGCTAAGGGGCGAAATTTTGTGCACAACTAGCGAAAAGAATCATTTTCCGACGAAACGTTTTCCGGACTTTGCGAAGGAAAAATTCCGGCTATATCATTTATAATTTTTGCGGATTTTTCTGAGTGACGAAATATTTTGGACCAACGAGAGGGCGACACTTGTCACCCTCAAGTTGGCGGACCCATGGACGATTCTATGGCACGTTTTTGCCTTCCATTCTTGTCAAGGAGTTGGTAGGATATTTTGTGTGGTAGATTGATAAGGTGGGACCCACACACATATGTCCAAATCCTCACCCTCCACTTGCCCCCCACTTGGCTTCATCTTGGCCATTGACTGGCCTATAAATACCCCTCTAATGCAAGACATTTCTTCATCCACACTTGTGAAAATCCAAGGCAAAAATCCCTCTCCCTCCCTCTCAAAGCTCTCGTCCAAATAACCCCTTCCCCTCGAGAAGGCCTCGCCGAACCCCTACCTAGTTGTTCTCGAAAATACTCCCCCTTGGTTAAGAAATACTTCTCCAAGTATTGTTATAATGCTAAAATACTCTAGACCAAAACCTTTGTAGTATTTCCAAGTACCCTCTATACGAAAAGCCCGGGAAATACTACTATACTTTCTTTTAGCCACTAAACGAAACCCTATGGAAAAATCTCCATAATTGGTTGGAGTACTTAGTAGAAGTGTGTAGAACTTCTAAGAGTTTCTTGGAGCGAATTGGAGCGCACGGAGTAGGAGCTAAACCTTGCTCAGGATCGACATTAAACTTGGATAATTTTGGGCTTATCGAGGTAAATAAACTTGTCCCCCTATTGTAATTGGAAATTACATTTTGTAGTAATATATAGTTGAAGTATACTATATATTGTATGATTATTGAAAAGAATTGAACTATAATCACATCGTAAGAATATTAAAGAAGAGAATTGAATCAGCACTTACATAGGATGTATTCTGATGAGACTTGTAGTGTTACTGTGAAGTAGAATTGTACACGTCCGGGTTAGACGTATAACCCCCCCCCCCCCCTCTCGGGAGTTGTTGGCCTATTAGCAGGCCTCGATAGAGGAGGAGATTTCTGTGATTTGCGGGAGAAATCTTTGAATTTTACGTAGAATATTCTACGATGAGATCTAGATGTTAATAGGCGCCTTGTGGCCTTTATAGGTTGAAGTACTACGTGTGGCGTGATCTACTTGGCTTAAGGAGTAGCCGCGGTTTGAGGTACTTGGGCGTTTTGCTATTAGTCGATAATCGTCGCGAGGTACGTGAACCTCTTCCTATCTTTTCTAGCATGATATGTGTATAACTATGTAGTACGGTGAGCGTCATGTGTTAAATGAATTTGGTTGGTTTAAAACATAAGGTGTTATAACGGCTTTATGGGAAGTTGGTTATAACAGCTTTATGTAGGTGAAAATGGTTTGTGGTTTTAAAAGATAACTGGTTTGACTTATAACTGGCTTGATGTGAGATAATAAAGAACTTGAAGTATTTCGAAAGAATCATTTTGAAAGAAGAGTAATACTTGGTTTGTGAAAGCTTAAGAGTTATACTAGCTTTATGGGAAGTTAGGTATAACGACTTAAGGAAGATAAAAGGAATAATGTTTCTTGATTTCGGAAATGAGAACAAGTATCGAACAAACCACTGCAGCGTTAATAAAGGAAAATGTATTGATTAATTAATTATTATTAAAACCAGTAGAAACCTCCATCTGCATAGAAGCTAAGATAAGACAAAATGATATTACATTTTCTAGATCATGGCTGCTTTAATTGTCACGACCCGAACCCGGGCCCGTGACTGGTGCCTTACCCCGGACACCCAAGTAGCCATACATCAGAGTAATCAGCGAAATATAAAACAAGACATGAATAAAGTGAAGTGAAAAACAGTTATATGAGAAAAACTTGCCTTGCGGCATATATATATATCAACTAGAACAGTTACATCCCTTTTTACAATTCTGCCCACAACAGTACTACAGACCTCTAAGAAGGATAACAACAATGGCGGGACAGGGCCCCGCCATGCCCCTGAATGTAAATACCTACAATGACGGGATGTATCATCGATAAGCCTCGGAGAAACGGAGCTTCCCAAAATCTTGGCTTGTGATCCTAAGAGCGAGGATCGACGGCGGTGTACTTTCTACTGCGGCATGACGCGGCCCAGAAGGAGTCGATCTGGTAACAAGTATGTGGCGAAAATCCGTAAATGAAATCATTGTAGTCTATATAAAGCAGGATACGTATGATAACCAAACTACGATTCCAATAAATAGCGGTCATGTCAAGTCGAGACTCACGCTCAAAGTCATCACTCAATTATAACTATGGGTCTCACGCCCACAACATAAACAAGAGTGAAATAGATATCAGAATCGGTCTTTTCTAGGCCGCGAATGATCGAAGCAAGGCCAATCGCCCATAGTATCATTATGCGTGCCTAATCCTGGACTTTCGCAGTCCGCATAGGTCACACACAGACCAGCATGAGGTATTCCTCGCATCGGGGGTAGCTAACCCCGGTACCTCTCGGACTCCGCAGCCGCATAGTCTCAATAGACCGCATAGTCACTGCGACGCATGGGCATCCCCGCGTCGGGATAAACACCGGAATGATCAATCTCGGAGCATACCGCGCTCCCGTAGTCACATGCATGCGCATAGGCCGATAGACGCATCAAGGGTGGCAAGCCCTCGGTATAACAAGTCAAGGTGGTATGTGATATAATAACATAATCGGACGCCCAACGGGCCGTCAGTGCCTTACCGGGCACCACTAGTGATACAACATCGAGAAAACCGGAAATAAAAACTTTACACATGAAATGAGAGATATAATAAATAAACAGCCAACCAAAACAGGGCTTTCTTGGTATATACATAAAACACGAGCAGTTTAATCCTTTTACAACCGCCACAAAAGATTACTGCACTTAAGATTTATATAACAACTATGACGGAATGGGGCCCGCCATACCTGAACGCATAAGAACTTACTGACTCGTGGTAACATACCAAAGATAAGCCTCCGACGGAACTGAGCTTTCCAAAATAAATGAGATCCTAAACGGGGATCGGCGGTAGATGTACTCTACCGCGATGAACGCAAAAGAGGTCGATAACAGTACTAAGTATGTGAAGCGTAAATCACGTAAATGAAATCATAATAGTCTATATAAAGTGAGACATGTATGATGACCAAACTACGATATACAACATATAACGATTACATCAAGACGTGGACTCACGCCTCCAAATTATCACTCGTGCGTGGAATTTCTTCCTCACGGCTAGCTTATGATATAACAATACCAAGGATTATACATGAACACCATGTCCCACGTGTTATAAAAACCGCAGACAAGTATAACTACAGATCCGACCGTATCAATAATATAATGCAACCAAACACGGTCGACACGGGGCAAGTGCGAGAGCCGACTACCGGATACCAAGGCGGCCACGCACCGACCGGGGCATCAGGTGACCATCAGAACCAAGGTCGTATCACGAAACCGTCACTACATCGAGCGGGGCAAGCGCGGTGACTACCGATACCAAGGCCGAATCGGTCACGAGGCGGGGCGGAGCCGACCACGGGGACGGGCGAGCGATAAACCTCATGGAGAGCTAGTCCGTGGAATAACACTATCAGCGGAGCATACCCGGAATTCTCCATCACCGCCAAAGACGCTCCAAGTAAGTTCTCAACAAGTCGACCGACCTCTATCGAGACGGTATCTGAAATACCACACTTGCACAACAAAGGCTATCATCACAAGCATAGGCAAGTTTCACAACAACAAGCATAGGCAAGTTTCACACAACTCAAAGTACTTCATTTTATGCCAAAGTCCGGGTTTTAACCCTAAAGTACTACGTACGTTAAGTTCTTTTAAAAGAGATCCATTACTTATTAAAGTCACCCGATACGTAGTATTAGAATGACCAACCCACATTCCTTTTCAAAATCAAGTAACAACATTCTTTCCTAAGTTCCGCTTGCCTAGTTTCAATTACTCAAGCTTCTCATTTTCAAATGGTTTCATAGTTCATAAACTTAATCACTGATTCCGTTTTAGAACAATCGAGTAATATAAGTCTCACGCGAGTAGGTTATTCTTGTTTACAACATTCTTATTACAGCAGCCATGATCTAGAAAATGTAATATCATTTTGTCTCATCTTAGTTTCTATGCAGATGGAGGTTTCTACTGGTTTTAATACAATTCATCATTATTCAATACATTTTCCTTTATTAACGCTGCAGTGGTCTGTCGATACACATTCTGATTTCCGAAATCAGTAAAACATTATCCTTTAAATAAAACCAAGTACTCATTACTCACGAATGAGGTTTCACACAAACATTCACATTTTAAAACAAATAAGTTAAGTCTCTTATCTTATAAGATCAAGTCTCTTAACTTCTAACATCAGTAAACCATTTTCTTTACCTCTCTTAAGACATTATACCTAACTCCCCATCAAGCTAGTATAACTCTTTTTAAAACCTTTAAAACCAAGTGTTACTCTCCCTTCAAAACGATTTAGAAATCTTTTGAAATACATCAAGTTCTTTATTATAACAAGCCAGTTATAATTCACATTAGTTACCTTTTAAAACCACAAAGTATTTTCTTACCTACATAAAGCTGTTATAACCAACTTCCCATAAAGCCGTTATAACACTTTATGTTTTAAGAACAATCAAACACAGTTAACACGTATGCGTCTACCGCATTACATAGTTCACACATATCATGCTAGAAGAG
Organism: Przewalskia tangutica; assembly: GCA_029844215.1. Taxonomy (NCBI): domain Eukaryota; kingdom Viridiplantae; phylum Streptophyta; class Magnoliopsida; order Solanales; family Solanaceae; genus Przewalskia; species Przewalskia tangutica. The sequence goes on along the minus strand of CM056736.1, from coordinate 62,832,194 downwards.
ATAGGAAGAGGTTCACATACCTCGCGACGAGTATCGACTAATAGCAAAACGCCCAAACAACGGCTACTCCTTAAGCCAAGTAAATCGCGCCACACGTAGGTACTTCAACCTATAAGGCCACAAGGCGCCTATTATCATCTAGACCACAACGTAGAATATTCTACGTAAAATTCGCGGCATCTCCCCGCGGCGAAATCTCCTCCTTCATCGAGGTGGCTACCAAGCCAACGGAGGGTTTCACACGCCTAACCGGACGTGTACAATTCTACTACACAGTAATACTACACAAGTCTACTGTAATACAGTTCAGTTCTTAATTCTTCAGGCTTAAGTCAAAAGACATTGCCACAGTACTAAGTATAGTTCTATATATAGTATACTTCAACTATATATTCTTACAACATGTAATTTCCAATTACAATAGAAGGACAGTAGTGTTTACCTCGATAAGCCCAAAATTATCCGAGTATAATGTCGCGCCTGAGCAAGGTTTAGCTCCTACTCCGAGTGCTCCAATCCGCTCCAAACAACCCTTAGAAGTTCTATCCAACTTCTACTCCAAAACTTCAACCAACAGTGAAGGTTTCCTTAGGGTTTCGGTTTGAGACTAAAAGGACAAAAGGTAGTATTTCCGGACTCTACGTAGAGAGGTAACTTTGGAATACTACAAGGTATAAGGCTAAGGTATTTTGGGCATTATAACAATACTTGGAGGAGTATTTTAATACCACAAAGGGGGGGGTACCACACGAGAACAACACCCTAAGGGAGGGGGGGTGTTCTCGGCTTTAGGCTCACAAAGGGGGAAGGTTTCGCCAAAAGGCCTTCACATGGGAGAGGGCTCTTGGACGAGAGTCAACAAGAGGAGGAGGGTTCTCAAGACTTAGGCAGTGAAGAGTGGATGAAGAAGTCTTCAAAGAGAGAGGGTATTTATAGCAAAACCAAAAGCCAACCAACGGCAAGATCAAGCCATGTGCGGCAAGTGTAAGGCCAAGATCAAGCCAAGTGCACCCACAAAACACTCCACAAAACACTCCACAAAACAAGCCACAAAGCAAGGCACAAAGAGGAGCCAATCGGCCAAGGCCAAGCCTCCTCTTTGCCGTCGACGAAAGTGACAAGGTCACCTCCCGTTGGTCCAAAATGTTCCGTCGTCGGAAAAATCCATAAAATACTAAATGACATAGCGAATTTTCCCAACGTAGTCGTGGAAACGTTTGCCGAAAACGACTCTAATCGGCACTGTGCCCAAATTTCGAATCCAATGCCTAACTTAAGGCTCACCGCACGCACGCCCATACGCATACTGCGAAAATACGGTATAACATTCTTCCTCTTAGAAACATTCGTCGAATGTTCCTTCTAGTCTCAAAACAACAAAGGCCAGATAGTCTTCACCGCTATACGCATTTAAAACAATCATGCCACACCGCCACAAAACACACGCTCACTTCTCCCTTTCGTAGTACTCGCCACGAACACTAACTCGTTCTAGTATCCGTACCACACTTCTTTCAACGCTCGTTTCCAACCTCGAGTCACTACCTCAAACTTGGTCATCTCACTAACCTCGATTTCCTAAGGCCATTCGGCCTTCCCGAACTGATTCTGGTCGAACACACCCACGAACTCATACGATGGTCAACTAAACTTGGGCCTAGCACCCTCGTGACCCTACCACCAAGTGACCACGAGCCCCACCCCAAATCGGGTACTGGGTTGACCCGCAAATGGTCCTCAACCCGACCCCCAACGCGCCAACTCTTGTTCCCGATCGGAACAATCTTACTATTTCACATCATGAAAGCTACCACTTCCATCTCACACTACCTGTGACTTACCCTTTTCACTAACCAGGTTTCTAAATCACATTTTAGCACAAAGCTATCCAAACATAACATTAAACACATCAGCAACATCAATACAAACAAAACTCTAGAGGGTTAAGGATATACCTGAAACTAGGCGGTTCAAGGACCGCTAAAACTGGGAACTCCCACTGCGACCTCTACCGGGGCCTTCCGGTGTACAAACATCTGCACAGCTACGGAAGGTGAAGAACCAAGCTGCTCTAGTAGTCCATGCTATCCTACCAGTGCTACCTCGGCCTTGACAGTCTCTTGCCAGATGGCCCTGTTGGCCGCAAAAATAACAATCTCCCGAGTTAGTACGACACTCTCCCTTATGAAGCTTTCCACAACGGCCACACTGAGACAAGGGCAACCTCATCCGGCGAGCACTCCTGCTCTCCTGAAAATCTGAAACCTGGGAGCCAGGCACGCTCCCGAATATCCCGAAGGTCGAAAGCTGGAGGACCACTCTGTCGGAGGTACATAACTAGTCTTCTTGGGCGGTCCGCCTCGAAAGTCACCAAAGGACCTGCTGCTCAGCCCTCTTCTGCGACTTTGGTCATTCCGCGATTTATCCGCTCCTCACATCCAAGTGTATACGCTGCGTCGCGGCAATGTCCATGCCGGTGAAGAGCTACACCCGAACAACTCTCGCAAGGCAATCATCGAGCCTGTAACATATCGGTGCACTCGATCCTCCATACTAGCTACCAACGCGGGACGTCGCCAATGAGTCGAACTCCACATTGTACTCCCGAACCGCACGCGTTCTCAGAACACCAAAAATCTGTCGGCGAGCCCTCATCCGGGAGGCAAGAAATGTGCAAGAAAGGCCTCGAGAACTCGCTCCATACTTGGAAGTGCATGCTCTCCGGACAGCTCGAGAATCAAACCAGTCGACTGCGGTATCACGCAGATGATGTGTACCTAGGGCCACCGACTCGATCTCCGATGCCTTGATCACTCTACGATCCACAGAATCGCTTGGATGAACTCCTGCGGATCATCCTCAGGCCTCGACCCATAAAACTCTGGCGGCCTACAACTCAGAAAATCCCGTAGCCTCAAACTATCTGATCTAGGGTGAACCACTGGTGCTACTGGAACTGCTGCGTCCAGCCTATCCTCAAGTCTGGCCACAACCCTGGCCATTAACTGGGCCCACTCCTTGTAACCCATCCCCTCTGCTCCAGACTGCGGGGCTGGAGGCTCAGGTACTGTGGTCTCGCCATTTGCTCTGCTGAGATCCTTCACGCTTTGCCTTGCCGCCCGGCGGGTTGCCTTCGCGGAGGCATAATCGTAAAACGAAACACGCCGGAGGGTCCATCTTATCACACACTTCAAGGCACGATCTCGTAATGAGAAGAATGGAAACCAATCCTAAATGTCCTATAGCCTCACGATTATAGATGCGGTGCACACACCGATAATCAAGACTCTACTAGACACGATGCGTAGACACTTTCCGAGGATTAATCGCTCCGATACCACTTGTGGCCCCGAACCGGGCGTCGCATCGTGCCTACCGGCACCCTAGTGATACAACATCGAGAAAACCAGTGAAATAAAAACTTTACACATGAAATGAGAGATATAATAAATAAGCAGGCCAACCAAAAGTTGCCTTGGTATATACATAAAACACGAATAGTTTAATCCTTTTACAACCCCGCACAATACGCACCTCTAAGATTTATACAACAACTATGACGGGACGGGGCCGCCATACCTCAACGATAAGAACTTACGGACTCGGGTAACATACCAAAGATAAGCCTCCGGAACGGAGCTTCCCAACGCTGAAATGAGATCCTAAACGCGGGATCGACAATGATGTACCTCTACCGCGGCATGAACGGCCCCGAAGAGGTCAAGACAACAGTACCAAGTATGTGAAGCGTAAATCTGTAAATGAAATCATAATAGTCTATATAAAGCGAGAGACATGTATGATGACCAAACTACAAGATACAACATATAACCGATATATCAAGCGAGGACTCACGCTCCAAATTATCACCGTGCGTGGAATTTCTTCCTCATCACGGCGATTTATGATATAACAATACCAAGGATTATACATGAACACCATGTCCCTTTGTGTTATAAAAACCGCACAGACAAGTATAACTACGAGATCCGACCGTACCAATAATATAATGCAACCAAAACACGGCGTCACGGGCAAGCGCGAGGCCGACTCACAGGATACCAAGGCGGCCACGCGGTGGCGGCAAGTACGGTGACCACGGGAACCAAGGCGTATCCGCGAAACTTCGTCACTGGCAGCGGGGCAAGTCGGTGACTACGGATACCAGGCCGAATCGATCGAGGCAGGCGGTCACGAGCCGACCACGGACCAAGGCCGAACGGTAATAAACCTCATGGAGAGCTAGTCCATGGAATAACACTATCACCGAAGCATACGTGGAATTCTCCATCACCGCCAAAGACGTCCAAGTAAGTTCTCGACAAGTCGGGCCATCCATCGAGAGCGGAATCTGAAATACCACACTTGCACAACAAAGGCTATCATCACAAGCATAGGCAAGTTTCACAACAACAAGCATAGGCAAGTTTCACACAACTCAAAGTACTTCATTTTATGCCAAAGTCCGGTTAACCTAAAAGTACTACACGTTAAGTTCTTTTAAAGAGATCCATTACTTATTAAAGTCACCCGATACGTAGTATTAGAATGACGACCCGTTCCTTTTCAAAATCAAGTAACAACATTCTTTTCCTAAGTTCGGTTGCCTAGTTTCAATTACTCAAGCTTCTCATTTTCAAATGGTTTCATAGTTCATAAACTTAATCACTTGATTCGCTTTAGAACAATTGAGTAATATAAGTCTCACGTGAGAGTAGTAGGTTATTCTTGTTTACAACATTCTTATTACGTGACCATGATCTAGAAAATGTAATATCATTTTGTCTCATCTTAGTTTCTATGCGGATGGAGGTTTCTCTTGGTTTTAATACAATTCATCATTATTCAATACATTTTCCTTTATTAACGCTGCAGTGGTCTGTCGATACACATTCTGATTTCCGAAATCAGTAAAACATTATCCTTTAAATAAAACCAAGTACTCATTACTCACGAATGAGGTTTCACACAAACATTCACATTAAAACAAATAAGTTAAGTCTCTTATCTTATAAGATCAAGTCTCTTAACTTCTAACATCATAAACCACTTTCTTTACCTCTCTTAAGACATTATACCTAACTCCCATCAAGCTAGTATAACTCTTTTTAAAACCTTTAAAACCAAGTGTTACTCTCCTTCAAAACGATTTAGAAATCTTTTGAAATACATCAAGTTCTTTATTATAACAAGCCAGTTACAATTCACATCAGTTACCTTTTAAAACCACAAAGTATTTTCTTACCTACATAAAGTCGTTATAACCAACTTCCCATAAAGCCGTTATAACACTTTATGTTTTAAGAACAATCAAACACGATTAACACACGTACGTCTGCAGTACTACATAGTTCACACATATCATGCTAGAAGAGATAGGAAGAGGTTCACATACCTCGCGGCGAGTATCGACTAATAGCAAAACGCCCAAACAGTCGGCTACTCCTTAAGCCAAGTAAATCGCGCCACGTAGGTACTTCAACCTATAAGGCCACAAGGCGCCTATTATCATCTAGACCACAACGTAGAATATTCTCTGAGAAAATTCGGCGATCTCCCACATGGCGTAAATCTCTCTCTATCGAGTGGCTACCAAGCCAACCGGAGGGGTTTTACACGCCTAACGGACGTGTACAATTCTACTACAGTAATACTACACAAGTCTCATGTCTGATTCGATTCGATTCTTAATTCTTCAGGCTTAAGTCAAAAGACATTGCCACGATTAAGTATAGTTCTATATATAGTATACTTCACTATATATTCTACAACATGTAATTTCCAATTACAATAGAAGGATGATAGTGTTTACCTCGATAAGCCCAAAATTATCCGAGTATAATGTCGCTGAGCAAGGTTTAGCTCCTACTCAGTGCTCCAATCCGCTCCAAACAACCCTTAGAAGTTCTATCCAACTTCTACTCCAAAACTTCAACCAACGGTGAAGGTTTCCTTGGAGTTTCGGTTTTAGACTAAAAGGACAAAAGGTAGTATTTCAGGACTCTACGTAGAGAGGAAACTTTGGAATACTACAAGGTATAATGCTAAGGAATTTTGGGCATTATAACAATACTTGGAGAGTATTTTAATACCACAAAGGGGTACCACACGAGAACAACACCCTAAGGGAGGGGGTGTTCTCGGCTTTAGGCTCACAAAGGGAAGGTTTGGCCAAAGGCCTTCACAAGGGAGAGGGCTCTTGGACGAGAGTCAACAAGAGGAGGAGGGTTCTCAAGACTTAGGCAAGTGAAGAGTGGATGAAGAAGTCTTCAAAGAGAGGGGGTATTTATAGCAAAACCAAAAGCCAACCAATGGCCAAGATCAAGCCATGTGCAAGGCAAGTGTAAGGCCAAGATCAAGCCAAGTGCACCCACAAAACACTCCACAAACACTCCACAAAACAAGCCACAAAGCAAGGCACAAAGAGAGCCAATCGGCAAGGCCAAGCCTCCTCTTTGCCGTCCAATGAGGGTGACAAGTGTCACCCTCCCGTTGGTCCAAAAATGTTCCGTCGCTCGGAAAAATCCGCAAAAATACTAAATGACATAGCCGGAATTTTCCCAACGTAAGCTGTGGAAACGTTTCGTCAGAAAACGACTCCAATCGGCACTTGTGCCCAAATTTCGAATCCAATGCCTAACTTAAGGCTCAAATTTTCGTACGTACGTCCATACGTACATACTCTGGAAAAATACGGGGTATAACAATCTTCCCCCCTTAGAAACATTCGTCCCGAATGTTCCTTCTAGGTCTCAAAACAAGCGGTGTCGAGATAGTCTTCACTGCTATACGTACGAAAACAATCATGCCACACCTGGCCACAAAAAACACACGTTCACTTCTCCCCTTTCTCGTAGTACTCGTCACGAACACTCGAACTCGTTCTAGTATCCGTACCACACTTTGTGGATGAAGAAGATCTTCAACTAAGGGGGGTATTTATAGGGAAATCAATGGCCAAGATCATGCCAAGTGTAGGGTGAGGATTCATCCATGTGTACCTTATCCATCTACCACACAAAAATATCACAAATATCCTACCAACTCCAAGAGTTGAATTCGTCCAATTGCCGCCCCACATCCACCAACTTGAGGGTGACAAGTGTCGCCATCTCGTTGGTCCAAAATATTTCGTCTCTCGGAAAAATCCGCAAAAATTATAAATGACATAGCCGGAATTTTCCCTTCGCAAGCTTTGGAAGACGTTTCGTCGGAAAACGATTCTTTTCGGTAGTTGTGCACAAATATTTTCGGCCCTTGCCTACTTTAAGGCTCAACTTTTCTACGTACGTTCTCACGTACATACTCTGGAAATACGGGGTATAACATTAATAAGATTGTTATAAACAAGAATAACCTACTCACACTTAAGACATATGTTACTCAATGGTTTTAAAAAGGAATTTCGCTTTTAAGTGATTAAGTCTATGGGCTATGAAACCTTCTAAAATAAGAGACTTGAATGTTTGAAATTAGGCAAACTTGAACCTTTGGAAAAGAATGTTGTTACTTGATTTTAAAAAGGGAAAGTGTTTTGGTTTACTTAAAAATGTTAGTCACTCTATTTTTATACTACGGGTATCGGGTGACCTTTGTAAAAGAAATGGATCTTTAAAAGGAATTTAACGTACGTAGTACTTTAGGGTTAAAACCCGTACTTTGACATAAAATGAAAGTACCTATGCGTGTTGTTGTGTAACTTGCCTATGCTTGTTGTTGTGTAACTTGCCTATGCTTGTTGTTGTGTAACTTGCCTATACTTGTTGTGATAGCCTTTGCTGTGCAAGAATTGTGTTTCTATACTACCGCGTCTCTCGATGGGTAGGTTGACTTGTTGAGAACTTACTTGGACGTACCGGCAGTGACGGAAGATTCCACGGGTATGCTTCCATTATTATTGTTACATGGGCATGTCTACACCGATGATGGATTCTGTGGGCATGTGACCATTATGGTTATTTATGGCGAAGTATCGTGACTTACGGTTGTGATCGAGTGCATATCCTGTTTACTTGCCCCCGTCAGCTACGTGACGCAGGTGGATCTGGTATAGGTTATCGCACTTGCCACGTGTCAGCTTCGCGGCGAAGTATCGTGACTTACGGTTGTGATCTGGTGGGTAGCCTGGTTACTTGCCCCCGTCAGCTACGTGGCGCAGGGAGGATCTGGTGGAGGCTATCGCACTTGCCACGTGTCAGCTTCGCGAGTCAGTGTTTGGATGGAGCTTCGTGACTTACGGTTGTGATCTGGTGGTTAGCCTGGTTACTTGCCCCCGTCAGCTACGTGGCGTAGGGAGGATCTGGTGGAGGCTCTCGCACTTGCCATGTGTCAGCTTCATGATATGGTTGTTCAGTATTATTGGTAGGGTGGGACCTGGTGTTCATGTATACCCCCTTGGTGTTGTTACATCATAGACTGCTGGCAGTGAGGAAGGAATTCCACGGGCACGAGTGATGTTGTGGGCGTAAGACCCATTGTTATATTTAAGTGATGACTTGGAGGGCGTGAGTCCCTGACTTGGTATGACTGCTTATACGTTGTGTACTGTAGTTTGGTTATCATACATGTCTCCTGCTTTATATAGACTATTATTATTTCATTTCTGATATTTTGATTTCGCATACTTGGTACTGTTATCGACCTCCTTGGGCCGCGTTCATGCCGCGGTGAGGTACATCGTCTGTTGATCCCCGCTTATAGGATCACATTTCAGCGTATTGGGAAGCTCCGTTCCTTCGGAGGCTTATCTTTTGGTATGTTACCCTGAGTCTGTAGGTTCTTGTACATTCAGGGGTATGACGGGGCCCTGTCCCGTCATAGTTGTTGTAAAAATCTTAGAGGTCTGTAGCACTATTGTGGGCAGGGTTGTAAGGATTGTAACTGTTCAAATGTCGATATATATATATATATGCAGAAAGGCAACCGTTTTGGTTGGCCTATTTTCTTTTATCTTGATCCATATCTATTTGTATTTTTAAGTTTTATTTCCGCTGGTTTTTCTCTGATGTTGTATCACTAGGGTGCCCGGGGTAAGGCACCAGTCACGGGCCCGAGTTCGGGTCATGACAAAAGTGGTATCAGAGCAGTTAGTCCTCGGAGAGTGTCTACAGACCGTGTCTAGTAGAGTCTTGATTATCGATGTGTTGTGCACCACATCTATAATCAGGAGGCTATAGGACATTTAGGATTGGTTTCCATTCTTCTCATTCTGAGATCGTGCCTTAGAGCTGTGTGATAAGTTGGACCCCTCTGACGTGTTTCGTTTTTTACCAGTTATGCCTCGCGAAAAGGCAACGGGGCCTGAAGGGCAAGCGGAGAGGAGGCTGCGGGTAAGCGGCGATCTACGAGACCACAAGACTGAGCCTCGATCCCACGATGCGGAGCGAAGAGACGGTTACAAGGAGTTGGCGATTATTGGCGAGGTTGTGGCGGACATGAGAGATAGGTTGGACGCAGCGGTTCGGTAGCACGATGGTTCACCCTAGATCGATAGTTTGAGGCTACGGACTTTCGAGTTGTAGCCCGCCGAGTTCTGGTCGAGGCACGAGGATGATCCGCAGGAGTTCATCAGCGATTCTGACGGATCGTAGAGTGATCAAGGCATCGGAGACCGAGTCAGTGGTCCTAGGTTCGCATCGGCTGCGTGATACCGCAGTCGACTGGTTTGATTCGTGGGAGCTGTCCCGGGGAGAGCATGCGCTTCCAGCTGGTTGGAACGAGTTCTCAGGGGCATTTCTTGTGCATTTCTTGCCTCCCCAGATGAGGAGGGCTCGGGCTGATAGATTTTTGGTGTTGAGGCAGAGCGGGCGTACGGTTCGGGAGTACAATGTGGAGTTCGACTCGTTGGCTCGGTATGTCCCCGCGTTAGTAGCTAGTATGGAGGATCGAGTGCACCGATATGTTACAGGGCTCGATGATTACCTAGCAGAGAGTTGTTCGGGTGTAGCTCTTCAGCCGGGCATGGACATTGCCCGCATGCAGGCTTATGCACTTGGATGTGAGGAGCGGAGAGATCGATGGAATGACCGAGATCAGCGAGAGGCGAGCAGCGAGGTCCTTTGGTGACTTTCGAGGCATCGCCTCGGCCAGCGATTATGTGCCTCCGCCGATCGAGTGGTCCCCACCGTCGTCGGGACGCCAGGATATTCAGAGCAGTCGGGGCTCCCGTGTTTGAATGTTCGGGGGAGTAGGAGTGCTCGCCGGATGAGGCCACCCGTATCTCAGTGTGGCCGTTGTGGTAAAGCCCATAGGGGGGAATGTCGTACTGGGTTGGGAGATTGTTATGCTTGCGGCCAACAGGGCCATTTGGCGAGAGACTGTCCGACCAGGGGTAGCACTGGTGGGATAGCACAGACTACGAGATCAGTTGCGGGTTCTTCACCTTCCATAGCTAGGCAGGATACTCATACGCCGGCAGGCCACGGCAGAGGTCGCGGTAGAAGTTCCCAGTTTTAGCGGTCCTTTGAACCGCCTATTTTTTCAGGTATATCCTTAACCCTTTAGAGATTAGCATGCGTGATACGATGATTATATGTTGAGTACTTTGTACAGATAGTGTTGTGTATATTGTGGTTTAGAGACATGGTTAGAATAAGTATGGGGACAGGGGAGGTATGAACCTTAGAATATTACACGTTGAGACCTTAGATGTAAGGCCGTCTTGAGTAAAAGATTTATGTTTATGTTGACCTTTATCGGAGTGCAAATGTATTGTGGGATAATTCCATGGGTTGTGTAGCATGAAAGTGGTAGCTTTCAGGACTTGATTAGTGAGATTGTTCCAGATCGAGGAACAAGAGTTGGCGCGATTGTGGGTCGGGTTGAGGACCATTCGCGGGTCAACCCGCAGCCCGGATTGAGGTGGGGTCAGTTCGAGGTGATCCCGCCAGGTGGTAGGGTCACGAGGGCGCCATGCCCAAGTTTAGATGACCATTGTATGAGTTCGTGGATATGTTCGACCAGAATCGGATCGTGAAGGCCGGGAATGGCCTTAAAGAAGATCGAGGCAAGTTAAGATGACCAAGTTTGGAGGTAGTGGCTCCAGAAATTTTGGGAACTGAAGCGATGACTGAAGTATGGTACGTATACTAAAAAGAGTTCAAGTGTTCGAGAGGGGTACGACGAGTGAGGAAAGAAGAGAACGTGTGTTAGCAGAATAACAGAGATCATTTGTTGTGAAGTGGAGATGCGAAGGAAGTATCCTTTAGACCGGGGTGGAAGCTTTTGTGATGTAGGAATGATTCCTCGTTGACTTGGGTTAAGTATTCGCGCGTGTGTTATTTTGTGGCCAGGTGTGGCATTGGCAACTTGTTAAGAGAAACTTTATCGTTATCCGTCGTGAGAAGGAACATTCGGGACGAATGTTTCTAAGGAGGGGAGAATGTTATACCCCGTATTTCCAGAGTATGTACGTGAGGGCGTACGTACAAAAGTTTAAGCCTTAAAGTAGGCTAAGGGGCGAAATTTTGTGCACAACTAGCGAAAAGAATCATTTTCCGACGAAACATTTTCCGGACTTTGCGAAGGGAAAATTCCGGCTATATCATTTATAATTTTTGCGGATTTTTCCGAGTGACGAAATATTTTGGACCAACGAGAGGGCGACACTTGTCACCCTCAAGTTGGCGGACCCATGGACGATTCTATGACACGTTTTTGCCTTCCATTCTTGTCAAGGAGTTGGTAGGATATTTTGTGTGGTAGATTGATAAGGTGGGACCCACACACACATGTCCAAATCCTCACCCTCCACTTGCCCCCCACTTGGCTTCATCTTGGCCATTGACTGGCCTATAAATACCCCTCTAATGCAAGACATTTCATCATCCACACTTGTGAAAATCCTAGGCAAAAATCCCTCTCCTCCTCTCAAAGCTCGTCCAAATCACCCCTCCCCTTGAGAAGGCCTCTAGAACCCCCTACCTAGTTGTTCTCGAAAATACTCCCCGTTGGTTGAGAAATACTTCTCCAAGTATTGTTATAATGCCAAAATACTCTAGCCCAAAACGTTTGTAGTATTTCCAAGTACCCTCTATACGTAAAGCCCGGGAAATAGTACTATACTTTCTTTTAGCCACTAAACGAAACCCTATGGAAAAATCTCCATAATTGGTTGGAGTACTTAGTAGAAGTGTGTAGAACTTCTAAGAGTTTCTTGGAGCGAATTGGAGCGCACGGAGTAGGAGCTAAACCTTGCTCAGGATCGACATTAAACTTGGATAATTTTGGGCTTATCGAGGTAAGTAAACTTGTCCCCCTATTGTAATTGGAAATTACATGTTGTAGTAATATATAGTTGAATTATACTATATATTGTATGATTATTGAAAAGAATTGAACTATAATCACATCAGAAGAATATTAAAGAAGAGAATTGAACTGTACTTACATAGGACTGTATTTACAGTAGACTTGTAGTGTTACTGTGAAGTAGAATTGTACACGTCCGGGTTAGACGTATAACCCCCCCCCCCCCTCTCGGGAGTTGTTGGCCTGTTAGCAGGCCTCGATAGAGGAGGAGATTTACGTGATTTGCGGGGAGGTCACCGAATTTTCTGTAGAATATTCTACGATGAGATCTAGATGTTAATAGGCGCCTTGTGGCCTTTATAGGTTGAAGTACTACGTGTGACGTGATCTACTTGGCTTAAGGAGTAGCCGACGGTTTGAGGTACTTGGAGCGTTTTGCTATTAGTCGATAATCGTCGCGAGGTATGTGAACCTCTTCCTATCTTTTCTAGCATGATATGTGTATAACTATGTAGACGGTAGACGCATACGTGTTAAATGAATTTGGTTGGTTTAAAACATAAGGTGTTATAACGGCTTTATGGGAAGTTGGTTATAACAACTTTATGTAAATCTGAAAATGGTTTGTGGTTTTAAAAGATAACTGGTTTGACTTATAACTGGCTTGATGTGAGATAATAAAGAACTTGAAGTATTTCGAAAGAATCATTTTGAAAGAAGAGTAATACTTGGTTTGTGAAAGCTTAAGAGTTATACTAGCTTTATGGGAAGTTAGGTATAACGACTTAAGGAAGATAAAAGGAATAATGTTTTACTGATTTCGGAAATGAGAACAATTATCGAACAAACCACTGCAACGTTAATAAAGAAAAATGTATTGATTAATTAATTATTATTAAAACCAGTAGAAACCTCCATCTGCATAGAAGCTAAGATAAGACAAAATGATATTACATTTTCTAGATCATGGCTGCTTTAATAATATTGTTATAAACAAGAATAACCTACTCACACTTAAGACATATGTTACTCAATGGTTTTAAAAAGGAATTTCACTTTTAAGTGATTAAGTCTATGGGCTATGAAACCTTCTAAAATAAGAGACTTGAATGTTTGAAATTAGGCAAACTTGAACCTTCGGAAAAGAATGTTGTTACTTGATTTTAAAAAGGGAAAGTGTTTTGGTTTACTTAAAAATGTTAGTCACTCTATTTTTATACTACGGGTATCGGGTGACCTTTGTAAAAGAAATGGATCTTTAAAAGGAATTTAACGTACGTAGTACTTTAGGGTTAAAACCCGGACTTTGACATAAAATGAAAGTACCTTGAGTTGTGTGTAACTTGCCTATGCTTGTTGTTGTGTAACTTGCCTATGCTTGTTGTTGTGTAACTTGCCTATACTTGTTGTGATAGCCTTTGTTGTGCAAGAATTGTGTTTCTATACTCTGGCGTCTCGATGGAGGCGGTTGACTTGTTGAGAACTTACTTGGGCGTCTGAGCGTGATGGAAGATTCCACGGGTATGCTTCCATTATTATTGTTACATGGGCATGTCTACACCGATGATGGATTCTGTGGGCATGTGACCATTATGGTTATTTATGGCGAAGTATCGTGACTTACGGTTGTGATCGAGTGCATAGCCTGTTTACTTACCCCCGTCAGCTACGTGACGCAGGTGGATCTGGTATAGGTTATCGCACTTGCCACGTGTCAGCTTCGCGGCGAAGTATCGTGACTTACGGTTGTGATCTGGTGGGTAGCCTGGTTACTTGCCCCCGTCAGCTACGTGGCGCAGGGAGGATCTGGTGGAGGCTATCGCACTTGCCACGTGTCAGCTTCGCGAGTCAGTGTTTGGATGGAGCTTCGTGACTTACGGTTGTGATCTGGTGGTTAGCCTGGTTACTTGCCCCCGTCAGCTACGTGGCGCATGGAGGATCTGGTGGAGGCTCGCGCGCCACGCGTGTCGCCTTCATGATATGGTTGTTCAGTATTATTGGTAGGGTGGGACCTGGTGTTCATGTATACCCCTTGGTGTTGTTACATCATAGACTGCTGGCAGTGAGGAAGGAATTCCACGGGCACGAGTGATGTTGTGGGCGTGAGACCCATTGTTATATTTAAGTGATGACTTGGAGGGCGTGAGTCCCTGACTTGGTATGACTGCTTATACGTTGTGTACTGTAGTTTGGTTATCATACATGTCTCCTGCTTTATATAGACTATTATGATTTCATTCTGATATTTTGATTCGCATACTTGGTACTGTTGTCGACCTCCTTCGGAGCTGCGTTCATGCCGCGGTAAGGTACATCGTCTGTTGATCCCCGACATAGGATCACATTTCAGCGTGTTGAAGCTCCGTTCCTTGGAGGCTTATCTTTTGGTATGTTACCACAGTGCAGCAGGTTCTTGTACATTCGAGGGTATGGCGGGAGCCCTGTCCGTCATAGTTGTTGTAAAAATCTTAGAGTGCTCAGAGCACTATTGTGGGCAGGGTTGTAAGGATTGTAACTGTTCAAATGTCGATATATATATATATGCAGAAAGGCAACCATTTTGGTTGGCCTATTTTCTTTTATCTTGATCCATATCTATTTGTATGTTTAAGTTTTATTTCCGCTGGTTTTTCTCTGATGTTGTATCACTAAGGTGCCCGAGGTAAGGCACCAGTCACGGGCCCGGGTTCGGGTCGTGACAGGTTTGGACGAGAATTTCTCAAAGGGGGGAGTATTTTGTGACTTGGAAGTTGTTTAAGTGATGAAGAAGTCTTGCAACTTAAGGGGGTATTTATAGGACATTCAATGGACAAGATTCAAGCAAGTGTGTGGTGTAGATTGGGGACATGTGTGTAAGGGTTCTACCAACCATAAGTCCACCACAAAATTGAGACATGTGGCTAGCCACATGTCTCCCAAACCGCGAGGGACAGTGTCACCCTATTTTCGGCCATAGGGCCCACATGGGGTTCCATGTGTCGCCTCTACTAAATCCAAAATATTTCATCTTCCGAAAATATCCGTAATGCCAAAAATCCGAAAATAAAGTGGGCCCCACAAAACCGTAAATTCCTCCCGTGGGCCCCACGTGACCAATTCCGGAAAAAATAAAATCCATAATTCTTATAAATTCTTAAAGTCTTAAATACCAAAGTTGAGAATCCAATTCTCAATAATAAACCTTTTTCCTTCACAAAAATTCGGAAACTTTTCTGTCAAAAAATCACATCTTTCTTCCTTTACAATTTTTATGTCGTATTCTCGTACGTACGTCCTCATATACATACCCTAGAACTACGGGGTGTAACACCTACGGAAAATATTCTGAACCTAGTGAAGGAAAAAGGTTTGTTATTGGGAATTGGATTCTCAATTTTGGTAATTGAGACTTATAGAATTTATGAGAATTTTGGAATTTTATTTTCAGATTTGGTCATGTAGGGCCCACCCGGGAAATTTTACGTTTTGTGGGGCCCACAAGATTTCCGATATTTTAACCAATTATTGAGACTTTGGAGAGATAAAATATTTTGGACCAATAGGAGGGCGACACGTGTCACCCCCATGTGGCCCATGTTGGGCGAGAAAGTGAGGAACAAGTGGCAAGCCAAGTGTCCCAAGATATTTGTTGGACAAGTGGCTTGTGGGACACACATACACTTATCCCCAATCTCAACCACACACTTGCTTTAATCCTAGCCCTTGGTTGTCTTATATATACACACCTAGAGGTTGAAGACTTCAACACTTAGAAAATTTCAAGAAATATACTCCCTCCCCTTTGAGACTCTCGGCACCCCCCCTTATTTGAAGAACAATTCTTCAATTGTTGTTGATTAATCCCAATACTTAAACCAATTGTCCCTAGTAATGTTCTAAGGATGTCCCAACACAAAAATCCCAGAAATTCTACGTTAATCCGTTAGTCGCAATGTGAAACCCTAAGGTGATCTTCATATTTTTGGATGAAGCTTGAAGGGAAGTTGTCTAGGAACTTCTAAGGGTTGCTTGGAGTGGATTGGAACGTAAGGATTAGGAGCTAAAGTTGCTAAGGATCAACTTTTAGATCTTGGAATAATTTGGGCTTATTGAGGTAATAATCTTTGTCCTTCTAATGTAATTGGAGATTACATGTTATAGTAGTATATAAATGAGTATGTGATATGTGGAAGGAAGATTGAAAAGATTTGGACCTTATTAATATGTTAAAACCGAAATTGGCATGCTAGCCATTAAAGTCGTTAAAACATTACCTATTACTTGTTGACATGAAGGAATCTTATTGATAAACAAGTTAATATAACTTATATAAAAATTGGAATATAAGTTGGAATTATAAAGAAGTAATGAAACAATTTTGGCATGCTAGCCGAAAACTGGACAGTTTTGATTGCAGTAGTTGGCCAAGAAGACCAACTAAAGGACTGGACTAATGGATTGTATTAGTGGACTAATGGACTGTTTTTACATTGGACTATGGACTAGTTTTAATGGAGAGTTTTGGTTAAGGTGGCGATGGGCCGGGCGACGGTCCCCGATGCCGCGGGACGATGCGGGGACGGGACGAATAAATCGTCCCGCCCGACCCGGTCCCGCCTGGACCACCCCAGCCCGACCCCGCCCCTCTTCTCCGTCTCGACCCAGTCCCGACCCCGCATATCCCGATCTCAGTGGGCCCGACCCGGCCCACTGGCCAGCCCTAGTTTTGGTAGATTAAGGGGCTGAATTTTACACGTCCAGTTAGGCGTGTAATCCCCTTTGAAATCTGATTTTGTTGCGCCTTAAATGTGGCATGTTGGTTATTGATTTCGGGCCTTGAAAAGGTGGAAAAGTACGCAGAAACAGGGGAAGTGCTGCCCAATTTTCCGTAGAATAAGAGACCCTATGCTTAGAAATATTCTACGAAGAAAACTAGAAGTTGATAGACGTATTATGGTTATTATAGGTTGATATTCTACGTGCGGAATATTCGGCTTGGCAAGTGGATTAAGTCGAAGAGGTATGTGAACTCTTCCTATCCTCTTGAGCATGATTATTATGAAATATATAGTACGGTAGACGTACGTGTGTTAAATGAATTTGGTTTCATTTTGATGTCCTTGACTTCTAAATCTTAAGAGCCTTGAATTATTCTAAAAAGTTTTGAATCATTATTCTGAAAGAAATTGATACTTGGTTTTAAAAGAATAAGTTCTCTTGGTTTCCCAAATGAATGTGATTGTTTTGAATTGCTTAAAACATAAGTGTTATAATAGCTTTATGGGAAGTTAGTTATAACGGCTTTAGGAGGATATTATAATAGTTTACTTACTTGATTTTAAAGGCCTTGTAATGATTTTCTGAAGGTGTAGTAACTTGGTTTGATAAGTAAACGTGTCTTGATACTACGGGTATTAGTGTCTTGAGACTTTTATGTTAAGGGGGGTTTCTTAATTTGCATATGTTATTTACGATAGCCGGTTGCGCTTGTATTATATCATTTATTATGGGGTCAACCCCCTAGCCATGTTGCGTTGTTCATATTCCGCGGGTTTGCTCCCCCCGATGCGATGAGTACCGCATGCGAGTCCGTAAGGCTCGTGCGGGACGGGGTCCTATGCGAGGAATGTCATGCGAGTCCAAGGGGCTCATGCGAGACATGGTCCTATGCGTTACATTCCGCGGGTTTGCTCCCCCCGATGCGAGGAGTACCTCATGCGGGTCCACGCGACCTATGCGGACTAAAGAGTCCAGGAACATGATTTGCACAATGATACTATGGGCGAATGTCCCTAGTTTGATCATCGGCTTCCTATTTGGAATCGGTAAAGTTACACTTATTTACTCTCATATATACTATGGCACACTGTACTGTTAATTGGTTTATCATACATGTCTCTGGATTTATTATTAGACTATTGTGATTTCATTCTGATGCTTTTTTTCACATACTTGGTACCTGTTGTACTGACCTCCTTTGGGGGGCTGCATTCATACCGCAGGTAGAAGTACACCGGTTGTTGATCCTCGCTCATAGGATCACAGTTCTGCGTTTTAGAAAGCTCCGTTTCTCCAGAGGCTTATCTTTTGGTATGGTTCCCTGACATTGTAGGTACATGTACATTCAGGGGTATGGCGGGGCCCTGTCCCGTCATAGTTGTTATGTCAAAAACTCTTAGAGGTCTGTAGTCCTGTTGTGGGTTGGGTTTGTAAAGGATATAACTGTTCGGGCTTTTTGATATTTATATATATGTTGAAAGGCGACCTTATCGGTTAGCCTGTTTCCGATTCTACATTGTTCCATGTCTATGAGTTATTCCGCTGGTTTTCTCTGATGTATACCTACTAAGGTGCCCGGGTAAGGCACCAATTGCGGGCCCGAGGTCAGGTCGTGACTGTAAGTAAGATCATAACTGCACAAAAGATGACAGGGACAAGTATGAAAATCAAATACTAGATCCAACTGTGCCATATAAAATAAGAGCCAATTGTACCTTGTATCATTGTACCACTGTACTTTATAAAAATGAGAGTCAATTGTGCCTTTTGAAAATATGTGAGAGTCATTTCAAAACCATAAATGTATGTCCATATAATCATCATGTCTATATACATACAACGTGTCCCGGCCCTTTAGTGAGGGACTCGGGGTGGAATGGAATAATAACACTTGCACGAATAGCTATCATGAGCAACCTTGTGCAATTTAAATCATCTTTCAACTCTCAAATGAATAAAACCTAGGTACCAATATTTCATGTACCAATCATTAAAATGAACTATCATTTTAGAAAAACCAAGGTACCATCATCTCATGTTTACCAATCATTAAAATGAACTATCATTTTTGAAAACCAAAGTACCATCATCTCATGTACCAATCATATATAATGAATCTTTCATTTTTTTGAAAACCAAGGTACCAACATATCATGTACCAATCATATATAATGAATCATTCATTTTAGAAATGTCAAGGTACCAACATATCATGTACCAATCACATATAATGAACTTTCCTTTTAGAAATGGCAAGGTACCAACATATCATGTACCAATCACATATAATGAACTTTCCTTTTAGAAATGCCAAGGTACCAACATATCATGTACCAATCACATATAATGAACTTTCATTTTAGAAACCAAGACACCTTCACTTTTAAAGTCAAGACACTTACACTTTCAAAATCAAGTCACTATTACCTCATGTACCACAAGAAATTTGGACTCCTTTAAAATACGTACGTCCACCGTACACTCATTTTATAAAGATAATGCCAAAAGAAAAAGGCATAGTTTACCGCTTGTCGTCTGTACCAACTCGATAATCTAAATTCGTCTCGCTCCTTTGGCTAACATTATGGAAACATTTGAATGGTGATAACATATCCGAATTTGCCTAATTAATCCTTATATGAGCCGTTAGTAATTTATCTCTTTATTAAAGATCTTATCTAATCAGCTGTGAACTAGCAAATGTAAAATAACTTGGTTATATCTTAGTTTCTATGCAGATGGATGGCATTCTAATCATTTAAATATAATTGCTTGTCGATACCTTTTTCATTTAACACTGCAATGGCTTGTTTTAACAAGTCTATTAAAACATACCCACTTATTTATTAAACCAGTTTCAGCACTTAATAGTTAACAATTCCTTTAAGTAAGCAGAGTCAACTCGGCTCCCATGCTTACTAAAACTTTTATCAACATCTGTCTCATATGCCTTAATAAGGACTTAGAAACAATTTAGACATGTGTTTATCATAGAATCAATAACATGAATACTCCTTAACTTCTAAGAGTAGAATAACTTTTGAAACAATACCACAGTTATGGTTCATACGTAGAACATGCCAAAGAAAGAAGGAAGGGGTTCACATACCTTATTGATGACTAACCAACATGATAAGTAGAATACGTCCCAATTAGTACTTCAACCTATAACCACAATAACATGTCTATCAACTTCATGGATACTAGTATACGTTATACCACATAATGACTCTCCTTACATATAAAAATTCAGGCAGCACTTCCCATATTCATACCCTATCCACAACTTTCAAACGAGGCTAATAACATCAATAACCAAGCACCAATTAAGGGCACAACCAAAACAGCAACAAAGGGGATTTACACACCCACTTCTCATGTAAATTCATCCTCTTAATCCACATTAAAACAGTCCATAAAAACATCCCATATTCCAACAACAACGAGGATAAAATGTGAAGTTTTTCAACACCTTTCTATACCCTTATTCCTTTAGGACTTCCATTAGCAATTACCACATTTAAACATGCATAATGGTAACTGAATTTTCAACATTATAACTGTTATACCCCGTATTTCCAGAGTATGTACGTAAGGACGTACGTAGAAAAGTTTGTGCCTTAAAGTTGGCTTGGCCGATTTTTATTTGTGCACAACACCCGATTAAAGTCGTTTTTCGACGAAACGTTTCCACAGCTTTCGTAGGGAAAATTCCGGCTATGTCATTTATTATTTTTGCGAATTTTTCCGAGAGACGAAACATTTTGGACCAACGGGAGGGTGACATGTGTCACCCTCACATTGGAAGAGAGAGTGGCAGATTGGACGATTTGGGCTAGTGGGAGTTGGTAGGATATTTTGTGTTGGTTGGTGTGGTAGATGGATAAGGTGTACTTGGCATGATCTTGGCCCTACACTTGCATAGCACTTGGCTAGATCTTGGCCATTGGTTGGCCTTGGCTTGTGCTATAAATACCCCCCCTTTGGAAGACTTCTTCATCCATTCCTAAATTTCCTAAGTGTTAAAATCCTCCCTCCCCTTGAGTAGTGTTCTCGTCCTCCCCCTTTGTGAGGCCTTGTGGTAGAGTTCTCCCCTTGGCGAGAGTACCCCAGTGGGGTAGGCCGAGGGGTATACACCCCCCCTTGTGGTGTTGTCTCGTATAAATACCCCCCCTCTTGGTAGAAATACTCTCAAAAGTATTGTTATAATGCCCAAATTACCTTAGCCGTATACCTTGTAGTATTCTAAGGTTATACCTATACAAAAAGCCCAGTTATACTATTATACTTCCCGTCAGTCACCAAACCGAAACCCTAAGGAAAATCTCCATGGTTAGTTGGAGTGGTATGTAGAAGTTGGTTAGAACTTCTAAGGGTAGTTTGGAGCGGGTTGGAGCGCACGGAGTTGGAGCTAAACGTTGCCCAGGATCGACTTTTTACTTGGATAATTATGGGCTTATCGAGGTAAATATCTTGTCCCTCTATTGTAATTGGAAATTACATGATTGTTAGACTATATAGTTGAAGTATACTATATATAGAATCGAGCGTTGTTATCGGCAATGTCTTTGGACTTAAGCTGAATAATAAGAAACATTTTCGAAAGAAGAGTCTCGAATCAGTAATTACATAGGGTGTATCTGATAGACTTGTGTATCTTTTACGTGAGGTAGAATTGTGCACGCCCGGATTAGGCGTATAACCCCTCGGTTGGCTTGGTAGCGGCCCGATAGAGGAGGAGATTTACGCTGTTTGTGGGGAGGTCTTGCCAATTTTACGTAGAATGTTCTACGAAGAGACCTAAATGTTAATAAGCGCCTTGTGGCCTTATAGGTGGAAGTACTATGCGTGGCGCGATCTACTTGGCTTAAGGAGTAGCCGGCGGTTTGAAGTACTTGGAGCGTTTTGCTATTAGTCGATACTCGTCGCGAGGTATGTGAACCTCTTCCTATCTCTTCTAGCATGATATGTGTGTAACTATGTAGTACGGTAGACGTACATGTGTTAAATGTATTTGATTGGTTTAAAACATAAAGTGTTATAACGGCTTTATGGGAAGTTGGTTATAACAGCTTTATGTAGGTAAGAAAATACTTTGTGGTTTTTAAAAGGTAACTGATGTGAACTATAACTGGCTTGTTATGTGATAATAAAGAACTTGAAGTATTTCAAAAGATTTTTTGAATCATTTTTAAAGAAGAGTAATACTTGGTTTTTGAAAACATAAGAGTTATACTAGCTTTATGGGAAGTTAGGTATAACGGCTTAAGAATGTTTTACTGATTTTGGAAATCAGCATGTGTATCGACAAACCACTGCAGCGTTAATAAAAGGAAATGTTTTGAATAATTAAGTATTATTAAAACCAGTAGAAACTTCCATCTGCATAGAAGCTAAGATGAGACAAAATGATATTTCCTAGATCACGGTTTGTAATAAGATTGTTATAAACAAGAATATCCTACTCACATAAGGCTTATGTTTCTCAGATTGTTTAAAAGAGAATTATATTCTTAAATGAATAAGACTATGAACTACGAAACCTTTCTAAAATAAGAAACGTGAACATTTGAAATTAGGCAAACTTGGACGTTTGGAAAATAATGTCGTTACTTGATTTTACAAAGGTAAGTGTTTTGGTTTACTTAAAAAGACAGTCACTCTATTTTTATATACTAAGGGTATTGTGTGACTTTTGTGAAAGTAACGTATCTTTTAAAAGAGTTAATGTATGAAGTACCTTGGGGATAAAAACCCGATCTTGTTAATCATATAGTAGAAAGTGCCTTGTGTGTATAACTTGATTGTGTTGGTTTGTGATAGCCTTGTAATACTTTCTTGTTGATTTGTTAAGTAAACATGCTAGGATGCTACGTGTGTAGTATCTTGTGATGGTTGTGTAAAGGGGTTTTCCCTTCGACTGCGCTTAAGTTGTTTGACTATCAGCCGTTATGTTGGTATTGTACCACTCACCTTGACTTGTTTAGGAGGTTGTCGCCTCCACGCGGGGTAGACTCAGCGATGCGGGACCATGATTCGAGAATACCTCATGCGGGTCCGGGGATCCATGCGAACTATGGGAGTTCGGGTTAGTTTGCGGCCCTTGTGGTCATGCGGTCTTTGTGGCTACGCGATGCGAGTCCGGGCGATGCCGGGGAGTAGCTACCCTAGATGAGAGGAATACCTCATGCGGGCCAATGAGGTTGGCATATGCAGAGCTGCGTAGAGTTCCAGTGCTAGACGCGCACATTTGATACTGCGGGCGAGTGACCAGCTTTGATCATGTGACGGTCTAGACAGATATCATGACCGCGATTTATGACCTTGTTGGTACTGGGTATTAGTAGTCGACTATGCCTTCGCATTTACCTCCGTAATGTTTTATTAGGACACGGTGGGACACGTGTTCATGTGTATTCCTTGGTGCTTTTATATCATAAAGCGCCGGCGATGAGGAAGGTATTCCACGCACGATTGATGTTGTGGGCGTGAGACCAATATTTACATTTGAGTGATGACTTTGATGGCGTGAGTCCCTGACTTGACATGGCTGCTTATTTATTGTGAACTGTAGTTTGGTTATCATACTTGTCTCCTGCTTTATAGACTATTATGATTTCATTTGATATTTTCGCACATACTTGGTACTGTTGTCTTGACCTCGCCGGGGCTGCGTCATCTGCATGAGTAAAGGTACACCGATGTTGATCCTCGCTCTTAGGGTCACGATTCGTATGGGAAGCTCCGTTTCTCGGAGGCTTATCGATGGTATAGTCCCCTGTCGTTGTAGGTATTTACATTCGCGGTATGGCGGGCCACTGTCCGCCATTGTTGTCGTATTATTCTTAGAGGTGCAGAGTCTTGTTGTGGCGAGTTGTTATGGGATGTAACTGTTCGGTTTTAAATTGATTTATATATATGCCGTAAGGCAAGTTTTCTTCGATTACTGTTTCTTACTTCATAATATTTTCATGTATTGTCTTTATGTTCCGCTGATTACTCTGATGTTGTATCACTGGGGTGCCCGGGGTAAGGCACGATCCACGGGCAGGTTCGGTCGTGACAAAAGTGGTATCAGAGCAGTTAATCCTCGGAAAGTGTCTACAGACCGTATCTAGTAGAGTCTTGATTATCGGTGTGTTGTGCACCACACCAATAATCAGGAGGCTATAGGATATTTAGGATTGGTTTCTATTCTTCTCACTCTGAGATCGTGCCTTAGAGCTGTGTTGTAAGTTGGACCCTCTAAACGTATTTCTTTCCCTTACCGTTATACCTCCGCGTAGGGCAAACCCGGGCCCAGGAGGGCAAGGCAGCCGAGGGAGCTGCGAGTAGAGTATAGAGGGTTACGAGGGCACAGGCCCAACCATCACCTGAGTTAGGTGCTTCATTCGGGGAGTTATGCTACGTCACCAGCCCCAGCAGAGTTTAGCACGGCGGCAGCAGTTCCTACTGCGGCCATGATATATGAACCTTCAGTCCCACGACCGGGAACAGAGAATATAGATTGCAAAGAGACAACCCTGTTACTAGCTATGGATTTGGCTACCAGAGAGTATACCGATGTACCGCGAGTCTTGATGAATATCTTAGAAAGGGTTGTGCGAGAGTAATTCTTCAGTTAGGCTTGAGCATGGCCTGTGTACGGGCTTATGCGCAACAGGCCAAGAAACGTAGAGATCAACGGGTTAACGGGCGTGAGAAGGCGAGCGGGCGAAGGTCCTTTGGTAACTTTCGAGGCGAGTCACCTCACCGCGGATTAGATTTGCACATCCACCGCGATGCAGAGGTCCTCGCGAGGTTCGGGGCGTTCGGTATGCAGGAGTTGTTTAGAGCTCCGGATCTTAGGTTCCGCGGCTACACGTAGGTTCGGCCCGGATTCGATGTTCCTCAGTATTCACGATGTATGAGCGTCATCCCGGGGAATGTCGTCTTTTAGTTGGTACTTGTTGTACCTATGACCGTCAGGGTCTGATGTCGAAAGAGTGTCCTTGTAGGAGGACTTAGCCTTCAGGATCGATGGGTAGTTCGTCACCTTCCTTAGCTATGCGCCTACAGGCGAGTTTGATTAGAACGACTAAGGGAGTGAAGCAGTAAATACAGATAGATCTTTAACCCTCTAGGGATTAGTATGTGTGATAGGGTGAGTATACCTTAAGTGTTATATTCTGATAGCATTGTGTAAATTGTAATTAGAAATCTTGGTTAGTTAACCAAGTAAGATTTGAGGGATAGAGAAGGTGTGAGCCTTAGAGCTTTATACGTAGAGACCTTAGAGGAAAGGCCATCTCGTGTAAAGATGTATTGTTTATGTTTGACCCTTATAGGAGTGCATAGTGCACGTGAGCTATGTTTGTGGGATAAGTCCCTGAGTAGTGTGGAATGAAAGAGGGTAGTTGAGCTAAGAAGACCGCTAGGTTTTCGTAACGTGATTGGTGAGAGTTTTCCTTCGGGGAGCTAGCGTTTTGCGCGTTGCCGGGTCGGGTTGAGGCCACGTTGCGGGTCAACCCGCGGCATATATGGTGGTGGGGTCGGTTGTCTTTGGTCGCGGTGTAGTAAGTCACGAGGGTGTTAGGCCCAAGTTTAGTTAACCAACATTTAATCGTGGACGTTCGACCGATGGTCGGGCCGAGGAGGTCAGCCGTCTTGTTTTCTAGCAAAGACCGTTTACTCGGCAGTGTCGATTTATCAGAAAGGTTGTAAGGCTGCACGGGGTGCCTACCTTCACCTTATGACAGACAGTGGAGCCCAGGGTACGGCTGTTTTTGTTTCTGGAAGTTTTACCAAGCAGGGTTAAGAACTCAGGTGAGTCTCAGAATCGCATTCGCCCTCGGGCCAGTGTGTGGATTTCAGGGGTAATTGTGGGGATTGTTGTCTCCTGTGGAGGGAGTGTTTAAGCTACCATTTCAGTGTTCGGATGTCGCCTTATGAAGCCTTGTAGGGGCGGATGTATAAGTCGCCGGTCGATTGGTTCGATGTTGGCAAGATTCAGATAGTTGGTTCAGGCTTGTTCCAGCAGACTGTGGATAGGGTAAAGCTTGTCTAGAAGAGGTTACGCGGCTCGGAGAAATCGTGCGGATAATCGGCGACGCTTAGAGTTCGAGTTGGTCGGTCTTCTTGAAAGTACCACCGGGTTGGGTGTGACGAGTTTTGGAAAGCAGAGGAACTTAGCGAGTTTCTTTGGGCCCACGAGTTCATGTGAAGAATAGGCCAGGTTGCCTATATGTTAGCATTTGCCGTCCGACTTAGGAGGAAGTACGTCCGGTCTTTCGTATTGTTATGATCGGGAAAGTATCGGAGATCCATCCAGAGTGTTCCCAGTTAATGATGACCACGTTAGAGATAGTAACCCCGAGTTTTGGAAATCAAGCGATGCTCGAAATGTGGTAAGAGTTCGAGTGTACGACAGCCTCAGGGATCGCATGCGGCCCGGTACCATTTGTTGGGTCGCCGGAGTGACCCTAGAACCTCGCGGCAAAGTGACAAAAGTGGTATCATTTCTTTTGTAAAGAGAAAGGGCAAAGGAATTATATTTTAGACCCTTGGATGGGAGCGTTTGTGATGTTAGAGGTGTTTCCTCGTGGACTTGGATGTAAGTATTTTGCGCAGGTGTTGTTGTGGCCAGTTGTGGCAGGATTGTTCAGGTAAGTATAGTAGTGAAGACTATACTGGCGCACGTTTGGTTTGAGACTTAGAAGGAACATTCGGGACGAATGTTTCTAAGGAGGGGAGAATGTTATACCCCGTATTTCCAAAGTATGTACGTAAGGACGTACGTAGAAAAGTTTGTGCCTTAAAGTTGGCTTGGCCGATTTTTATTTGTGCACAACACCCGATTAGAGTCGTTTTTCGACGAAACGTTTCCACAGCTTTCGTAGGGAAAATTCCGGCTATGTCATTTATTATTTTTGCGGATTTTTCCGAGAGACGAAACATTTTGGACCAACGGGAGGGTGACATGTGTCACCCTCACATTGGAAGAGAGAGTGGCGGATTGGACGATTTGGGCTAGTGGGAGTTGGTAGGATATTTTGTGTTGGTTGGTGTGGTAGATGGATAAGGTGTACTTGGCATGATCTTGGCCCTACACTTGCATAGCACTTGGCTAAATCTTGGCCATTGGTTGGCCTTGGCTTGTGCTATAAATACCCCCCCTTTGGAAGACTTCTTCATCCATTCCTAAATTTCCTAAGTGTTAAAATCCTCCCTCCCCTTGAGTAGTGTTCTCGTCCTCCCCCTTTGTGAGGCCTTGTGGCCGAGAGTACCCCCCCTAGTGGGGTAGGCCGAGGGGTATACACCCCCCCCTTGTGGTGTTGTCTCGTATAAATACCCCCCCTCTTGGTAGAAATACTCTCAAAAGTATTGTTATAATGCCCAAATTACCTTAGCCGTATACCTTGTAGTATTCTAAGGTTATACCTATACAAAAAGCCCAGTTATACTATTATACTTCCCGTCAGTCACCAAACCGAAACCCTAAGGAAAATCTCCAAGGTTAGTTGAAGTGGTATGTAGAAGTTGGTTAGAACTTCTAAGGGTAGTTTGGAGGCGAGTCGAGCGCACGGAGTTGGAGCTAAACGTTGCCCAGGATCGACTTTTTACTTGGATAATTATGGGCTTATCGAGGTAAATATCTTGTCCCTCTATTGTAATTGGAAATCACATGATTGTTAGAATATATAGTTGAAGTATACTATATATAGAATGAACGTTGTTATCGTGATGTCTTTGGACTTAAGCCCGAATAATAAGAAACTTTTTCGAAAGAAGATCTTCAATCTGTAATTACATGGGTGTATTACTGAGAGACTTGTGTAGCTTTTACGTGAGGTAGAATTGTGCGTCCGGATTAGACGTATAACCCCAGGTTGGCTTCGTAGCGGCCAGATAGAGGAGGAGATTTCTGTTGCGGGGAGGTCTTTCAATTTTTACGTAGAATGTTCTCTGAAGAGACCTAAATGTTAATAAGCGCCTTGTGGCCTTATAGGTGGAAGTACTATGCGTGGCGCGATCTACTTGGCTTAGGAGTAGCGGCGGTTTGAAGTACTTGGAGCGTTTTGCTATTAGTCGATACTCGTCGCGAGGTATGTGAACCTCTTCCTATCTCTTCTAGCATGATATGTGTGTAACTATGTAGTACGGTAGACGTACATGTGTTAAATGTATTTGATTGGTTTAAAACATAAAGTGTTATAACGGCTTTATGGGAAGTTGGTTATAACAGCTTTATGTAGGTAAGAAAATACTTTGTGGTTTTTAAAAGGTAACTGATGTGAACTATAACTGGCTTGTTATGTGATAATAAAGAACTTGAAGTATTTCAAAAGATTTTTGAATCATTTTGAAAGAAGAGTAATACTTGGTTTTTGAAAACTTAAGAGTTATACTAGCTTTATGGGAAGTTAGGTATAACGGCTTAAGAATGTTTTACTGATTTTGGAAATCAGCATGTGTATCGACAAACCACTGCAGCGTTAATAAAAGGAAATGTTTTGAATAATTAAGTATTATTAAAACCAGTAGAAACTTCCATCTGCATAGAAGCTAAGATGAGACAAAATGATATTTCCTAGATCATGGCTGCTGTAATAAGATTGTTATAAACAAGAATATCCTACTCACATAAGGCTTATGTTTCTCAGATTGTTTAAAAGAGAATTATATTCTTAAATGAATAAGACTATGAACTACGAAACCTTTCTAAAATAAGAAACGTGAACATTTGAAATTAGGCAAACTTGGACGTTTGGAAAATAATGTCGTTACTTGATTTTACAAAGGTAAGTGTTTTGGTTTACTTAAAAAGACAGTCACTCTATTTTTATATACTAAGGGTATTGTGTGACTTTTGTGAAAGTAACGTATCTTTTAAAAGAGTTAATGTATGAAGTACCTTGGGGATAAAAACCCGATCTTGTTAATCATATAGTAGAAAGTGCCTTGTGTGTATAACTTGATTGTGTTGGTTTGTGATAGCCTTGTAATACTTTCTTGTTGATTTGTTAAGTAAACATGCTAGGATGCTACGTGTGTTAGTATCTTGTGATGGTTGTGTAAAGGGGTTTTCCCTTCGACTGCGCTTAAGTTGTTTGACTATCAGCCGTTATGTTGGTATTGTACCACTCACCTTGACTTGTTTCGGAGGTTGCGCCTCCGACGCGGGGTAGACTCGGTGATGCAGGACCATGATTCGAGAATACCTCATGCGGGTCCGGGGATCCATGCGGAACTATGGGAGTTCGTGTTAGTTTGCGGCCGCTTGTGGTCATGCGGTCTTTGTGGCTACGCGATCGCGAGTCGGGGCGATCTTGGGAGTAGCTACCCTCGATGCGAGGAATACCTCATGCGGGCTATGAGGTTGGCCTATGCGAGTCTGCGGAGAGTTCGGGGCTGACGCGCATTTGATCTGCGGGCGAGTGACCGGCTTTGATCATGTGAGTCTGCAGAGCAGATATCATGACACGCTTTATGACCTTGTTGATGCTTGTAGGTGTTAGTAGTCGGCTATGCCTTCGTCTTACCTGTAATGTTTTATTAGGACACAGTGGGACACGGTGTTCATGTGTATTCCTTGGTGCTTTTATATCATAACCGCCAGCGGTGAGGAAGGTATTCCACGCACGATTGATGTTGTGGGCGTGAGACCCATAGTTACATTTGAGTGATGACTTTGAGGCGTGAGTCACGACTTGACATATCGCTTATTTATGTGAATCGTAGTTTGGTTATCATACATGTCTCTGCTTTATAGACTATTATGATTTCATTTATGATATTTTGATTTCACATACTTGGTACTGTTGTGACCTCCTTGGGCTGCGTTCATGCCGCAGTAAAGGTACACCGTGTTGATCCTCGCTCTTAGGGTCACGATTCGTATGGGAAGCTCCGTTTCTCCGGAGGCTTATCAGTGGTATAGTCCCCTGTCGTTGTAGGTATTTACATTCAGGGGTATGGCGGGGCCCTGTCCCGCCATTGTTGTCGTATTATTCTTAGAGGTCTGTAGTACTGTTGTGGGCAGAGTTGTTATGGGATGTAACTGTTCGGTTTTAAATTGATTTATATATATGCCGTAAGGCAAGTTTTCTTCGATTACTGTTTCTTACTTCATAATATTTTCATGTATTGTCTTTATGTTCCGCTGATTACTCTGATGTTGTATCACTGGGGTGCCCGGGGTAAGGCACCAGTCACGGGCCCGGGTTCGGGTCGTGACAATAACACCACAAAACAGTCCCTAAAACAGCACGACAATATCCAATAGTTTTAAGATAGTTTCGGCCAACAACAACAATCCAAAGCCCTTTTCATAATTCCTTATAATCCAATTCAAGTTTCAACACTTTAATATAAACCATTTCAACTTTCAATAACAAGATTTCCTTCAATCTAACATACACTTAGTGACGATAATAACAATAACAACCAACGAATTCTATATAACCAAAACAATCCACTAAATTGGCTAACATGTCAAATGTCACATGCACTTCTTATTCTTCATTTTTCTTAACACAAGTTCATCCCTTAACTATAACAACATGTAACTTCTAATTACTTCAAGAGGAAGAAGAAATCTTACTTTCACTTTAGCCCAAAACAGTCCACTAGTTCTCGGCCAACAACTTCTCTTCGCACCACTTCTTCACGTTACAACCACATGCACGTATCCTCTACAAGATTTTAACCATTTTCCTTTCATGTTTTCCTTCCAAAAAGTTCATCTCCAAGTTAGGGTTTTTCTTGGACAGATTCGGCCAATCAACTAACCCACTGTTTTAGAGTGTTTAACTAGGCTTAGAACTTAGTTAGGGAGCTTGATCTTGAAAAATAAGTTGATCTTGTCTTATTGGCTTAAACGATTTCGAAACTTGATGGTTAAGGGATGGAGAAGAGAGTTCAAAGATGAAGATATTTGTGTGCTAAAGTCTTGCAAGACTTGTATTTACTTGGATCTTGTAGGACAAGTGGAGGGGGACCCTTGTAGACCCATTTGTCCACTTGTCTTTCTCATCACAATAATATCTCCCACACTTAGCCAAATCTTGCAATACATAGATATAATTGGAGCTTTGTTACACATGTGGGGAGGGACACATGTCGCCCTCTTATTCGCCCATAATTTTCTTCACAAAATATTAATCCAACACTTAGCCAAAATCTTACTATTTTCGATGGACCCCCCAAATTGTGAAATTTTTGATTGGCTCATATTCTTAATGTCAAGATTTAATAATACAATACTAATTCCATAAATCCATTGGAAAGAATTTAACCACTAGTTAATAATTATGTCGTCACATTTGTCGTATCCAAAATTATTCTATATAAAAAATGTAAATATACTTTTCTTCCAACATTCAAATCTTATTTCCATAATCATGTTCTCACTTAGTATCCATGGAATTACGGGGTGTAATAATTTATTTGTGGATAATGTATGGATATTAGTCTTTGACTACTTGCAACCATATTGTATGTGAGTTATGACTAATAGACATATATTTTTACTAACCCAGATTACAATACAATACTTAAAACCTGAAATTGTAGGTGAGGGGGCTTGGCTACAATCTTGCTGAATTTGGAATGTTAAGGGAAACATTTACAATCATTCGTATCCTAGGCATTTTTAGGTTTGTATGGAGTTTTGTGAAGAAAGACAAAAAGGGGGAGATTGTTGATATTGGATAAGTGTTGTGACAACACCAGGTTTTACGCTTGGACAACATCTTACAAGATACTACGAAGATGTTGCTGCAGATGTGCGCAACATCCTACGATGTCTGCAGATGTTGCTGCGATGTTAATGACAACATCTCTGTAAACGATTTTGCCTATTCTTCCGGCCAAAACAGTATTTGTTACTGTGAGTTAAAAATATCCTAGGCAAGCTGAATATGGAGCTTTATTTAAAACGTGGGAATTGAAGGAGTCAAGCTTGGAATCGAAGCAACTTGAAGACCAAGTCAAAGTTGTTGAGAAATTCATAGAGGAAAAATCGGTCCAAGTTGTGGTCTTCTTTCTCTCAACTTTCACAACCAACCAGCGAGAGTTTCAAGAAAGTTTCACACTATAAATAGAGAATGAACTTCAGAGTATTGATATCCATAATCACAATGTAAAAATCCCAAGAGAGCTCTCGGGATTTCGCTTCAGAAATCTGGATCAACACCTTAGTCTAAAGTAGTATAACAACATCTATCCCACACTATAATTGATATCCCTATTCTAGGTTAAGCTTAATGTAAAAGCAATTGTAATGAAGATGTTGTATTTTTCTTTATAAATGTTTTATCTTTAGGCTGAAGTCATCTGCGACTTCGTTTTTTATTTTGTAATTTCTTTTTCGTTTTCATTGCTACAAATTATAAAAAGAAATTCAATTGTAATTGTATATAATATATACATTACTTCGGTCATTGACCATAAAAGGATATATTAATATATATCCTTGAAAATACAAACCTTTGTGTCTTTTACTTTTCCGTTGCATTTACTATTTAAGTTTTTTTTATCAGGGTGTTACCAAAAATGTTGTGACAACATTGTAGGCAACATTAAAAATTGTTTCAGCATTTAATTTTGAATTTAATCTTGCTTTTACTTTATGATCCGTAGCCTCGGATCCCAACACAAATGCTTAGTCAATGATGAGAGAAGAGCCACATGTGCATCCTATAGTAACTAGACTTAAGAGATTAGCAACAATTATTCCACTTTGGTGTTATTTTGTTGAAGGAACCAAAAACATGGTTTTACCATTTTTACTTTGGGATATATTACGTTGAAGGAGCAAAAGGAAAACGAAGGCAATAAAATATATACATCACGGGAAAACAAATGTAGAGGATCCATCCAAGAGAATTCCTTTTCCTTTATTGGTTTAGCAAGCTATGAAGTGCAACAACATTTTAGATAGATTTTGTTCAAGAATTTTAAAGTAATCGAAGGGTTCTTCGTGGTAAAGTAAAGTATAAGGAGTTTAGTTCTTGTCGTCCAAGATTAACTTGTAAAGAAGGATGATTTTTTCATCGTCGACAAAAGATCAGAAATAAATTATGTAAGATTTTACCTTCTTCAACATTGGTGGCATGATCTAAAGGTAAATGTTATCAATTCAAATGTTCCGTAAGAAACTCCTACATCCTAGAGTATGCAAGTATGATTTCCCTTAATCGTTGATATTGTGTTTATTTGTTACTCTTGAAATGGGTTCCATGATCGTCATGCGTCTCTTGTCAAAAGTGTTCTTTGTATTCTATTGAAATCATTTGATTTGCTTCACTTGTCGGGGTTGTGTATCACTTCTCTTGATAGTCGTTGCTACATTATTGCTTCTGAGTTCATGATAAATTATAACGCTTGCTGTGAATGAGTTCCACAATGATTGACAGAGGGTTAACGACCTTGTGTTACCTCATCCTGTTTTTATTGGTTCTTGAGGTCAGTTATGCATCACATACATATATGTATCTATTTTGTAGTCGCACTATATTCGATCGAATACGATACTTATATGTGTACATCACTGCAGTCGGGTACTATAACACTGAGTCCTATTAAGTTCGGTTACCATAACACTAAGTCCTATTAAGGCCAGGTACAATAACACTGAATCTATGACACTGAGTTGTTGTTGTACGCAATCTCAATAAACGGTAAGTGGTCATCCCAATTTTCTTTGAACCCAATACGCAAGTCCATACCATGTCTTTGAGTGTCTGAATCATATACTCAACATGTCTATATGTCTGGGGGTAGAACTAGTTTGCGTGCCCATACCCCTTTCGAAACGATCTCAAAAATTTACTTGTAATTGAGCACCTTTAACAAATGTCATAGAATCAGGGACACCAAGAAGGCGAACAATTTTTTAATGTACAATCTCACGTAGTCCTCGGCCATTTAGATAGATCTAATCATCAAGAAG
Source organism: Przewalskia tangutica (assembly GCA_029844215.1). Classification (NCBI taxonomy): domain Eukaryota; kingdom Viridiplantae; phylum Streptophyta; class Magnoliopsida; order Solanales; family Solanaceae; genus Przewalskia; species Przewalskia tangutica. The sequence goes on along the minus strand of CM056736.1, from coordinate 62,798,254 downwards.
TGAACTAGTTGGTCAGCCTTTCAGTAATGACTTAAGATAAAACTAAATTCATGATGAGAACAATATAAACTGCTAATGAAATCCATATTAATTTTTCCTATTTCCACATTGGGTTCTCAATATCCTGAGTCAACCCACTGAGCTTCTGGTGCTCATTCTTTTATCTACTGACAACTAGTACTCTGGCTACAACCTCTGTAAGGTTTCTTTTTCATGTCATCCCATCACTACATCGCTTTATCTTTATGATACATCTTAGTAGATCATGAATGAACAGGATATCACGAATAATGGACCTCTGTCGTAATCTTGTGTCGTAGCTTTTCTACAATCGATACACTATGAACCTGGTACCTTCTGGGCCGCGGTTGTCTTGCGTGGAGGCATAACTGGTACATAAGAATACGTCAGAAGGAGTCCAACTTATAACACAACTCTATCGCACGATCTCAGAGTGAGAAGAATGGAAACCAATCCTAAATATCCTGCATCCTCCTGATTATAGGTGTGCTGCACAACACGCCGATAATCAAGACTCTACTAGATACGGTCTGTAGACACTTTCCGAGGACTAACTGCTCTGATACCACTTTTGTCACGACCCGACCTCGGGCCTGCGACTGGTGCCTTACCCCGGGCACCCTAGTGATAATACATCAGAGAAAATCAGCGGAAATAAAAACTCATAGACATGAAACAATATAAAACGAGGAACAAGCTAACCAAAACGTTCACCTTTCTGCATATATATATAAAACTGAACAGTTACATCCTTTACAAGCCCAACTCACTACAGTACTACAGACCTCTAAGAGTTTTTATAACAACTACGATGGGACAGGGCCCCGCCATACCCCTGAATGTACAAGAACCTACAAACTCATGGAATCATACCAAAAGATAAGCCTCTGGAGAAACGGAGCTTCCCAAATACGTAGAACCGTGATCCTATGAGCGAGGATCAACAACCGGTGTACCTCTACCTACGGCATGAACGCAGCCCCCCGAAGGAGGTCAGTACAACAGGTACCAAGTATGTGAAACCGAAAATACGGTAATGAAATCATAACAGTCTATATAAAATACGAGATATGTATGATAACCAAACTAAAATACACTGATATATAAGCGGTCGTATGAGTCGACTCGCCTCAAAGTCATCACTCAAATATAACCATGGGTCTCACGCGCAATATAAATCATGCGTGGAACTCGCCCCTCACCGGCGATCTATGATATAATATAACACCAAAAAGTACACATGAACACTAGGTCCCACCTGTGCCATAAAACAACCGTACGGGCCAAGTAGGAAAAACTACACACCAGATCCAGCCTGTATCATAAAAGCGACGGCAATCTGGCTGTCACGACCGAACCGGGCGTGGCGGTGCCTTACGGAACCCAAGTAGACATACATCGAGTAACCAGCGGAATATAAAACAAGACATGAAACAATATGAAATGAAAGCAGTTTATACGAGAAAATGCTCGGCGGCGTATATATATATAAAAACTTGAGCGATTACATCCGTTTACAAACCACCGCCTACAACAAGATTACCTCTACGAATGTTATAACAACAATGACGGACGGGGCCCGCATACCCACGAATGTAAGTACCTACAACGACAGGGACTATACGAAAGATAAGCCTCGGAGAAACGGAGCTTCCCAAACGCATCTGTGATCCTAAGAGCGAGGATCGACGGCGGTGTACCTCTACCGCGGCATGAACGGCCCGAAGGAGGTCGCATAACAGGTACCAAGTATGTGGCGAAAATCGTAAATGATATCATAATAGTCTATGTAAAACAGAAGACATATATGATAACCAATTTACGATACACAATATGCGATCATGTCAAGTCGTGGACTCACGCCTTAAAGTCATCACTCAAATATAACTATGGGTCTCATGCCCACAATATCAATCATGCACGTGGAATTCCTTCCTCACGGCGATCCATGATATAAAAACACCCAAGGAATACATGAACACCAAGTCCCACCTGTGTCACAATAAAACCGCACGGTAAATGCGAAGGCATAGCCGACTACTAAAACCCACGCACCAACAATGCTATAAAAAGCGTATCACGAGGTCTTTCTAGCGCCACATGATCGAAGCTGGCCACTTGCCCTCAGTATCAATGTGCGCGTCTAATCCTGGAGCTTACCGCGACTCGCGATAGGCCACCTAGGCTGCATGAGGTATTCCGCATCGAGGTAGCTACTCCTCGGCATCGCCCCGACTCGTAGTCCGCATGGCCACATGTAGCCGCGTGAGGTATTCCCGCACTAACACGGAACTCGTAGCTCGCATAGGTCCCTGGACCCGCGTGAGGCATCCTCGCGTCGAGCGACAACCCCGGTATAACATGTCAAGAGGTGAGTGGTACAATACTAACATAACGGCTTATTGTTAAACAACATAAGCACAACAAGGAAAACCCCTTTACACAAACATCACAAGACACTAACACACGTAGCATCCTAACATGTTTACTTATCAAACCAACAAAAAAGTATTACAAGGCTATCACAAACCAACATAGTCAAGTTATTCACACAAGGTACTTTCTATTTTATGTCAACAAGTTCGGGTTTTTATCCCCAAAGTACTTCATACATTAACTCTTTAAAAGATCCGTTTCTTTCACAAAAGTCACACGATACCCGTAGTATCAAAATAGAGTGACTATCTTTTTTAAGTAAACCAAAACAATGTCCCTACCTTCTTTTTTAACCAACTTAAGACAAAAGCATGCCTTCCTTTTTAAATGAAAACACTTCAATTTTTCAAGTCTTTGTCTTTTATAAATCAAGTTCTTACTTTGAAATTTTTAAGAAAATCAAAACTTGTTTATTAATGATCTTATTAAAGCAGCCATGATCTAGGAAATGTAATACAATTTTGTCGTATCTTAGCTTCTATGCAGATGGAGGTTTCTACTGGTTTTAATAATACTTAATTAGTCAATACATTTTCCTTTATTAGCGCTGCAGTGGTTTGTTCGATACTTATTTCCCTTTTTCTGAAATCAATACAAGGCTTTCATAAACAATTAAGTAAACCGTTCCTTTTATCTCTCTTAAGTCGTTATACCTAACTTCCCATAAAGCTAGTATAACTCTTAAGCTTTTAAAACCAAGTATTATTCTTCTTTCAAAAACGATTCTTAATTCTTTTGAAATACTTCAAGATTCTTATTATTTAAAACTCAAATCAAAAGACATTGAAGTAAAACCACGTTCAGTTAACACACGTACGTCTACCGTACTATATATATTCTTTTAAAACATCATGCTCAAGAGGATAGGATGAATCACATACCTCCTCGGTGAAATCCACCTGCCAAGTCGAATATGTCGCGCGCAGAGTATCAACCTATAATAGTCAAATACGTCTATCAACGTCTAGACTACTCTGTAGAATATTCTAAGCAGAAGGTTCTTATTTCTACGAAAATTTGGGCAGCACTTCCCTACCCGTCAAACCACACAAGTCTACTGTAAATACAGTCCTATGTAAGTACAGTTCAATTCTCTTCTTTTATACCATCCTTCTATATATCTTATACTCATTTCTATACTACTACATTATGTAATCTCCAATTACAATAGAAGGACATGATTAATTACCTCGATAAGCCCAAAATTATCCAAGATATAAGTCGATCCTGAGCAACGTTTAGCTCCAATTCCTTACGCTCCAACCCGCTCCAAGCAACCCTTAGAAGTTTCTAAACAACTTCTCTTAACACTTCATCTAAGCTATGAAGATTTTTCTAGGGCTTCATTTTGCGACTATGGAATAAAGTAGTATTTCCGGGCTCTTATGTTGGGATTTCTTTGGAATACCACAAGGGATTTAGGCTAAAGTATTTGGAATAACAACAATACTTGAAGAATTCTACTCAAGGTGGGGGAGTGTTTGGACGAGAACTCACTAAGGGAGGGAGGGGAATTTTTTGCCTTGGAAACTTTCTAATGTGGATGAAATAAAGTCTTGCACACAAGGGGTATTTATAGGGAAATCAATGGCCAAGATCTAGGCAAGTGGATGGTGAGGATGGGGTACATGTGTGTGGGTAGTTGGCCAACCATTTGGCTACCACAAAAAAAACGTCCCACTTGTCCTTCTCCAATTCGGCCAACATGGCCACACGGGGGTGACACGTGTCGCCCCCCTACTCGTCCAAAATATTTCATCTTCCGAAAATATCCGTAATGCCAAAAATCCGAAAATAAAGTGGGCCCCACAAAACCGTAAATTTTCCCGTGGGCCCCACGTGACCAATTTCGGAAATAAAATTTCATAATTCTCAAATATTCCAAAAATTCCAAATACCAAATCTGGGAATCCAATTCCCTTTAACGAACATTTTTCCTTCACAAAATCCGGAAACTTTTCCGTCGAAAAATCACATCTTTCTTCCTTTCCAATTTTATCGTCAGATTCTCGCAATGCGTCCTCGTATACATACCCTGGAACTACGGGGTGTAACATTCTTCCCCCCTTAGAAACATTCGTCCCGAATGTTCCTTCTAAGCCTCTAATCATACAAGCGCCGGTATAGTCTTCACTACTATACTTACAAAACCAATTATGCCACACATGGCCATAATATAACATACGCGCAAAACTCAATCCAAGCCAACGAGGAATCACCCCTAACGTGTATAACAACACAAAAACTTCCACCCATGGTCCAAAGGATACTTTCTTCCCATCTTCACTTATAAAAAGGACACTTCCATCTTCTTAGCACATGCTCACTTCTTTCCTTACTCGTCGTACCCTTCTCGTACACCCGAACTCTCTCTAGTACACGTACCATACTCCAGTCATCGCTTCAGTTTCCAAAACTTTGGAGTCACTACCTCCAAACCTGGTCATCATTAACTGGGAACACTCTGGATGGATCTCCGATACTCTTCCGAAACATAGCAACATGGGAGACCGGACGTACTGTCTCCTAAGTCGGACGGCAGTGCTAACTTATAGGCAACCTGGCCTATTCTACAATGATCTGAAAATGCCCAAAGTACCTCAGGCTAAGTTTCCCCTGCTTTCCAAATCTCGTCACACCCTTCCGGGGTGGTACCTTTAAGAAGACCTACCGTCAACCTGAACTCCAATTGTCGACGCCGATTACCCGCACGACTCCTGTTGACTCTGAGCTGCTAAAAACCTCTTCTGGATAAGCTTCACCTTACCCACATCCTGCTGAATCAAGTAGGGACCAACTATCTGAACCTTGCTAACATCGAACTAATCGACAGGCAACCTACACTTCCGCCCATACAAGGCTTCATAAGGCACCATCCGAATACTGAAATGGTAGCTAGTATAATACTCACTCAACAAGAGGCAAATAATCCTCACAGCTACCCTCGAAATCAAAACACCGCCCGTAACCTATCCTCAAATGCGGATAAAATCGTTGTTCGTCCGTCGGCCCGAGGTGAATGCACATCGAGACTCACCGAGTTCCTAACCCCGGTAAAACCTCGAAAAAGAAATAGCCATAAACCGGGCTCCACCGCCATAAAAATAAAAGTAGGAACCCTGCGACGCTACAACCTTCCTGATATACAATATCTCACATAACCCTCCGCCGAGTAAACAGTCCTGACTAAAAGACAAGATGGGCTGACCCCATCGGCCCTACTACTGGTCGAACGCATTCACAAACTCGTACGATGGTTACCTAAACTTGGGCTTAACACCCTCGTGACCCTATCATCTAGCGGGACCACCTCAAACTGACCCCACCACATTCCGGGCTGCGGGTTGACTCGCGAAATGGCCTCAACCCGACCCACTTCGTACTAAACTCTCGTTCCCCGATCCGGAACAATCTTACCAGTTCACGTCATGAAAGCTACTACTTCCATCTCACACTACCCATGGATTTATCACAACTTACACCATGCTAACCGAACATAGCACTCCACATGTATCTACCATAACGACCTAAACAAGTCTCTTAAGGCTGAAGATCTCCCTGTAACTACTTCCTCACTTTCCCTTTGCCGCTCTAATCAAATCTTGCTCTACTGGGCGTATAACTACAGAAGGTGATGAACCAGCCACTGATCCCGAAGGCTGAGTCGTAACATCCGCGCCACCTCTGTTCGGACAATTTCTCGCAAAATGGCCCTGCTGGCCGCAAGCCTAACAAGCTATCTAAGTAGTACGACACTCCCCATAAGAACCCCTACCACAACGACCATACCGAGGTGGGGGTGGCCTCCTCTGGCTAACACCCCTTCCTCTCCGATCCACTGAATCCGCAACTGACCTGGTAGGCTAAGTCATCCCACCTGTATCCCTCCTACTAGGACATTCTCTCCTCACATGGCCCTGACGGCCGCTGGTAAAACAAGCATTAGTAAGAAAGACGACATTTCCTCGGGATGACGTCTACCACATAGTGAACACTGAGGGAAAACTGAATCTGGCTGGCTAGAACCTATGCAAATCTGTGAACCAGAAACCCTGGAGTTCTGACCAACTCCTAAATACCCCGAACGTCCTGAAGTCCGTGGAGGACCACTCTGTACTGGCGGAGGCGCATAACCAGTCTGCTGAGAAGGTCCGCCTCGAAAGTTACCAAAGGACCCTGCTGTTCTGGCCCTCTTCTGCTGATCTTGGTTAATCCGTCGATCTCCACGTTCCTCAGTCTGCTGCGCGTAAGCCTGTACGCGGGCAATGTCCATGTCTGACTGAAGAGCTACTCTTGTACAACTCTCTGCTAGATAATCGTCATGTCCTGTGACATATCGGTGCACTCTATCCTCCATGTCTGCCACTAACGCGGGGACATAACGAGCCAATAAGTCAAACTCTATCAGTATTCTCAACCGTCCGCCTGCTCGCCTCAACCTCATAAATCTATCTCGCGAAGCTCTCCTCATGCGAGGCGCAAAGTGTAAGAAATGCCTCTGAGGTCTTGATCACTTTCATGATCCGCTGCAACTGTCGAATAAACTCCTGATGATCTTCCTCAGTCCTCAATCCATAGGACTCGGGTGGACTGTAACTCAAGAAGTCCTGATGTCTCAAAACTATCGGATCTAGGGTGAACCATCGTGCTTTGGAACCACCGGCTCCGTCGTCCTCATTCCACCACCGGACTAGCTAATCGGGCCATCTCCTTGTAACTCATATCCCTTGTTCCTGGCCGTGGGACTAGAGGCTCAGGTATCGTGGTCTCAGTAGCTACTGCTACTGCTCTAAACCCTCCTGGGGCTAGTGGCGTCGCAGAACTCCCCGAATGAAGCGCTGTCTCAGATAATGATTGGGCCCGTGCCCTGGTAACCCTCTGTGCTCTACTCGCAGCTGCCTTGCCCTTCTGGGCTCTGGTTGCCTTGCGTAGAGAAATAACGGGTGAAAAGAATACGTCAGAGGGAGTCTAACTTATAACACAGCTCTAAGGCACGATCTCAGAGTGAGAAGAATGAAAACCAATCCTAAATATCCTGCAGCCTCCTGATTATAGGTGTGGTGCACAATACACCGATAATCAAGACTCTACTAGATACGGTCTGTAGACACTTTCCGAGGATTAACTGCTCTGATACCACTTTTGTCACGACCCGAACCGGGCGTGGTGTGCCTTACCCGGGCACCCAAGTAGACATACATCAGAGTAACCAGCGAAATATAAAATAAGACATGAAACAATATGAAATGAGAAACAGTTTATCTGAGAAAATCTGCCTGACGGCATATATATATATAAAAACTTGAACAGTTACATCCCGTTTACAAACCCTGCCCACAACAGTACTACAGACCTCTACAAATGTTATAACAACAATGACGGGACAGGGCCCCACCATACCCCTGAATGTAAGTACCTACAATGACAGGGGACTATACCAAAGATAAGCCTCCGGAGAAATGGAGCTTCCCAAAACGCTGAACTGTGATCCTAAGAGCGAGGATCGACGACTGGTGTACCTCTACCTGCGGCATGAACGCAGCCCCCCGAAGGAGTCGATCTAACAGTACCAAGTATGTGAAATCGAAAATCGTAGAATGATATCATAATAGTCTATGTAAAACAGAAGACATATATGATAACCAATTTACGATACACAATATCTAAGCAGTCATGTCAAGTCAGGGACTCACGCCCTTAAAGTCATCACTCAAATATAACTATGGGTCTCATACCCATAATATCAATCATTCCCGTGGAATTCCTTCCTCACTGCCGGCAGTCCATGATATAAAAACACCCAAGGAATACACATGAACACCAGGTCCCACCTGTGTCACAATAAAACCGTACGGGGTAAGTACGAAGGCATAGCCGACTACTAAAACCCACAGTACCAACAATGCTATAAAACTGTATCACGAGGTCTTTCTAGACCGCGCCACATGATCGAAGTTGGCCACTCTCCCTCAGTATCAATGTGCGCGTCTAATCCTGGAGCTTACCGCAGCTCCGCATAGGCCACCTAGGCCCGCATGAGGTATTCCCCGCATCGAGGGTAGCTACTCCTCGGCATCGTCCCGACTCGTAGTCGCGTGGCCACATAGACCGCATGAGGTATTCCCGCACTAACACGGAACTCTCGTAGCTCGCATAGGTCCCTGGACCGCGTGAGGCATCCCTCGCATCGGGGGGCAGCTTAACCCCCGGTATAACATGTCAAGAGGTGAGTGGTACAATACTAACATAACGACTTATTGTTAAACAACATAAGCACAACAAGGGAAACCCCTTTACACAAACATCACAAGACACTAACACACGTAGCATCCTAACATGTTTACTTATCAAACCAACAAGAAAGTATTACAAGGCTATCACAAACCAACATAGTCAAGTTATTCACACAAGGTACTTTCTATTTTATGTCAACAAGTTCGGGTTTTTATCCCCAAAGTACTTCATACATTAACTCTTTAAAAGATCCGTTTCTTTCACAAAAGTCACACGATACCCGTAGTATCAAAATAGAGTGACTATCTTTTTTAAGTAAACAAAAACAATTTCCCTACCTTCTTTTTGAACCAACTTAAGACAAAAGCATGCCTTCCTTTTTAAATGAAAACACTTCAATTTTTCAAGTCTTTGTCTTTTATAAATCAAGTTCTTACTTTGAAATTTTTAAGAAAATCAAAACTTGTTTATTAATGATCTTATTAAAGCAGCCATGATCTAGGAAATGTAATACAATTTTGTCTTATCTTAGCTTCTATGCAGATGGAGGTTTCTACTGGTTTTAATAATACTTAATTAGTCAATACATTTTCCTTTATTAGCGCTGCAGTGGTTTGTTCGATACTTATTTCCCTTTTTCCGAAATCAATACAAGGCTTTCATAAACAATTAAGTAAACCGTTCCTTTTATCTCTCTTAAGTCGTTATACCTAACTTCCCATAAAGCTAGTATAACTCTTAAGCTTTTAAAACCAACTATTATTCTTCTTTCAAAAACGATTCTTAATTCTTTTGAAATACTTCAAGATTCTTATTATTTAAAACTCAAATCAAAAGACATTGAAGTAAAACCACGTTCATTTAACACACGTACGTCTACCGTACTATATATATTCTTTTAAAACATCATGCTCAAGAGGATAGGAAGAATCACATACCTCCTCGGCGAAATCCACCTGCCAAGTCGAATATGTCGCGCGCAGAGTATCAACCTATAATAGTCAAATACGTCTATCAACGTCTAGACTACTCTGTGGAATATTGTAAGCAGAAGGTTCTTATTTCTACGGAAATTTGTGCAGCACTTCCCTACCCATCAAACCACACAAGTCTACTGTAAATACAGTCCTATGTAAGTACATTTCAATTCTCTTCTTTTATACCATCCTTCTATATATCTTATACTCATTTCTATACTACTACAGTATGTAATCTCCAATTACAATAGAAGGACAGGATTAATTACCTCGATAAGCCCAAAATTATCCAAGATATAAGTCGATCTGAGCAACGTTTAGCTCCAATTCCTTACGCTCCAACCCGCTCCAAGCAACCCTTAGAAGTTTCTAAACAACTTCTCTTAACACTTCATCTAAGCTATGAAGATTTTTCTAGGGCTTCATTTTGCGACTATGGAATAAAGTAGTATTTCCGGGCTCTTATGTTGGGATTTCTTTGGAATACCACAAGGGATTTAGGCTAAAGTATTTGGAATAACAACAATACTTGAAGAATTCTACTCAAGGTGGGGGGGGGGTGTTTGGACGAGAACTCACTAAGGGAGGGAGGGGAATTTTTGCCTTGGAAACTTTCTAATGTGGATGAAATAAAGTCTTGCACACAAGGGGTATTTATAGGGAAATCAATGGCCAAGATCTAGGCAAGTGGATGGTGAGGATGGGGTACATGTGTGTGGGTAGTTGGCCAACCATTTGGCTACCACAAAAATGGGACAAGTGGCCACCACAAAAATGGGCCACTTGTCCACCAAAAAAACGTCCCACTTGTCCTTCTCCAATTCGGCCAACATGGCCACACGGGGGTGACACGTGTCGCCCCCCTACTCGTCCAAAATATTTCATCTTCCGAAAATATCCGTAATGCCAAAAATCCAAAAATAAAGTGGGCCCCACAAAACCGTAAATTTTCCCGTGGGCCCCACGTGACCAATTTCGGAAATAAAATTTCATAATTCTCAAATATTCCAAAAAGTCCAAATACCAAATATGGGAATCCAATTCCCTTTAACGAACATTTTTCCTTCACAAAATCCGGAAACTTTTCCGTCGAAAAATCACATCTTTCTTCCTTTCCAATTTTACTGTCGTATTCTCGTACGTACGTCCTCGTATACATACCCTGGAACTACGGGGTGTAACAAAGGCATAGCTACAAGAACCAGACTGCATCATCAACTGACCGGGGCAAGAACGAAATCCAGCTACCAGGACCGTCCACTGCGCGAGATATGGCCGGCAACATCGCGACCATCTCCCAGAGCCTACCATACCAACAATGCTATAAAACTGACCGGGGCAAGTACGAAGGCCAACTACCGGTACCTCCTGCGTCGCGCAGCCGACCGTGGAAAGTACGAGAGCCAACTACCAGATACCGCCTGCGTCAACAACCAGATTCCACCTACGTCATGAAGCTGACCGGGGCAGGTACGAAAGCCATTACCAGATCCACCCTACGTCACGTCGTTGACCGGGGCAAGTATGTAAGCTAACTACCAGGTACCTCCTGTATCACAAGACTTCATGGGGAACTAATTCGTGGAATACAAATAATAAATCGGGAGTTTAACCTGCCGCATGGTCGCATGCCCCCGGAATTCCTTCATCGGTGCAGACATGTCCATGTAACAATAATAATATGACCGGGAGTTTAACCCGCCGCATGCCCCCGGAATTCCTTCATGGGTACAGACATGTCCATGTAGCAATAATAATATGACCGCTAGTTTAACCCGCCGCATGGCCGCATGCCCCTGGAATTCCTTCATCGGTGCAGACATGTCCATGTAGCAATAATAATATGACCGGAAGTTTAACCCGCCGCATGGCCGCATGCCCCCGGAATTCCTTCATCGGTGCAGACATGTCCATGTAATAATAATAATATGACCGGCCCTCCATTGAGAGACGCGGTAACCTAAGAATACATCCCTTGCACAACAAGGCTATCACAAGCAAGCACAGGCAAATTACCATACTTCTAGACTTTCATTAACATGAAAACTGATTCACCATTTTTATAAACTCAAAGTACTTTCATTTTATGCCAACAATCCGGGTTTTAACCCCAAAGTACTACATACTTCAATTCTCTTAAAAAGATCCCCTTTTAAGTAAAAACCACACGATACTAATACCCGTAGTATCAAGACACTCTCATGTTTAAATCAAGTACTTTATACTTTTTAAACCAAGTGTCTTACACTTTTAAAACAACGTCAAGTATACTTTTAAAACCCAAGTAACTCACTCTTTTAAGATCAAGACACTCACACCTTTTAAAATCAAGCCACTTATACTTTTCAAAACAAGTAACCTATACATTTAAATCAAGTTACTTCTCCTTTCCCAAAATCAAGTCTTTTATTAGTCAAGTCTCCTTATCTTTCAAGATCAAGTCTCTTAGCTTTTTAGAATAATCAAGCCATTCTTTTATCTTCATAAAGTCGCAATAACTAACTTCCCATAAAGCTATTATAACACTTTATGTTTTAAACCAACCAAAGACAGCCAAACTCATTTAACACACGTACGTCTACCGTACTATATATTTCATAACAATCATGCTCAAGAGGATAGGAAGAATAACATACCTCTTCGGCTTAATCCACTAGCCAAGTTGAGTATGTCGCGCGTAGAATATCCACATATAACAACCATAATACATCTATCAACTTCTAGTTCCCTTCGTAGAATATTTCTAAGTATAAGGTTTCTTATTCTACGGAAAATTCGGCAGCACTTCCCCTGTAACTGCGTACTTCTCCACCAAGGCCCGAAATCATTAGCCAACATACCACATTTAAGGTGCAACAATCCAACAAGTCAAAGGGGATTACACGCCTACCTAGACGTGTAAAATTCTGCCCCACAATATACAAAACAATCCATTTATTTTCAATCTTCTATCCACATATCATATACTCAATTATATACTACTATAACATGTAATCTCCAATTACAATAGAAGGACAAAGATCATTACCTCGATAAGCCCAAAAATATCCAAGAACTTAAAGTCGCTCCTTAGCAAGTTTAGCTCAAAATCCTTACGTTCCAATCCGCTACACGCAACCCTTAGAAGCTCATAACCAACTTCTCTTCAAGATTCAACTCCAAAAAGTGAAGAACACTTAGGTTCCAAACATAGCAACTTTCGTCCAAGGCAAGGTTTTAGGGATAGGGGTGTGAAATTGTTATACCCCGTAGTTCTGGCCATACGTGTGAGAGCGTACGAAAGGAGTAAGACTTAAAATTTTCGAAAGATAGGTTGGCGGATTGTTTCGGACGGGTTTTTAGTCAACTTTGAGGCGGGTTATGGCCCGTTACATTGAGAGTGTTACACACCGTATTTACAGGACATGCTTTAATAACGTACGTAAGAACTCGCAAGTGTTAAGATTTGAGACTTGTAAATTTAGCGGAATTGTGAAATTGTCGGAAAACGTAATATTGTGACGAATGGGAGGGCGACACTTGTCACCCCCCCCTTATTGATGCCTTGGACGAAAATAGGCATGGCCAAAATGGTCATTGACCATAGTCTTAAGATGACAAAGTCTTCCTATTAATGAGCTTGAGTTTCTTGACCAAAGTCAAAGGTCCCAAAAGTCTTGATATTTTATAAGAGATCATCCAAACCACCCAATTGTTTGCATATAGACCCTCCAATTGGTTATATATGTGTACAAGTAGCAAGACAAGGCTCTTAACACTTAGCAAATTTTTTAAAAGAAAACTTGAAAGTCTCTTATGTTGCTCACGGCAATGAGGGCTTTTGCAAGAAGAAATTTTGCAATTTTTGTCCAATAATTCCCCTACTTTAAACCAAGGTACCTAAGGGTATTGTAAGTGTTTCTCAATAGAAAGATCCCGGAAATGTGGTGTTGTAGTATTAGTCGCAAGTCGAAAACCTATTAGGTTCTTCAACTTTGAAGTTGGAACTTGAAGATTAATTGTTCATGAGCTTCTAAGGGTTGCTTGGAGTGGATTGGAACGTCGAAAGGAGGAGCTAAAGTTGCTAAGGATCGACTTGTAGTCTTGGATCATATTTGGGCTAAAATGAGGTATAATCTTCGTCTTACTTTTGTAGTTGAAGATTCAATGTAATTATAAGTTAGAAATGATCATGTGATATGTGTTATGAAGTTTGATAAGTGTTATGGAATTTTAAGAGCTCAAAACCGAAATGGCATGTTTAGCCCTTTGAAATTGAAATACAATTTTAGTCGTTATGTAGAATCGTCGCATGTTGACCTACTTGAGGATTGTAGTAGTTGTAATCAAATGCGACTTGATATCATGTTATGCTACCAATTTGGATTGAAATGGAAATTTGATAAGAATTGGTATGGTTGAACTCAAGGTGGCCGAATTTGGACTTTTAGTTTGTTATTCATTTGTATTCGACTACTTTCTAAATTGTGAGCCAATTGGGGCTGTTTAGTTATTCATTTGTATTGGACTACCTTCTATATTGGTGTGAGCCAATTGGGGCTGTTTGGTTATTGTATTCGACCTTGAAAAAGGTGGCAAAGTGAGTAAAAACAAAGGAGGTGCTGTCCGATCTTCCGTAGAATTTAGTGGCTTAGCACCTAGGATATTCTACGTTTGAAATAAGAGGTTAATGGACGTATGGTGACCATTATAGGTTGAAGTACTTTGGAGCATTTTGCTACTTGTCGACAATCGTTGCGAGGTATGTGAACCTCTTATTTCTTTGGCATGATCCTACGTATGAAATATCCATGTGATAACATTTTAAGATTCCTTCTACTCTTAGAAGTTAAGAAGTATCCACATTGTTGACTCTAAATTAAGTATGTTAAATTGTCCTAAGTCCTTACCAAGCCTTATGGGAGATATTGGTAAGAATGGTTAGGAAATTATGAGATTTGATTTCATGTATCTTGATTTATTTAAAGTAAGTATGTAAGTTGATTTTTATGTTTGAAAATGACTTGAATTTATATGTAAAAAGGGGATTGGTTTTAAAAGTGTAGATGACATGATTTTACAAGTATAAGTAAATGGACTTTAAAGAATGTATGTTATGAAGTTTTAAGACTATGAACTTTGATTTTCTTTAAAGGATTATGAAACTTTATTTTTCAAGTTATGTGACTTGATTTCTAAAGTATAAGCGACATGATTTGAAAGAGTGTATGCTACGAGGTGTTAAGGCTATAAGCCTTGATTTTATAAGTGGAAATGACTTAATTTTACAAAGTATGGCTTCTTAATTTATTTCAAAAGTTAAGAAGATGGCTTCCAAAAGAGTATGTGACTTGAGCTTTAAAAAGAAAGGAGTTCTATGATTCTTTTTAAGTATGTATGTACGTAGTATTTTTGGATCTAGTTTTCCTAATGTTGTAAGAATAAAAGTGTCTTAAGTTCTCTAAAATGAAAAGTTGTTATAATAGCTTTATGGGAAGTTGTTATGACGACTTAAGAAGAAGTGAAAAGATGGTTTGAAAATGTTATGTAAGGAAAATCACACCGAGCCTACAAATAGGCCGGATTACGTTATGAAATACACCGAGCCTACAAATAGGCCGGATTACGTTATGAAATACACCGAGCCTACAAATAGGCCGGATTACGTTATGAGATACACCGAGCCTATGTCACGACCCATTCCGGGGCCCGTGACTGGTGCCTTACCGGGGCACCCAAGTAGTCATACATCAGAGTAATCAGCGGAATATAAAACAAGACATGAAACAATTTATAAAATAAGACACAGTTTATGTGAGCAAACGTCGCCTTTCGGCATATATATATAAACATGGTTTAGCAGTTACATCCGATACTGTACAACATGACTACAGACCTCTAAGGAAATATACAACTATGGCGGGACGGGGCCGCCATACCACTGGCATACAAAACTATCTACAACAGGAGATCATACCCAGTAGAGCCTCGGAAAGATGGAGCTCAGACACCAATGTAGAGATCCTAAGGATGTGGATCTAGCACTGCTTGCCCTTACTGCGGCATGAACGCAGCCCAGAAGAGTCGATTACAATAGGTACTAAGTATGTGAAAGCAGTAAAGTACTTAAATGAAATCATAACACTTTAAAACCAATTTTACAAATATGCACGAAACAACAAATGTAACCGCATAGTTCCATATCATAAACAAGAGCAACAATAGGTAGCGTAATAGGTCTTTTCTAGGTGAATGATCGAGCGGGGCCACTCGCCCGTATTATCATTCGCAAGCCTAATCTCGACTCGAAGTCGCATAGGCCACTCACATAGGCGCGTAGGGGTATAACCCGCGTCGAGGTAGCTACTCGCCGGCGGCGTCTGGACTCGTTGTCGCGTGGCCACATAGACGCGTGAGGCATAACCCCGCATACTAACACCGGAACTCGTAGCTCGCATAGGCCCCCGGACCGCATGAGGTATTCTCGAATCATGGTCCTGCATCGCTGAGTCTACCCGCGTCGGAGGCGACTTAACCCCGGTATCATCTCAAGAGGTGAGTGATATAGTACTAACACAACAGCTTATAGTTCAAACAACATAAGCATAAGTAAGACTGACCTCTTTATACAAACGTTACAAGATACTAACACATAACATCATAATATGTCTACTCACCAAAACCATCTTATTATACCTTTCAGAAATCAATACAAGTCTTTTATAAAACACATAAGTAACTGTTCCTTTTTATAAAACTTAAGCCGTTATACTTAACTTCCCATAAAGCTAGTATAACCCTTAAGCTTCTTGTTTTAAAAACAACTATTCTTCTTCTTTCAAAACTGTGTTATAATTCTTTTGAAAGACTTTTTAAGATCTTTATTATTCAGGCTTAAGTCGCAAGACATTGCCGTAAGGATTATTCAGGCTTAAGTCGAAAGACATTGCCGTAGTTATTATTCAGTTAACACATGTACGTCTACCGTACTATATATATATTTAAAATATCATGCTTTAGGAAGAATCACATACCTTCTGGAAAACCTCCTGCCAAGTTGGATATGTCGCGCGCAGAGAATCAGCCTATAATAGTCACAGACATCAATCAAAGTCTAGACTACTCTGAAGGTCATTCTAAACAGAGGGTTCACAATTCTACGGAAAGTCGGGCAGCACTTCCCTACCCGGTGAGCTATATAAGTCTACTGTGAAAACAGTCCTATATAAGCATAGTTCAATTATTCTTCTTTTAAACCCTTCTACTGTGATAACAGTTCAATTCTATTCTGTAATATTCTTCTAAGTATTTAATACTTATTCTTATACTTCTACAGTATGCATTCTCTAATACAAAAGAGGGTTAGGATTATTTACCTCGGTAAGCCCAATAATATCCTAGATAAAAGTCGCGCCTGAGCAAGGTTTAGCTCCTAAGTTGTACGCTCCGGTAGCTCCAAGAAAACCTTAGAAGTTCTTCACAACTTCTACTAAGGACTAAGGGATTTGGGCTAGGGTATTTTGGGCATTATAACAATACTAGAAGGCAACTTTTCTACCAAGGGAGGGGGGGTAGATTTCGGCTAGGCTACGGGGGGGTAGCCTCGGCCAAGCTCACTCAAAGGGGGGGGTGTTGGACGAAAAAGGCTACAAGGGAGAGGGAAGGATTTTCAAGACTTGGAAAGGAATTTGTGGATGAAGAACTCTTCATCTTAAGGGGGGTATTTATAGGTCAAGACATGGCCAACCAAGGGCCAAGATTTAGCCAAGTGCTAGGCAAGTGTAAGGCCAAGATTAGGGCAAGTGTCCTTGGCCAACTTGCACACAAAATATCCTACCAACTACATGACAAGGATGGCCATCCATTCGGCCCTATTGCCGTGTCAAGTCCACCAATGAGAGGGTGACAAGTGTCGCCCTCTCGTTGGTCCAAAGTGTTTCGTCTCTCGGAAAAATCCGCAAAAATTAGAAATGGCATAGTCGGAATTTACCCTACGAAAGCTGTGGAAACGTTTCGTCGGAAAACTATTCGCTTTGTGAGTTGTGCCCAAAAAAACGTCCAAGGCCTAAACTTTAAGGCCAAACTTTTTGTACGTATTCCTTTACGTACATACTCTGGAAATACGGGGTATAACATTCTCCCCTCCTTAGAAACATTCGTCCCGAATGTTCCTTCCCAAGACAGATAACGATAAGGTTCTTCATAACTTAAACAGTTTGCAAAAGCCACACATGGCCACAAAACAACACTTAGGCACAAACGATAATGAAAATTTACAAGTAGGAAAGTGAACTACCTGGAGGTGTGGGGAATAAGTGAGGATACTTCTGCCTCATGTCCTCCTCAGCTTCCCACGTCATCTCCTTGAGCTCGTTCGCCACGAGAACTTTGTGGAAGCCACGTCCTTGGTCGCGAGCGCCTAACGACGATCGATTATCGCTATGGGAATCTCTCATACGATAACCCTCGGTCACACTGGACATCGTCAATCGGGTGTACCCTAGATGGATCCGATACATCTCTCAAGATAGAAACATGAAACACGGATCTGCGCCTCCGGATCGGACGGCAGATCTAACTCATAGGCAACCTTGCCTACCTGCGGACAATCGAAGCGACCCGATATACCTTGGGCTGAACTTCCCTTCTTCCCGAATCTCATCACACCGCTTCATGGGTGACACCTTTAGAAAACCCAATCATGAACCTCGAACTCAAGATGCCGACGGCGATGATCTGCGTATGACTTACATCGACTACGGTGTCGATAGCGCTCTCGGATAAGCCACCTTATCCGCACTGCTGCACCAAATCTGGTCCCACTAGCGCACCTCGCCCACATCGAACCAGCCTATAGGCGATCTGCACTTCCTCCATACAAGGCCTCGTAAGGCGCCATCGAATCTTTGGAGTGGTAGCTATTATTATACGCGAACTCAACTAGAGGCAAATGATCTTCCCAACTACCACTGAAGTCAATAACACAGGCTCGCAGCATATCCTCAAGAGTCTAGATAGTGCGCTCGGCTGTCCGTCAATGCGTGGATGGAATGCGATTACTC
Source organism: Przewalskia tangutica (assembly GCA_029844215.1). Taxonomy (NCBI): domain Eukaryota; kingdom Viridiplantae; phylum Streptophyta; class Magnoliopsida; order Solanales; family Solanaceae; genus Przewalskia; species Przewalskia tangutica. Next base: position 62,779,545 of record CM056736.1, on the reverse strand, counting down.
GGACTCACTGCGTCCTAAACCCCTGCGGAAAGACCTCCGAAGTTAGCGTAAGCGGGCTCCTGCATGCGATATGATCAGTAGGGACTCCATGCGATCGACAATCTCTCGGATGTAAAGTCTGGCATAATCCTCAGCCGAAAAAGTCGTCCTGACGGGAAGAAAGTGGGCTGATTTCGTCAGCCTGTCAACGATAACCCATATAGAATCATGTATCCTCTGAGTGCGAGGTAATCTTGTGATGAAGTCCATGTTGATCACCTCCCACTTCCAGGTCGGGATCTCTATCGTCTGTAACAAACCACCAGGCCTCTGGTGCTCTACCTTACTGCGACAACACGGGCACCGAGCTACGAACTCGCAACGTCCTCTTCAAGCCATCCCACCAATACGGATCTAAGGTCGTGGTACATCTTGGTCGACCACGGATGGATGAAACGCTTGTATTTGTGTGCTTCCCAGAACCTGCTGCCAAGTCACGAAACATCTGGAACACACAACACGCCTCAAACCTTAGCACCCCATCGGTGCTACCTCAGGACCGCGCCTCACGAAGAGATGTATCACGATAACGTGTCAAAAGCTGGATCCTCGAATCGTTGCCTCTTCACCTCGCCGACGATGGAAGACTCGGCAACCTCACGAACTCGAACCCACTGTTATCGAATCAATCAAGCGGACACCAAGGCTCGCTAACCGATGCAAATCACGAACCATGTCCCTCTCTCTAGCTGCACATCCGATAGGCTCCATCGACTACGACTAAGAGCATACGCGCAACATTGGCCTTCGGGTGGTACGGGATATCAACATCGTAATCCTTAAGCAACTCTAACCACCGTCTGCCGTAAGTTCGGCTCCCTCTGGTGAAGATATCTGGAGGCTCTTGTGGTGCGTATAAATATCCACGTGAACCCCATACAAATAGTGCCTCCGGATCTTGGCGTGAATCGCTGCGCGACTCCAAATCATGGGTGGGGTAGTTCCTCCGTGTTTCTTAAGGTCGGGACGCGTATGCTATAACTCGCCTGCTGCATCAACACACATCCCAACCCGATGCGGCGCGCAATACACCACGTAACCATCCGGACCTCGGGAAGAGTAGAAGCGGGCGGTCGTCGATCTCTTTCAAAGAATGGAAACCACCGCTCCAAGCATCAGTCCATTGAAACTTGGCGCCACGAGTCATCCTAGTCAATGGTGCGAGATAGAAGCAAACTTCTCTGAACCGCCGATAATAACTGCAAGGCCCGAGCTGCGAACCTCGCCGAAGTAGTAGGTCTAGGCCAACTCCGATCTGCCTCGATCTTGGCCGTATCTACCTGAATAACATCGGCCCCGACAATATGCCCATGAAAAGCCACAGAAGTTAACCAAAACTCAAATTTGGAAAACTTGGCGTACAAGCTTTGGAGAAGCGTCGGCCTGATCCTCAAATGCTCGCGTGCTCTGCTCGGCGAGAATAAACCAAGATATCATCAATGAACACTATCACAAGCGTGTCCAAAAATGGTTTGAACACTCGGTTCATCAAATCCATGAATCTGCGGAGCATTGGTCAACCAAAGACATGACCTGAACTCATAATGCGTGCAGGGTCGGAATGCGATCTAGGGACATCCACCTCTCGACTCGAACGATGATAGCGATCGCAGATCAATCTTGGAGAAACATCTCGCGCCGCAGCTGGTCGAACAAATCATCAATCCTGGGAAGGGGGTATCTGTTCTTAATGGTCACCTTGTTCAGCTGCCTGTAGTCAACACACATGCGCAGCGTCCCGTCCTTCTTCTTCACGAACAATACCGGCGCCCCCCAGGGAGAAACACTAGGTCTGATAAAACCGCTTCTCCGGAAATCTCTCGGTGGTCCTTGACTCTCAACTCGGCAGGTGCCATTCTGTATGGCGGAATGGAAATAGGTCGAGTGTCTGGCAAAATGTCTATACAAAACTCAATCTCCCTCTCAGGAGGGATACCCGGGAGGTCGTCTGAAACACGCCGGGAACTCTCGACTCCGGGCGGCGAAAATCGCGCTGCGGCATCGATATCAAACACGAACGAGATGGTAGATATACCCGCCTGCACCATCTTCCTAGCCTCGAGGTAGGAAATAAACCTACCTCGGCGATACCGTGCTCCTCCCACTCAACAACCGGCTCGCCGAGCTGGAACCGTACTACTCTCTCTCTGCAGTCTACATTGGCGTAGCAAGAAGCTAGCCAATCCATCCCCATAATCACGTCGAAGTCAATCATCTCCAACTCTATCAAGTCGGCTAAGGTCCGACGACTGTAAATGGTCACAGACAAGCTCTATATACCGTAGAGCTACCACCGAATCACCCAGCGTAGCTACCTCGAAAGGGTCTATGGACTCGGGCTCATCCCTATCCTACTAGCAACAAGGGGAGATATATAGGGCCAGTAGAACCGGATCTATCAAAGCATACATATCAAACCCGAGAACCGATAAGGTACCGTGGCGACATCGGTGAGGCCTCACGATCTGTCGGTGGACAAAGCATAAATGCGGTTCGAGGACCGCTAGAATCGGACGAGCCACGACCTGCTGCGCGACCTGGCGACCCGTGAGTACCACGCCTCGGGCGAGTAGCGTAGGAGATGATGGCGGCAGCGAACACGAAGGTGAGCCCTACCACCGCCACGCCCCGGTCGGACGGTCCCTCGCAAAGTGACCTGCTGGCCACAATCGTAACAAGCTCCAAAGTAGTACCACACTTCCGTAATGGGATCTACCGCATCGGCCACGGCTGGGGGTGGTCCGTCGGCGATGCCTCTGCTACTACGGGCGTCGAGCCTTGGGGCCAGTGCGCCTCGAATACTCTGGTTGTCTTGAGGGCGGTGCGGAGTGCTCGAGCTGGTGGGGTGAAAATCTAGGCTAGCCGAGGCCGCCACCGATAGCCACGGAAGACCCTCGATCGGCGCCTTACCTGCTGCTGTCGCTCGTCGACCTCTGCGCTCGCCGCATCCAGGGCATGAGCTGCGTGCGGGTAATGTCCATACCGGTGAAGAGAAACACCCGCATGACTCGGCCATGTAATCATCTAGCCGGTGGCGTAGCGGTGCACCTATCCTCCATATCGCTACCAGCCGGGACATATCGAGCGATGAATCAAACTCGACATTGTACTCCCGACAAGGTCGTCCTCTGCCTCGGCGGTAAAAATCTATCACCGCGCCCTCGCCATCTGTGGAGGCAAGAAGTGAGTGAGGAAAGCCTCGAGAACTCATCCCAGTAGGCTGGGGGCGTGCTCTCCCGGGATAACTCCCACGAATCAAACCAATCATTCGCGGTATCACGCGACCTATGTGAACCAAAGATCACGGACTCGGTCTCGACACCACGATCACTCTCAAAATCCTCATGGCGGCGGATGAACTCCTGCGGATCATCCTCGGCCTCGACCAGTAAAACTACGGCGGGCTCTGACTCGAAGTCTCGTAGCCTTAAACTCTACGCCTCGGGTGAACTACAGATGCAGTAGAATTGGGGCCAGGCTGCGCATCGGCTGTCCTCGTGTCTGGCCACGATCCTGGCCAATAGCTGGGCCATCTCTTTGTACCCTAACTCCTCGCCCGGTGTGGGGCGGGGAGGTGTGGGTGCTGTGGTCTCTTTGGGGCGGCGGCGTCATAGAACTCGCCGTCGAGGTATAGGCGGGCACGAGCCCTCGTAACTCTCGGTGTCCGATGGCGGCTCCTCGCTTTGCCTTGCCGCCTGGGCCCGGGTTGCCTTACGTGGAGGCATAATCGTACGAGAAAGGAATACGTTAGAGGTCCAACTTTAACACGACTCTAAAGCACGATCTCGAGTGAGAAGAATGAAACCAATCCTAAATATCTTATAGCCTCACGATTATTGGTGTGGTGCACAACACCGATAATCAAGACTCTACTAGATACGATGCAGTAGACACTTTCAGAGATTAATCGCTCGATACCACTTTTGTCACGACCCGTTCGGGGCGTGGTGGTGCCTCTGGGGCACCCAGTAGTCATACATCAGTAATCGGCGGAATATAAAACAAGACATGAAACGATTTATAAAATAAGACACGATTTATGTGAGCAAGCGTCGCCTTTTCGGCATATATATATAAACATGGTTTAGCGATTACATCCGATCTTGTACAACATGACTACAGGACCTCTAAGGAAATATACAACTATGGCGGGACGGGCCCGCCATACCACTGTGTACAAAACTATCTCTGACAGGAGATCATACCCAGTAGAGCCTCGGAGAAGATGGAGCTCTTGACACCAATGTAGAGATCCTAAGGATGTGGATCTAGCACCTGCTTGCCCTTACCTGCGGCATGAACGCAGCCCCCCGAAGGAGGTCAGTACAACAGGTACTAAGTATGTGAAACTGTAAAGTACTTAAATGAAATCATAACACTTTAAAAACCAATTTTACAAATATGCACGAAACAACAAATGTAACCGCACATAGTGCCATATCATAAACAAGAGCAACAATAGGTAACTGTAATAGGTCTTTTCTAGGCTGCGAATGATCGAAGCAGGGCCACTCGCCCATATTATCATTCTGCAAGACTAATCTCGGACTCCGAGTCCGCGAGCCACTCACATAGGCGCGTAGGGTATAACCCGCGTCGAGGGTAGCTACTCCTCGGCAACGTCTGGACTCGTTGTCGCGCATGGCCACATAGACCGCGTGAGGCATAACCCGCATACTAACACGGAACTCGTAGCTCGCGCAGGCCCCCTGGACCCGCATGAGGTATTCTCGAATCATGGTCCTGCATCGCTGAGTCTACCCCGCGACGGAGGCGACTTAACCCCCGGTATCATCTCAAGAGGTGAGTGATATAGTACTAACACAACAGCTTATAGTTCAAACAACATAAGCATAAGTAAGACTGACCTCTTTACACAAACGTTACAAGATACTAACACATAACATCATAATATGTCTACTCACCAAAACCATCTTATTATACCTTTCAGAAATCAATACAAGTCTTTTATAAAACACATAAGTAAACTGTTCCTTTTTATAAAACTTAAGCCGTTATACTTAACTTCCCATAAAGCTAGTATAACCCTTAAGCTTCTTGTTTTAAAAACAACTATTCTTCTTCTTTCAAAACTGTGTTATAATTCTTTTGAAAGACTTTTTAAGATCTTTATTATTCAGGCTTAAGTCGCAAGACATTGCCGTAAGGATTATTCAGGCTTAAGTCGAAAGACATTGCCGTAGTTATTATTCGATTAACACGTATGCGTCTACCGTACTATATATATATTTAAAATATCATGCTTTAGGAAGAATCACATACCTTACCGTGAAAACCTCCCGCCAAGTTGGATATGTCGCGTATGAAGAATCGACCTATAATAGTCACAGACATCAATCAAAGTCTAGACTACTCAAGGTCATTCTAAGCAGAGGGTTCACAATTCTACGGAAAGTCGGGCAGCACTTCCCTACAGGTGAGCTATATAAGTCTCTGTGAAAACAGTCTATATAAGCATAGTTCAATTATTCTTCTTTTAAACCCTTCTCTGTGATACTTGATTCAATTCTATTACGTAATATTCTTCTAAGTATTTAATACTTATTCTTATACTTCTACGATGCATTCTCTAATACAAAAGAGGTTAGGATTATTTACCTCGGTAAGCCCAATAATATCCTAGATAAAAGTCGCGCTGAGCAAGGTTTAGCTCCTAAGTTGTATGCGCTCAGAGCTAAGAAAACCTTAGAAGTTCTTCACAACTTCTACTAAGGACTAAGGGATTTGGGCTAGGGTATTTTGGGCATTATAACAATACTAGAAGGCAACTTTTCTACCAAGGGAGGGGGTAGATTTCGGCTAGGCTAGGGGAGGGTTGCCTCGGCCAAGCTCACTCAAAGGGGGGGGGGGGTGTTGGAAGAAAAAGGCTACAAGGGAGATGAGAGGATTTTAAAGACTTGGAAAGGAATTTTTGGATGAAGAACTCTTCATCTTAAGGGGGTATTTATAGGTCAAGAAATGGCCAACCAATGGCCAAGATTTAGCCAAGTGCTAGGCAAGTGTAAGGCAAGATTAGGGCAAGTGTCCTTGGCCAACTTGCACACAAAATATCGTACCAACTACATGACAAGGATGGCCATCCATTCGCCCTATTAGTGTCAAGTTCACCAATGAGAGGGTGACAAGTGTCGCCTCTCGTTGTCCAAATGTTTCGTCTCTCGGAAAAATCCGCAAAAATTAGAAATGGCATAGTCGGAATTTACCTACGAAAGTCGTGGAAACGTTTCGTCGGAAAACTATTCGCTTTGTGAGTTGTGCCCAAAACGCGTCAAGGCCTAAACTTTAAGGCCAAACTTTTTATGCGTATTCCTTTACGTACATACTGGAAATACGGGTATAACGGCTACACATGGCGGATTACGCCATATTACCCGAGCCTTCACATAGGCGGTTACGTCATCTTACACCGAGCCCGCGGGCGGGCGGATTATGCTACATGATTCCACAAGACACCGAGCCCACAGCGGGCGGATTATGCTACATGATTCCACAATGCACCGAGCCACAAAGGGCGGGCGGATTATGCTACATGATTCCACAAGACATCGAGCCCCACAGCGGGCGGATTATGCAACATGATTCCACAAGATGCAGCCCCCGCGGGCGGGCGGATTATGTCACATGATTCATCAAGACAGTGTCCCGCAAAATGGGCGGATTATGTTATGTAAGATATGTAAGTTATGTGAAAAAGTGGATTAAACTCTTAAGTATGTATGTAAGAATATGTTGTTAAATTTTATTGAAAGAAGGAAAAGAACGGTTAATATATGATTGATTTCAGGAGTTAAAAGGACATTCTTTTATACAAATACGATTTGGTTATTGTATTTTATTTACATTCCATACTAAATTTTGTTATCGACCCGCCGGGGTGCGTTCATGCCCGCAGGTGTTAGGTACATAGGTTGGTGATCCTTGCTCCTAGGATCTCTGTTCAGTTTTTGGAAAGAAGCTCCTTTCACTCCGGAGGCTTATCTTTTGGTACGGTTTCCCTGATGTGGTAGACTTATGTACATTCAGGGGTATGGCGGGGCCCTGTCCGCCGTGATTGTATAATTCTTAAGTGCGTAGTTACATATTGTGGGTCGATTTGTAAAAGGAAAGGGATGTGACTGCTGTTGTTATGTATATGTATATGTGTCCAGGAAGGTAGCCTTATCGGCTAACCTGTGGTTTAATTTCTCGTTATTTTATTTTATAAGTTTCATGTATATTCATTGCTATTCTCGATGTATAATCGAACAGGTGCCTGGGTAGGGCACCGATCGCGAGCCGGGTCGGGTCGTGACAAAAGTGGTATCGAGCGCTTAGTCTCGGAAAGTGTCTATAGGCGTGTCTAGTAGAGTCTTGATTATCGGTGTGTTGTGCACCACATCTATAATCGAGGAGGCTGCGGACATTTAGGATTGGTTTCCATTCTTCTCACTCGAGATCGTGCGATAGAATGTTGTTAGGGTCGTCTCTCCTAACGAGTTATGTTGATTGCATTTCTGAGAAAGGCGGTGACCCGGAAGGGCGTGTGGATTGCGTATCGAGGTTGGTATTGATTGTAGTATAGTTGGTATTGTGACATACATCTATCTGAGTTTTGTATGAAATTCGACGGCGTGTTGCCTAGAATGATTTTAGATTACCAAGTGGTAAAGACTAACTAGATCGGGAAGGTATGGAATAGTTAATGAATTCGCCAAGATCTTATGTGTTGTTTTGAGATAGTTGGGAAGGGATGAGTTGTCTGATAGGGTAGTGAACCCTTAAGAAGCCATGTTAAGGAACTTAAAGGAATGTCATGTTAATAGATTAAGCTGCGTAGTAAGCTTAAGAGAATTATACGGAGAAGGTCTGTATAGAGTAAGCAATGGTTGTTGTGATCGAGACAACATGGTCATAGTATTATGAGAAGTTTTTGTACCCGTTTACGGGGGGACTGATAAGGTAGGCTTGGAGCATGGGAATTGCGAGCCTAAGAATGTTGAAGACCGCTGAGACCTTAGATGTGCGAGGTCTTCTCGGGTAGAAAGATTTTAAGTCAGACCAAGGATAAGAGTTAAGTGCGACGCTGAGTCGGGTTAAGGACCTGTTACGGGTCTCCCCATGGCCTGGAATGGAGTGGGATCAGTTGGTAGTAGTTCCGCCACGTGGCGAGTCACGCAGGTGCAGGCCCAAGTCTAGTTAATTGTTTTATGGGTTCGTGGACGCATTCCACCGGAACCAGGTCGTGAAAGCCGGAAATGGTCGTATATTGTCTTATAGAGTGACTCCAAAGATTAGTGGCCAGAATTGGTATGGAAGTTAGGTATGTATGTTAGAAGGAGTTGGAAGTACGAAAAGGTTACCTCTTTTGGGCTTGTGATGGACGGGTATGCGTGTGCGAGGTATTAGGGCCATGTGTGGCATTATTGGTATGTCGGGGTTGTGAAAGGAAACTATATCGCTAATTATGAGTTTGACTCCGAAAGAACATTCGGGGACGAATGTTTCTAAGGGGGGAAGAATGTTACACCCCGTATTTACAGGACATGCTTTAATAGCGTACGTAAGAACTCGCAAGTGTTAAGATTTGAGACTTGTAAATTTAGCGGAATTGTGAAATTGTCGGAAAACGTAATATTGTGACGAATGGGAGGGCGACACTTGTCACCCCCCCCCTTATTGATGCCTTGGACGAAAATAGGCATGGCCAAAATGGTCATTGACCATAGTCTTAAGATGACAAAGTCTTCCTATTAATGAGCTTGAGTTTCTTGACCAAAGTCAAAGGTCCCAAAAGTCTTGATATTTTATAAGAGATCATACAAACCACCCAATTGTTTGCATCTAGACCCTCCAATTGGTTATATATGTGTACAAGTAGCAAGACAAGGCTCTTAACACTTAGCAAATTTTTTAAAAGAAAACTTGAAAGTCTCTTATGTTGCTCACGGCAATGAGGGTTTTTGCAAGAAGAAATTTTGCAAAATGAGAATAAGTATCGAACAAACCACTGCAGCGTTAATAAAGGAAAATGTATTGACTAATTAATTATTATTAAAACCAGTAGAAACCTCCATCTGCATAAAAGCTAAGATAAGACAAAATTGTATTACATTTCCTAGATCATGGCTACTTTAATAAGATCATTAATAACAAGTATTGAATTTTCTTAAATTCCAAAGTAAGGAACTTGATTTCTAAAAGAAAAGGGACTTGAGGAATTGAAGAGTTTTTGGTTTAAAAGAAGACATGGTTTTGTCTTAAAATGGTTTAAAAAGAAGGCATGGTTTTGTCTTAAAATGGTTTAAAAAGAAGGCATGGTTTTGTCTTAAATTGGTTTTAAAAGAAAGCATGGTGTTGTCTTGGCTTATTTCAAAAAAAGGTGTGGAAATGGTTTTGGTTTACTTGAAATGATAATTACTCTATTTTTGATACTATGAGTATCGTATGACTTTTGTAAAAGAAAGGGACATTTTGAAAGAATTTAAGTACGTAGTACTTTAGGGTTGAAACCCGGATTGTTGGCACAAAATAGGAGTACTTGAGTTTATATAAATGGTGAACCAATTTGTTGTAAATAAAATGAAAGTCTATGAGTACGTTGAACTTGCCTATGCTTGATGTGATAGCCTTTGTTGTGCAAGTGTTTTGATTTTGTGCTACCGAGTCTCTCGATGGAGGGCCGGCTATCTGGTTGATTGATAGACATACTGACACGATGGTTGGCCCACGGGTATGCTTCCACTAGGAGTGTTGTCTTGTTATATCCTTGGTCCTACTGACACGTTGGGTGGCCCACGGGTATGGTTCCATTAGGATTGTTGTTCCATAGACTAGCTCTCCATGAGGTTTACTGATTCGACCTTGGTATCTGGTAGTTAGCCCTCGTACTTGCCCCGGTCGTTGCTGATGCAGGTTGGTTCTGGTAGTTGGCTTTCGTACTTGCCCCGATCAGTTCTTGATAGTGTCATTCCATGGACCAGCCCTCCATGGGGTTTTCATTCGACCTTGGTATCGGTGGTTGGCTCGTACTTGCCCGGCCGTGGCTGATTCGGCTTTGGTATCCGGTAGTTAGCCTTCGACTTGCGCTCGGTTTTGTGGCGAAGTCTCGTGATCACGCCTTGGTATCCGTAGTTAGCCCTCGTCTTTGCCCCATCGACGTGACGCGCCTTGGTATCCGTAGTTGGCTTCGTACTTGCCCCGTGTCAGCTTATGGTATGGTTATAGAGTATTGTTGGTACGGCTTTGGTATCTGGTAGTTGGCTTTCGTACTTGCCGGCCGATTGATGACGGCTTTGGTATCGTAGTTAGCCTTCGTACTTGCCGTATGGTTTTATGACACAGTGGGACTCGGTGTTCAAGTGTACTCCTTGGTGTTGTTATATCATAGGCAGCCGGTGAGGAAGGAATTCCACGCATGATTGATGTTGTGGGCGTGAGACCCATTGTTATATTTTGAGTGATGACTTTGAGGCGTGAGTCACGACTTGACATATTGCTCGTATATTTGTATCGTAGTTTGGTTATCATACTTGTCTCGCTTTATATAGACTATTATGATTTCATTTCTGATATTTTGATTTCACATACTTGGTACTGTTATCGACCTCCTTCGGCCGCGTTCATGCCGCAGGTAGAGGTACACCAGTTGTTGATCCTCGCTCATAGGATCACAGTTCAGCGTCTGGGAAGCTCCGTTTCTCCGGAGGCTTATCTTTGGTATAGTCCCCTGTCGTTGTAGGTACTTACATTCAGGGGTATGGCGGGGCCCTGTCCCGTCGTAGTTGTGGTTACATTCTTAGAAGTGCAGTCTTTGTTGTGGCGGGGTTTGTAAAGGATGTAACTGTTCAGGTATATATATGCAGAAAGGTAACCGTTTTGGTTAAGCCTGTTTCTTATTTTGTCTTGATTCATGCTTAAGTTTTTATTTTCGCTGATTTTCTCTGATGTTGTATCACTAGGGTGCCCGGGGTAAGGCACCAGTCACGGGCCCGGGGTCGTGTGATGGCCTCACTCTCACCGCCATCCAAAGGTCCACATTAGGCAATAGGCATAGTCCACAAAATTTATTCTTGAAAATGTCAAAACTAAAAACAAGTAAACAACAGTAGGGAAGAGAATGACAACATTCTTAAAGAAAATACATTATACATATACAAACACTCAAACCATCAAACACAGATGGTAGATTCATCAATTCCACACTTTTGAAAATCTGTATGAAAGAAAATAATAAAGTTAGTAATAAGAATTGTAACTCTTCTAATGCTTGCAATGAGATATCATCATATTCATATCAATATATCATACCATTCTCCAAATCTTGCAACTCTTCTAATGATTCTTCCACATTAATTAGTTTGGATTTCTTCGTCAAAGTTGCACGAAGCCAATCTTGACCACAAATGAGTCCTTGCACCATCTTTAACATAAAATAAAAGTTAAGAAACATAACTTACCAATTAATATAATAAAAATTAAACTTGCTTTACAAAAAATACAAAAGAAAATGTATTACCTTAGGTGTCAAAGAACTCCTGAACTGATCAAGTGTTCGTCCTCCGGTACTAAATGCAGCCTCAGAAGCAACTGTAGATACTGGAATAGCTAATATATCACGAGCCATGCGTGAAACAACGGGAAATCTTAGTGAATTGAGCTTCCACCAAGTTAAGATTTCAATATCTTCTTCATCCGCCTCTTCATTCAAATATCGATCAAGCTCCTACTGCACTATATTTACCCTTTGCTTCTAACGAAGATTTGAGCTTCCTAACTTTAGTCTTGAGATCTAATCTCATGTCACTTGATTTAGATACATCACTTGTCCCACTCAAAGCAACAGTAGGGAAATACATAGCCTTATATTCATCAAACAAATCATTTAGGACTTGTTGGACATTCTCAAGCAAACTATCACCCTTCACTTCCCCATACATCTCATGTAGAGTCAATTGCAAACCAACCTTTTTCATCGAAGGATCAAGAATGGCAGCCACATAAATCAACATGTTGAACTTTTCTAAACTACCCCAATACTTATCAAACTTTTCTTTCATCTAACCGGCCATTGCACTCAATTCTACATCACAAGTACTTTCTAGATCTTTTAATGTTCCAAGAGTTGTACCAATATCAAACAATGCACTATTGCACGTGACACTCAAAAAAGCAGAAACATTATTAGTTAAAATATAAAAAAATTCTAGAAAGATAACAAGCCTCTTGGCCAACAACCAATCATTCTCATTAGGAGGCCCTACATTACTAGGCTCTTTAAGATCTTGTTCTTTATGAAGTTCAAACATACCAAAAACTCGCTCAAATTTTATAGCTGCCATCAACATAGTATAAGTTGAGTTCCAACGAGTGGACACATTAAGTGACAACAAATATTTGCTCTCTATTTTCAAGACTGTTGCAATTTCTTTAAATTTAAGAAGCCTAGCAGGAGAATTCCTCACAAATTTCACAGTAGCTCGAATTCTTTCAATTGCTTTAAGAGAATATTTTATTTTCAAACCATCCCAAACAATAAGATTAACAATATGAGCGACACATCTCATATGCAAATACTTTCCCTTACTTATTGCACTACCATTGCTTTGAACTATTCTCATCAAGTGACTACAAGCAACATCATTTGAAGAGGCATTATCAACAGTCACGGTAAAAAGTTTCATATGTAAATCCCAACTCTCTAAACAAGATTCTATAGCTTTTGCAATTGACTCACCCTATGAGTTGTAATTGGACAAAAGTTTAGAATTCATTTTTTGCAAATTCCAATCATTGTCTATAAAATTAGCGGTAAGGCACATATAGCTGATTCTTTGATTAGATGTCCATGAATCAGCTGTCACACAGACTCGTTGGCATGACAATGTGAGAAATTCTTTCAACTTTTCTTTTTCCTTCAAATAAAGTTAAAGAAATCACGCGCCACCGTCATACGGGAGGGTACTATAAACTCAGGGCAAGCAACAAATATAAAATGCTTAAAACCGAGTTTTTCAACACAACGAAAAGAAAGTTCGTCAACTATCACCATATAGCACAACGCTTCCCTAACTTCATTTACATTTAAAACCCAATTTCTCAACTTTCCTTCTCCTTTTTTATCCGCAACAGCCTCCAAAGTCAATTTACTTTGATTTTGTTTAATCACATTCTCCGGGTTTAGTAGGCATTGAGTTGCATGATTTTTCACATTTTTGTTACCATTAATAGCAGAGTCACACGCAAAAGTTTTATGGCAATACTTACATTCAGCTCGACGCTTGCCCTCGCCATTAGTCAAATAAAGCTTGTATTCCTTCCAATATTCAGCCCTTTGTTTGTTGCAAGTAATATACTGTCGTTCCTCCGTTGGCATAATACTTGTCTGAGTTGTCTCTGTGTGGAGTGTATTTGTTGGTGTTTGAGAAGGCAATACAAACTCAGGGTCAGGGACAACCTCTGCTTCAAAATCTGGTACAGTCGAGTGAGTCGACAGACGAGTCATTTCATCGTCTCTTTTCCTTTTGGATTGGATATTAGATTCAGATGTACTAGACATCATCTGCATGTTGAATACAAACATTTAATATCATTTAAAAATACAAATGAATACAAACTTTTGTTGCACAACTTCAAATGACAAACTAATGAACTATTCCTTAGTAGTAACTAGTAAGTACTAAGTAGTACATACCTTGTTGATAGATTGAGAGACTGAGAGTGAGAGAGGCGATTGAGGCGGAGCAAACTCTTTTTCTTCAGATCCCTTTTAGTAATATAGAAATGTTTGAGGCCTTTTATCTCGTCCGACTCTGGAGTCTCGAGTGGAATGGAGTCTGGAACTCTGGATTGAGAGAAGTGAGAAGCGACAGATTGAGAGACTGAGATTGAGATTGAGAGGCAACGTTGACGGACGAGTGAGTATTGAGGAGTGAGTAGTGACGACTTCGATTCGTCGACGGACGGTGAGGTGAGGTGCTGAGAATGAGATTGGGATTTAGGGATTTAGGGATTTAGAAATGAGGGAGAGAGATGGGGGGTCGGGAACGAACGGGAAAGGGAATAGGGGTAACTGGGTAAGGGCTTAAGGGGTGTATGTGTATTAGTGTATTATCGTTTAGTAGGGGAGGAGGTCTGGGAGTGCAGGGTGGGGAGGGTAAGTGTGGGGGGAGGGGTTAGTGTATTAGTATAAAATTAGGATTATATATATATTATAAAATAAAATTAATATTCGGTTTGGACCGAATCAACATAGACCGATCGACGGATCAAAACCGAAACTTATATTTCAAAGGACCGAAGACCGGACCGATAATTTCGGTTCGGTTCGGTCCGGTCCAAAAAGGTTCGGTCCGGTCCATTTTTCGGTCCGGACTGAATTTTGTGCACCCCTACTTGTAATGACGTTGTCTTGCGTCCTTCCAAGATAAGAATGAAAATAAGCTTCATCGTTTCATGTGCATTGTGTGGTAAGTTTTAAAATAAGTTCAATTGCATTGCATTATGATCTAGAACTTGGCCTAAATGTTTGTTGAGGCGAAATTTTGAATAACACTCGGTATAGGAAATGGTTGTAGGATTTATTTGACTCGTTTGTGCCTTTCCAGCCTACCAAATAGCATTATCTGTAGCAATCCCCCTTTGAGCCTAAAGTCTATTCTTTTGACAACCACATATTAAGCCTACACCCTTTCTGAGTGCATACGCACTATCCCTCTCTTGGTCCGACCTCCTTGAACGCTTTAGAAATGTGCAAGTGGCTGACAAAAATTCTAGTGGAAGTTTTCAAAGATAAAAGTTGTCAAAGTCCCAAAAGGGAAAAGAAAAAAAACAAAGCACGACTTCACAAAAAGAAGAAATCAAAAGCCCCGACATTATCAAGAAAAAATGATGAATGAAATGAGAAAATAACTCTAAAAAAATGGGGCTTCAAACGAAAGATTCAAAAAAATGTCAGTACAAAAAGAATTGAGACAAAAAAAGGGAAGCAAATCAGCATTAAAGCGCACAAATATCAAGAACGGACGTAGTCCAACGCTCGAGGAAGGATTAGTCACTTTTTACCCAAATGATATCCATCCCTTCCCTCAAACCTACATTACAAGCCCATTACAAGCCCTACATAATCTTATACTGAGGGTTCTCACATTAGTGGATACTTACATGACGACCAAGCCTATGGTATCACAATTGCATGCATTGAACATCTTTATGAGTGTGAGTGTGTATCTTTAAACGTCCCAAAATTCAAAATACTGAAATATATGTGAGGATGAGACTTTCTTTCAGTGAGGGCATTTGAGACATGAGGATGCGTATAGTTCAAAATCTTTGCTCGAAGCAAGTGTCGACACTCAGGTATGTCTGAGGTACCCTCTGAAGCTGTGTGAATTACCCCGGAGGCAGTCTCGGTCAGACTAAAAGCAAATAACGAGAATTCATAAGCATAATACTAATTGTTGGTACCAACTGAAGTCAAAACGTGATTCTGTCTTTTCATTTTTCTTTCCAAAAAAACAACAAAAAATATATCTATAAACTTTACATCCTCTTTGGCATCACGAAACGTCTTGACCTGAATCCCTCGGCGGGATACGTAGGCGGCCCCATCGGCTTCGGTCCCACTTATTGAAAACCTTAAAAATTCTTATTTTTGCATCATGAACTACGTCTTGACCTGATTCCCTCGACCGGATACATAGGCGGCCACATTGGCTTCGATCACACCATTTGAAATATTTCTCTCTTATTTTTGCACATAACAAAATAAGCTCATCTGATCACCTTGATAGAACAGGCAAACTACCTACACATGACTCGATTTTGTCTTGTGGAGAGTTCAGCATCCTCATTTACCAGAAACTGGGACATATTTTGAGGATCACATTCATGTTTTATATATGTACAAAAGCGCCATATGGACCTACAGGGTCCCATCCACATTATGTCCGTACAAGGACGGTGTTTCGACTCACAGGGTCATATTCCCATCCTTATCTATTTATTTTTTTACATTACCTATATCCATGCATTAACTTTTCATCCAGATTGGGTTTCCAAGAACTTCAACATCATTTCAGCCCATGTGGGTCACAAACGCAGCACGTCAACACAACGACGACATCTGTATTGTTCCTGTACACCGGCGTCATCTTCACTTCGTCTACACAACGATGACATCAACATTGTGCCTGTACACCAGCGTCAAATTCACTTCGTCTATACAATGATGACATCTGCATTGATCATGTACATCGGCGTCATCTTCACTTCGTCTATACAACGACGACATCAGCATTGCGCCTGTACACCGGCGTCATCTTCACTTCGTCTATATAATGACGATATCTGCATTGCGTCTGTACAACGACGTCATTTTCACTTCGTCTATACAACGACGACATCTGCATTGCGCTTGTACACCGGCGTCATCTTCACTTCGTCTATACAACGACGACATCAACATTGCGCCTGTACACCGGCGTCATCTTCACTTCGTCTATACAACGACGACATTTGCATTGCTCGCATAATCGCTGCCACCTTTACTTGCCTATACAACGACGACATCAAAGATTGCGCTAGACACCGGCGTCATCTTCACTTCGTCTATACAATGACGACATCTGCATTGCGCCTGTACACCGACGTCATCTTCACTTCATCTATACAACGACGACATCTACATTGCGCATGTACACCGACGTCATCTTCACTTCGTCTATACAACGACAACATCAGCATTGTGCCTGTACACCGGCGCTATCTTCACTTCGTCTATACAATGACGACATCAGCATTACGCGTGTACACCGGTGTCACCTTCAGCATCGTCAACACAATGACGACATCATCATTACGTCAACACAATGATGACATCATCATAGCGTTAACACAATGATGCCATCAGCATCGTCAACATAATGATGACATCATCATCGCGTCAACACAATGACGGTATCATCATCGCGTCACACAATGACGCCATCAACATCTGTTAGGCGTATTTTGTATACGCTTTTGAGTCATTTTTAGTTAGAGTTTTTCCCATTTTCGTTTAAATAAGTGTCTTGTTAGGGTCATTTTCCTTTCTTTTGAGTCACAACGGTTCAAAAAGGTAAAATGACAAAAAGAAGCGAAAAATAGGCATAAAAGGAGAGTCTCGAGGTGTCACGACCCGACCTCGGGCCCGCGATTGGTGCCCTACCTGGGCACCCTTACAGGTATACATCAGAGAAAATCAACGGAACATACATGAACTCATAACATACATTTCACAAAAAAAAATTAAGCAACAGGCTAGCCGATAAGGCTACCTCCCTGGACATACATATATATACATAACCAAACGCAGTTACATCCTTCCTTTTTACAAACCGACCCACAAGATATGACTACAGGCCTCTAAGAATTTTTAACATATTCATCGTGACGGACAAGGCCCCGCTGCACTCCGAATATACCTATCCATAATGACCAGCTCCAGAACATTGGAGCTATCCCAAAATGCTGAACAAGGATCCTAAGCTCACGGATCCACAATTGTGTACCTAGACCTGCAGACATGAACGTAGCCCCCCGAAGGGGGTCATTACAACAAGGTACCAAGTATGTAAACAAGAAGTACAGTAAGCAAGATCATAACTGTACACAAGAATGACAGGGGCAAGTATGAAAAGAAAACACCAGATCCTACCGTGTCATAAAACAATCAGAGCCAATCAGACTTGTATCATCAGACCATCAGAATAATCGCATCACTCACATATGGAAGCCATGTCAAAAATCTGGGACACCTGCCCTCAGCATATAATATCACAGAAGCATGCTCGTGGATTACAACATCACCGTCAGCATGTAACAAGTTTAATGTACCCTACCAGTACATTGTGCCTTTTTAACAAAGAGAGTGAACAGGAATAAACTTTGCCGGTTTTAAAACAGGAAGCTTATGATTATCCTACGGCCATCCGCCCGTAGTATCATTATGCAATCCTACTCCTGGGACTATTTCACCCGCATAGGCCGTATGGACCCGCATGAGGTAATCTTCTCGCATATGTTGTATCCGCCCGCATAGGCCGCATGGACCCGCATGAGGTAATCTCCTCGCATAGGTTGTATCCGCCCGCATGGGAATCGAACCCGCATAAGCCCTACGAACTCGCATGAGGTAGCTTCCTCCCATTGTGGGGAGCAAATTCACGGAATATGCAAATGTAACAAGCCCGAGGAATGACCCCGTAATGAATAATATATCACAGGCACAACCGGCTAACATAATCACGTAACATAAGTACAATCGGCTATCATAATCACATAACATAAGCACAACCGGCTATCATAATCACATAACATAAGCACAACCGGCTATCATAATCTCATAACATAAACACAACCGGCTACCATAATCACATAACATAACCCGACCTATGTGTAGGCTCGGTGGTCTCATAATATAACATTTTAAACCGCCTTTTCACTTCTTCTTAAGTCGTTATAACAACTTCTCATAAAGCTATTATAACAACCCTTCATTTTAGAGAACTTAAGACACTTTTATTTATTATCACATTGGGGAAACTAAACCCAAAAGTACTACGTACATACATACTTAAAAAGAATCATGCAACCCCCTTTTCCTTAATTCAACAAACGTATACTTTTAAACTCAAGTTACATACTCTTTTGAAATCATTCTTCTTAACTCTTGAAATAAATCAAGAAACCCTACTTTTTAAATCAAGTCATTCCTTCCTTTAAAAATCAAGTCCCATATCTTGAAAAATAAAGTCTCATAACCTTTTAGGAAATCAAGGTTCATAGTCTTAAAACTTCATAACATAAATTCTTAAAATCAATTCACTTACTTCAATTAAATCAAGTCATTTCTTCCTTTAAGAATCAAGTCCCATAACTTGAAAAATAAAGTCTCCTAATCTTTAAAGTAATTCGAGTTACTATACTTTCATAATCAAGACTTATATATTTTCAAAATCAATTTACTACATACTTTCGAAATTCAAGTCTCACGTACTTTCCAAATTAATACTTTTATGAGTTGTGAATATATTATACTCGTTTATAACGATCTTTTCCATTGAGCCATGATCTAGAAAATGTAATACAATTTTGTCTCATCTTAGTTTCTATGCAGATGGAAGATTCTACTCATTTCAATGTAATTGATTACTAATACATTTTTATTAACGCTGCAATGGCTTGTTCGGTCCTTTTTTTCATTAGTGAAGTAAGTTAGCAAGGTCAACTAGACTCCAATACTTCCTAACGACTCTTACCAACATCCCACATAAGACTTGGTAAGAACTTAGGAATATTCTAGACATGCCTTTAGCATAAAATCAATAACAGGAATACTTCTTATGACAAGGAAAGTATACTCAAGAACAAGTCTTGTATACCCCTAACAACAAGGCAAGTATACTTCAAATATCAAGGCAAGTATACTCCTAATCAACAAGGCAAGTATACTTCAAATATCAAGGCAAGTATACTCCTAACAACAAGGCAAGTATACTTCAAATATCAAGGCAAGTATACTCCTAACAACAAGACAAGTATACTTCAAATATACTCATGTCTATAGAAAGAAGAAGTTCACATACCTCGTGACGACTAACCAATACGACAAGTAGCAAAATGCTCCAAAGTACTTCAACTTCATCGGCTATTCCTTAAGTCAAGTAGACTCTGCTACACGTAGTACTTCAACCTAAAATGGTCATAGTACTTCTATCAATATCATACTTACTATTGTAAGACTTATACCAAATAATTGCCCTCTAATTCTACGGAAAATCGGGCAGCACTTCCTTTGTTTCTACGTACTTTTCCACCTTTTCTAAGGCCCGTATTTATCAACAAAT
Source organism: Przewalskia tangutica (assembly GCA_029844215.1). Classification (NCBI taxonomy): domain Eukaryota; kingdom Viridiplantae; phylum Streptophyta; class Magnoliopsida; order Solanales; family Solanaceae; genus Przewalskia; species Przewalskia tangutica. Next base: position 62,759,623 of record CM056736.1, on the reverse strand, counting down.
AAGCCACATTTAAGGCGTAACAAATCAGCAATTCAAAGGGGATTACACGCCTTGACAGGACGTGTAAAATTCTGCCCCACAATTAATGTAAAATTGTCCAACAATCTTAAGCCATTCTCGGCAACAACAACATTCCGCTACGACATATAACCTTTTTCAATTCCTTTTTAATCCAAATCGTTATTCCCAACATGTTATATACGACATAACCAATAATAACACTTATAAACCCTTCTTTATATAACATGCGACGATAGTAACTAATAACTAAATTGATTTACAAACTTAATGGCTAATCATGCCAATCTCGGATTTGAGCTTACTAATTCCATAACTTTTATCAATCTTCATTCTAAATATCACATGCTCATCTATCAACTACTACAACTTGAAATCTTGAATTACAATAGCAAGACGGAGATTATTACCTCTTTAAGCCCAAATACAATCCAAAACCTAAAGTCGATCCTTAGCAACTTTAGCTCCTCTTCTCGACATTCCAATCCACTCTAAGCAACCCTTAGAAGCTTGTGAAGAACCCCTCTTCAAGTTCCAACTTCAAAGTTGAAGAACACCTTAGGTTTTCATCTTGCGACTTGTCACGCCCCGACTTTTCCTAAGTCTTTACTTAGGGCGTGATGGCACCTGAACAATTATTTCCCACCAGGAGCACCATTTAATTCTCTTTATTTAGAAATTTGAACTTATATTCAAATACGGAGCTATTAATAAAAATAACAATAAAAAAAAATTTGTTTATGACTTTATTAAAAACATAACGCGAGCCCATGCTCGTGCAAATATTGTTTCTACATAGACATACTGACAAAGATTATTCTAAGTTGGAAGGGAGACCATTCCACACGGGTATTTCCCGAGACACTGGAACTGACATTCGAACTCGACGAGTACCAAGCCCGAAGCAATGGACTTGGTATGACAAGAGGCTGCGGGACGATCGCTAGCCTTGGCGTGGAGACTTTCCTCTATCACGCTTTCCTGAAACATGTTAAATAAAGAGTCAGCCCTACCATCTGGGGCTGAGTGAGAACCTTACCCTGCAATTCAAGTAACACCACAATATTCCAAGTGCAATCACATTATAACGTAATAAGCATATTGCAAAAACATATCAGGTTACAACACTTTTAAATATGCAACAACTCCTCATAGGAAATTCTCGGTTTAACTAACAATTCATTTTATCTCGTGTTATACGTTAAGACATTCCCCTGCATTTCCATATGTTTATTACATTTATATATTTGTGAACGCGTATTCACTTTTCATATTTATATATAGGTGAACATGTATTCATCTTTCATATTTGTTGCGGCGTGCAACCCGATCCATTATATTTACGTATTTGTGAACACGTATTCACTTTACGTTTTGTTGCGCGCAACCCAATCCATTATGTTTACGTATTTGTGAACGCGTATTCACTTTACGCTTTGTTGTATGCAACCCGATCCATTATATTTACGTATTTGTGAACACGTATTCACTTTACGCTTTGTTGCGCGCAACCCGATCCATTATATTTACGTATTTGTGAACATGTATTCACTTTACGTTTTGTTGCGGCGTGCAACCCAATCCATTATGTTTATATTTATATATTTATGTGAACACGTATTCACTTTTCATATTTTTCAGAAGATCGAATAAATAATATTCTCTTTCCCAACATTCTGTCATTCATACTTGTAACGATTATAACTTTTTAACCATAACTCCAGCTAAGGTGTTTCTCAAGCGGAAACTAAGGTAAGACGGGGATCTTTCACTGTACCAAATTTCATTTAAAACTACTTTGGGTAACTAACACAAATTTATCCTCAAAACAGCCACATGAAATTTGTTTCGGCAGAATTTTTATTAAACAGAACCCAATCTTAGAATAGTCATAACTCCTAATCTGTAAACCCGTTCAAGCCCCATAAAATCTCAAAATGACGAGAACAGAGAGATACACGTCTCCATGAGAACCATCCTTTCATATTCTGTACCATTTGGTACAGTTTTACACTTTTATTCGCTGCCCTTCCTGGATCTCGATAGATCCGAAGCAGAAACTTTAAACAGCGATAACTCTCAATACGTAAGTCATATAGACCCCCGTAAGGTCTCAAAATGTCCACAACAGAGAGATCTAGAACTTTCATTTAGCACCAATTTTCATATTCTCCACGGATTAGTACAGTTTTACGTTTCAACGTCCTGCCCTTCTGGATTCCGATGAATCCGAGGCAGCAACTTCAAACTACAATAACTCTCAACTCTTAAGTCCCTTTTAACAACTCTTTATCTATATCTGTCCGTAACAGAGAGATTTACAACCATGTAAATTTTCATATAATTCTAATAAGTAAAACTCAATAAAAACAGTCCGTAATTACGCCATTCCGAATTTCGGCCAAATCTAAGGCAGGAACTTTGAACTTTGATAACTTTCAAACCGTATGTCCATTTTACCTCATTTTTGGTTCTATATGATCATAATAGAGAGGTGTACCATTCTTCCGAATTTCATCAAATTCTAACAATTTTAACTCAGTGAGAACAGTTCGTAAAGTTCATGACGCAACTAGTTGTCTAAACAATCAAAAGTTCAATATTTCTTTTCAACACTCAATTCTTATTCTAACATGTATTGAACTTAAAATAAATGATGTTACCAAGAATTTCTGAGTGAGAAAACTCACTTTGTAAGTGTGAAAAGGATTGTGGTTCGTTACAAGTGGTCCTTGCTCCTTAGTATTCCCTAATTTTCTTGTTCTCCTTCCTCCCTTGATATTTTCTTGATTTTTTCCCTTCTTGTTCACTTGATTATTTTCCTGATTTATATTCCTTGTACTAGGTACTTTATTTTGTGCTAAATACACTATATAAGTTGAAGTGTTTGTATAACCTATGAGAGGTGGAAGGACAAGAGTTGGAGGGGAAATGAAAAGGAGGGAAGGGGGGGGAAGCAAAGGACGTGCAGCAATACCAACTTGTCATGCCCCGAATTTTCCTAAGTCTTTACTTAGGGCGTGATGGCACCTGGACAATTATTTCCCACCAGGAGCACCATTTAATTCTCTTTATTTAGAAATTTGAACTTATATTCAAATACGGAGCTATTAATAAAAATGACAATAAAAAAATAAATTTGTTTATGACTTTATTAAAAACATAACGCGAGCCCATGCTCGTGCAAATATTGTTTCTACATAGACATACTGACAAAGATTATTCTAAGTTGGAAGGGAGACCATTCCACACGGGCATTTCCCGAGACATTGGAACTGACATCCTGAACCTGACGAATACCAAGCCCGAAGCAATGGACTTGGTATGACAAGAGGCTGCGGGACGATCGCTAGCCTTGACGTGGAGCCTTTCCTCTATCACGCTTTCAAACATGTTAAATAAAGAGTCACTCTACCATCCAATGAGTGAGAACCTTACCCTGCAATTCAAGTAACACCACAATATTCCAAGTGCAATCACATTATAACGTAATAAGCATATTGCAAAAACATATCAGGTTACAACATTTTTAAATATGCAACAACTCCTCATAGGAAATTCTCGGTTTAACTAACACTTCATTTTATCTCGTATTATACGTTAAGACAATCCCCTGCATTTCTACATGTTTATTACATTTATATATTTGTGAACGCGTATTCACTTTTCATATTTATATATAGGTGAACATGTATTCATCTTTCATATTTGTTGCGGCGTGCAACCCGATCCATTATATTTACGTATTTGTGAACATGTATTCACTTTACGTTTTGTTGCGGCGTGCAACCCGATCCATTATGTTTACGTATTTGTGAACGCGTATTCATTTTACGTTTTGTTGCGGCGTGCAACCCGATCCATTATATTTACGTATTTGTGAACACGTAATCACTTTACGTTTTGTTGCGGCGTGCAACCCGATCCATTATGTTTATATTTATATATTTATGTGAACACATATTCACTTTTCATATTTTTCAGAAGATCGAATAAATAATATTCTATTTCCCAACATTCTGTCATTCATACTTGTAACAATTATAACTTTTTAACCATAACTCCAACTAAGATGTTTCTCAAGCGGAAACTAAGGTAAGACGGGGATCTTTCACTGTACCAAATTTCATTTAAAACTACTTTGGGTAACTAACACAAATTTATCCTCAAAACAGCCACATGAAATTTGTTTCGGCAGAATTTTTATTAAACAGAACACAATCTTAGAATAGTCATAACTCCTAATCTGTAAACCCGTTCAAGCCCCATAAAATCTCAAAACGACGAGAACAGAGAGCTACACGTCTCCATGTGAACCATCCTTTCATATTCTGTACCATTTGGTACAGTTTTACACTTTTATTCGCTGCTCTTTCTGGATCTCGTTAGATCCGAGGCAGAAACTTTAAACAGCGATAACTCTCAATCCGTAAGTCGTATAGACCCCCGTAAGGTCTCAAAATGTCCACAACAGATAGATATAGAACTTTCATTTAGCACCATTTTCATATTCCCCACGTATTAGTACAGTTTTACGTTTCAACGTCCTGCCCTTCTGGATTCCGATGAATCCGAGGCAGCAACTTCAAACTACAATAACTCTCAACTCGTAAGTCCCTTTTAACAACTCTTTATCTATATCTGTCCGTAACAGAGAGATTTACAACCATGTAAATTTTCATATAATTCTAATAAGTAAAACTCAATAAAAACAGTCCGTAATTACGCCATTCCGAATTTCGGCCAAATCTAAGGCAGGAACTTTGAACTTTGATAACTTTCAAACCGTATGTCCATTTTACCTCATTTTTGGTTCTATATGATCATAATAGAGAGGTGTACCATTCTTCCGAATTTCATCAAATTCTAACAATTTTAACTCAGTGAGAACAGTTCGTAAAGTTCATGACGCAACTAGTTGTCTAAACAATCAAAAGTTCAATATTTCTTTTCAACACTCAATTCTTATTCTAACATGTATTGAACTTAAAATAAATGATGTTACCAAGAATTTCTGAGTGAGAAAACTCACTTTGTAAGTGTGAAAAAGGATTGTGGTTCGGTTGCTACAAGTGGTCCTTGCTCCTTAGTATTCCCTAATTTTCTTGTTCTCCTTCCTCCCTTGATATTTTCTTGATTTTTTCCCTTCTTGTTCACTTGATTATTTTCCTGATTTATATTCCTTGTACTAGGTACTTTATTTTGTGCTAAATACACTATATAAGTTGAAGTGTTTGTATAACCTATGAGAGGTGGAAGGACAAGAGTTGGAGGGGAAATGAAAAGGAGGGAAGGGGGGGGAAGCAAAGGACGTGCAGCAATACCAACTTGTCATGCCCCGAATTTTCCTAAGTCTTTACTTAGGGCGTGATGGCACCTGGACAATTATTTCCCACCAGGAGCACCATTTAATTCTCTTTATTTAGAAATTTGAACTTATATTCAAATACGGAGCTATTAATAAAAATGACAATAAAAAAATAAATTTGTTTATGACTTTATTAAAAACATAACGCGAGCCCATGCTCGTGCAAATATTGTTTCTACATAGACATACTGACAAAGATTATTCTAAGTTGGAAGGGAGACCATTCCACACGGGCATTTCCCGAGACATTGGAACTGACATCCTGAACCTGACGAATACCAAGCCCGAAGCAATGGACTTGGTATGACAAGAGGCTGCGGGACGATCGCTAGCCTTGACGTGGAGCCTTTCCTCTATCACGCTTTCCTGAAACATGTTAAATAAAGAGTCAGCCCTACCATCTGGGGCTGAGTGAGAACCTTACCCTGCAATTCAAGTAACACCACAATATTCCAAGTGCAATCACATTATAACGTAATAAGCATATTGCAAAAACATATCAGGTTACAACATTTTTAAATATGCAACAACTCCTCATAGGAAATTCTCGGTTTAACTAACACTTCATTTTATCTCGTATTATACGTTAAGACAATCCCCTGCATTTCCACATGTTTATTACATTTATATATTTGTGAACGCGTATTCACTTTTCATATTTATATATAGGTGAACATGTATTCATCTTTCATATTTGTTGCGGCGTGCAACCCGATCCATTATATTTACGTATTTGTGAACATGTATTCACTTTACGTTTTGTTGCGGCGTGCAACCCGATCCATTATGTTTACGTATTTGTGAACGCGTATTCATTTTACGTTTTGTTGCGGCGTGCAACCCGATCCATTATATTTACGTATTTGTGAACACGTAATCACTTTACGTTTTGTTGCGGCGTGCAACCCGATCCATTATGTTTATATTTATATATTTATGTGAACACATATTCACTTTTCATATTTTTCAGAAGATCGAATAAATAATATTCTATTTCCCAACATTCTGTCATTCATACTTGTAACAATTATAACTTTTTAACCATAACTCCAACTAAGATGTTTCTCAAGCGGAAACTAAGGTAAGACGGGGATCTTTCATCGTACCAAATTTCATTTAAAACTACTTTGGGTAACTAACACAAATTTATCCTCAAAACAGCCACATGAAATTTGTTTCGCAGAATTTTTATTAAGCAGAACACAATCTTAGAATAGTCATAACTCCTAATCAGAAACCCGCTCAAGCCCCATAAAATCTCAAAACGACGAGAACAGAGAGCTACACGTCTCCATGTGAACCATCGTTTCATATTCTGTACCATTTGGTACAGTTTTACACTTTTATTCGCTGCTCTTTCTGGATCTCGTTAGATCCGAGGCAGAAACTTTAAACAGCGATAACTCTCAATCCGTAAGTCGTATAGACCCCCGTAAGGTCTCAAAATGTCCACAACAGATAGATATAGAACTTTCATTTATCACCATTTTCATATTCCCCACGTATTAGTACAGTTTTACGTTTCAACGTCCTGCCCTTCTGGATTCCGATGAATCCGAGGCAGCAACTTCAAACTACAATAACTCTAAAATCGTAAGTCCGTTTTAATAACTCTTTATCTATATCTGTCCGTAACAGAGAGATTTACAACCATGTAAACTTTCATATAATTCTAATAAGTAAAACTCAATAAAAACAGTCCGTAATTATGCCTTTCCGAATTTCGGCTAAATCTAAGGCATGAACTTTGAACTATGATAACTTTCAAACCGTATGTCCATTTTACCTCATATTTGGTTCTATATGATCATATTAGATAGGTGTACCACTCTTCCGAATTTCATCAAATTCTAACAATTATAACTCAGTGAGAACAGTTCGTATAGTTCATGACGCAAATAATTGTCTAAACAATCAAAAGTTCAATATTTCTTTTCAACACTCAATTCTTATTCTAACATGTATTGAACTTAAAATAAAGGATGTTACCAAAAATTTCCGAGTGAGAAAACTCACCTTGTATGTGTGAAATGATTGTTATTCGGTTGCTACAAGGGACCCTTGCTCCCTAGTATTTCTTTTATTGTTGTTCTTCTTGCTTTCTTGTTTTTTTTCTAGAATTTTCCTCTTCTTGTTCACTTGTTTTCTTATATATATATATTTTTATTAACTCAACCACAACTATATATTATTATTATTTTTTCCGGATTTTACATTCTCTCCTCCTTAAGCAACATTCGTCCTCGAATGTGAATAAGGTCGTAACATAATCACATAGACACAATAATGTTTATTGTTATTGTAACAAATTTGGGGCTTCACATTCTCCCTTCCTTAAGAAGCATTCGTCCTCGAATGAGAATAAGGTTGTAACACATGCATATAGACACGCAAATGACACACATATGAAGTACTATGTAACACATTTTTTTTATTACCTTAGTCAAATAGGAATGGATATTTGACTTTTATCGCGTCCTCGGCTTCCCAGGTGGCTTCCTCGGTGGAGTGGTTCCTCCATAGGACCTTCACGGAAGCAATATCTTTATTCCTAAGACGCTTAACCTTCCTATCAAGTATTTCCACCGGAACTTCTTCATATTGAAGCTCCTCATTAAGAATTATCTCCTGGGGAAGGATGACGTGACTTGGATCGTGCAAGTATTTTCGTAACATTGACACATGAAATACCGGATGCACTGCTTCCAGCTCTTGTGGAAGTGCTAATTCGTAAGCCACATTCCCCACTCTTCGCAAGATCTCATATGGCCTAATAAACCTTGGGCTCAATTTCCCTTTCTTACCAAAACGCATCACTCCCTTCATTGGGGACACTTTTAAAAATACTTTCTCCCCCTCTTGGAATTCAAGATCTCTTTTCCGATGATCCACATAGGACTTATGACGGCTATGAGCTGTTTTGATCCGCTCCCGAACCATCTGTACCTTATTATTTATATCCTGAATGACTTCAGGTCCGAACAGTTGCGTCTCACCCACCTCGAACCATCCAAGTGGAGACCTACATTTTCGTCCATATAATGCTTCAAACGGGGCCATTTGTATGCTAGAGTGAAAGCTATTGTTGTAGGCGAACTCAATTAGACATAGATGGTCCAACCAGCTTCCCTGAAAATCTAACACACAAGATCGCAACATGTCCTCAAGTGTTTGAATTGTTCGCTCAGCCTGCCCATCTGTTTGCGGGTGGAAAGCCGTGCTTAACTTAACTTTTGTCCCGAGACCCTGCTGGAAACTTTGCCAAAAGTGTGAGGTGAACTGGGAACCACTATCTGAAATAATTTGTAAAGGAATCCCGTGTAACCGCACAATCTCCTTCAAATAAATCTGTGCGTACTGTGGTGCGCGATACGTAGTCTTGACCGGTAAGAAATGGGATGACTTTGTAAGCCGATCAACAATCACCCAAATAGAATCATACCCTTCTCGAGTTTTCGGTAGACCAGTTACGAAATCCATATGAATCGCCTCCCATTTCCACACGGGGACTCCAATGTCCTAAAGTAATCCGCCAGGTTTTTGATGTTCAGCTTTCACCTGCTGACATATAAGACACCTCCCGACAAACTCCGTAACGTCTTTCTTCATCCCGTCCCACCAGTAATTTGCCTTGAGGTCCTGATACATTTTTGTTGACCCTGGATGACTGGAATATCTTGTGTTGTGACACTCATCTAAGATCTTCCTCCTTAGATCCTTTACCTTAGGAACACATAACCTACCCTTATACCGAAGGGTTCCGTCATTATCTCCCAATGTAAACTGTGAAGGTTTTCCCTGTTGGATCCTCTCCCGAAATCCAACAAACTCTGTATCCTCAAACTGACTTTCTTTTATTTCTGAAGCTAAGGCAGACTGCGAGGTATCATGTACCACCACCCTACCTTCACCGATCTCAGTTAAGCTAACCCCGAGGTTTTCCAATCTTTGTACCTCACGAACAATACCCCTCTTTTGTATTGCCAAATGGGCCAAGCTGCCCATTGATCTCCCATCGAGTCGCGTCACCACCACCGCTTTCCCAGGATGGTAAAGAATACTAAGGTCATAATCCTTAAGCAACTCTAACCATCTTCTTTGTCGGAGATTCAAATCCTTCTGCGTGGTTATGTACTGCAAACTCTTATGATCTGTAAATATGTCCACATGCACACCATACAAATAATGTCTCCATATTCGTAAGGCAAACACCACCGCAGATAATTCCAAGTTATGAGTTGGGTAATTCTTCTCATGTATCTTCAACTGTCGAGATGCATACGCAATAACCTTTCCAAACTGCATCAAGACACATCCTAACCCAACTCTAGAGGCATCGCAAAAAACTATGAACCCTTCTTGTCCCGATGGTAAGGTTAGGACTGGTGCAGTAGTCAACAATTCTTTTAGTTTCTGAAAACTTGCTTCACATGCTTCTAACCACTGGTACTTAACCGCTTTTTGAGTCAACAGGGTCAAGGGGGCAGCAAGACTAGAAAAACCTTTTACGAATCTTCTATAATACCCAGCCAAACCCAAGAAACTTCTAACCTCTGTCGGAGTGGTCGGTTTTGGCCAGTTCTTCACTGCTTCTATCTTCTGGGGGTCTACCATAATTCCATCCCTTGACACAACATGACCCAAAAAGGCTACCTTTTCCAACCAAAATTCACACTTTGAAAATTTAGCATATAGTTTCTCCTGTTTCAAGACTTGAAGCACTACCCTCAGATGCTCTTCATGTTCTTCAACACTCTTACTGTAAATTAGGATATCATCTATGAACACAATCACGAACAAATCTAGGAATGGTTTGAAGATTCTGTTCATTAAATCCATAAAAGCATGGGCATTGGTTAACCCAAAAGACATGACCAAGAACTCATAATGACCGTATCGGGTTCTAAAGGCTGTTTTGGATATATCATCTGGATTTATTTTCAGCTGATGATATCCCGAACGGAGATCAATCTTGTAAAAATAGCTAGCTCCCTGAAGTTGGTCAAAAAGATCATCGATTCTTGGTAATGGGTATCGGTTCTTGATCGTGACCTTATTTAGCTGCCGATAATCGATGCACATTCAGAGCGACCCGTCTTTCTTTTTCACAAACAGGACTGGTGCAACCCAAGGGGAAACACTAGGCCTTATAAAGCCTTTATCCAGAAGATCCTTCAATTGTTCTTTTAACTCCCTCAATTCAGCTGGGGCCATTCGATATGGAGGAATAGAAATGGGTCTTGTACCCAGAATTAACTCTATAACAAACTCCACTTCTCTATCCGGAGGAAGGCCTGAAAGATCTTCAGGAAAAACCTCCGGAAAATTTCGAACAATAGGAACATCGTTCACTGTTGGGGATTCTTTTTGGGTATCCACTACATTAGCCAGATATGCATACTCCACTTTGTGACTTCTCAATAACTTTTGAGCCCCAAGGTAGGAAATAAATTGACTTGAGGATATTCCAACCCTACCCCTTATAACAACTTCTGGTTCTCCGGGAAAAGTTAATTTCACTATCTTTCGCCGACAATCTAACATGGCATAACATGCCGACAACCAATCCATACCCAAAATGACGTCGAAGTCTACCATATCAAGTAGTACTAGGTTCACCATTGTTCCCCTGCCATTCACTTCTAATGAGAAATTATTTACCACCCGAGAGGCCCAAATTGAGGCCCCTACTGGTGTCATAACCTCAAAAGGTTCACTTAAATAAGAAGGTTCTACGTGTAAATTCTTAGCAAAGCCCATTGACACATATGAAAATGTAGAGCCGGGATCATATAATACAAATGCAGGAATACTCGAGACTAGCAAAATACGTGACCACCGTTAGATGCTTCGCCTCATTCCTGCAGGGCAAGCGTAGAGCCGATTAAATTGTTGGTTTGTTGACCTCGCTGAATCTGGCGGGGTTGGTTTCCATGATTTCCCAAGCGGTGTGGTTGCTTCGACCTCCCGAATAGATTGAGTTTGGGTCTCTTCTTGCAATCCTCGGCATAGTGGCCCGACTCTCCATGATTATAACATGTCTTCGTTAGAGCGACACTCTCAGGTGTGTTTTCTTTGACAAATCTTACAAATCGGTTTGTCACCTCATTTGTTAGGGTTGGTGGCCTTGTCCTTGCTACCTTGGTAATTAGACCAAGCGTGCCCTTAGGCTTGAAATAGATCGCCACGATTGGTTCGGTCCTGAAGATCCTTTACTAAACTCCTGCTTCTGATTTTGACTCTGGTTAAATGATCCTGACGTCCGAAATCTCTTCTGCGAATATTCTCTTTTTGTTTTAGCGAAACCTTCTACCCTCAAAGCCATATCGACAATCTGAAGATAAGTTCGATTGTTGGCTAACGCCACCACCTTCTCTGCTATGTTTGGATTTAAACCCTCTACAAATCGCTTGACTCTATCCATTTCTGTAGGGACGACATGTGTGTTGTATGCCGATAACCTCACGAACTGTGTATCATATTCTTGTACACTGCGGTCACCTTGTTTCAATTGTTCAAACTCCCGTCTGAGCGCATCCTTGCGCGTATTAGGCATAAATTTCTCAATAAATGCCACTCTGAACCCTCCCCAAGTCATTGGTGGTGACATCGGGGGACTATTTTTCCTAAAACAACTCCACCACACCCCTGCATCATCCACTAGTCGTGCGCCTACCAAGTTGACGCCATGCGTCTCTACGCATCCCAATGTGAACATTAAGTGTTCAACTTCATCGAGGAATACTATCGGGTCGGCCTTGGGGTCCTTCCCTGAGTAAAGTAGTTCTCTTCTCCTCATAAAATTTGCCCATAGCCTATCAGGTACTGCTTGAGCTTCTACACTCTCGGTCCGTGGTGCAGTCGCAATCGGTCCCTAGGCCGTCTGGTTCTGGTTCGGGGCTATGACAGAGACACTAGGTGCGGGCGGAACCATGTGTGGAACTGCAGCTGTTATTAACTCTGTGAGTCTATCTATTTTCTGTCCCACCGTTTCTTGGGCCATTTGACTCTCGTTCTCTCCAACATTTTCCCCGGCATTTTCTCCGCTCCCTTCAGACACCACTACGTCAACTGGAGGTACATGAGCTTCGTGATGAACCTCCTCTTGAGCCCCCGGAATTTGTGAATTCACCATTTTCTGTGAAGACAAACACACTCATATTTTAGAAGACGGAATGTCTACTCTAGCTCTTAAAATTTTCTTATAGTTCATAAGCATGCAACACCACAAGAAAACGCAGATTAACTAAATAATAATGACAACTCATAACTTGCATTAATAATGTTTCATTCCTCATATTTGAAAATATTTCATGACATTACAATACATCAGAGCATGTCATTCTATGTCATTCCCTATAGCTCTCTTACTCGAACATGCACCTACTACAACACGTTCTAAAGGGCTTAACCGCATAATTCGCCTATTCTGCTGATTGGCATTCAACTCCCTGTGAACCTTCTTCCTTGCTTCCCTTTCCATTTCGCTCATTCTTTCCCTTACTACTATTACCTGAAATAGAAATTCGATCCAGGAACCTTCTGTAACATCTCCTCTTAGCATCTTAGCCCCTCTGAATGAGGATTGGAATTTTTCCGGGACAGAGTTGAATATTATCTGTAATATGACTCCAATCGGAAAGTTGAAGATGGTTGGGTCGTAGGAACGCCTCTTCTGTCTACTCCTAAGCAAATACGCACAAAGTACGATTGTGTCGCACATATACTCGTTAAAATCATCTCCCGAGTTCATCTTACGACGCATGAATTCCTTTTGAGCTTGAATTTCCTTTGACTGTTCCTCGAGTACTTCCATCTTTTTTGGAACTCGCCTTATAATCACCATCTACACAACAATTATTGGTCAGTATAACGTTGTACAATCTTGTTTCTAACCCGCGTGAAAGAGGTAGTATAAGAATCAAGTCTTGAAAAAGACTCAAGATAGGCACGAGAGGAGTATGAAAGAAGGGAAACTTTAGAATGTTATTCCGTTTACTTATTACTAAGGTGGCGCGCACACCGTCGCAATAAGTAACCATTCAAACACCCAACTCGAAGAAACTTCCTAGAATCTCCTAACCTGGTTTAGCTTTGACACCAACTTGTCACGCCCGACTTTTCCTAAGTCTTTACGTAGGGCGTGATGGCACCTGGACAATTATTTCCCACCAGGAGCACCATTTAATTCTCTTTATTTAGAAATTTGAACTTATATTCAAATACGAAGCTATTAATAAAAATAACAATAAAAAAAAATCTGTTTAAGACTTTATCAAAAACATAACGCGAGCCCATGCTCGTGCAAATATTGTTTCTACATAGACATACTGACAAAGATTATTCTAAGTTGGAAGGGAGACCGTTCCACACGGGCATTTCCCGAGACACTGGAACTGACATTCTGAACCTGACGAGTACCAAGCCCGAAGCAATGGACTTGGTATGACAAGAGGCTGCGGGACGATCGCTAGCCTTGGCGTGGAGCCTTTCCTCTATCACGCTTTCTTGAAACATGTTAAATAAAGAGTCAGCCCTACCATCTGGGGCTGAGCGAGAACCTTACCCTGCAATTCAAGTAACATCACAATATTCCAAGTGCAATCACATTATAACGTAATAAGCATATTGCAAAAACATATCAGGTTACAACACTTTTAAATATGCAACAACTCCTCATTGGAAATTCTCGGTTTAACTAACACTTCATTTTATCTCGTGTTATACGTTAAGACATTCCCCTGCATTTCCATATGTCTATTACATTTATATATTTGTGAACGCGTATTCACTTTTCATATTTATATATAGGTGAACATGTATTCATCTTTCATATTTGTTGCGGCGTGCAACCCGATCCATTATATTTACGTATTTGTGAACACGTATTCACTTTACGTTTTGTTGCGCGCAACCCGATCCATTATGTTTACGTATTTGTGAACGCGTATTCACTTTATGTTTTGTTGCGCGCAACCCGATCCATTATGTTTACGTATTTGTGAACGCAGATTCACTTTACGTTTTGTTGCGCGCAACCCGATCCATTATATTTACGATTCTGCGGAACGCGTATTCACTTTACGCTTTGTTGCGCGTGCAACCCGATCCATTATATTTACGTATTTGTGAACACGTATTCACTTTACGCTTTGTTGCGCGCAACCCGATCCATTATGTTTATATTTATATATTTATGTGAACACGTATTCACTTTTCATATTTTTCAGAAGATCGAATAAATAATATTCTCTTTCCCAACATTCTGTCATTCATAATTGTAATGATTTTAACTTTTTAACCATAACTCCAACTAAGGTGTTTCTCAAGCGGAAACTAAGGTAAGACGGGGATCTTTCACTGTACCAAATTTCATTTAAAACTACTTTGGGTAACTAACACAAATTTATCCTCAAAACAGCCACATGAAATTTGTTTCGGCAGAATTTTTATTAAACAGAACCCAATCTTAGAATAGTCATAACTCCTAATCTGTAAACCCGTTCAAGCCCCATAAAATCTCAAAACGACGAGAACAGAGAGATACACGTCTCCATGTGAACCATCCTTTCATATTCTGTACCATTTGGTACAGTTTTACACTTTTATTCGCTGCCCTTCCTGGATCTCGATAGATCCGAGGCAGAAACTTTAACCAGCGATAACTCTCAATCCGTAAGTCGGATAGACCCCCTTAAGGTCTAAAAATGTCCACAACAGATAGATCTAGAACTTTCATATAGCACCAATTTTTATATTCCTCACGGATTAGTACAGTTTTACGTTTCAACGTCCTGCCCTTCTGGATTCCGATGAATCCGAGGCAGCAACTTCAAACTACAATAACTCTCAACTCGTAAGTCCGTTTTAACAACTCTTTATCTATATATGTCCGTAACAGAGAGATTTACAACCATGTAAATTTACATATAATTCTAATAAGTAAAACTCAATAAAAACAGTCCGTAATTATGCCTTTCCGAATTTCGGCCAAATCTAAGGCAGGAACTTTGAACTATGATATTCAAACCGTATGTCCATTTTACCTCATTTTTGGTTCTATATGATCATAATAGCGAGGTGTACCATTCTTCCGAATTTCATCAAATTCTAACAATTTTAACTCAGTGAGAACAGTTCGTAAAGTTCATGACGCAACTAGTTGTCTAAACAATCAAAAGTTCAATATTTATTTTCAACACTCAATTCTTATTCTAACATGTATTGAACTTAAAATAAATGATGTTACCAAGAATTTCTGAGTGAGAAAACTCACTTTGTAAGTGTGAAAAAGGATTGTGGTTCGGTTGCTACAAGTGGTCCTTGCTCCTTAGTGTTCCCTAATTTTCTTGTTCTCCTTCCTCCCTTGATATTTTCTTGATTTTTTTCATTCTTGTTCACTTGATTATTTTCCTGATTTATATTCCTTGTACTAGGTACTTTATTTTGTGCTAAATACACTATATAAGTTGAAGTGTTTGTATAACCTATGAGAGATGGAAGGACAAGAGTTGGAGGAGAAATGAAAAGGGGGGAAGGGGGGGAACCAAAGGACGTGCAGCCATGTTGCATGTTTTTTTTTTTTGTTTTTTTTGTTTTTTTTTTTGTTTTCTTATTTTCATTTTATCTATCTATTTATCCAACTTTAACACTAACTCTATCCCATGCAATTTATTCATTATTTTCTTATATATATATATATTTTTATTAACTCAACCACAACTATATATTATTATTTTTTTTCCGGATTTTACACGACTAGCGTAAAAACGTAGTTTTTCCGAGATTTTTGTGTTGGGATATCCTTAGAATACCTCTAGGGATCTTGGGTTTGAATATTGGGATTTATGAAGCAAGATTGCAAAAAATTTCTCTCCTATATTAGCCTTGGCCGAGAGCTTCATTGCAAGAACTCAAGTTTTCTTGAATTTTTCCAAGTGTAGAATTCTAGTCTTGCACTAGTAGTATGTAGATATATATAAAACAACCAATGGCTAAGATTAAAACATATGTATGGCTAAGATGAGGTCAAATATATCAAGCTCCCACTTGTCTAGTTGACTTGGTCAATTCTTTAATTCATCCAACATAAGCATGTGGAGGGTGACACGTGTCGCCCTCCCATTGGTCCATAATATTTCGTTTTCCGAAATTTCCATAATTGGTCAAAATATCGAAAACCTTGTGGGCCCCACAAAAATGTAAAATTCCCCGAGTGGGCCCCCCACGTGACCAAATTCGTAAATAAATTTCCACAATTTCGATAAATTCCATAAGTCTCAAATAACGAATTTGAGAACCCAATTCTCATTAACAACCATTTTCCTTCCCGAGGTTCGGAAGATTTTTCCTTAGAAATCACAACTCTTTCTTTCGTTCAAATTTTAAGTCTTGATTCCTTACGTACATTCTCTTAAACATATCCTGGAATTACGGGGTGTAACACGAGGAAAAAAGGACGGAAGTTGGCAATTCAGGACAAAATACTGCAGTACCGCGGTTCCATTCATACAGAACCGCGGTTCCATAATTACTGAAAGGCTGCAGGACTTTCGGCACCGCGGTGCTATTCTGTAGAACCGCAGTGCCGAGACATGAATTTTCAGATCCGAAATAGAATTGGCCAAGGGCAGAAGGGTCCATAGGGCACGAAATTTGCAACATACTTAAGCCCTAGGGATTAGTCTAGTTAGAGAGGTTGGACATTCTATCACACAACACAACTCAGGGCAGATTTGAAGCTACAATTGGAGACTTTTGTTCACAGTACTTTTCTTTCTTTCTTTTCAATTAAGTTTATGTTTAGAATTGTATTAGTTCTTAGCGTGACTATGGCTAGGAGCTAAACACTTTATTAGGGCTTTCCTTTTGAATCACTTGAAACTCTATTTCATGACTTAATGCATTAGTTTGATTCCTTCTTCACTTGATTAAGATTTATTCAATAATTGGTATGAATGTTTGATAGTTAATTGATCACTAATTATCATAACCTGTATGATTTCGAATTAAGAACCGAGATGAGAGATTTGGATATGCTGTAATTGAATAGACATATGTTAAAATCGCATTTAAAGTACCTCGATACTGTAGCATTATAGTTATCGTTTAATCTTCCTATGTGGTAAATCCTATCATAGAAATATAGAAGAGTTCTGCACTGGGGTTGAGCGATTATACATCCTAACCGGAATATAAGACAGTCTAGTTAACCGTTATTTTAACGTAGAAGAAGTTATTCTAGTTGCATTAAGGATTGAATAGAGTGGATAATCGAGGATTTTGGAAGCCCTAATTCCTTCATAACTGATTACAACTTCAATAGTTTAGTTAATTTTTGCAATTATTCTAGTAGATAAACAAAAACCCAACTCAATTATTGATTGTCAAATAGATAACATAAAATAGATGAACGATAATTAGAAACCAGTCTCTGTGAACGATAAATTCAGTCTTATAGACTATATTACTTGTGAACGATACGTACACTTGCGTGAGCAATTGGACACGGTCCTAACAACATCGTCAACACAATGACGACATCCCCATGTCAACACAATGACACTATCAGCATCGTCAACACAATGACGACATCCTCATGTCAATATAATGACGTCATCAGCATCGTTAACACAATGACGATATCCCCACGTCAACACAATGACGCCATCAGCATCGTCAACACAATAACGACATAATCCTCATGTCAACACAATGACGCCCTCAGCTTCGTCAACACAATGACGACACCAACACCCTGTCTTTCTCAGCATCTGCAAACATCACTTTCTTCTTGACCTCGGGAACAAACACCCTAGAGGCATTTCAGGGAACAAACACTCTGTCTTTTCCAGCTTCGCAACTGTAACCTAGTGTCATCAAGATTTGACACTGGGATAAAATTTTGAATCTCCATCAGCTCGTCTTTAATTTTTTAGCATCGCAGAAATTTAGTGTCATCAAGATTCGACATTGGGATAAAATTTTGAATCTGCGTCGGCATTGTATTTCATTTTACATCATCACAGTAGCCTAGTGTCATAATAATTCGACAATGAGATAAATTTTGAATCTGCATCAGCTTTACTTTCAATTCTTCTTAAAATTCCTCTTGCCCCTGCATTTTCTGATCTTTGTTCTAATTCTGACGATGAAGACAAAATTGGCTACAAGTCAACGTCTTTGTACAAAAACTCTTTCACCGTCTTCAGTCAAAGAGGGACAAGCTGATGACACCCAATTTTGTCCAATCTTTTGACTATTTATTGCAATTTTAAGTATTTTAACATCACATTTTTTATCATCATTTTTGTTTTCATTTTTTCTTAGAATAATCACCTTTTACCTAAAATTCTATGTTGTTTCATTTTCGCAAAATGGCAACGCATTTTTATTTTTTAAAATAGGCATTAAACTTTTTAAATATTATGTTACTATTGTTACACCGCATAGTTCCAGGACACGTGTAAGAAAACGTACGTGAGAAATTTTGTTTTTGTTTTTTTGGTTGAAACGATAGAAAGATTATTATATTTCTATGGAAAATTATTCTGAGCCTCGTGAAGGAAAAATGTTTAGTAAAGGGAATTTAGGTCCCGAATTCGATATTTGAGACTTAAAGAATTTATTGGAATTTCGGGAGATGAAATATTTTGGACCAACCGGAGGGCGACACGTGTCACCCTCCACATGCCCATGTTGGGCGAGAATGACCAAGACAAGTGGACAAGTTGACTCTTGATATTTAGGTCATCCAAATCCAAGCCACACAAGTGTTTTAATCTTAGCCATTGATCTCCTTATATATCCATTACTAGTGCAAGACTAATTGGACACTTAGAAAAATTTCAAAACTTCATTCTTGTTCTTGAGGCTCTCGACATTAAGCCCTTGTCCACACAAAAGATTTTCGTTTGTTGATCATAATTCTCAATACTTAAACCCAAGATTCCTAGAGGTATTTCAAGGATATCTCAATACAAAAATCCCGGAAAAGCTACGTTTTTACATTAGTCGCAAGATGAAAACCTAAGTTGTTTTCATAAGTTTTGGTTGGAAATTGAAGGGAAGTTGTTTATGAACTTCTAAGGGCTTCAAATAGCGGATTGGAGCGTGAAGGAAAGGAGCTAAGTTGCTAAGGAGCGACTTTGAATCTTGAAGTTGGATTAGGGCTTATCAAGGTAACACTCTTGTCCTCTTAGTGATTAAAGATTACATGTTGTTGTAGTTATATTTATATACAAGCATGAGATGTATATAATGGAGATTGATAAATGTTATGGAATATTTGGAAGCAAATCCGAAAGTTGCATGATTATCCATAAGATTGTAATTCAATTTAGTTATTAGTTTTAGTCGTCGCATGTTATATAAAGAAGGGATTATAGTTGTTAAAGTTGTTTTCGACTATATAACATGTTAGGACGACAATATGGATTGAAAAGAATTGGAAAAAACTTTACATTATTGTATATTGTAGCCGAGAATGGCATTGAAATATTGGACTATTTTGATACCAATTGTGGGGCAGAATTTTACACGTCCTGTTAGGCGTGTAATCCCCTTTGATTAGCTAAATTGTTGAGCCTTAAATGTGGCATGTTTGGTTATTGATTTCGGGCCTTGAAAAAGGTGGAAAAGTACGTAGAAACAAAGGAAGTGTTGTCCAATTTTCCGTAGAATAAGAGACTTTACACTTAGACTATTCTACGTTTGAAGCTAGAAGTTGATAGACGTATTATGGTCATTATAGGTTGACATACTACGTGCGGCATATTGGACTTAGCAAGTGGATTGAACTGAAGAGGTATGTAGAACTTTCCCTATCTTTTGAGCATGAGTTTTACAAATGTATAGTACGGTGGACGTACGAGTTTTAAAGGAATTCGGTTTCATTTTGATATCATTGACTTAATCTAAGAATGTCTAAGTCTGGTTGAGTTAGAGAATTAACTCACTTGTTTTTAAAAGATGAAAAATGTCCTAGTTTCTAAAGCATAAAGTTAGTATAACGGCTTTATGGGAAGTTGGTTATAACAACTTTATGGAAAGTTAAAAGAATGATTTACTCTAGTAAGGTAAACAAAGGTAAATGACTTGAAATGAAGAAGGACAATTGGATTTAAAGGCATCAATTGCTTAAAGTTTTAAAGTAAAAGTCACTTGGTTTAGAAGCCTAAAAATGTATTTCAAAAGGTGTAGTGACTTGTTTTGAAAAGTAGACAAGCCTTGATACTACGAGTGTTAGTATCTTGGAGGTTTTATACGAGAAAGAGTCATTTTTAAAGGGATAAAGGTACGTAGTACTGTCACAACCCGACCTCGGGCCCGCGACTGGTGCCTTACCCCGGGCACCCTAGTTACAATACATCAGAGAAAAACCAGCGAAATAAAACTCACAGACATGAAACAATGGAATACAAGAAACATGCTAACCAAAACGGTCACCTTTCTGCATATATATAAAAACTCGAACAGTTACATCCCTTACAAACCCAACTCATAACAAGACTACAGACCTCTAAGAGTTTGATATAACAACTATGAATGGACAGGGCCCCGCCATACCCCTGAATGTACAAGTACCTACAATTACAGGAAACCATACCAAAAGATAAGCCTCCGGAGAAACGGAGCTTCCCAATACGCAGAACCGTGATCCTATTAGCGAGGATCAATAACCGGTGTACCTCTACCGCAGATTGAACGCACTTCGGGCGAGGTCGATAATAGGTACCAAGTATGTGAAACTGAAAGTACTGTAATGAAATCACATTTCATCATTTTTAAAAGACCATTTCACAATATATAAACAATTATGTCAAGTCAGGGACGCATGCCCTCAAAACATCACTCACATATAACTATGGGTCTCACGCCCACAATATCAGTCATGCCCGTGGAACTCCTTCCTCACTGCCGGCAGTACATGATGTAAAACAACACCCATATGTGTACCTGAACACTAGATCCTTCCTGCGTCATAAAACCGATCGGGCCAAGTAGAATAGCCAACTACTAGATCCAATCATGCATCATAAAACTTCACGGGCCAAGTACGGAAGCCAACTACCAGATCCAATTCCTGCATCACGCAACTGACCGGGGCAAGTATCTTAAGTCAACATACCAGAGCCTACCGTCTCACGAGATATGACCGGGGCAAGTATCTTAAGCTATCTACCAGAGCCAGCCGATACACGAGAAATGACCAGGACAAGTATCTAAAGTGTGCCTGTAACCACATGTACAAATCAAGCCCGTGACCACTCATCACTGCGGCAAGCTTCATGGATAGCTAGTCCATGGACTAACAATATAACCCGGGAATTTAACCCGCACCATGGCCGTATGCCCCCGACATCTTACATCGGTGTAGGCATGGCCATGGAACAATCCTAGTGGACGCATACCCGTGGACCATCCATCGTGTCAGTATGTCCAAAGGAACGATATAGTGGAAGCATACCCGTGGGCCACCCAACATGTCAGTATGTCCAAGGAAATAACAAGATAACACTCATAGTGGAAGCATACCCGTGGACCATCCAACAGCGTCGGTATGTCCAAGCAAACAACAAGATAATCGGCCCTCCATCGAGAGACACGGTAACATAGGAACACAACACTTGCACAACAAAGGCTATCACAACTAGCATAGGCAAGTTTAACATACTCTTAGACTTTCATTAACATGTAAACTGATTCACCATTTTTATAAACTCAAAGTACTTTCATTTTATGCCAACAATCCGGGTTTTAACCCCAAAGTACTACATACTTTAATTCTTTCAAAAAGATCTCTTTTTACGTAAAAACAACACGATACTAATATCCGTAGTATCAAAACACGTTTATGTTTAAATCAAGTACCTTATACTTTTTAAACCAAGTGGCTTACACTTTTAAAACAACGTCAAGTATACTCTTTAAAACCCAAGTAACTCACTCTTTTAAGATCAAGGCACTCACACCTTTTAAAATCAAGCCACTTATACTTTCCCATTCAAAACAAGTTCAATATTTAAAAACAAGTTACTTACACTTTTAAACCCAAGTAACTTACTCTTTTCAAAACAAGTAACCTATACTTTTAAATCAAGTTACTTCTCCTTTTTCAAAATCAAGTCGTTTAGCTTTCAAAATCAAGTCTCTTATCTTTCAAAATCAAGTCTTTATTTTATCTTCATAAAGTCGTTATAACTAACTTCCCATAAAGACATTATAACACTTTATGTTTTAAACCAACCAAAGACAACCCAATTCATTTAACACACGTACGTCTACCGTACTATATATTTCACAACAATCTTGCTCAAGAGGATAGGAAGAATCACATTGTTATACCCCGTATTTCCAGAGTATGTACGTAAGGGAATACGTACAAAAAGTTTGGCCTTAAAGTTTAGGCACAAAACGTTTTTCTTGGGCACAACTCACAAAACGAATAGTTTTCCGACGAAACGTTTCCACAGCTTTCGTAGGGTAAATTCCGGCTATGCCATTTCTAATTTTTGCGGATTTTTCCGAGAGACGAAACATTTTGGACCAACGGGAGGGCGACACTTGGCACCCTCCAATTGGTGGACTTGAAATCGTTCATTGGACGAATTGGACAAGGTTGGCACGTTTTTTGTGCCTTTGCACAAGTCAAGGATTAGGTAGGATATTTTGTGTGCAAGTTGGCCAAGGACACTTGCCCTAATCTTGGCCTTACACTTGCCTTGCACTTGGCATCATCTTGGCCCTTGGTTGGCCATGGCTTGACCTATAAATACCCCCTTAGATGAAGAGTTCTTCATCCACAAAATTACTTCCAAGTCTTGAAAAATCCTCTCCTCTCCCTTTGTAGCCTTTTCGTCCAAACACCTCCCCCTCCCCTTGTGAAGGCCCTTGGCCGAATACCCCCCCCTCTAGCCTAAGTGGTTTGGCCGAGGCCCCCCCTAGCCTAGCCAAAACCTACCCCCCCTCCCTTGGTAGAAGAGTTGCCTTCTAGTATTGTTATAATGCCCAAAATACCCTAGCCCAAATCCCTTAGTCCTTAGTAGAAGTTGTGAAGAACTTCTAAGGTTTTCTTGAGCTCTGAGCGCATACAACTTAGAGCTAAACCTTGCTCAGCGCGACTTTTATCTAGGATATTATTGGGCTTACCGAGGTAAATAATCCTAACCTCTTTGAATTAGAGAATACATCGTAGTAGTATAAGAATAAGTATAAATACTTAGAAGATTATTGCAGATAGAATTGAACTGCTATCACGAGAAGGGTTTAAAAGAAGAATAATCAAATTGTACTTACATAGATTTGTTTCCACAGAGACTTGAGTAGCTCACCGCAGGGAAGTGCTGCCCAATTTTCCGTAGGATATAGAACCCTCTCGCTTAGAATCACATGCAGTAGTCTAGACGTTGATAGACGTGTCGACTATTATAGGTTGATTTCTCTGCGACATATTCAACTTGCGGTGGTTTTCATTTGAGAAGGTATGTGATTCTTCCTAAAGCATGATATTTTAAATATATATATAGTACTAGACGCATACGTGTTAATCGAATAATAACTACGCAATGTCTTTCGACTTAAGCCTGAATAATACTTACGGCAATGTCTTGCGACTTAAGCCTGAATAATAAAAGATCTTAAAAGTCTTTCAAAAGAATTATAACACAGTAGTTGTTTTTAAAAACAAGAATCTTAAGGGTTATACTAGCTTTATGGGAAGTTAAATATAACGCTTAAGTTTTATAAAAGGAACTTTACTTATGTGTTTTATAAAAGACTTGTATTGATTTCTGAAAGGTAGAATAAGATGGTTTTGGTGAGTAAACATATTGTGATGCTATGTGTTAGTATCTTGTAACGTTTGTGTAAAGAGGTCAGTCTTACTTATGCTTATGTTGTTTGAACTATGTCGTTGTGTTAGTACTATATCACTCACCTCTTGAGATGATACCGGGGTTGTCGCCTCCGACGCGGGGTAGACTCAGCGATGCAGGACCATGATTCGAGAATACCTACGCGGTCCGTGGGGCCTATGCGAGCTACGAGTTCCGTGTTAGTATGCGGGTTATGCCTCACGCGGTCTATGTGGCCACGCGACAACGAGTCGGGGACGTTGCCGAGGAGTAGCTACCTCGACGCGGGTTATACCTCACGCGCCTATGAGTGGCTCCATGACTCGGAGTCCGTGATTAGGCTTGCAGAATGATAATATGGGCGAGTGGCCCTGCTTCGATCATTCGCAGCCTAGAAAAGACCTATTACAGTTACCTATTGTTGCTCTTGTTTATGATATGGCACTATGTGCAGTTACATTTGTTTTTGTGCATATTTGTAAAATTGGTTTTAAAGTGTTATGATTTCATTTAAGTACTTTACGCTTCACATACTTAGTACTGTCTCGACCTCCTTGGGCCGTTCATGCCGCAGTGGGCAAGCAGTGCTAGATCCACATCCTTAGATCTCTACGTTGCGCTCGAGCTCCATCTTTCCGAGGCTCTACTTTGGGTATGATCTCCTGTTGTAGAGATAGTTTTGTACAGGTATGGCGGCCTCGTCCCGCCATAGTTGTATATTTCCTTAGAGATCTGTAGTCATGTTGTACAAGGTTTGATGTAATCGCTAAAACCTCGTTTATATATATATGCCGAAAGGCGACGTTTGTTCACATAAATCGTGGTCTTATTTTATAAATCGTTTCATGTCTTGTTTTATATTCCGCGATTACTCGATGTATGACTACTTGGGTGCCTTGAGGCACTACCACGCCCCGAACGGGTCGTGACAAAAGTGGTATCAGAGCGATTAATCCTCGGAAAGTGTCTACGCATCGTATCTAGTAGAAGTCTTGATTATCGGTGTGTGCACCACACCAATAATCGTGAGGCTATAAGATATTTAGGATTGGTTTCCATTCTTCTCACTCGAGATCGTGCTTTAGTCGTGTTAAAATTGGACCTCTAACGTATTCCTTTCTCAGAATGATTATGCCTCCACGAAGGCAACCCGCCTAGAAGGCAAGGCAGCCAGGAGTCGCCATCGGACACCGAGAGTTACGAGGGCTCGTGCCCGCCTATACCGCAGACGGCGAAGTTCTATGACGCCGCCGCCCCAAAGAGAGACCACGCACCCACACCTCCCGTCCCACACCGCGGCGGAGGAGTTAGGTACAAGGAGATGGCCCACTATTGGCTAGAGTTGTGGCGATACGAGGATAGGCCGATGCGCAGCCTGGGGCTCAGCTCACCCGGCCGCACTCGCGTGCACCCGAGGCGAATAGTTTGAGGCTACGAGATTTCTTGAGTCAGAGCCCGCGAGTTTTACGGTCGAGGCGGAGGATGATCCGCAGGAGTTCATCCGTCGCCAGAGGATTTTGAGGGTGATCGTGGCCGAGACCGAGTCCGTGATCTTTGGTTCACATAGGCCGCGTGATACCGCAAATGATTGGTTTGATTCGTGGAGTTATCCCGGGAGAGCACGCGTCCCAGTACTGGGATGAGTTCTCAGAGGCTTTCCTCACTCACTTCTTGCCTCCACAGATGAGGAGGGCGCGGGATGATAGATTTTTACTGCTGAGGCAGAGAGGACGCACTGTCAGGGAGTACAATGTCGAGTTTGATTCATTGGCTCGATATGTCCCAGCGTTAGCAGAGATATGGAGGATAGGGTGCACCGCCACGTCACCGGCTAGATGATTATATGGCCGAGTCATGCGCGGTGTTTCTTCACCGGTATGGACATTACCCGCACGCACTCATGCCCTTGATGCGGCGAGCGCAGAGGTCGACGAGTGACAGAAGCAGCAGGAAGGCCGTGACGAGGGTCTTGGTGGATATCGTGGTGGCGGCCTCGCAGCTAGCCTAGATTTGCACCACGCCCAGCAGAGCACTCGCACCGCCCTCGGACACAGAGTATTCGAGGGCGCACGAGGCCCTGTGGCTTCGGGACGCCCGTAGAGTAGCAGAGGTATCGCCGACGGGACCACCCCAGTGTGGCCGATGCGGTAGATCCCATTACGGAAGTGTGGTACTACTTTTGGAGCTTGTTACGATTGTGGCCAGGCAGGTCACTGCAGGGACTGCTCGACCGGGGCGGCGGTGGTAGGCTCACCTTGAGTTCGTGGCCGCTTCATCATCTCCTACAGTTACTCGCCCCGGAGGGCAGGGTACTCATGGGTCAGCTGTCGCGGCAGAGGTCGTGGCTCGTCGATTCTAGCGGTCCTCGTAACCGCATTTATGCTTTGTCCACCGACAAGATCGTGAGGCCTCACCGATGTCGCCACGGTACCTTATCGGGCCGGGTTTGATGTGTATGCTTTGATAGATCCGGTTCTACTCGTCCTATATATCTCCCTTATTGCTAGTACGATAGGGATAGAGCCTGAGTCCATAGACCCTTTCGAGGTAGCTACGCCAGTGGGTGATTCGGTGGTAGCTCGGCGGATATATAGAGCTTGTCCTGTGACCATTTACAGTCGTCATACCCTAGCCGACTTGATAGAGTTAGAGATGATTGACTTCGACGTGATCATGGGATGGATTGGCTAGCTTCTGCTACGCCAATGTAGACCGCAGAGAGAGTAGTGCGGTTCCAATTTCCGGCGAGCCGGTTGTTGAGTGAGGAGCACGGACGCCGGCGGTAGGTTTATTTTCTACCTCAAGGCTAGGAAGATGGTGCAGGGGTATATCTACCATCTCGTTCGGTGTTTGATATCTTGAAGTCGCGGTACCAGATTTTCCGTCGCCAGTGGGTCGAGAGTTCCCGACGTGTTTCCGCACGACCCCGTATCCTCCCGAGAGGAGATTGAGTTTTGTATAGACATATTGCGCACACTCGCCTATTTCCATTCCGCCATACGTAACGGCACCGCCGAGTTGAGAGAGTCAAGGACCACCGAGAGATTTCTTTGGAGAAGGGTTTTATCGCACTAGTGTTTCTCCCTGAAGCGCCAGGTATTGTTCGTAAAGAAGAAGGGCGGACGCCGCGCATGTGTGTTGACTACGGTGCACCGAACAAGGTGACCATTAAGAATGTATACCCTTCCCGTGATTGATGATTTGTTCGACCAGCAGGCGCGAGATGTTTCTCCAAGATTGATCTGCGATCGCTATCATCGAGTTCGAGTCGAGAGGTGGATGTCCCTAATCGCATTCGGACCCAGACGCATTATGAGTTCAGTGGTCATGTCTTGGTTGACCAATGCTCCGCGGTATTCATGGATTTGATGAACCGAGTGTTCAAACCATTTTGGACACGCTTGTGATAGTGTTCATTGATGATATCTTGGTTTATTCTCGCCAGAGCAGAGCACGCGAGCATTTGGCGATCTTGGCCGGCTTCTCCGACTAACGGTACGCCAAGTTTTCCAAATGTGAGTTTTGGTTAACTTCGTGGCTTTTCGGGCATATTGTCGGGCCGATGGTATTCGTAGATACGCCAAGATCGAGCGATTCGAGTTGGCCTAGACCTACCTCCGACAGAGGTTCGCAGCTCGGGCCTTGCGAGTTATTATCGGTTCGTAGAGAAGTTTGCTTCTATCTCGCACCATTGACTAGGCCGACTCGAAGGCGCCAAGTTTGATGGATCGATGCTTGTGAGCGTGGTTTCCAGCTTCCGAAAGAGACTGACGACCGCCCCCGTTCTTACTCTTCCAGAGGGTCCAGATGGTTATGTTGTATGTTGCGATGCGTCAGGCATCGGGTTGGGATGTGTGTTGATGCAGCATGGCAGGGTTATAGCATATGCGTCTCCGACGGAAGAAACACGAGGAACTACCCCACCCATGATTTGGAGTCGTACCGTGATTCACGCTTTGAAGATCCGAGGCACTATTTGTATGGGGTTCACGTGGATATTTATACAGACCACAAGAGCCTCCAGTATATCTTCAGCCAGAGGGAGTTGAACTTACGACAGAGACGGTGGTTAGAGTTGCTTAAGGATTACGATGTTGATATCCTGTACCACCCGGGAAAGGCCAATGTGGCGTATGCTCTTAGTCGTAGGTCGATGGGGAGCCTATCGATGTGCAAGAGAGGAGGGACATGGTTCGTGATTTGCATCGATTAGCGAGCCTTGTGTCCGCTTGATTGATTCCGATAGCAGTGGGTTCGAGTTCGTGAGGTTGCCGAGTCTTCCATCGTCGGCGAGGTGAAGAGGCAACGGTTGAGGATCGATTCGACACGTTATCGTGATACGCCTCTTCGTGAGGCGCAAGGGTCCTTTGAGGTAGCACGATGGGGTGCTAAGGTTTGAGGCGGTTGTGTTCCGGATGTTTCAGACTTCGGCAGAGGTTCTTGGGAAGCACACAAGCGTTACTCTATCCATCCGGTCGACCAAGATGTACCACGACCTTAGATCCGTATTGGTGGGATGGCTTGAAGGGCGTTGCAGAGTTCGTAGCGTGCCCATGTTGTCGCAGTGAAGGTAGAGCACGAGGCCCGTGGTTTGTTGCAGCGATAGAGATCCCGACCGGAAGTGGGAGGTGATCAACATGGACTTCATCACAGGATTACCTCGCACTCGGAGGAGACATGATTCTATATGGGTTATCGTTGACGGTCGACAAAATCAGCCCACTTTCTTCCCGTCGTGACGACTTTTGGTGAGGATTATGCCGACTTTACATCCGAGAGATCGTCGATCGCATGGAGTCCCTACCGATCATATCGCATGCAGGAGCCCGCCACGGATAACTTCGAGGTCCTTCCAGAGGGGTTTAGGACGCAGTGAGCCCGAAATCGCATTTCATCCACGCATGCGACGGACAGGCAGAGCGCACTATCCAGACTCTTGAGGATATGCTGCGAGCCTGTGTTATTGACTTCAGGGGTAGCTGGGAGGATCATTTGCCTCTAGTTGAGTTCGCGTATAATAATAGCTACCACTCCAGTATTCAGATGGCGCCTTATGAGGCCTTGTATGGGAGGAAGTGCAGATCGCCTATAGGCTGGTTCGATGTGGGCGAGGTGCAGTTAGTGGGACCAGATTTGGTGCAGCAGGCAGTGGATAAGGTGAAGCTTATCCGAGAGCGGCTATTGACAGCTCAGAGTCGACAGAAGTCATATGCAGATCATCGTCGTCGGCATCTTGAGTTCGAGGTTCATGATTGGGTTTTCCTAAAGGTGTCACCCATGAAGGGTGTGATGAGATTCGGGAAGGAAACTCACCGCGTACATCGGGCCGCTTCGCATTGTCCGCAGGGTAGGCAAGGTTGCCTATGAGTTGGATCTGCCGTCCGATCTGGAGGCAGTGCATCCGGTTTTTCACGTATCTATGCTGAGGAGATGTATCGGGGATCCATCTAGGGTACACCCGATTGACGATGTCCAGGTGACCGAGGGGTTATCGTATGAGGAGATTCCCATAGCGATAGTCGATCGTCAGGTTAGGCGTCATGACGCGACGTGGCTTCCGCCAAAGTCTTGTGGCGGAACGAGCTCAGGGAGGAGATGACGTGGGAAGCCGAGGAGGACATGAGGCAGAAGTATCCTCACCTATTCCCCACACCTCCAGGTAATTCACTTTCCTACTTGTAAATTTTCGTTATCGTTTTTGCCTAAGTGTTGTTTTGTGGCCGTGTGTGGCTTTTGCAAACTATTTAAGTTATGAAGAACCTTATCGTTATCTGTCTTGGGAAGGAACATTCGGGACGAATGTTTCTAAGGAGGGGAGAATGTTATACCCCGTATTTCCAGAGTATGTACGTAAGGGAATACGTACAAAAAGTTTGGCCTTAAAGTTTAGGCACAAAACGTTTTTCTTGGGCACAACTCACAAAACGAATAGTTTTCCGACGAAACATTTCCACAGCTTTCGTAGGGTAAATTCCGGCTATGCCATTTCTAATTTTTGCGGATTTTTCCGAGAGACGAAACATTTTGGACCAACGGGAGGGCGACACTTGGCACCCTCCAATTGGTGGACTTGAAATCGTCCATTGGACGAATTGGACAAGGTTGGCACGTTTTTTGTGCCTTTGCACAAGTCAAGGATTAGGTAGGATATTTTGTGTGCAAGTTGGCCAAGGACACTTGCCCTAATCTTGGCCTTACACTTGCCTTGCACTTGGCATCATCTTGGCCCTTGGTTGGCCATGGCTTGACCTATAAATACCCCCTTAGATGAAGAGTTCTTCATCCACAAAATTACTTCCAAGTCGTGAAAAATCCTCTCCTCTCCCTTTGTAGCCTTTTCGTCCAAACACCTCCCCCTCCCCTTGTGAAGGCCCTTGGCTGAATACCCCCCCCTCTAGCCTAAGTGGTTTGGCCGAGGCCCCCCCTAGCCTAGCCAAAACCTACCCCCCCTCCCTTGGTAGAAAAGTTGCCTTCTAGTATTGTTATAATGCCCAAAATACCCTAGCCCAAATCCCTTAGTCCTTAGTAGAAGTTGTGAAGAACTTCTAAGGTTTTCTTGGAGCTACCGGAGCGTACAACTTAGGAGCTAAACCTTGCTCAGGCGCGACTTTTATCTAGGATATTATTGGGCTTACCGAGGTAAATAATCCTAACCCTCTTTTGAATTAGAGAATACATACTGTAGTAGTATAAGAATAAGTATAAAATACTTAGAAGATTATTGCAGAATAGAATTGAACTGTTATCACAGTAGAAGGGTTTAAAAGAAGAATAATCAAATTGTACTTACATAGGACTGTTTCCACAGTAGACTTGAGTAGCTCACCGGGTAGGGAAGTGCTGCCCAATTTTCCGTAGGATATAGAACCCTCTGCTTAGAACTGTTTACAGAGTAGTCTAGACGTTGATAGACGTGTCTGACTATTATAGGTTGATTTCTCTGCGCGCGACATATTCAACTTGGCAGGTGGTTTTCGCTGAGAAGGTATGTGATTCTTCCTAAAGCATGATATTTTAAATATATATATAGTACGGTAGACGTACATGTGTTAACTGAATAATAACTACGGCAATGTCTTTCGACTTAAGCCTGAATAATACTTACGGCAATGTCTTGCGACTTAAGCCTGAATAATAAAAGATCTTAAAAGTCTTTCAAAAGAATTATAACACAGTAGTTGTTTTTAAAAACAAGAAGCTTAAGGGTTATACTAGCTTTATGGGAAGTTAAATATAACGGCTTAAGTTTTATAAAAAGGAACAGTTTACTTATGTGTTTTATAAAAGACTTGTATTGATTTCTGAAAGGTAGAATAAGATGGTTTTGGTGAGTAAACATATTGTGATGCTATGTGTTAGTATCTTGTAACGTTTGTGTAAAGAGGTCAGTCTTACTTATGCTTATGTTGTTTGAACTATAAGCTGTTGTGTTAGTACTATATCACTCACCTCTTGAGATGATACCGGGGGTTAAGCTGCCCTCCGATGCGAGGTAGACTCAGGCGGTCTGGGACCATGATTCGAGAATACCTCATGCGGGTCCAGGGGGCCTATGCGGAGCTACGAGAGTTCCAGGTTAGTATGCGGGGTTATGCCTCATGCGATACATGTGGCCATGCGCGACAACGATTCCGTGACGCCGCAGGAGTAGCTACCCTCGATGCGGGGTTATACCTCATGCGGGCCTATGTGAGTGGCCTATGCGGACTCCGGGAGTCCAGGATTAGGCTTGCAGAATGATAATATGGGCGAGTGGCCCTGCTTCGATCATTCGCAGCCTAGAAAAGACCTATTACAGTTACCTATTGTTGCTCTTGTTTATGATATGGCACTATGTGCGGTTACATTTGTTGTTTCGTGCATATTTGTAAAATTGGTTTTTAAAGTGTTATGATTTCATTTAAGTACTTTACAGTTTCACATACTTAGTACCTGTTGTACTGACCTCCTTCGGGGGGCTGCGTTCATGCCGCAGGTAAGGGCAAGCAGGTGCTAGATCCACATCCTTAGGATCTCTACATTGGTGTCGGGAGCTCCATCTTTTCCGGAGGCTCTACTTTGGGTATGATCTCCCTGTTGTAGATAGTTTTGTACAGTCAGGGTATGGCGGGGCCCTGTCCCGCCATAGTTGTATATTTCCTTAGAGGTCTGTAGTCATGTTGTACAGTGTCGGATGTAACTGCTAAACCCTGTTTATATATATATGCCGAAAGGCGACGTTTGTTCACATAAACTGTGTCTTATTTTATAAACTGTTTCATGTCTTGTTTTATATTCCGCTGATTACTCTGATGTATGACTACTTGGGTGCCCCGGTAAGGCACCAGTCACGGGCCCCGGAATGGGTCGTGACACACATACCTCCTCGGCTAAACCACTTGCCAAGTCTAATATGCCGCACGTAGAATATCCACATATAATAACCATAACACATCTATTCACTTCTAGTTTTCGTCGTAGAATATTTCTAAGTATAAGGTCCCTTATTCTACGGAAAATTGGGCAGCACTTCCCCTGTATCTACGTACTTTTCCACCTTTTTCAAGGCCCGATATCAATAGCCAAATATGCCACATTTAAGGCGCAATAATACAACATTACTAAAGGGGATTACACGCCTAACTGGACGTGTAAAATTCTGCCCCACAATATACAAAATAGTGCATTTCTTTTTAAACTTCCTTCCACATATATACTCAATTATAAACTACTACAACATGTAATCTCCAATTACAATAGAAGGACAAAGTTCATTACCTCGATAAGCCCAAAATTTTCCAATGATTAAAAGTCGATCCTTAGGAATCTTAGCTCCAATTCCTTACATTCCAATCCACTCCAAGCAACCCTTAGAAGTTC
Organism: Przewalskia tangutica; assembly: GCA_029844215.1. Taxonomy (NCBI): domain Eukaryota; kingdom Viridiplantae; phylum Streptophyta; class Magnoliopsida; order Solanales; family Solanaceae; genus Przewalskia; species Przewalskia tangutica. The sequence continues at coordinate 62,726,524 of CM056736.1, read as the reverse complement.
CTAACCAACTTCTCTTAACACTTCACCCAAAAATATGAAGATCACCTTAGGGTTTCACTTTGCGACTATCGATTTAACGTAGTATTTCCGGGATTTTTGTGTTGGGATATCTTTAGAACACTACTAGGGACACTTGGTTTAAGTGTTGGGATTTATCAACAACAATTGAACAAATTCTATGCCTAAGGGGAGGGGGTGCCGAGAGTGAGTATAAGGGAGAGAGTATATTTGCCTTGGAAATTAATCTAAGTGTTGATGAAGTCTTCACTACAAGGGTGTATTTATAAGAAAATCAAGGGCTAGGATGCAAGCAAGTGTGTGGTGAGATTGGGGAACAAGTGTGTGTGCCCACAAGCCACTTGTCCAAACAAGAAACTTGAGACAAGTGGCTAGCCACATGTCTCACCATTTCGGCCAACATGGCCACATGGGGGTGACACGTCTCTCCCCCCTATTCGTCCAAAATATTTCATCTCCCGAAAACATCCATAATGGCCAAAATCTCGAAAATAATGTGGGCCCCACAAAACCGTAAATTTCTCCCGTGGGCCCCACGTGACCAAATTCGGAAAATAAAATCCATAATTCTCTTATATTCCAAGAAGTCCAAATACCAAAATTGAGAATCCAATTCCCAATAATAAACTTTTTTCCTTCACGAGGTTCGGAATATTTTTCGTCGAAAATTCAAAATTTTCTTACCTTTCGTACTTAGTGTCATATTCTCGTACGTACGTCCTCACATACATACTCTGGAAATATGGGGTGTAACATTCTTCCCCCCTTAGAAACATTCGTCCCGAATGTTCCTTCTAGGTCTCCAAACACACATGCGCCGATATAGTCTTCACTACTATACTTACAAAACCAATTATGCCACACATGGCCATAATAACACACGCGTAATACTTAAATCCAAGCCAACGAAGAATCACCTCTAACGTGTATAACATTACAATTAGCTCTCATTCAAGGTCTAAAGGATACTCTCTTCGCACATTTACTTCACATAAATAATCACTTCTATCTGTTTAACACATGTTCGCTTCTTTTCTTACTCGTTGTACCCTTCTCGTACGCCCGAACTCTTTCTAGTACACGCACCACATTTCAGTCAGCGCTTCAGTTTTCAAAACCTTGGAGTTACTACTTCCAAACTTGGTCATTAATAGCTTCAATTTCCTTTAAGGCCATTCTCGGCCTTCACGACCCGGTTCTGGTCGAACGCGTCTACGAACTCGTACAATGGTTACCTAAACCTGGGCCTTGCACCCTCGTGACCCTATCCCCTAGCGGGACCACCTCAAACCGACCCCACTTCATTCCGGGTTGCGGGTTGAGCCGCAATCGGCCCTCGACCCGACCCATTAACGCACTAACTCCTCATTCCTCGTCCGGAACACATCTCACTATTCAAGTCATGAAAGCCTAGTGTTCTTCTTAGCTTAACTACACATTTTCATTTCACACCACTCGTGGACTTATCACACTAATATACCCCACGTATACTATGTACCTCGACAAAGATCAACCGTAAAATCTTTCACTCAAGATGGCCTTGTATCCAAGGTCTCAACGGTTATCAATATTCTAAGGCTCACAATTTCCATGTTCCCAAACTTACCCTTTTTACTAACCAGGCTTTCTAAATCACAATTTACACAAAACTACCCGTACAACACTTAACATGTAATCATCTTATCAACGCATACTAGTCTCTAGAGGGTTAAAGATATACCTGTATCTATTACTTCATTTTCCCTTTGTCGCTCTAATCATAATCCTGCCCTGCTGGGCGCATAGCTATAGAAGGCGATGATCCAGCCACTGATCTCGAAGGACGAGTCTTAACATCTGCGCTACCTCTGGTCGGACAATTCCTCGCAAAATGGCCCTGCTAGCCGCATGTAAAACAAGCTCTCTGAACATCATGACATTTCCCCGCATGGGGGCTACCACACTGGCCACACCGAGGTAGGGGTGGCTTCATCTGGCCAACACCCCTACTCCCCCTAAAACCTGAACCCTTAGAGCCCTGACTGCCTCGAATACCGGACGTTCAAGATCGCGGAGGACCACTGCGACCGCGGAGGCGCATAACTAGCCTGCTGCTGAGGCGGCCTGCCTCGAAAGTTGCCAAAGGACCCTGCTGTCTTGGCCCTCTTATGCTGATCTCGGTAATTTCGTCGACCTTTACGTTCCTCAGTCCCCTGTGCATAAGCCTGTATGCGGGCAATGTCCATGCCCGGATGAAGATCTACTCCCGTACAACCCTCTGCTAGATAATCATCAAGTCCTGTGACATAATGGTGCACTCTATCCTCCATGTCGGCCACTAGAGTGGGGGCATACCGAGCTAATGAGTCGAACTCTATGTTGTACTCTCGAACCTTCCGCCCATTCTGTCTCAACATCAAAAACATATCCACCCGGGCTCTCCTCATCTGTGGAGGCAAGAAGTGGTTAAGAAATGCCTCCGAAAATTCGTCCCAGCCAGCTGGAAGTGCATGCTCCCCCAGGGATAGTTCCCATGAATCAGACCAGTTGACTGCAATATCACGCAGATGATGAGAACCCAATACCACTGACTCTGCCCCTGAGGCCTTGATCACCTTCATGATCTACTGCAATTGTCGAATAAACTCCTGAAGATCTTCCTCAGTTCTCGATCCATAGAACTCTGGTGGACTGCAACTCAAGAAGTCCCGAAGTCTCAAACTATCGGCTCTAGGGTGTGCCACCGCACGGGCCCCGTCGCCTCATGCCTCGCCACAATCTCGGCTAGTAATCGCCATCTCCTTGTAACCCATATCCTCTGCTCTCGCCGTGGATCAAGGCTCGTGCATCGTGGCCTTAGTAGAGACCGATGCTGCTATAAACTCTCCTGGGGCTGGCGGCGTCGTAGAACTCGCCGTCTGAAGCACTACCTCAGGTAATGATTGGGCCTGTGCCCTCGTAACCCTCTGTGTTCTACTAGCAGCTCCTCACGCTTTGCCTTCTTCGGGCGGGTATTGCGCGAGGCATAACTGGTACATAAGAATACATCAGAGGGAGTCCAACTTATAACACAGTTCTATCGCACGATCTCAGAGTGAGAAGAATGGAAACCAATCCTAAATATTCTGTAGCCTCCTGATTATAGGTGTGGTTCACAACACGCCGATAATCAAGACTCCACTAGATACGGTCTGTAGACACTTTCTGAGGATTAACTGCTCTGATACCACTTTTGTCACGACCCGACCTCGGGCCCGCGACTGGTGCCTTACCCTGGGCACCCTAGTGACAATACATCAGAGAAAAACCAGCGAAATAAAACTCATAGACATGAAACAATGGAATACAAGAAACAGACTAACCAAAACGGTCATCTTTCTGCATATATATAAAAACTCGAACAATTACATCCCTTACAAACCCAACTCATAACAAGACTACAGACCTCTAAGAGTTTGATATAACAACTATGACGGGACAGGGCCCCGCCATACCCCTGAATGTATAAGTACCTACAATGGCAGGGAACCTGTTACACCCCGTAATTCAGGTCAAGCCTATGAGAACATACAAAAGGAGTTAAGATTTAAATTTTAGAAAGATAGGTTGACAGAGTGTTTCGGACGGGTTTTGGTCAACTTTGAGACAGTTTATGCCCAGTTGCATTAGGAGTTTCTAGGTGTTTCAAAGGCCTAGTACGTAGTTCGTTGAGTCTAGTTCCCAACGCAACAAACCGTTCGTCGATAGGACATCGGGGTAGAAAGTTATGGAAGTTACAAGTTCAGTGCGCAGTCGATCAGAAAAGTATTTTCGGTCAGGGGCCAGAGCGCCGCGGCGCCGGATGCAGGGCCGCGGCGTCGGATATTCTGAAAATTCTCTGAAGTTGAAGCGCCGCGGCGCCGGAATCTGGGCGCGCGAAATCTTGAAGTTCTCGAGGTTTCAGCATGGCTGAGGCGGAGTTCTGAAACACGGGGAAAAATCAGAAGTTTTCTTTTTAAAAAAGGCCATGGGAGGGTGACAAGTGTCCCTCCCATCTGATAGTGGGGAAGTCCTATTTATTGACCAAGTCTTGAAGACTTGGTCATTCTTCAAAAACCCCCTTCTCTCTAAAAATTTCCTCTTCCTTCTCTCAAAAAGATCCCTCTCCCTTCTCTCTAGAAATTCAAGAAGAAACCAAGGCCTAGAGAAAATTCAAAAAGGTGGCAAGAAGGAAACATATTGACAAGCTTGTAGGAGGATTGTGGAGGTGATTGTGGAAAGAAGGCAAGTGAAATTTGTTGGACTAATTTGGGTAAACTCTAAGGTAACAATCATTTCTCTTTTCGCTAGTAAATTATGTTGCATGTGAGGAAGAAAGGACTTGTAGTTGTCAATGTTGCATTAGGTATATTGCATGCAGGAAATATGATTTTGGATTTGAAAGGATTGGATAAGGATGATATGTGAACATGTTATAGCCAAGCTACTACCTTAAACTTATTGGATTATTTAAATTGTATTGTGGGGCAGAATTTTACACGACCAAGATGGGCGTGTAATCCCCTTGTTTTGCTGAATTGTTGTGCCTTAAATGTGGCATTTAGTAGTTGATATCGGACCTTGAAAAGGTGGAAAAGTATGTAGAAACAAAGGAAGTGTTGTCCAATTTTCCGTAGAATAAGGGGCTTTTCAATTAGGATGTTCTACGTTGAAGCTAGAAGCTAATGAACGTATTATGGTCATTATAGGTTAACATACTACGTGCGGTATATTGGACTTGCGAGTGGATTGACCCGAAGAGGTATGTGGAACTTTCCTATCTCTTGAGCATGAATAGTTGTACTTATATAGTACGGTAGACGTACAATACTTCGATATCCTTTACTTGTTTAAGAATGGCCAAGTTGGGCGAGTTAGGGGATTAACCCACTTCTTTAAAAGTATTAAGGATGTCTTAAGTTTTCAAAGTTAAGGGACTTGAAGTGTTTTAAGTATATGATACTTGTTTCGTTTTAAAAGTATAAGTCCCTTGGATATAGGAAAATGTAATTGACTAAGGTATAGGGTTAATATAACGACTTTATGGGAAGTTGGTTATATTAGCTTTATGGAAAGTTAAAAGGAGAGATTTATTTTAAGTAAGATAAGTAAGGACAAGTGACTTTATGATATGGTTATTAGTTTCTTGGAAGTTTTATATGAAAAGGAGTCTTTTTTTAAAAGAGTAGAAGTATGTAGTACTTTGGGTTAAATTCCCGGATTCTTTTATTAAGACATGTTAGTGCCTTAAGTAAACTAAAATGAGAGGGTATATGAACAAGACTAATAAGAAGTTAGGGGATTTCTTAACTTACTTATGTTATGTATAATAGCCGGTTGAGCTAGGGTAAGAGTATAAATACGGGGTAAACCCCCAAGACGTTATACCACCTTCTCTAGGGTAAGAGTATAAATGCGGGGTAAACCCCCAAGACGTTATACCACCTTCTGAGTATGATTGTGGGGTAAACCCCCAAGACATTATACCACTCCATGGATTTGCTACCCATGATGCGAGGAATACCTCATGCGGGTCCACACGACCTATGCGGGCGGATACAGTCCATGCGAGGAATACCTCATGCGGGTCCACACGACCCTTGCGGGTGAAATAGTCCCAGGAGTAGGATTGCTTAATGATACTGCGGGTGGGTGGCCCTGCTTTGATCGTGATCCTCCTATTTTTATGTTGTAAGTATACTCTTATTTACTCTCATTGTTAGTAAGGCACAGTGAACTGTAATTTGATTGTCATACATGTCTCCGGTTTGTTTTCGACTCATGATGTAATTACAGTATTTTCCAGTTTTACATACTTAGTACATATTGTGTCGACCCTTCCTGGCCGCTGCGTTCATGCCGCAGGTAGGGGTAAGCAGGTGGTGGATCCTCATTCTTAGGATCACTGATCAGGTGTCAGAAGCTCCATTCCTCCGGAGGCTTGTCTTTTTGGTACGGTTCTCCCTGATGTTGTAGATATTATGTACATTCAGGGGTATGGCGGGGCCCTGTCCCGCCACTGTGGTTATTCCTTGAGGTCTGTAGTAACATTTGTGGTTTGGGCTGTAAGAACAAAGTTGTACTGTGTTACTTTTTGGTTATGTATATATTATGGAAGGCAGCCTTATCGGCTAGCCTGTGATGTTTATTGTCTAAGCATGTTTATGGGTTGTGTATGTTCCGCTGCTATTCTCTGATGTGTACCTGAGAGGGGTGCCCAGGTAGGGCACCAGTCGCGGCCCGGGGTCGGGTCGTGGCAAAAGTGGTATCAGAGCGGTTAGTCCTCGGAAAGTGTCTACAGACCGTGTCTAGTAGAGTCTTTATTATCGGTGTGTTGTGCACCACATCTATAATCAGGAGGCTACATGATATTTAGGATTGGTTTCCATTCTTTCACTCTAAGATCGTGCAATAGAGCTGTGTTATAGGTTGAACTCCCTCTGACATATTTTTATGTATCAGTTATGCCTCCACGCAAGGCAACCGCGGCCCAGAAGGGCAAGACAGCTGAGGGAGCTGCAAGTAGGACGCAGAGGGTTACGAGGGCACAGGCCCAGTCCTTACCTGAGGTGATGTTTCGGACGGCGAGTTCCACGACGTCGCCAGCCAAAGAGTTCGGGCAGCGGCGGCACGAGACCGCGTACACGAGCCTTGATTCCACATCGGTGAGTATAGAGATTACGGGGAGCAGATCCGGTTATTGACCAGCATAGTAGCAGGGCAGCGCCGACAGGAGCAGGTAGCCAACCCTAGAGCCGACAGTTTACGAATTCGGGATTTTCTGGGTTGTCATCCACCCGAGTTCTATGGTTCGAGATCCGAGGAGGATCCTCAGGAGTTTGTTCGGCAGTTACAGCGGACTATGCAGGTGCTTAGGGCCTCGGAGGCAGAGTCAGTCATGCTAGCCTCTTACCAGTTACGCGATATTGCGTTGAACTGGTTTGAGTCATGGGAGCTGTCTAGAGGTGAGGGTGCTCTTCCAGCTGTTTGGGAGGAGTTCACAGAGGCCTTCCTGGATCACTTTTTGCCTCCTGAGATGAGGAGAGCCCGCGTGGATAGATTCTTGACCTTGAGGCAGAATGGGAGGACTATCAGAGAGTACAGCCTGGAGTTTGACTCATTGGCCAGGTATGCGCACACCATTGTAGCTGACATGGCAGACAGAGTTCATCGCTATGTGATGGGGCTAGACCGTCATATGATTACTGCATGCTTGGGGGTGGCCCTTCAGCCAGGTATGGATATTGCCAGGATGCAGGCGTATGCGCAGGGGATAGAGGATAGAGAGAGGGAGGATCAGCTTGACTCAGGCCAGCCCAAGAGGGCCAGGACAGCAGGGTCTCAGGGCAGTTTTCGAGGCGGACAGCCTCAGCAGCAGACTAGATCCACATTTCAGCCGGCACAGAGTGCCCCTTCCCGGTTTTCTGGCAGGAGGGTTGATCAGTCGGGACTTCAGGGAGGCAGGCAGTCGATCGATCGAGACCACCCCCATCTCGGTGTGTTCGATGCGGTAGGTCTCACCCGGGCGAGTGTCGTATAGCTTCGGGAGCTTGTTACTCTTGTGGCCAGCAGGGCCATTTAAAGAGATCTTGTCCACCGCAGGCGCGGAGTATTATGGTTCACCGGCAGGTCGATTCTTCATCTTGGTGGTTATACGCCCGAGGCAGGTGTTCAGCGGCAGCCGCGGCAGGGTCGTGGTGGGGTCCTGATTCCGGGTCCTCAGAACCGCATTTATGCTATGTCCAGCCGTTAGGACCAGGAGGCGTCACCCGATGTCGTCACAGATACATTATTGGTTTCATGTCGTGATGTATATGCTTTGATAGATCCAGGTTCTACCTTGTCCTATATATCGCCTCATATTGCTGGTAGAATAGGGATAGAGCCCGAGTCCATAAAACCTTTTAAGGTGGCTACGCCAGTAGGTGATTCGGTGGTAGCTGAGCGGGTGTATAAGGCTTGCCCAGTGACTATATACAGTCGTCAGACCCTAGCCGACTTGATAGAGTTGGATATGACGGACTTTGATGTGATTATGGGTATGGATTGGCTAGCGTCTTGCTACGCCAATGTGGTATGAGAGAGATTAGTACGGTTCGGTTTCTGGGAGCCAGGTTATCAGTGGAAGGGAATCTGCGTGCGTCGAGTGGTAGGTTTATTTCTTACCTCAAGGCTAGAAAGATGGCGCGGAAGGGGTATATCTACCATATGGTTCGGGTATTAAATCGAGGCGAGATACGGACCTTGATCGATTCAGGTTGTTAGAGAGTTTCAGACATATTCCCAGACGATCTCGGGTATCCTCCCGAGAGGAGATTGAGTTTGCATTGATATATCGCGGACACTCGACTATATCAATTCCACCATCTGAGGATGGCACTTTCTTGAGTTGAGGAGTTGAAAGACCAGTGAAGGATTTCTTTGGAAAAGGCTTTATCGGGCTCCACAAGAGGTAAATGATCCTCCCGAGGGCGCAGGTTTTATTTGTAAAGAAGAAGGATGGGGCCAGCTGCGTATGTGTGTTGATTACTGACGGTGAATAAGGTAACTATCAAACAGATACCCCTCCCGGGATTGATGATTTGTTTGACGATTGCGAGTGCGAGGTGTTTCTCAAGATAGACTGCGATGCAGTTATCATCAGTGTGAGTTAGAGAGCGAGATATCCCAAAGACTGCATTCAGGACCCGGTATGGGCACTATGAGTTCAAAGTGATGTCCTTCAGGTTGACCAACGGCCCAGCAGTATTCATGGATTTGATGAACCGGGTGTTCAAGCCATTCTTGGATATGTTCGTTATAGTATTCATTGATGATATCCTGGTTTATTCGCGCCTGAGCGGGACCATGCAGATCATTTGAGGGCGATCGAGTCCTCGGGGCCGGCGATTATATGCCAAGTTCTCGAAATCACGAGTTTTGGTTGGCTTGATGGCTTTCTTAGGGCATGTTATCGGGTAGATGGTATTGGGTTAATCTGACAAAAATTGAGGCGATCAAAACTTGGCCTAGACCAGCTACACGGAGGTGCGCGCTTTTTGGGCACTTGCGGGTTATTATCGGAGATTTGTGGAGAAGTTTGCTTCCATTTGGCACCTTTGACTAGGTGATCGAGCGGCTATGTTCGGTGGGCGGATGCTTGTGAGAGAGCTTCCAGTGCGAAGGAGAAATTGGCGACCTTGATTCTTACTCTGCAGAGGTTTAGGCGGATATGTGGTTTTATTGTGATGCGTCGGTGTCGGTCTTGGAGTGCGTCTTGATGATGCGCACGGTAAAGTTATAGCTTATGCATCTCGGCAGTCGGGAAGCATGAGAAGAACTACCCGCATGACTTAGAGTTGGCGTGATGATTCATGCCTTGAAGATCTGGAGACATTATTTATATGGAGTTCATGTGGATATTTACACAGACCACAAGAGCCTCCAGTATATCTTCAGCCAGAGGGAGCTGAACTTGCGGCAGAGATGGTGGTTAGAGCAACTTAAGGATTATGACGTCGATATCATATACCACCCAGGGAAGGCTAATGTAGTTGCAGATGCCCTTAGTCGCAGATCGATGGGTAGTCTGTCAGATGTGCAGCCAGAGAAAAGGGGAATGGTCCGCGAGTTACATCAGCTAGCGAGCCTTGGGGTTCGTTTGGTTGGTTCTGATAGTAATGGGGTTCGGGTTTGAGAGGTTGATGAGTCGTCCATCGTCGAGGAGGTGAAGAGGCGATAGTGTGAGGACCCGATTATGGTACGGTATCGAGATACGGCTCTTCGAGAGGAGAAGAGTCTTTGAAGTAGCACCGGATGGGGTGCTAAGATTTGAGGGCAGGTTATGTGTTCCCGATGTAGCAGGACTTTGTCGTGGTGCAGGGAGGCACAGTGCTCATTACTCTATTCATCCGGGGTCGACTAAGATGTACCACGACCTCAGAGCTATGTATTGGTGGGATGTCCTGAAGTGGGACGTTGCGGAGTTTGTGGCGCATTTTCCGAATTGTCAGCAGGTCAAGGTGGAGCACCAGAAGCCTGGTGGGTTGTTGCAGACGATAGAGATTCCGACATGGAAGTGGGAGGTGATCAATATGGACTTTATTACAGGGTTACCTCACACTCAGAGGAAGCATGATTCCATCTGGGTTATTGTCGACAGGCTGACGAAATCATCCCACTTTCTTCCAGTCAGGACGACTTTTTCGGCCGAGGATTATGCTAGATTGTATATCAGAGAGATTGTGAGACTACACGGAATTCCTATATCGATTATTTTGGACAGAGGAGCCCAGTTCACGGCTAACTTCTGGAGGTCTTTCCAGAAGGGGTTAGGGACACATGTGAGTCTCGATCGCATGCATTTATCCTCGAGCCAAGCGGGCCAGGGACGAACGTACTATCCATACACTCGAGGATATGCTGCGGGCCTGTGTTATTGATTTCGGGGGTAGCTGGGAGGATCATTTACCTCTTGTGGAGTTTGCATATAACAACAGCTACCATTCTAGTATCCAGATGGCGCCTTATGAGGCCTTATACGGGAGGAAGTGCAGGTCACCGATAGACTGGTTTGATGTGGAAGAAGTCCAGTTAGTCAGGCCGAACTTGATTCAGCAGGCGGTGGATAAGGTGAAGCTTATCCAGGAGCGGTTATTGTCGGCCAGTCGGCAAGTCGTATCACAGATCATCGGCGTCGACACTTGGAGTTTGAGGTGGATGATTGGGTCTTGAAGGTATCACCCGTGAAGGCGTGATGAGATTTGGGAAGAAGGGAAACTTAGCCCAATGTACATTGGGCCTTACAGTGTCCGTAAGGTAGGCAAGGTTGCTATGAATTGAATCGTCGTCCGATCTAGAGGCGATACATCGATTTTTCATGTGTCTATGTTGCGAAAGTGTATCGAGATCCATCTAGAGTGCACCGATTTGTGATGTCCAGTGACAGAGGATTATCATATGAGAGAGTCCCATAACGATACTCGATCGTCGAGGTTAAGCGGACAAAGGATGTGGCTTCGTCAAGGTCTTATGGCGGAATGAGAACAGAGGAAATGACATGGGAAGCGAGAAGAGGACATGATGAAGAAGTATCCTCACTTGTTCCTACACCTCAGGTAACCACTTGCCTTGTTAGTTTTTTTTTTATTTGGCAATTATGCTTAAGTAATGTTGTGGCCGTATAGAGCGTTCTTTTTGCAAGAAGAATAGTTAAGAGGGTCTATGTCGATATTGTGATTTGAGTAAGCATAAAAGGAACATTCGGGATGTATGTTTCTAAGGGAATGTTACACCTCCAAAATTGAGGCGATCAAAACTTGGCCTAGACCAGCTACAACGGAGTGCGACTTTTGGGCCTTGCGGGTTATTATCGGAGATTTGTGGAAGTTTGCTTCCATTTCAAGACCTTTGACTAGGCTGATCCGAAAGCTATGTTCGGTGGGCGGATGCTTGTGAGAGAGCTTCCACCATGCGAAGGAAATTGGACGCTGATTCTTACTGCAGGGTTTAGGCGGATATGGTTTTATTGTGATGCGTCGGTGTTTCGGTCTTGGAGTGCGTCTTGATGTACGGTAAAGTTATAGCTTATGCATCTCGACAGTCGAAGCATGAGAAGAACTACCCACATGACTTAGAGTTGGCGTGATGATTCATGCCTTGAAGATGCGGAGACATTATTTATATGGAGTTCATGTGGATATTTACGGACCACAAGAGCCTCGGTATATCTTGACGGAGGAGTGAACTTGCGGCGAAGATGGTGGTTAGAGCAACTTAAGGATTATGGCGTCGATATCATATACCACGGGGAAGGCTAATGTAATTGCGGATGCCCCAGTCGCAGATCGATGGGTAGTGCATCGGATGTGCGGCCAGAAAAGGAATGGTCGCGAGTTACATCAGCTAGCGAGCCTTGGGGTTCGTTTGGTTGGTTCTGATAGTAATGGGGTTCGGGTTTGAGAGGTTGATGAGTCGTCCATCGTCGAGGAGGTGAAGAGGCGATAGTGTGAGGACCCGATTATGGTACGGTATCGAGATACGGCTCTTCGAGAGGAGAAGAGTCTTTAGTAGCCGGATGGGGTCTAAGATTTGAGGGCGAGTTATGTGTTCCCGATGTAGGACTTTGTCGGATTCGGGAGAGCCGCGGTGCTCGTCATTACTCTATTCATCCGGGGTCGACTAAGATGTACCACGACCTCAGAGCTATGTATTGGTGGGATGTCCTGAAGTGGGACGTTGCGGAGTTTGTGGCGCATTTTCCGAATTGTCGAGTCGAGTGGAGCACGAAGCACGTGGGTTGTTGCGAGCGATAGAGATTCCAACATGGAAGTGGGAGGTGATCAATATGGACTTTATTACAGGGTTACCTCACACTCAGAGGAAGCATGATTCCATCTGGGTTATTGTCGACAGGCTGACGAAATCATCCCACTTTCTTCCAGTCAGGACGACTTTTTCGGCCGAGGATTATGCTAGATTGTATATCAGAGAGATTGTGAGACTACACGGAATTCCTATATCGATTATTTTGGGCCAGGAGCCCGGTTCACGGCTAACCGGAGGTCTTTCGAGAAGTTAGGGACACATGTGAGTCTCGATCTGCATTTCATCCTCGGAGCGGGACGGCGAACGTCTTATCCATACACTCGAGGATATCTTTGCGGGCTGTGTTATTGATTTGAGGGTAGGCGGGAGGATCATTTACCTCTTGTGGAGTTTGCATATAACAACGGCTACCATTCTAGTATCGGATGGCGCCTTATGAGGACTTATACGGGAGCAAGTGCAGGACACCGATAGACTGGTTTGATCTGTAAGAAGTCCAGTAAGTCAGACCGAACTTGATTCAGCAGGAGGTCGATAAGGGGAAGCTTATCCAGGAGCGGTTATTGTCGGCCAGTCGGCGAAGTCGTATGCAGATCATCGGCGTCGACACTTGGAGTTTGAGGTGGATGATTGGGTCTTCTTGAAGGTATCACCCATGAAGGGCGTGATGAGATGTGGGAAGAAGGGGAAACTCAGCCCAATGTACATTGGTCCTTAACAGATTGTCCTTAAGTTAGGCAAGGTTGCATATGAATTGGATCATCGATCTAGAGCGTACATCGATTTTCATGTGTCTATGTTGCGAAAGTGTATCGAGAGATCCATCTAGAGTGCACGATTTGTGATGTCGGTGTGAGAGGATTATCATATGAGGAGAGTCCATGCGATACTCGATCGTCGGGTTAGGCGTGCGGACAAAGGATGTGGCTTAGTCAAGGTCTTATGGCGGAATGAGAACAGAGAGGAAATGACATGGGAAGCAGAAGAGGACATGATGAAGAAGTATCCTCACTTGTTCCCTACACCTCCAGGTAACCCACTTGCCTGCTTGTTAGTTTTTTTTTTATTTGGCAATTATGCTTAAGTAATGTTGTGGCCGTATAGAGCGTTCTTTTTGCAAGAAGAATAGTTAAGAGGGTCTATGTCGATATTGTGATTTGAGTAAGCATAAAAGGAACATTCGGGACGAATGTTTCTAAGGAGGGGGGGGGGGAATGTTACACCCCGTAATTCAGGTCATGCCTATGAGAACGTACGAAAGGAGTTAAAATTTAAATTTTAGAAAGATAGATTGACAGAGTGTTTCGGACGAGTTTTAGTCAATTTTGATATGGTTTATGTCCAGTTGCATTAGGAGTTCCTAGGTGTTTCAAAGGCCTAGTACGTATTTCGTTGAGTCTAGTTCCCAACGCAACAAACCGTTCGTCGATAGGACATCGGGGTAGAAAGTTATGGAAGTTACAAGTTCGGTCTGTGATCGGCGAGAAAAGTATTTTCGGTCGGGAGCCACTGTGCGTGGCCGGATCTGAGCAGCGCGCGGATATGCTGAAAATTCTCTGAAGTTGCAGCGCGCCGCCGGAATGCGAGGCTGGCGCGGAAATCTTGAAGTTCTCGGAGGTTTCAGTAGCGCGGCCTGAAGGCAGCGAGGCGGTTTGCGAACACGGGGGAAAATCAGAAGTTTTCTTTTTAAAAAAGGTCATGGGAGGGTGATAAGTGTCTCTCCCATCTGATAGTGGGGAAGTCCTATTTATTGATCAAGTCTTGAAGACTTGGTCATTCTTCAAAAAACCCCTTCTCTCTAAAAATTTCCTCTTCCTTCTCTCAAAAAAAACCCTCTCCCTTCTCTCTAGAAATTCAAGAAGAAACCAAGGCCTAGAGAAAATTCAAAAAGGTGGCAAGAAGGAAACATATTGACAAGCTTGTAGGAGGATTGTGGAGGTGATTGTGGAAAGAAGGCAAGTGAAATTTGTTGGACTAATTTGGGTAAACTCTAAGGTAACAATCCTTTCTCTTTTTGATAGTAAATTATGTTGCATGTGAGGAAGAAAGGACTTGTAGTTGTCAATGTTGCTTTAGGTATATTGCATGCAGGAAATATGATTTTGGATTTGAAAGGATTGGATAAGGATGATATGTGAACATGTTATAGCCAAGCTACTACCTTAAACTTATTGGATTATTTAAATTGTATTGTGGGGCAGAATTTTACACGACCAAGATGGGCGTGTAATCCCCTTGTTTTGCTGAATTGTTGGGCCTTAAATGTGGCGTTTAGTAGTTGATATCGGATCTTGAAAAGGTGGAAAAGTATGTAGAAACAAAGGAAGTGCTGTCCAATTTTCCGTAGAATAAGGGGCTTTTCAATTAGGATGTTCTACGTTGAAGCTAGAAGCTAATGAACGTATTATGGTCAGTATAAGTTAACATACTACGTGCGGTATATTGGACTTGCGAGTGGATTGACCCGAAGAGGTATGTGGAACTTTCCTATCTCTTGAGCATGAATAGTTGTACTTATATAGTACGATGAGCGTCTGATACTTCGATATCCTTTACTTGTTTAAGAATGGCCAAGTTGGGTGAGTTAGGGGATTAACCCACTTCTTTAAAAGTATTAAGGATGTCTTAAGTTTTCAAAGTTAAGGGACTTGAAGTGTTTTAAGTATATGATACTTGTTTCGTTTTAAAAGTATAAGTCCCTTGGATATAGGAAAATGTAATTGACTAAGGTATAGGGTTAATATAACGACTTTATGGGAAGTTGGTTATATTAGCTTTATGGAAAGTTAAAAGGAGAGATTTATTTTAAGTAAGATAAGTAAGGACAAGTGACTTTATGCTATGGTTATTAGTTTCTTGGAAGTTTTATATGAAAAGGAGTCTTTTTTTAAAAGAGTAGAAGTATGTAGTACTTTGGGTTAAATTCCCGGATTCTTTTATTAAGACATGTTAGTGCCTTAAGTAAACTAAAATGAGAGGGTATATGAACAAGACTAATAAGAAGTTAGGGGATTTCTTAACTTACTTATGTTATGTATAATAGCCGGTTGAGCTAGGGTAAGAGTATAAATACGGGGTAAACCCCCAAGACGTTATACCACCTTCTCTAGGGTAAGAGTATAAATGCGGGGTAAACCCCCAAGACGTTATACCACCTTCTGAGTATGATTGTGGGGTAAACCCCCAAGACATTATACCACTCCATGGATTTGCTACCCATGATGCGAGGAATACCTCATGCGGGTCCACACGACCTATGCGGGCGGATACAGTCCATGCGAGGAATACCTCATGCGGGTCCACACGACCCTTGCGGGTGAAATAGTCCCAGGAGTAGGATTGCTTAATGATACTGAGGGTGGGTGGCCCTGCTTTGATCGTGATCCTCCTATTTTTATGTTGTAAGTATACTCTTATTTACTCTCATTGTTAGTAAGGCACAGTGAACTATAATTTGATTGTCATACATGTCTCCGGTTTGTTTTCGACTCATGATGTAATTACAGTATTTTCCAGTTTTACATACTTAGTACATATTGTCTTGACCCTTCTCGGGGCTGCGTTCATGCGCGAGGAAGGAGTAGCGGTGGTGGATCCTTATTCTTAGGATCACTGATCAGGTGTCAGAAGCTCCATTCCTCCGGAGGCTTGTTTTTTTGGTACGGTTCTCCCTGATGTTGTAGATATTATGTACATTCAGGGGTATGGCGGGCCACTGTCCACTTGTGGTTATTCCTTGAGTGCAGTAACATTTGTGGTTTGAAATGTAAGAACAAAGTTGTCTTGTGTTACTTTTTGGTTATGTATATATTATGGAAGGAAGCCTTATCATTGCTTTGTGATGTTTATTGTCTAAGCATGTTTATGGGTTGTGTATGTTAGATGCTATTCTCGATGTGTACAGAGGGTGCCCGGTAGGGCACGATCGCGGCCAGTCGGTCGTCGTGAGAACCATACCAAAAGATAAGCCTCGAGAAAGCGGAGCTTCCCAATCTGTGAGCAGTGATCCTTTGAGCGAGGATCAACAACCGGTGTACCTCTACTGCGGCATGAGCCTTGACCCGAGGTCGATCTGAGTACCAAGTATGTAAAACTGAAAGTACTGTAATGAAATCACATTTCATCATTTTTAAAAGACCATTTCACAATATATAAACAATTATGTCAAGTCAGGGACGCATGCCCTCAAAACATCACTCGCGTATAACTATGGGTCTCACGCGCCAATATCGATCATGCGTGGAACTCCTTCCCACTGCCGTGATACATGATGTAAAACAACACCCGTATGTGTACACGAACACTAGATCTGCTGCGTCATAAAACCGTCGGAGACAAGTAGAATAGCCAACTACGGATCCATTCTGCATCATAAAACTTCACGGGCGTGCGGAAGCCAACTACGAGATCGATTCTGCGTCACGCATCGGCCGGGCAAGTATCTTAAGACAACATACGAGCCTCATCTCACGAGATATGGCCGGGCAAGTATTTTAAGCTATCTACGAGCACGCGATACGAGAAATGACCAGGACAAGTATCTAAAGTGTGCTGTAACCATGTACAAATCAAGCGTGACCACTCATCATCTGCGGAAAGCTTCATGGATAGCTAGTCCGTGGACTAACAACATAACCCGAGAATTTAACCCGCACCATGGCGCGTGCCCCGACATCTTACATCGGTGTAGGCGTGGCCATGGAACAATCCTAGTGGACGCATGCGTAGACCATCGATGTGTCGGTATGTCCAAAGGAGCGATATAGTGGAAGCATACGTGGGCGCTGGCGTGTCGGTATGTCGAGGAAATGACAAGATAACACTCATAGTGGAAGCATACCGTGGACCATCCAAAAGCGTCGGTCAGTCCAAACAAACAACAATATAACCGGCCCTCCATCGAGAGACACGGTAACATAGGAACACAACACTTGCACAACAAAGGCTATCACAACTAGCATAGGCAAGTTTAAC
Organism: Przewalskia tangutica; assembly: GCA_029844215.1. NCBI lineage: Eukaryota > Viridiplantae > Streptophyta > Magnoliopsida > Solanales > Solanaceae > Przewalskia > Przewalskia tangutica. The sequence goes on along the minus strand of CM056736.1, from coordinate 62,709,229 downwards.
ATACTCTTAGACTTTCATTAACATGTAAACTGATTCACCATTTTTATAAACTCAAAGTACTTTCATTTTATGCCAACAATCCGGGTTTTAACCCCAAAGTACTACATACTATAATTCTTTCAAAAAGATCTCTTTTTACGTAAAAACAACACGATACTAATATTCGTAGTATCAAAACACGTTTATGTTTAAATCAAGTACATTATACTTTTTAAACCAAGTGGCTTACACTTTTAAAACAACGTCAAGTATACTCTTTAAAACCCAAGGAACTCACTCTTTTAAGATCAAGGCACTCACACCTTTTAAAATCAAGCCACTTATACTTTCTCATTCAAAACAAGTTCAATATTTAAAAACAAGTTACTTACACTTTTAAACCCAAGTAACTTACTCTTTTCAAAACAAGTAACCTATACTTTTAAATCAAGTTACTTCTCCTTTTTCAAAATCAAGTCGTTTAGCTTTCAAAATCAAGTCTCTTATCTTTCAAAATCAAGTCTTTCTTTTATCTTCATAAATTCGTTATAACTAACTTCCCATAAAGCCATTATAACACTTTATGTTTTAAACCAACCAAAGACAACCCAATTCATTTAACACACGTACGTCTACCGTACTATATATTTCACAACAATCATGCTCAAGAGGATAGGAAGAATCACATACCTCCTCGGCTAAACCACTTGCCAAGTCGAATATGCCGCGCGTAGAATATCCACATATAATAACCATAACACATCTATCAACTTCTAGTTTTTGTCGTAGAATATTTCTAAGTATAAGGTCCCTTATTCTACGGAAAATTGGGCAGCACTTCCCCTGTGTCTACGTACTTTTCCACCTTTTTCAAGGCCCGATATCAATAGCCAAATATGCCACATTTAAGGCGCAATAATACAACATTACTAAAGGGGATTACACGCCTAACTTGTTATACCCCGTATTTCCAGAGTATGTACGTGAGGGCGTACGTATACAATTTGAGCCTTAAAGTAGGCATAGATTCGAAATTTGTACACAACACCCGGTTAGAGTCGTTTTAACGTTTCCACGACTTTCGTAGGAAAATTCCGGCTATGTCATTTATAATTTTGCGGATTTTTAGAGGCGTAACATTTTGGACCAACGGGAGGGTGACATGTGTCACCTCACATTGGAAGAGGTTGGGCGACAATTGGCCATTCTTGCACGTTTTGTTGCCCAATTTTGGTCAAGGGTTAGGTAGGATATTTTTGTGTAGATGGATAAGGTTGCACATGGCTTAATCTTGGCCTTACACTTGCCTTGCACTTTGCACCATCTTGGCCATTGGTTGGCCTTCACTTGACCTATAAATACCCCTTAGTTGATGAACTTTCTTCATCCAAAATTGAGCAATCTACCTAAGTCTCAAAATACTCCTCCCTCTTGTAGTTCTCGTCCAAGCCTCTCCCCTCCTAGTGGCCTTTGGCGAGAGTTTCCCCTTTGTAGTGGTTTGGGGTACCCACTAGCCTAGTTGTCTCGTATAAATACCCTTGTAGTGGTATAGAAATACTCTCTAGTATTGTTATAATGTCCAAATACCTTGGCACAAATACCTTGTAGTATTCCCAAGGTTACACTTATACTAGACCAGAAAATACCATTATACTATACAACAGTAGCTAAAACGAAACCATAAGTAAATCTACACCCGTAGTTGAAGTTATAAGTAGAATTTGGTTAGAACTTCTAAGGGTTGTTTGGAGCGCCCGGAGTAGGAGCTAAACCTTGCTCGGGATCGACATATAAACTCGGATAATTTTGGGCTTATCGAGGTAAACATTCTTGACCTTACATTTGTAATTGGAAATTACATGTTGTAGGTGTATATAGTTAAAGTATACTATATATAGAATTGAACATAGCTAAGCGGCAATGTCTTTGACTTAAGCTGAATAATACTTCACGCAGGTGATGTCTTGCGACTTAAGCTGAATTTAAATAAGAGGTAATTACATGGGTGTATTAGACTTGTGTAGTCTGTGAGTAAATTGTACACGTCCGGTTAGACATGCAAGCCCACGTTGGCTTGGTAGCGGCCTAAAGGAGAGATTAGGCGAATTTTTACGTAGAATATGGAGCGATGTTAATAAGCGCCTTGTGGCCTTATAGGTTGAAGTACTACGTGTGGTGCGATCTACGTGGCTTAAGGAGTAGCCGACGGTTTGAAGTACTTGAAGTGTTTTGCTATTAGTCGGCACTCGTCGCGGTATGTGAACCTCTTCATCTCTTATAGCATGATATGTGTGAACTATGATACGGTAGACGTACATGTGTTAAGCGTGTTTGATTGTTTTTAAAACATAAAGTGTTATAACGGCTTTATGGGAAGTTGGACTTTATGTAGGTAAGAAAATACTTTGTGGTTTTAAAAGGTAGCGATGTGAATTATAGCGGCTAGTTATAATAAAGAACTTGATGTATTTCAAAGATTTATAAATCGTTTTGAAGGAGAGTAACACTTGGTTTTAAAGGTTTTAAAAAGAGTTATACTAGCTTTATGGGGAGTTAGGTATAATGTCTTAAGAGAGGTAAAGAAAATGGTTTACTGATGTTAGAAGTTAAGAGACTTGATCTTATAAGATAAGAGACTTAACTTATTTGTTTAATGTGAATGTTTGTGTGAAACCTCATTCGTGAGTAATGAGTACTTGGTTTTATTTAAAGGGATCTTGTTTCTCGATTTGGAAATCGAATGTGTATCTCGTAATAAAGGAAAATGTATTGAATAATGATGTAAAGTATTAAAACGGTAGAAACCTCCATGCATAGAAGCTAAGATGAGACAAAATGATATTACATATCCTAGATCATGGCTGCTTAATAAGATCGATTATAAACAAGAATAACCTACTCACATATAAGGCATATGTTTCTCAAATCATTAAAGGAGAATTATGTTTTAAAGGATTAAAACTATGAACTACGAGACCTTTTCTAAAAATGAGAAACTTGAGCATTTGAAATTAGGCAAACTTGAGCGTTTGGAAAATAAGGTTGTTACTTGATTTCTACAAAGGAAAGCATTTTTGTTTACTTAACAATGTTTTTTTTATACTACGGACATCGGGTGACTTTTATAAAGGAATGGATCTCTTTAAAAGGAATTTAACGTCGTAGTACTTTAAGGTTAAAAAGGACTTTGGCATAAAATGAAAGTAACTTGAGTTGTGTAACTTGCTATGCTTGTGTTGTGTAACTTTATCTTGGGATTTGTGGTGTAACTTGCCTATGCTTGTGTTGTGTAACTTGCCTATGCTTGTTGTTGCGTAACTTGCTTATGCTTGTGGTGATAGCCTTGGTTGTGCAGAATTGTTATTTTTATGGACTAGCTCTCCATGAGGTTTCTTACTTGTTGGCCTTGGTCACGGTGGTCGCCTCGTGCCTTGGTCACCATGACCCTCGCACTTGCCGGTCTCGTGTCTGACCTTGGTCACCGTACTTGCCGACGTGGCCGGCCTTGGTATCGTAGTCGGCTCTCGCGCTTGCCGGCCGTGTTTTGGTTGCATTATATTATTGAGTACGGTCGGATCTGGTAGTTATACTTGTCCTATACGGTTTTATGACCAGTGGGACTGTTCATGTATACTCCTTGGTATTGTCATATCATAAAGCAGCGGTGAGGAAGAAATTCCACGCACAGTGATAATTTGGAGGCGTGAGTCACGACTTGATGTAACTAGTTATATGTTATGTCTGTAGCTTGGTCATCATACATGTCTCCCGCTTTATATAGACTATTATGATTTCATTTACGATATTCTGATTTCACATACTCTGGTACTGTTATCTTGACCTCCTTTTGCGTTCATCTGCATGGTAGAAGTCGATCCTCTTAGGATCACTTCGTAGCGTTGGGAAGCTCTTCCTGAGGCTTATCTTTTGGTATGTGTTCCCGAGTTGTAGGTTCTTGTACATTCGGCGAAGATACTGTCAAAGTAACCCCGTCCCCCCATAGTTGTTGTAAATCTTGCAGAGTGCGAGGTTTTGTAAAAGGATTAAACATTCGTTTGAAAGAGTTGTTTATATATATTTTATTGGGAGGTAACCATTTGGTTGCTTTGTTTATTATCTTGTCTCATGTTCATGTTTAAGTTTTTATTTCGGTTTTCTCGATGTAGTATCACTAGGGTGCGAGGTAAGGCACGATCACGGGCGGGATCGGTCGTGACAAAAGTGGTATCGAGCGATTAGTCCTCGGAAAGTGTCTAGTCTTGATTATCGATGTGTTGTGCACCACATCTATAATCGAGGATATTTAGGATTGGTTTCCATTCTTCTCATTACGAGATCGTGCCTTAGTGTGATAAGATTGCCGTTTTACGACTCCCCGGCGTGCCGTTTTTACGATTATGCCTCGCGTAACGCCCGTGGCCCAACGGGCAAAGCGTGAAGAGGAGTAGAGCGCGGCGAGACCACGATACGAGCCTCGATCCGCGATGAGTTGAACTTGAGATACGGATGGTTCACCCTAGATCGAGATAGTTCGAGGCTACGGGATTTTAGAGTTTTATGGGTGAGGCACGAGGATGATCCGAGGAGTTCATCAAGCGATTCACGGATCGTAGAGTGATCGAGGCATCGGAGACCGAGTCGGTGGTCCTAGGTTCGCATCACCGCGTGATACCGCATGATCGTTTGATTCGTGGAGCTGTCGGGAGAGCATGCACTTCCGGCTTTATGGGACGAGTTCTCAGGCCTTGCACATTTCTTGCCTCGCGATGAGGAGGGCTCGCGATTTTTGGTGTTCTGACACGGCGCGGGAGTACAATGTGGAGTTCGACTCATTGGCGTCGTCCGCGTTGGTAGCTAGTATGGAGGATCGAGTGCACCGATTTGTTCTGGTGGCTCGATGATCACCTAGCCGAGTTGTTCGGTGTAGCTCTTGGCATGGACATTGCCCGCATGCGAGCTTACCGTTCAGGATGTGAGGAGAGGATAAATCGACGGAATGACCCGAAGAGGCCAACAGAGAGGTCCTTTGGTGACTTTCGAGGCGGACCGCCTGGCGAGCGATTATGCGCCTCCACCGATCTGAGTGGTCCTCCGCCGGGACCTTCGAGATATTGCAGAGCAGTCGTGGCTCCTGTGTTTCAGATTTTCGGGAGCAGAATGCTCGCGGATGAGGTTGCCCTTGTCTGTTGGAAAGCTTCATAAAGGAGAGTGTCGTACTAACTGGATTGTTATTTCCGACTGCAGATATCATGGACTACTAGCTTGTGGGTTCTTCACCTTCCATAGCCAGCAGATGTTCGCACCGCGAGGTCGCGGTGGAAGTTCGATTTTAGCGGTCCTTTGAACCGCCTATTTTCAGGTATATCCTTAACCCTTTAAAGATTTGTATGCATGTTATGATGACCTTATTATTGTGTGCTACGTTCGGATAGCGTTATGATGGTTATGAGTTAGAAAGCTTGGCTAGTTGAAAGGATTTGTATGGGGGCATGGAAAGTGTGAACTTTAGAATATTTCATGTTGAGACCTTAGATGTAAGGTCGTCTTGAGTACCAGATTTTGCAAGTGATCCTTGTCGGAATACATTTTATGCCTAGAATGTGTTGTGTGATAATTTCCTTGAGTAGTGTTAAATGGAAGTGGTAGCTTTCATGACCTGTTGAGGTAAGATTGTTCGCCTGGGGAACAAGAGCGTGATGCGTTAGTGGATCGGGTTGGCTATGTTGAGGGCCAACCCGCGGCCGGTTTCAAAGTGGGGTCACGGTGGTCCCGGTGGTAGGGTCACGAGGGTGCTAGGCCCAGGTTTAGATGACCATCGTATGAGTTCGTGGGTATGTTCGACCAGAATCGGTTCGTGAAGGCCGGGAATGGCCTTAGTAAAGAAGTGAAGCTAGTAAGATGACCAAGTTTGGAGGTAGTGGCTCCAAGGGTTGGAAAAGCGTTGACTAAAGTGTGGTGCGATACTAAGAGTTCAAGTGTTCGAGAAGAGTACGACGAGTAAGGGTAAAGGCGAGCATGTATTGCGAGCATAGATATGATCATTTCTTATGACGGAGAAGGTGCGAAGGATGTATATTTTAGACCTCGTGAATCGCATGCGATCACCGTTTGTTGGGTCGAGTGACACTAGAACCTCGCGGCAAGGTGACAAAAGTTTGTGATGTTAGAGGTGTTTCCTCGTGGACTTGGATGTAAGTATTTACGGGTGTTTCGTGGCGGTTGTAGCGTTGGCAACTTTTAGAAGAACTCTATCGTTATACGTCTCGAGAAGGAACATTCGGGACGAATGTTTCTAAGGAGAGAATGTTATACCGTATTTCCAGAGTATGCACGTGAGGCGCGTGATACAATTTGAGCCTTAAAGTAGGCATAGATTCGAAATTTGTACACAACACGGTTAGAGTCGTTTTCGACGAAACGTTTCATTCGTGGGAAAATTAGGCTATGTCATTTATAATTTTGCGGATTTTTCCGAGAGGCGTAACATTTTGGACCAACGGAGGGTGACATGTGTCACCTCACATTGGAAGAGGTTGACAATTGGCCATTCTTGGCACGTTTTTTGTTGCCCAATTTTGGTCAAGGGTTAGGTAGGATATTTTTTGTGTAGATGGATAAGGTTGCACATGGCTTAATCTTGGCCTTACACTTGCCTTGCACTTGGCACCATCTTGGCCATTGGTTGGCCTTCACTTGACCTATAAATACCCCCTTAGTTGATGAACTTTCTTCATCCAAAAATTGAGCAATCTACCTAAGTCTCAAAATACTCCCTCCCTCTTGTAGTTCTCGTCAAAGCCTCTCCTCCTCCTAGTGGCCTTTGGCCGAGAGTTTCCTCCCCTTTGTAGTGGTTAGTGGGGTACCCCTAGCCTAGTTGTCTCGTATAAATACCCCTTGTAGTGGTATAGAAATACTCTCTAGTATTGTTATAATGTCCAAATACTGGCCCAAATACCTTGTAGTATTCCCAAGGTTACACTTATACTAGCCTAAAATACCATTATACTTTCCTAAAACGAAACCCTAAGTAAATCTTCACCCGTAGTTGAGTTATAAGTAGAAGTTGGTTAGAACTTCTAAGGGTTGTTTGAGCGGATCGAGCACTCGAGTAGAGCTAAACCTTGCTCGGATCGACATATAAACTCGGATAATTTTGGGCTTATCGAGGTAAACATTCTTGACCTTTTGTAATTGGAAATTACATGTCAGTGTATATAGTTAAAGTATACTATATATAGAATTGAAGGCAATGTCTTTTGACTTAAGCACGAATAATACTTACGGCAATGTCTTGCGACTTAAGCTGAATTTAAATAAGAGAAGCGAATTACATAGAGACTTGTGTAGTACGTGAGTAAATTGTACACGTCCGTTAGACATGCAAACCCCTGGTTGGCTTGCAGCCTCGGTAAAGCGAGGAGATTAACGCTTGCGGGGAGGTCTTTGCGAATTTCGTAATATGGAACGATGTTAATAAGCGCGCGTGGCCTTATAGGTTGAAGTACTACGCAGGTGCGATCTACGTGGCTTAAGGAGTAGCCGACGGTTTGAAGTACTTGGCGTTTTGCTATTAGTCTACACGGCTTCGCGAGGTATGTGAACCTCTTCCTATCTCTTATAGCATGATATGTGTGAACTATGTAGTACAGATGCATACGTGTTAATCGTGTTTGATTGTTTTAAAACATAAAGTGTTATAACGGCTTTATGGGAAGTTGGTTATAACGACTTTATGTAGGTAAGAAAATACTTGTGGTTTTAAAAGGTAATCGATGAATTATAATCGCTAGTTATAATAAAGAACTTGATGTATTTCAAAAGATTTATAAATCGTTTTGAAGGGAGAGTAACACTTGGTTTTAAAGGTTTTAAAAAGAGTTATACTAGCTTTATGGGAGTTAGGTATAATGTCTTAAGAGAGGTAAAGAAAATGGTTTGATGTTAGAAGTTAAGAGACTTGATCTTATAAGATAAGAGACTTAACTTATTTGTTTAATGTGAATGTTTGTGTGAAACCTCATTCGTGAGTAATGAGTACTTGGTTTTATTTAAAGGGATCTTGTTTTCTTGATTTGAAATCGGAATGTGTATCCGTAATAAAGGAAAATGTATTGAATAATGATGTACCGTATTAAAACCGAGAAACCTCCATCCGCATAAGCTAAGATGAGACAAAATGATATTACATATCCTAGATCATGGTCGCTTAATAAGATCGATTATAAACAAGAATAACCTACTCACATATAAGGCATATGTTTCTCAAATCATTAAAGGAGAATTATGTTTTAAAGGATTAAAACTATGAACTACGAGACCTTTTCTAAAATGAGAAACTTGAGCATTTGAAATTAGGCAAACTTGAACGTTTGGAAAATAAGGTTGTTACTTGATTTCTACAAAGGAAAGCATTTTGTTTACTTAACAATGTTCGTCACTCTATTTTTATACTACGGACATCGGGTGACTTTTATAAAAGGAATGGATCTCTTTAAAAGGAATTTAACGACGTAGTACTTAGGTTAAAACCCGACTTTGGCATAAAATGAAAGTAACTTGAGTTGTGTAACTTGCCTATGCTTGTGTTGTGTAACTTGCCTATACCGTTGTGGTGTAACTTGCCTATGCTTGTGTTGTGTAACTTGCCTATGCTTGTTGTTGCGTAACTTGCTTATGCTTGTGGTGATAGCCTTTGTGCAAGAATTGTTATTTTTATGGACTAGCTCTCCATGAGGTTTCTTCTTGTTCGCCTCGTCCCCGTGGTCGGCTCATGATCGATTCGCCTCGTACGAGTCACCACTTGCTCGTTGGACGAAGTCTCGTGATACGGCCTTGGTCCCCGGTGGTCGACCCTACGTGACCGCCTTGGTATCCGTGAGTCGGCTCTCGCACTTGCCCGTGTTTTGGTTGCATTATATTATTGTACGGTCGGATCTGGTAGTTATACTTGTCCTATACGGTTTTATGACCAGTGGGACTCGTGTTCATGTATACTCCTTGGTATTGTCATATCATAATGAGGAAGAAATTCCACGCACGAGTGATAATTTGGCGTGAGTCACGACTTGATGTAACTAGTTATATGTTATGTAATGTAGCTGTCATCATACATGTCTCCCGCTTTATATAGACTATTATGATTTCATTTACGATTTACTGATTCACATACTTTCGACCTCCTTGGCCGCTCATGCCGCAGAAGTACATCGTCGCCGATCCCCGCCTTAGGATCACCTTTAGCGTTGGGAAGCTCCTTCCTGAGGCTTATCTTTTGGTATGTGTTCCCCGAGTTGTAGGTTCTTGTACATTCGGTATGGCGGGCCTGTCCGTCATAGTTGTTGTAAATCTTAGAGGTCCAGAGTAGTGTGGTTTTGTAAAAGGATTAAACTGTTCGTTTTGAAAGAGTTGTTTATATATATTTTATTGGGAGGTAACCGTTTGGTTGGCCTGTTTTATTATCTTGTCTCATGTTCATGTTTAAGTTTTTTATTTCCGCTGGTTTTCTCTGATGTAGTATCACTAGGGTGCCCGGGGTAAGGCACCAGTCACGGGCCCGGGATCGGGTCGTGACATAACTGGACGTGTAGAATTCTGCCCCACAATATACAAAACAGTCCATTTATTTTTAAACTTCCTTCCACATATATACTCAATTATAAACTACTACAACATGTAATCTCTAATTACAATAGAAGGACAAAGTTCATTACCTCGATAAGCCCAAAATTTTCCAATGATTAAAAGTCGATCCTTAGGAATCTTAGCTCCAATTCCTTACGTTCCAATCCACTCCAAGCAACCCTTAGAAGTTCCTAACCAACTTCTCTTAACACTTCACCCAAAAATATGAAGATCACCTTAGGGTTTCACTTTGCGACTATCGGTTTAACGTAGTATTTCCGGGATTTTTGTGTTGGGATATCTTTAGAACACTACTAGGGACACTTGGTTTAAGTGTTGTGATTTATCAACAACAATTGAACAAATTCTATGCCTAAGGGGAGGGGGTACCGAGAGTGAGCATAAGGGAGGGAGTATATTTGACTTGGAAATTAATCTAAGTGTTGATGAAGTCTTCACTACAAGGGTGTATTTATAAGAAATCAAGGGCTAGGATGCAATCAAGTGTGTGGTGAGATTGGGGAATAAGTGTGTGTGCCCACAAGTCACTTGTCCAAACAAGAAACTTGAGACAAGTGGCTAGCCACATGTCTCACCATTTCGGCCAACATGGCCACATGGGGTGACACGTGTCGGCGGTGTCGCCCCCCTATTCGTCCAAAATATTTCATCTCCCGAAAACATCCATAATGGCCAAAATCTCGAAAATAATGTGGGCCCCACAAAACCGTAAATTTCTCCCGTGGGCCCCACGTGACCAAATTCGGAAAATAAAATCCATAATTCTCTTATATTCCAAGAAGTCCAAATACCAAAATTGAGAATCCAATTCCCAATAATAAACCTTTTTCCTTCACGAGGTTCAGAATATTTTCCGTCGAAAATTCAAAATTTTCTTCCCTTTCGTACTTAGTGTCATATTCTCGTACGTACGTCCTCACATACATACTCTGGAACTACGGGGTGTAATAAGTACTTTGGGTTAAATTCCCGGATTTTTCATGACATGTTAGTGCCTTAGGTTAAATAAAATCAGAGTGCATGATAATTAAGTCTAATAAGAAGTTAAGAGATTTCTTAACTTGCTTATGTTATGTATGATAGCTGGTTGTGCTAGCGTTATGTTATTCTTGCGGGGTAAACCCCCGGGTTACTACATATTCCGTGGATTTGCTACCCACGATGTGAGTGCGGCGTTTGTACTCATTGCGGGTCCACCGGGCCCATGCGGGTGAAATAGTCCCATGCGGAGTAAATTGCTCCATTGCGGGTCCACATGATCTATGCGGGTGAAATAGTCCCAGGAGTAGGATTGCTTAACGATACTACGGGCGGGTGACCCTAATTTGATCATGATCCTCCTATTTTTATGCAGTAAAGTGTACTCTTGTTTGCTCTCATTATTAGTAAGGCCTGATGTCTTGTTATTTGGGTTATCATACATGTCTTGACTTTATTTTAGACTATATGATTTCATTTGATACTGATTTTACATACTTGGTACATGTTGTCTTGACCCCTTCCTCGAAATTTGCGTTAAATGCGCAAGTAGGAGTAGCGAGTTGTGGATCCTCGCTCTTAGGATCAACGATCGGTTGTCGAAGCTCCATTTCTCGGAGGCTTGTCTTTTAGTGCGGCTTTCCACGATGTTGTAGATTTATGTACATTCGAGGGTATGGCGGGCCTGTCATCCGCGATTGTTATGTCAAAACTCTTAGAAGTGCTGTAGTCATATCTTGTGGGTCGGTTTGTAAAAGAAGGGATATCGCTTTTGGATATGTAATTATATATATGTCGAGCGATAGCCTTATCGGCTAACTGTTGTTTATTTTGTTGTTACACGTTATGTGGTTATGTATGTTCGTTGATTATCTCGATGTATACATGAGGTGCCCGAGTAGGGCACGATCGCGAGCAGGTTAGGAGTCGTGACAAAAGTGGTATCAGAGCAGTTAGTCCTCGAAAAGTGTCTACAGACCGTGTCTAGTAGAGTCTTGGTTATCGGTGTGTTATGCACCACATCTATAACCGGAGAGCTGCGAGACATTTAGGATTAGTTTCCATTTTTATCTCTACGAGATCGTGCGATGAAATGTCTTATTAGGTTGAATCCTCTCGACCTATTCTTATGTATCGATTATGCCTCGCGGAAGGCGACCGAGGGCTCGAGAAGGGCAAAGCGGCAAGAGGCGCTAGTGGTACCTGAAAGGGTTGTCGGGACTCGAGACCGGACTATGCTTGAGGTTGTAGCCCGGGCGGCGAGTTGATTACCGTAGTATTAGAGAGCCGAGAGCGGCGCGGCAGAGGTTCCGATACGAGCCTCGATCCCTCGGCCGGTGAGTATAGAGATTATGGAGATCAGATCAGGTTATTGACTAGCATAGTGGCAGGGCAGCGCCGACAGGAGCATGTAGCTAACCCTAGAGCCGACAGTTTGAGGATTCGGGATTTTCTGGGTTGTAATCTACCCGAGTTCTATGGTTCAAGATCGGAGGATGATCCTCAGGAGTTCATTCGGCAGATACAGCGGACTATGCAGGTACTTAGGGCCTCGGAGACAGAGTCAGTTGTGCTAGCTTCTTACCGGTTACGCGATATTGCGTTGAACTGGTTTGAGTCATGGGAACTGTCTAGGGGTGTGGCTGCTCCTCTAGCTGTTTGGGATGAGTTCACAGAGGCCTTCCTTGATCATTTTTTGCCTCCTGAGATGAGGAGAGCCCGTGTTGATAGGTTCTTGACGCTGAGGCAGATGGAAGGACCATCAGAGAGTACAACCTGGAGTTTGACTCATTGGCCAGGTATACGCTCACTATTGTGGCTGACATGGCTGATAGCGTTCATCGCTATGTGATGGGGCTTGACCGCTACATGGTTACTGCATACACAGGAGTGGCCGCCCTTCACGGTATGGATATTGCCGGAGATGCAGACTTATGCGCGAGGATTGAGAAAGAGATAGAGAGGACCAGCCAGACCCAGGCCAGCCCAATAGGGCGGGGCGGCGAGGTTTGAGGTAACTTTCGAGGCGGACAGCCTCGGCGAGCTAGGTCTGATTCGGCCGGCGCGAGTGCTCCTTCGGTTTCGCGGGAGGTTTGATCAGCCGGGTTATTCGGGAGAAGGTCAGGGCTTCAGGTTTCCAGGGTCCTAGTCAGATGAGGCTACCTTTACCTCGGTGTGGTAGATGTGGTAGGTCCCATAAGGGGGAGTATCGTATTGCTCCAGGAGCTTGTTACTCTTATGGCCAACAGGGCCCTTTGAAAAGGGATTGTCCGACCAGAGGCAGCATGGGCAGTATGATTCAGCCTACAGGGTCAGTTGTCGGGTCTTCATCTTCTGTGACTATGCGCCCCGGAGGGTAGGGTGTTCACGGGACGGCAGCCACGACAGAGGTCGGGGTGGAGGTCTTAGTACTAGCGGCCCACAGGACCGCATATATGTTATACCCCGTATTTCCAGAGTATGTACGTAAGGGAATACGTACAAAAAGTTTAGCCTTAAAGTTTAGGCTTGGACGATTTCTTTGGGCACAACTCACAAAACGATTAGTTTTCCGACGAAACGTTTCCACAGCTTTCGTAGGGTAAATTCCGGCTATGCCATTTCTAATTTTTGCGGATTTTTCCGAGAGACGAAACATTTTGGACCAACGGGAGGGCGACACTTGTCACCCTCCAATTGATGGACTTGAAATCGTCCATTTGGACGATTTGAACAATAGTGTGCACGTTTTTTGTGCCTTGTGCACAAGTCAAGGAGTTGGTAGGATATTTGTGTATAGTTAATCCTCACCCTACACTTGCCTTGCACTTGTCTTAATCTTGGCCATTGGTTGGCCACTTCTTGACCTATAAATACCCCCTTAGAGATGAAGAGTTCTTCATCCACAAATCTTTCCAAGTCTTGAAAATCCTCTCCTCTCCCTGTGGAGCCCTTTTCGTCCAACACCTCCACCCTGCCCTTGGGCATGCCCTTGGCCGCATACCCCCCTAGCCTCGCCAAAAATCTCCCCCCCTCCGGTGGTAGAAAAGGTGCCTTCTTGTATTGTTATAAGGCCCAAAATACCCTAGCCCAAATACCTTAGTACTTAGTAGAAGTTGTGAAGAACTTCTAAGGTTTCCTTGGAGCATACAACTTAGGAGCAAAACCTTGCTCAGGCGCGACTTATTCTAGGATATTATTGGGCTTACCGAGGTAACAAATCCTAACCCTCTTTTGAATTAGAGAATATATATTGTTGTAGTATAAGAATAAGTATTAAATACTTAGAAGAATATTGTAGAATAGAATTGGTATTACCACAATAGAAGGGTTTAAAGAAGAATAATCAAATCTGTACTTACATAGAATTTGTTTTCTGATGAACTTATATAGCTCAGGGTAGGAAGTCTGCCCGACTTTCCGTAGAGCTGTGAACCCTCTGTTTAGAATGACCTTGAGTAGTCTTTGATAGATATCTGTGACTATTATAGGTGACTCTCTGCGCGACATATTGACTTGGCGGTGGTTTTATTTGAGAAGGTATGTGATTCTTCCTAAAGCATGATATTTTACAATATATATAGTGCGGTAGGCGTACATGTGTTAACTAAAATATAACTACGGCAATGTCTTTGACTTAAGCTGAATAACACTTACGGCAATGAATGCCTGGCTTAAGCTGAATAACACTTACTGCAGAATGCCTCACGCTTAAGCACGAATAATAAAGATCGAAAGCATTTCAAAGAATCTGAATCATTCTTAGAGAGAACTAATTGGTTTTTAAATGAAGCTTAAGAGTTATACTAGCCTTATGGGAAGTTAAGTATAACCACTTAAGATTGATAAAAGAAAGCGATTTGCCTATGTGTTTATAAGCAGACTTATTGAATTGTGAAAAGAATAATAAGATGGTTTGATAAGTAGACATGATATGATGCTATGTGTGTTAGTGTCTTGTAATGTTTGTGAAAAAGTATTCTTGTTGTGCTTATGTTGTTTAAAGCGATAATTTGTTAGGTTAGTGTAGCATCACTCACCTCTTGACATATTACCGGGGTTAAGGCGCCTCCGTCACGGGGTAGACTCGGTGATGCAGGACCATGATTCGAGAATACCTCATGCGGGTCCAGGACCTATGCGGAGCTCTGGGAGTTCGAGTTAGTGTGCGGGGTTATACCTCATGCGGTCCATGTGGCCATGCGGACGGCGAGTCGGGGCGATGCAGGAGTAGGCGCCTCGATGCGGGGTTATGTACCTATGCGGGCCTATGTGATTGGCCTATGCGACTCTGAGTCGAGATTAGGCTTGCATGGTGATACTACGGGCAATTGGCCTGCTTGATCATTCGCGGCCTAGAAAAGACACATTCTGATTTACCTATTCTTTGCTCTTGTTTGTGATGTGGCACTATATGCGGTTTCATGGTTGTTTCATACATACTTGCAAAGCTGTTTTTTTAAAATGATACGTTTCATTTAAGTATTTCTGATTTCATATACTTAGTACTGTTATCTTGACCTCGCCTTGAGGCTGCGTTCATGCCGCGGTAAGGGCAGCAGTGCTAGATCCACATTCTTAGGATCTACGTTGGTGTCGGAGCTCCATCTTTTAGGAGGCTCTACTTTTGGGTATGATCTCACTGTTGTAGATAGTTTTGTCTGATCGAGGTATGGCGGGGCCACTGTCCGCCATAGTTATATATTTCCTTAGAAGTGCGTAGTCATGTTATGCGAGTGTCGAATGTAGCGCTAAACCATGTTTTTATATATATGCCGAAAGCGTGTTTTCTCACATAAGCGTGTCTTGTTTTATAAAGCTGTTTCATGTCTTGCTTTATATTTCGATTACTCGATGTATGACTACTTGGGTGCCGGTAAGGCACGATCCACGAACCGGGCAGGTCGTGTCAATATATTCCTTAGCGATCGGCGGGACGAGAGCTTCATCACGACCGAGCGTGGCCCGGTGCCTTACCCCGGGCACCCAAGTAGCCATACATCAGAGTAATTAACGGAATATAAAACAAGACATGAATAAAGTGAAGTGTAAAATAGTTATTTGAGAAAAGTTGCCTTTCGGCGTATACATATAACAACTAGAACAGTTACATCCCTTTTTACAATTCCCTGCCCACAACAGTACTACAGACCTCTAAGAATGATATGACAACAATGGCGGGACAGGGCCCCGCCATACCCCTGAATGTAAGTACCTACAACGTCAGGGGACTATACCACTGATAAGCCTCCGGAGAAACGGAGCTTCCCAAACGCTATTGTGACCTATGGCGAGGATCAACAGGTATACCTACCGCGGCATGAGCGGCCCGCCGAAGGAGTCGATCAGTACCAAGTATGTGAAACTAAAAATCGTAAATGAAATCATAGTAGTCTATATAAAGCGGGAGACATGTATGATAACCAAACTACGATTCACGATAAATAAGCGATCATGTCAAGTCGAGGACTCACGCTCAAAGTCATCACTTAAATATAACTATGGGTCTCACGCCCACAACATCAATCATGCGTGGAATACCTTCCGCCAGCTGGCGATCCATGATATAAACACACTAAGGAATACACATGAACACGGGTCCCACTGTGTCATAATAAAACCGTGCGGGGTAAGTGCGAAGGCATAGCGACTACTAAAACCCACAGTACCAACAAGGTCATAAAGCGTATCATGAAATCTGTCTGAACCGCCACATGATCGAAGTTGGCCACTCGCGCGATATCTAATGTGCGCGTCTAGTCCTGGAACTTCCGCGACTCGCGCAGGCCACTCGCATAGGCGCGTGAGGTATTCCTCGCATCGAGGGTAGCTACTCCCGACATCGTCCTGGACTCGCGATCGCGTGGCCATATAGACCGCATGACCAAAAGGCGCACACTAACACGGAACTCGTAGCTCCGCGTAGGTCCCTGGACCCGCATGAGGTATCCTCGAATCATAGTCACACAGACTTCCTGAGTATTACCCCGCATCGGAGGGCAGCTTAACCTCCGGGATCATGTCAAGGGTGAGTGGTACAATACCAACATAACGGTTGATCGTTAAACAACATAAGTGCAATCAAGGGAAACCCCTTTACAAACATCACAAGATACTAACACACGTAGCATCCTAACATGTTTACTTATCAAACCGACAAGAAAGTATTACAAGGCTATCACAAACCAACACAATCAAGTTATTCACACAAGGTACTTTCTACTTTATGTTAACAAGTTCGGGTTTCTATCCCCAAAGTACTTCATACATTAACTCTTTAAAAGATCTGTTTCTTTCACAAAAGTCACACAATACCCGTAGTATAAAAATAGAGTGACTATCTTTTTAAGTAAACCAAAACACTTCCTTTTGTAAAATCAAGTAACAACATTATTTTCCAAACGTTCAAGTTTGCCTAATTTCAAATGCTCAAGTTTCTCATTTTCGAAAGGTTTCGTAGTTCATAGTTTTAATCACTTAATAATATAATTCTCCTTTAAAACAATTTGAGAAACATATGCCTTATATGTGAGTAGGTTATTCTTATTCATAACAATCTTATTAAAGCAGCCATGATCTAGGAAATGTAATATCATTTTGTCTCATCTTAGCTTCTATGCAGATGGAGGTTTCTACTGGTTTTAATAATAATTAATTAGTCAATACATTTCCCTTTATTAACGCTGCAGTGGTTTGTTCGTCTGATTACGATTTCAAATCGAGTAAAACATTATCCCTTTTTAAAAACTAAGTACTCATTACTCACGAATGAGGTTTCACACTTTTTAACAAAATTCATATTAATTCCATTAAGTCAAGTCTCTTATCTTTTAAGATCAAGTCTCTTAACTTCTAAAATCAATAAACCATTCTTTTTATCTCTCTTAAGTCGTTATACCTAACTTCCCATAAAGCTAGTATAACTCTTAAGCTTTTAAAACCAAGTATTACTCTTCTTTCAAAAAGGTTTCTTAATTCCTTTGAAATACTTCAAGATTCTTATTATTCAGGCTTAAGTCAAAAGACATTGCCGTAAAACTACGTTCAGTTTAACACACGTACGTCTACCGTACTATATATATATTCTTTTAAAATATCATGCTCAAGAGGATATGAAGAATCACATACCTCGCGACGATTATCGACTATTAGCAAAACGCTCCACGGCTATAACCCGGCTAGCCTTGTCCACCTTTCAAGTAGTACATGCTACTCGCAGATCATTCAACCTATAAAGGTTATATAAGTCTATCAACTTCTAGACTACTCTGTAGAATATTCTAAGCAGAAGGTTCTCTATTCTACGGAAAATCGGGCAGCACTTCCCTACCCGTTAAGTTACACAAGTCTACTGTAAATACAGTCCTATGTAAGTACAGTTTAATCTTCTACTCTAACATTCTTCTGATGTGATTACAGTTCAATGCTCTTCTGTAATATCCTTCTATGAATCTTATATTCATTTCTATACAACTACAGTATGTAATTTCCAATTACAATAGAAGGATAGGATTATTTACCTCGGTAAGCCCAAAATTATCCAAGTTTTAATGTCGATCCTGAGCAACGTTTAGCTCCTACTCCGGGTGCTCCAACCCGCTCCAAACAACCCTTAGAAGTTCTACGAAACTTCTTCTTAATACTTCAACCAACAGTGAAGATTTTCCTTAGGGTTTCGTTTAGTGACCGAAGGAAAGTATAATAGTATTTCTGGGCTTTTAGTATAGGTGTAACCTTGGAATACTACAAGGTATTTGGGCCAAGGTATTTTGGAATTGTAACAATACTTGGAGAGTATTTTCTACCAAGAGGGGGGGGTATTTACGAGAACAACACCACTAGGAGGGGGGTAGGTTTCGGCTAGCACCCAGGAGGTACCTCTCGGCCAAAGGCCTCATGAGGAGGAAGACTTGGGCCAGCTTACTAAGAGGGAAGGGTTTTCAAGACTTGGAAAAGATTTTGTGGATGAAGAAGTTCATCAACTAAGGGGTATTTATAGGCCAACCAATGGCCAGATCAAGCCAGTGGTAGGCAAGTGTAGGGTGAGGATTCCATGTGTACCTTATCCAACTACCGCAAAAATATCACAAATATCCTACCTACTCCAGACTTCAATTCGTCCCATTAGCGCCCACAATGTTATACCGTATTTCGGGTATATGCGTGAGAATACGTCAAAAAGTTGGCCTTAAAGTTAGCCTTGGGCGTTTTTATTTGTGCACAACTCACTAAAAGAATCGTTTTTCGGCGAAGCGCTTTCCACGGCTTTTGTAGGAAAATTCGGCTATGCCATTTCTAATTTTGCGGATTTTTAGAGGCGAAACATTTTGGACCAGCGGGAGGCGACACTTGGCACCCTCCATTGATGGACTTGATAAATCCATTGGGCGAAAATGGAGAGGTTTGGCACGTTTTTGTGCCTTGCGCACAAAGTCAAAGAGTAGGTAGGATATTTTGTGTATAGTTAATCCTCACCCTACACTTGCCTTGCACTTGTCTTCATCTTGGCCATTGGTTGGCCAAGGCTTGAGCTATAAATACCCCCCTTTAGATGAAGAATTCTTCATCCACAAAGTTATCTTCCAAGTCTCACAATCCTCTCATCGCCCTTAAGCCTTTCGTCCAACACCTCCCACTTTGAGTGAGTTTGGCGAGGCCTACCCACTAGCCTAGCCAAAATCTACCCCCTCCCTTGGTAGAAAAGTTGCCTTCTAAGTATTGTTATAATGCCCAAAATACCTAGCCCAAATCCCTTAGTCCTTTGTAGAAGTTGTGAAGAACTTCTAAGGTTTCTTAGACTCTGGAGCGTCTGACTTAGGAGCTAAACCTTGCTCGGTAGCGACTTTATCTAGGATATTATTGGGCTTACCAGGGTAAATAATCCTAACCCTCTTTTGTATTAGAGAATGCATCTTGTAGAAGTATAAGAATAAGTATTAAATACTTAGAAGAATATTGAGAATAGAATTGAACTATTATCACAGTAGAAGGGTTTAAAGAAGAATAATTGAGCTGTACTCACATAGGACTTGTTTTCACTGATGAACTCATATAGCTCATGGGTAGGGGTGTCTTTGACTTTCAGTAGAATTGTGAACCCTCTGTTTAGAATGACCTTGAGTAGTCTAGACTTTGATAGGCGTGTCGACTATTATAGGTGATTCTCTCTGCGACATATTCAACTTGGCGGTGGTTTTATTTGAGAAGGTATGTGATTCTTCCTAAAGCATGATATTTTAACATATATATAGTGCGGTGAAGCGTACGTGTGTTAGCGAATAATAACTACGGCAATGTCGTTTGACTTAAGCTTTGAATAATAACTACGGCAATGTCTTGACTTAAGCACGAATAATAAGAATCTGATGCATTTCAAAGAACTCTGAATCATTTTTAACGAGAAGATAAATATTTGGTTTTAAAACAAAAGCTTAAGAGTTATACTAGCTTTATGGGAAGTTAGGTATAACAACTTAAGAAAGATAAAAAGGCATTTACTTGGTTGTTTATAAAAGCCTTGTATTGATTTACATTAAGTGTAGTAAGATTTGTTTGATAAGTAGACATATTATGATGCTACTGTGTTAGTATCTTGACATCTTTGTGTAAGGGGTCATTCTTGCGTGCTTACGTTGCTAACTTAGGTAAGTCCGTTGTCGTTATTGTATCACCTACCCCGATTGTTATACGAGGGCTTGCCCCGCGATCTGGTCTATACGACTATGCGGTCTGTGAGACTATGCGAGCAGCGGTATGCTCGAGATTGATCATTAGGGTGTTTAGCTTTGACGCGGGGATTCCACTATGCGGTCTGTTGAGACTATCACGGTCTTTTGAGGCTATGCGAGTGCGGGAGCCTAGGCGGATCTGGGGTTAGCTGCCCCGATGCGAGAATATCTCGTGCGGTGCTGTGGGACTATGCGAGCTGCGGAAGTCGAGGACTAGGCACGCGAGAATGATACTATGGCGATTGGCCTTGCCCGATCATTCGCGACCTAGAATAGACACATTCTGATTTTCCTATTCTGTTGTTGTTTGTGATGTGGCACTATGTGCAATTGAGGCGGATTGTATTTGTGAAAAGGTTTTAAATACTTTGACTTCATTTATGTACTTTATAGTTTCACATACTTGGTACTGTTATCTTGACCTCCTTGAAGTGCGTTAAATCTGCATGGTAAGAGCGGCAGTGCTAGATCCACATCCTTAGGATCTTTGCGTTGGTGTCGGGAGCTCCGTCTTCTAGGAGGCTCTACTTTTGGGTATGATCTCCTGTATTGTAGATAGTTTTATCTGATCGGGGTATGGCGGGCCCCGCCATAGTTGTTTACTTCCTTAAGTGCTGTAGTACTATTATGCAGTTGGGATGTAACTTCAAACTTGAGTTATTTATATTATGCTAGAAAGGCAAGCTTTTCATCGAGATAAAGCTGTTTACTGTTTTACTATGTTTCTGTCTTGTTTTATATTTCCATTGGTTACTCGATGTATGGCTACTTGGGTGCCGGTAAGGCACGATCACGGGCCGGGCAGTCGTGACAAAAGTGGTATCAGAGCAGTTAATGCGCGGAACGTGTCTACAGCCCGTATCTAGGAGAGTCTTGATTATCGGTGTGTTGTTCACCACCAATAATCGAGGAGGCTATAGGATATTTAGGATTGGTTTCCGTTCTTCTCATTACGAGATCGTGCTTTAGAGGCATGTTATAGGTTGGACCTCTAACGTATTCCTTTCTATGTGATTATGCCTCGCGTAAGGCAACCGGGCGAGAAGGGCAAGGCCAGGAGGCGCTAACGAGACACCCAGTCACGAGGCTCGAGCCCGATCTATACGAGGCAGCGAGTTCTATGGCGCCGGCCCAGCGGCGAGACCACGATACCAGCACCTCGCATCCCGCGGCACAGGCGGATGAGTTAGGAAGTACAAGGAGATAACCCGACTATTGGCTAGAGTTGTGGCGAATCTGAGAAAGGCTGAATCGGCGATTCGGCTCAGCTCGATCGCGCCGTGAGTGCACCCGAAGCGAATAGTTTGAGATTACGGGATTTCCTTAGTTGTAGCCGCGAGTTTTGGTCGGCGGAGGATGATCGCGAGGAGTTCATCCGTCATTGCGAAGGATCATGCGGGTGATCAAGGCTTAGGCGAGTCTGTGACATTCGGTTCGCATCGGTGCGTGATCATGATCGATTGGTTTGATTCATGGGAGCTTTCGGGAGAGCATGCACTCCAGATATGGGATGAGTTTTGAGGCTTTTCTCACACACTTCTTGCCTCCGCGGATGAGGAGGCACGGTGATAGATTCTTGTTCTTTGAGGCAGGAGGGCCTTGATGAGGAGTACTGATGTCGAGTTTGATTCTTTGGCTCGATATGTCCACTGCCTTGTAGCGAGAGATGGAGGGCCGGGTGCATCGCTATGTCCTTGGATTAGATGATTACATGGCGAGTCTTGTGCGGGTGTGTCCCTTGACCCGAGCATGGACATTACCCGTATGCGAGCTCATGCGCTAGGATGCGAGGCGTAGAGCCGTCGGGTAAGCGATATCAGCGGCGAGAAGAAGGCGAGGCGGCGGTTCTTTTGGTGGTTCGGGGTGGGCGGCGTCGAAGTCGGTTGCACCACGGCCGGCGAGCGCTCTACATCATCTTGGTATAGCGGGCGATCGAGGCGGTCGGGGCCCGGGACTTGATTTCGAGTAGCGAGTGCTAACCATTGAGTGCTTTCGGTGTGCCCGTTGTGGTAGATACCATTACAGGGCGTACTCGGGAGCTTGCTATACGTGTGGCGGCGAGTCATTTCGCGAGTTTGTCCGAAGCGGCGCTGGTGGTAGGGCCCGATCTACGAGTGCATTGCGCTGCTTCATCCCAAGCGATTACTCGCCCGGGCAAGGTACTCATGGACCAGTCGTGGAGGTCGTGGCTCGGGTCGATTCTAGCGGTCCTCGAACGCATTTATGCTTTGTCCGGTAAGCGAGGATCGGGAGGCCTCACGATGTCGTCACGGTACCTTATCGGTTTAGGTTTGATGTGTATGCTTTGATAGATCGGGTTCTACTCATCTATATATCTCCCACTTGTTGCTAGTAGGATAGAGATAGAGCACGAGTCCATAGACCACTTTCGAGGTAGCTACGCGATGGGTGATTCGGTGGTAGCTCGGCAGATATAGAGCTTGTCCTGTGACCATTTGCGATCGTCGGACCTGGCGACTTGATAGAGTTGGAGATGATTGACCGGCGTGATTATGGGGATGGATTGGCTAGCTTCTTGCTACGCCAATGTAGGCTGAGAGAAAGTAATGCGGTTCCAGTTTCTGAGGAGCTGGTTGTTGAGTGGGAGGAGCACGGTATCGTAGAGGTAGGTTTATTTCTACCTCAAGGCTAGGAAGATGGTGCGAAGGGGTATATCTACCATCTCGTTCGGGTGTTTGATCACGAGGCTGCGGTGAAAGATTTTGATCGATCCAGTAGTCGGAAGTTCCAGGCGTGTTTCAGACGACCTCGGGTATCCTCACGAGAGGAGATTGAGTTTGTATAGACATATTGCGGACACTCGGCTATTTCCATTCCGCCATCTGAGAATGCTTTGCCGAGTTGAGAGGTGAAGGACGGTGAGAGATTTCTTTGGAGAAAGGGTTTTATCGGACCTAGTGTTTCTCGCACGAAGCGCCGGTATTGTTCGTGAAGAAGAAGGGCGGGGCGGCTGCGCATGTGTGTTGACTTCTGAGCGGTGAACAAGGTGACCATTAAACGAATACCCTTCCCGGGATTGATGATTTGTTCGACGACGATTGCGAGCGCGAGATGTTTCTCCAAGATTGATCTACGTCGGGCTATCATCAGTGCGAGTCGAGAGAGGTGGATGTCCCTAGGTGCATTAGGACGATGCGGGCATTATGAGTTCGAGTCATGTCTTTTAGGTTGACCAATGCGCCGTGGTATTCATGGATTTGATGAACGAGTGTTCAAACCATTTTGAACCGCGTTTGTGATAGTGTTCATTGATGATATCTTGGTTTATTCGCTCGAGGCGAGGAGCATGCGGGCATTTGAGGCTATCTTGTGATTCTCGAGACCAGCGATTTATCGCCAAGTTTTCCAAATGTGAGTTTTGGTTGACTTGATGGCGTTTCTTGGGCATATTATCGGGTGATGGCATTCAGTGGATCTGGCAAGATCGAAGCGATCGAGGACTTGGCCTGAACTCTTACTCCAGCGAGGTTCGCGATTTTACGGGCTTGCGAGTTATGCTCGGTTCGTGGAGAAGTTTGCTTATCTGCACCATTGACTGGTGACTCGGAAGCGGCCAAGTTCGATGGTGATGCTTGTGGCGAGGGTTTCGATTCTTTGAAAGAAGAGGCGGCGCCCGTTCTTACTCTTCGGAGGTCGAGCGGTTATGTTGTGTATTGCGATCGTCGGGCATCGGGTTGGGATGTGTGTTGATGCGGCATGGCGGGGTTATAGCATATCGTCAGGCGGTGAAGAAACACGGAGAACTACCCGCGTGATTTGGAGTTGGCGTGTGATTCACGCTTTGAAGATCTGGAGGCACTATTTGTATGGGGTTCACGTGGATATTTATACGAGACCACAGAGCCTCGGTATATCTTGACGGAGGAGGCGAACTTACGGCGAGAGCGGTGGTTAGAGTTGCTTAAGGATTACGATGTTGATATCTGTACCACGGGAAGGCCAATGTTGTGGCGGATGCTCTTAGTCGTAGGTCGATGGGAGCTTATCGGATGTGCGGCCGGCGAGGAGGACATGGTTCGTGATTTGCATCGATTAGCGAGCCTTGGTGTCCGTTTGATTGATTACGATAGCGATGGGGTTAGAGTTCGTGAGGTTGCGAGTCTTCCATCGTCGAGAAGGTGAAGAGGCGGCGATTCGAGATCGATTTTGACACGTTATCGTGATCTGACTCTTCGTGAGGGCAAGGGTCCTTTTGAGTAGCACGATGGGGTGCTAAGGTTTGAGGCGGTTGTGTGTTCGGATGTTTGAGGACTTGGCGGAGTTCTTGGGAAGCACCTGCGGTAGCGCGTTACTCTATCCGTCGAAGTGCGACCAAGATGTACCACGACCTTAGATGTGTATTGGTGGGATGGTTTGAAGAGGGGCGTTGCGAGTTCGTAGCTCGATGCGTGTTGTCGGCGGTGAAGGTAGAGCACGAGGCACGGTGGTTTATTCTGACGATAGAGATCCCGACATGGAAGTGGGAGGTAATCAACATGGACTTCATCACGGGATTGCCTCGCCTTTCGGAGGAGACATGATTCTATTTGGGTTATCGTCGACGGTGGCGAAATCAGCCCACTTTCTTCCGTTAGGGCGACTTTCTCGGTGAGATTATGCGGACTTTACATCAGAGATCGTCGGTGCATGGATCCCTGCCGATTATATCGACGGAGAGCCCGATTCTGACGGCTGCAGAGGTCTTTCGAGAGGTTTAGGGGCGAGTGAGCACGAAATCTGCATTTCATCCTGAGCAGACGGACGAGCGAGCGCACTATCGACCGCGAGGATATCTTTGCGAGCTGTGTTATTGACCGATGGTAGTTGGGAGGATCATTTGCCTCTAGTTGAGTTTGCGTATAATAATAGCTACCACTCCGGATGTGGATGGCGCCTTATGAGGCCTTGTATGGGAGGAAGTGCGGATCGCCCATAGGTTGGTTCGATGTGGGCGAGTGCGGCTAGTGGGACGGTTGGTGCGGCGAGCGATGGATAAGGTGAAGCTTATCAAGGCGGCTATTAATGACTCGAGTCGGCCAGTCGTATCACGGATCATCGTCGTCGGCATCTTGAGTTCGAGTTCATGATTGGGTTTTCCTAAAGGTGTCACCCGTGAAGGGTGTGATGAGATTCGGGAAGAAGGAAACTTCGGCCCAGGTACATTGGGCGTTTAGTTGTCCGCGAGGTAGGCAAGGTTGCTATGAGTTGAATCTGCCGTCCGTCTGGAAGCGATGCATCCGGTTTTCACGTATCTATCTTTGAGGAGATGTATCGAGGATCCATCTAAGGTACACCCGATTGGCGATGTCGGTGACCAGGGGTTATCGTATGAGAGATTCCATAGCGATAGTCGATCGTCGGAGTTAGGCGTCTGCGGACGAAGGGCGTGGCCGTCAAGTCTTGTGGCGGAACGAGCTCAGGGAGGAGATGACGTGGGAAGCCGAGGAGGACATGAGGCAGAAGTATCCTCACCTATTCCCCACACCTCCAGGTAATTCACTTTCCTACTTGTAAATTTCCATTATCATATATGCCTAAGTGTTATTTTGTGGCCATGTGTGGCACTTACAAACTGTTTAAGCTTCTTCGATAACTGTCTTGAGAAGGAACATTCGGGACGAATGTTTCTAAGGAGGGGAGAATGTTATACCCCGTATTTCCAGAGTATGTACGTAAGGGAATACGTACAAAAAGTTTGGCCTTAAAGTTAGCCTTGGACGTTTTTATTTGTGCACAACTCACTAAAAGAATCGTTTTCCGACGAAACGCTTTCACAGCTTTTGTAGGGAAAATTCCGGCTATGCCATTTCTAATTTTTGCGTATTTTTCCGAGAGACGAAACATTTTGGACCAACGGGAGGGCGACACTTGGCACCCTCCCATTGATGGACTTGAATCGTCCATTGGACGAAAATGGAGAGGTTTGTCACGTTTTTGTGCCTTGCACAAAGTCAAGGAGTTGGTAGGATATTTGTGTATAGTTAATCCTCACCCTACACTTGCCTTGCACTTGTCTTCATCTTGGCCATTGGTTGGCCAAGGCTTGAGCTATAAATACCCCCCTTTAGATGAAGAATTCTTCATCCACAAAGTTATCTTCCAAGTCTAAAAATCCTCTCCTCTCCCTTAAGCCTTTCGTCCAACACCTCCCACTTTGAGTGAGTTTGGCGAGGGCTACCCTAGCCTAGCCAAAATCTACCCCCTTCCTTGGTAGAAAAGTTGCCTTCTAAGTATTGTTATAATGCCCAAAATACCTAGCCCAAATCCCTTAGTCCTTTGTAGAAGTTGTGAAGAACTTCTAAGGTTTCTTAGACTCTGAGCGTACAACTTAGGAGCTAAATCTTGCTCAGGCGCGACTTTATCTAGGATATTATTGGGCTTACCGAGGTAAATAATCCTAACCCTCTTTTGTATTAGAGAATGCATACTGTAGAAGTATAAGAATAAGTATTAAATACTTAGAAGAATATTCAGAATAGAATTGAACTGTCATCACAGTAGAAGGGTTTAAAGAAGAATAATTGAATGTACTCACATAGAATGTTTTCACAGACTCATATAGCTCACCGGTAGGGGTGTCTTTGCCCGACTTTCAGTAATTGTGAACCCTCTGTTTAGAATGACCTTGAGTAGTCTAGACTTTGATAGGCGTGTCGACTATTATAAATTGATTCTCTACGCGACATATTCAAATTGGCGGTGGTTTTATTTGAGAAGGTATGTGATTCTTCCTAAAGCATGATATTTTAACATATATATATGCGGTGACGCATACGTGTTAAGCGAATAATAACTACTGCAATGTCGTTTGACTTAAGCTTTGAATAATAACTACGGCAATGTCTTACGACTTAAGCACGAATAATAAGAATCGATGCATTTCAAAAGAACTACTGAATCATTTTTAACAGAAGATAAATATTTGGTTTTTAAAAACAAAAGCTTAAGAGTTATACTAGCTTTATGGGAAGTTAGGTATAACAACTTAAGAAAGATAAAAAGGAACTGTTTACTTGGTTGTTTATAAAAGCCTTGTATTGATTTCTGTTAAGTGTAGTAAGATTTGTTTGATAAGTAGACATATTATGATGCTACCTGTGTTAGTATCTTGACATGCTGTGTAAGGGGGTCATTCTTGCTGTGCTTACGTTGCTAACCGGTAAGTCCGTTGTACTGTTATTGTATCACCTACCCTCGATTGTTATACGAGGCTTGCCCCCCTTGATGCGGGTCTATACGGCCTATGCGGTCTGTGAGACTATGCGGAGCAGCGGTATGCTCCAGGATTGATCATTCCGGGTGTTTAGCCTGATGCGGGGGATTCCCTATGCGGTCTGTTGAGACTATGCGGTCTTTTGAGGCTATGCGGGCTGCGGGAGCCTAGGCGGATGCAGGGGTTAGCTGCCCGACGCGAAAATATCTCATGCGGGTCTGTGTGGGACCTATGCGGACTGCGGAAGTCCAGGACTAGGCACGCAGAATGATACTATGGGCGATTGGCCTTGCTTCGATCATTCGCGGCCTAGAATAGACCTGTTACAGTTTTCCTATTACTGTTGTTGTTTGTGATGTGGCACTATGTGCAATTGAACTGATTGTATTTGTGAAAAGGTTTTAAATACTTTGACTTCATTTATGTACTTTATAGTTTCACATACTTGGTACCTGTTGTACTGACCTCCTTCGGGGGGCTGCGTTCATGCCGCAGGTAAGGGCAAGCAGGTGCTAGATCCACATCCTTAGGATCTTTGCGTTGGTGTCAGGAGCTCCATCTTATAGGAGGCTCTACTTTTGGGTATGATCTCCTGTATTGTAGATAGTTTTGTGCGATCGAGGTATGGCGGGCCCTGTCGCCATAGTTGTTTACTTCTTAAGTGCAGAGTACTATTGTACAGTTGGGATGTAACTGCAAAACTTGAGTTATTTATATTATGCCGAAAGGCAAGCTTTTCATCAGATAAACTGTTTCTGTTTTACTATGTTTCCTGTCTTGTTTTATATTTCCGCTGGTTACTCTGATGTATGGCTACTTGGGTGCCCCGGTAAGGCACCAGTCACGGGCCCCGGAACGGGTCGTGACACACAAGTCCGCCAATTAGAGGGTGACAAGTGTCGCCCTCTCGTTGGTCCAAAATATTTCATCTCTCGGAAAAATCCGCAAAAATTATAAATGACATAGCCGGAATTTTCCCTTCGCAAGTTTTGTAAAACGTTTCGTCGAAAAACGATTCTTTTCGGTAGTTGTGAACAAAATTTCGTCCTTGCCTAACTTTAAGGCTCAAACTTTTCTACGTACGTCCTCACGTACATACTCTGGAAATACGGGGTATAACATTCTCCCCTCCTTAGAAACATTCGTCGAATGTTCCTTCTCAAGACGGATAACGATGAAGTTCCTCTTAACTTAAACAAGTTGCCAATGCCACATGGCCACAAAATAACACACGCTCAATACTTAATCCAAGTCTACGAGGAATCACCTCTAACATCACAAAAGCTTCCACCCAAAGTCTAAACGATACTCCCTTAAGAAACGATCACTTCTATCCTCTTAACACATGTTCATTTCTTCCCTTACTCGTCGTACCCTTCTCGTACACTCGAACTCTTTCTCATACCTTACCACATTTCATTCTGCTTGGTTCCAAATCTCAGGTTACTACTCCAACTTGGTCATCACATCGGGAACAACGGATGGATCTTTGATACTTTTCCGAACATAGCAACATGAAAGACCGGACGCACTGCCTCCCCCGTCGGACGGCAATGCTAACCATAGGCAACCTGGCCTATTTTTCACATGACCTAAAAAGGCCCAAAGTAACTCGGGCTAAGTTTCCTCTGTTTTCCAAAACTCGTCACACCCTTTCCGGGGTAGTACCTTTAAGAAGACCCACCGTCAACCTGCACTCAGCGCGTCGTAGATTATCCGCACGACTTCGCTGACTCGAGCCGCGAATAACCTCTTCTGGATAAGCTTCACCCTATCCGCATCCTGCTGAAACAAGTATGAACCAACTATCTGAACCTTGCCAACATCGAGCCAATCGACCGGCAACTTACACTTCCGCCCCCTACAAGGCGTCATAACGCGACATCCGAATACTGAAATGGTAGCTATAAAACACTCCTTCAACAGGAGGCAACCATCCTTACAGCTACCCCTGAAATCCAAACACTGGCCCGAGGGCGAATGCGATACTAAGACTCACCTGAGTTCCTAACCCTGCCTGGTAAAACTTCCAGAAAAAGCAGAATCGGGATCCATCTGTCATAAGGTGAAAGTAGGCACCTCATGCAACCTTACAACCTTCCTGATATAACATCTCGCATAACCTCTGCGAGTAAGCGGTCCCGATCGAAAGACAAGATGGTGACCTCATCGCCCGACCATCGGGTCGAACGCATCCACGAATTCGTACGATGGTTAACTAAACTTGGGCCTAACACCCTCGTGACCCTACCACCTGGCGGGACCACCCCGAACTGACCCCACCACAAAACAGGCCGCGGGTTGACCCGTGATCGGTCCCCAACCCGACCCGCTATCGTGCCAAACTCTTGTTCCCCGATCCGGAACAATCTCACAATCAAGTCACGAAAACCTAGCAGTCTTCTTAGCTCAACTACCCTCTTTCATTTCATACCACTCAGGGACTTATCACACAAGTATATCTCACGTGCACTATGCACTCCGATAAGGGTCAAACATAAAAATACATCTTTTACTCGAGATGGCCTTACCTCTAAGGTCTCCACGTATAAAACTCTAAGGCTCACACTTTCTCTATCCCCCAATCTTACCCGGTTAACTAACCATGATTTCTAATCACAATTTACACAATGTTATCTGAACATAACACTGAAGATATACTCATCTTATCACACTAATCTCTAGGGGGTTCAAGGATATACATGTATCTACCGCTTCACTTCCCCTTTGTCGTTCTAATCAATCCTGCCCCGTAGGGCGCACAGCTAGGGAAGGTGATTAACTAGCCACTGATCCCGAAGGCTGAGTCTCTACGTCCGCGCCACCTCTAGTCGGACAATTTCTCGCAAAATGGCCCTGCTGGCCTCAAGTAAAGCAAGCACCAACAAAGAGACGACATTCCCCGAGGTGACGCCTGCCACACTGTGAATACTGAGGAAACAACTGAATCCGGCTTGCTGGAACCTACGTGTATCTGTAAACCCGAAGCCCTGGAGCTCTGACCAACTACGGCATACTCTGAACGTCCTGAACCCTGTGGAGGACCACTGCTCAGCGAAGGCGCATAACGATCTGCTGAGAAGGTGCGCCTCGAAAGTTACGGAGGATCTCGCCGTCGGGCCTCTTCTGCATCCTTGATTAATCTGTCGATCCCTACGTTTCTCGGCCTGCTGCGCATAAGCCCGCACACAGGCCATGCTCAAGCCTGACTGAAGAGCTACTCTTGCACAACCCTCTCTTAGATAGTCATCAAGACCCGTGATAAATCGGTACATAAAATACTCTCTGGTTGCTAAATTCCTAGCTAGTAACAAGGGCGTCTCTTTGCAATCCATACTTTCTGCTACTGGTCGTGGAACTGAAGGTTCAAATATTATGGCCGCAGTAGGAACTGCTGCCGCTATGCTAAACTCTGCTGGGGCTGGCGACGTCGCAGAACTCCCCGAATGAAGCACCACCCCAGGTGATGATTGGGCCTGTGCCCTCGTAACCCTCAGATTTACTCGCACTCCTCGGCTGCCTTGCCATCTGGGCGGGTTGCCTTACGCGAGGCATAGCGGTAGGGGAAGAAATACGTTAGAGGGGTCCAACTTATAACACAGCTCTAAGCACGATCTCAGAGTGAGAAGAATGGAAACCAATCATAAATATCCTATAGCCTCCTGATTATTGGTGTGGTGCACAACACACCGATAATCAAGACTCTAGATACGATGCAGTAGACACTTTCCGAGGATTAACTGCTCTGATACCACTTTTGTCACGACCCGAACCCGGGCCCGTGACTGGTGCCTTACCCCGGGCACCCAAGTAGCCATACATCAGAGTAATCAGCGGAATATAAAACAAGACATGAATAAAGTGAAGTGTAAAACAGTTATCTGAGAAAAGTTGCCTTTCGGCATATACATATAACAACTAGAACAGTTACATCCCTTTTTACAATTCCCTGCCCACAGTGATTACTCTGGACTCTAAGAATGATATGACAACAATGGCGGGACAGGGCCCCGCCATACCCCTGAATGTAAGTACCTACAACGTCAGGGGACTATACCACTGATAAGCCTCCGGAGAAACGGAGCTTCCCAAACGCTGAACTGTGACCCTATGAGCGAGGATCAACACCGGTATACCTCTACCTGCGGCATGAACGCAGCCCCCCGAAAGAGGTCAGTACAACAGGTACCAAGTATGTGAAACTAAAAATACTGTAAATGAAATCATAGTAGTCTATATATAAAGCAGGAGACATGTATGATAACCAAACTACAGTTCACAATAAATAAGCAGTCATGTCAAGTCAGGGACTCACACCCTCAAAGTCATCACTTAAATATAACTATGGGTCTCACGCCCACAACATCAATCATGCTCGTGGAATACCTTCCTCACTGCCGACAGTCCATGATATAAACACACTAAGGAATACACATGAACACCAGGTCCCACCTGTGTCATAATAAAACCGTACGGGGTAAGTACGAAGGCATAGCCGACTACTAAAACCCACAGTACCAACAAGGTCATAAACTGTATCATGAAATCTGTCTAGACCGCCACATGATCGAAGCTGGCCACTCGCCCGCAGTATCTAATGTGCGCGTCTAGTCCTGGAACTTCCCGCAGCTCCGCATAGGCCACTCACATAGGCCCGCATGAGGTATTCCTCGCATCGAGGGTAGCTACTCCCGTAAATCGCCCCGACTCGCGATCGCATGGCCACATAGACCGCATGACCAAAAAGGCGCACACTAACACGAACTCGTAGCTCGCGTAGGTCCTGGACCCGCGAGGTATCCTCGAATCATAGTCACACAGATTGCACGAGTATTACCCGCGTCGGAGGCGCAACCCGGGATCATGTCAAGGGTGAGTGGTACAATACCAACATAACGGTTGATCGTTAAACAACATAAGCGCAATCAAGGGAAACCCCTTTACAAATATCACAAGATACTAACACATGTAGCATCCTAACATGTTTACTTATCAAACCGACAAGAAAGTATTACAAGGCTATCACAAACCAACACAATCAAGTTATTCACACAAGGTACTTTCTACTTTATGTTAACAAGTTCGGGTTTCTATCCCCAAAGTACTTCATACATTAACTCTTTAAAAGATCTGTTTCTTTCACAAAAGTCACACAATACCCGTAGTATAAAAATAGAGTGACTATCTTTTTAAGTAAACCAAAACACTTCCTTTTGTAAAATCAAGTAACAACATTATTTTCCAAACGTTCAAGTTTGCCTAATTTCAAATGCTCAAGTTTCTCATTTCCGAAAGGTTTCGTAGTTCATAGTTTTAATCACTTAATAATATAATTCTCCTTTAAAATAATTTGAGAAACATATGCCTTATATGTGAGTAGGTTATTCTTATTCATAACAATCTTATTAAAGCAGTCATGATCTAGGAAATGTAATATCATTTTGTCTCATCTTAGCTTCTATGCAGATGGAGGTTTCTACTGGTTTTAATAATAATTAATTAGTCAATACATTTCCCTTTATTAACGCTGCAGTGGTTTGTTCGATACTTATTCTGATTTCCGAAATCAGTAAAACATTATCCCTTTTTAAAAACCAAGTACTCATTACTCACGAATGAGGTTTCACACTTTTTAACAAAATTCATATTAATTCCATTAAGTCAAGTCTCTTATCTTTTAAGATCAAGTCTCTTAACTTCTAAAATCAATAAACCATTCTTTTTATCTCTCTTAAGTCGTTATACCTAACTTCCCATAAAGCTAGTATAACTCTTAAGCTTTTAAAACCAAGTATTACTCTTCTTTCAAAAAGGTTTCTTAATTCCTTTGAAATACTTCAAGATTCTTATTATTCAGGCTTAAGTCAAAAGACATTGCCGTAAAACTACATTCAGTTTAACACACGTACGTCTACCGTACTATATATATATTCTTTTAAAATATCATGCTCAAGAGGATATGAAGAATCACATACCTCGCGACGATTATCGACTATTAGCAAAACGCTCCACGGCTATAACCCGGCTAGCCTTGTCCACCTTTCAAGTAGTACATGCTACTCGCAGATCATTCAACCTATAAAGGTTATATAAGTCTATCAACTTCTAGACTACTCTGTAGAATATTATAAGCAGAAGGTTCTCTATTCTACGGAAAATGCAAAGACTTCTACCCGTTAAGTTACACAAGTCTCATCAAATACGATCTATGTAAATGCAGTTTAATCTTCTACTCTAACATTCTTCTGATGTGATTACAGTTCAATGCTCTTCTGTAATATCCTTCTATGAATCTTATATTCATTTCTATACAACTACAGTATGTAATTTCCAATTACAATAGAAGGATAGGATTATTTACCTCGGTAAGCCCAAAATTATCCAAGTTTTAATGTCGATCCTGAGCAACGTTTAGCTCCTACTCCGGGTGCTCCAACCCGCTCCAAACAACCCTTAGAAGTTCTACGAAACTTCTTCTTAATACTTCAACCAACAGTGAAGATTTTCCTTAGGGTTTCGTTTAGTGACCGAAGGAAAGTATAATAGTATTTCTGGGCTTTTAGTATAGGTGTAACCTTGGAATACTACAAGGTATTTGGGCCAAGGTATTTTGGAATTGTAACAATACTTGGAGAGTATTTTCTACCAAGAGGGGGGGTATTTACGAGAACAACACCACTAGGAGGGGGGGTAGGTTTCGGCTAGCACCACAGGAGGGGTACCTCTCGGCCAAAAGGCCTCACAAAGGGGGAGGGGGAAGACTTGGACGAAAGCTTCTACTAAGAGGGGGAAGGGTTTTCAAGACTTGGAAAAGATTTTGTGAATGAAGAAGTTCATCAACTAAGGGGGGGTATTTATAGGCCAACCAATGGCCAAGATCAAGCCAAGTGGTAGGCAAGTGTAGGGTGAGGATTCATCCATGTGTACCTTATCCAACTACCACACAAAAATATCACAAATATCCTACCTACTCCAAGACTTCAATTCGTCCCATTGACGCCCACAAGTCCGCCAATTAGAGGGTGACAAGTGTCGCCCTCTCGTTGGTCCAAAATATTTCATCTCTCGGAAAAATCCGCAAAAATTATAAATGACATAGCCGGAATTTTCCCTTCGCAAGTTTTGTAAAACGTTTCGTCGAAAAACGATTCTTTTCGGTAGTTGTGAACAAAATTTCGTCCTTGCCTAACTTTAAGGCTCAAACTTTTCTACGTACGTCCTCACGTACATACTCTGGAAATACGGGGTATAACAGCTTCGCCGGATGTCATCACAGGTATATTGTTGATTTCATGTTGTGACGTTTATGCTTTGATAGATCCGGGTTCTACTTTGTCCTATGTGTCCCCTCTTATTGTTGGTAGAATAGGGATAGAGCCAGTGTCGATAGAGCCTTTTGAGGTGGCTACGCCAGTGGGTGATTCGGTGTTAACTGAACGGGTGTACAAAAATTGCCCGGTATTCATATACAGTCGTCAAACCCTAGCAGACTTGATAGAGTTGGAGATGACAAATTTTGACGTCATTATGGGTATGGACTGGTTGGTTTCTTGTTATGCCAATGTTGGCTGTAGAGACAGGTTGGTCCGATTCCAGTTTCCCGGTGAGCCGGTTATTGAGTGGAAAGGCAATACAACGTCGCCGAGGGGTAGGTTTATTTCTTACATCAAGGCTAGGAAGATGGTTCAGAAAGGGTACATCTATCATCTGGTTCGGGTATTCGATCTGAGTGAGTGTCGATTCTTGATCGATTCCGGTGGTTAGAGAGTTTCCGGATGTATTCCCAGATGATCTCTCAGGTATTCCTCCAGAGAGGGAGATATAGTTCTGTATTGATGTGTTGTCAGACACTCGGCCTATATCTATTCCGCCATACAGGATGGCACCTGTTGAGTTGAGGGAGTTGAAGGACCAGCTGAAAGACTTGCTGGAAAAAAGGCTTTATTAGGCCTAGTATTTCTCCCTGGGGAGCGCCGGTTTTGTTTGTAAAAAAGAATGATGGGACGTTGCGTATGTGTGTTGACTACAGGCAGCTGAATAAGGTAACCATCAAAAATAGATACCCCCTCCCCAGGATTGATGATTTGTTTGGCCAGTTGCAGGGTGCGAGCTGTTTCTCCAAAATAGACATGCGGTCCGGTTATCATCAGGTGTGTGTTAGAGAGGCAGATATCCCGAAGACTGTATTCAGGACCCGATATGGGCATTATGAGTTCAGGGAGATGTCTTTCGGTTTGACTAACGCTCCAGCGGTATTTATGGATTTGATGAACCGGGTGTTCAAGCCATTTCTGGATACGTTTGTTATAGTATTCATTGATGATATCCTGGTTTATTCTCGCATAGAGCAGGATCATGCAAATCACTTGAGGACGGTACTTGGAGTCCTCCGGAGCCGGCAGTTGTACACCAAGTTCTCCAAGTGTGAGTTTTGGTTGGCCTCAGTGGCATTCTTGGGGCACATTATCGGGGTCGACGGTGTTCAGGTTGATACGGCAAAGATTGAGGTAGTCAAGACTTTGCCGAGACCTACTACTCCGACGGAGGTGCACAGCTTCTTAGGGCTGGCAGGTTATTACCGTAGATTTGTGGAGCAGTTCGCTTTGATATCAGCACCTTTGACTAGGCTGACTCAGAAAGCGGCTAAGTTCCAGTTGACGGAAGCTTGTGAGAAGGGCTTCCAGTTATTGAAGGAAAAGTTGACGACGGCTCCAGTTCTTACTCTTTTCGAGGGATTAGAGGGTTATGTGCTTTATTGTGATGCCTCGGGTATCGGGCTAGGGTGCGTATTGATGCAGCACGACAAGGTAATAGCCTATGCTTCCCGGCAGCTACGGAAGCATGAGAGGAATTACCCTACTCACGACTTAGAGTTGGCCGCAGTTATTCATGCCTTGAAGATTTGGAGACATTATTTATACGGGGTTCATGTGGATATTTATACAGGCCACAAGAGCCTCCTGCACATCTTCAGGCAGAGGGAGCTGAACTTGCGGCAGAGATGGTGGTTAGAGTTGCCGAAGGATTATGATGTTGATATCCTATACCATCCGGGAAAGCCAACGTGGTTGCAGATGCTCTGAATCGTAGATCTATGGGGAGTCTGTCAGAGGTACAACCAGATAGGCAGGACATGGTCCGTCAGATCCATCAGCTAGCGAGCCTTGGGGTTCGGTTGGTCGATACCGAGGGTAGGTAAGTGCAGTGCGAGAGGTTCTTTGAGTCTTCCATCGTTGAGAGGTGGAGGAGAGCGATGAGGATCCGGTTCGATACGTCAGTATCGAGATACTTGAGAGGAGAAGAGTTTATTTGAGGTAGCACCTGATGGGGTGATAAGGTACGAGGGCAGATCAGACGAAGTCCGGACGAAAAAAGGACGACGAAACGGAATTCGCCAGAAAAACGTCACCGGAGCCACGGCGCCCAATGTGCTGAAAGTCCCGAGAGTTGCTGATTTTTACGCGCGCCGATCAGGCTGCGCGCCGACGCGGGATTTATGAAGTTCTGGGCCGAATTTGACATATTTTTAGAGACCTAAAGGGATAACTTTTCCTACCTAGAGGGATAACTTTTCCTACCTTAAAAACACTTACCTAAAAGGATTCTAATAACTTTTCCTACCTACATAATCCTTAACCCTTCACCTAAAGGATTCTTGGTCTATAAATAGTCTCTACATCATTAGAAGAATTCATTCTCCATTCCACCATTCACCATTCTACATCCATCCATCCACCAATCCATCTTGTAAATATTCCACAACACAACCCTTGGATGCTAGAAGGCTTGGAGACTCGTTCTTGAGTATTTTCTTTTCTTTCTTTTTGCTTTATTTATTTCAGTTCATGTATGGAGATTGTATTAGTTCTTAGCGTGACAATGGCTAGGAGTTAATTACTTTATTAGGGATTTTCTTGTGATTCACTTGAAACTCTATTCATGAATTAATATATTAGTTGATTTCTTCTTCACTTATTTAAGATTTATCCAATAATTGTTTTGAATGCTTGGTAATTACTTGATCATTAATTATCATTACTTATATGATTTCTAATCAAACTTCGAAAGGAGGAGGTTGTGACTATGCTGTAAGTTGGGTAGACATAGGTCGGATTGGGGATGAAAATACCTCAATTACTTGTGTAGCGTTAATAGGGGTTTAAATACCTAAATTCACGCGAGTTGCGTGACGATTAACAGGGTTTTTGTTCTTAATCCTCCTATAGAGTCATCCTTATCACCGAAAGGTAGAAAGGAGCGCTACTGGGGTTGAGTGTTTATATAGCCTTAACGGGAGTATAAAACGGATTAGTAAACCTGCTATCTTAACGTAGAAGAAGAAGTCAATCTAATTGTATTAAGAATTGGATAGAGTAGATGGTTGATGATCTTGGAAGCCCTAATTATCCATCATAACTGATTTAATTCAAAGTATTTTTATAATTAGTTTATTTCCTGCATTATTAGTTAGAATTCCAACTCAATTACGTTAACCAAATAGATACCATAGGATAGATAATCGGTACTTGAAAACCAATCCTTGAGGACGATATTCGGTCTTACCTAGACTATATTACTTGAGTCGACAACGTGCACTTGCGTTAAAGTGTGTGCATTAAATCGTGCATCAATTATGTATATAATCACTTATAAAGCATTCGGGGGTTCATAAAGCATTGTTAGCTAAGCGACACAGATATGTAAGGCTTTACCTCCTTCTTCATTATTGGCATGATTCAAAGTTAAGCATCGTGAAACCGAACATTCCGAAAGAAGCTCCTATGTTTCTCTAATAGTTGATGTTGTGCTTATAGTAACTCTTAAATTTGGTTACACGCTCATCGTGCGTTTAGTGTCAAAGGTGATTCTTGTGTTCTAATAAGATCATCGAGCATGTTTCCTTGTCGGAGTTGTTTAGCGCTCTTCGTTTCCTTTGTTGTACTATTGAATCTATGTTCTTTCAATTTTCCTTTTCTAAAGGGTTCCTTGCATTCTATCGAAAATCATTTGGTGGTTTCCCCTGGTTGGGATTGTGTCTCATATCTCTTGAGAGTCGTTGTTATATTATTGATCATGAGTTCATGATAATTATAATGTTGGATGTAAAAGAGTTCCATAATGATTGACGGAGGGTTAACGACCTTGTGTCACCCCATCCTGTTCTTATTTTGTTTATAAGATCATTCATGTATCATATGTATGTTGTATATATATATATATATATCACGTATCTATTTTGTGACATCGAGCTATGCTTTAGTCGGTCGGGTACGACACTTATGCACACCACTGCAGTTGGGTACGATAACACCGAGTCCTATATTAGTTCCTGGTATGATAACATCGAGTCCCATATTAGCGCCAGGTACAATATGATATTGACATTACCCGAATGTGTGGATATATACCTAATAGTTAGTTTTTAGTGATATTATACACTGCATATGCCCATCATGGCCTTCGAGGTTCAGGTTGTTCCGTTACTCTGATTTTCTCATGTTATTACCTTTACTTATGTTTACCTTCCTTACATATTCATTACATTATTTCATACTAATGTCCCTTGGTGGGTAGCTGTATTTCATGTCCGCAAGTACAGATAGAAGAGTTGACGATCCCCTGCAGTAGGTGGTTTGATTCAGCAGTTGTGGTTGATACACTCCATTTTTTTGGATCTATTTAGTGTAGGTGTTGGTTTTGATTTATATATATATATATATATATATATATATATCATGGGTATGGTGGGGCCCTGTCTCGACCAGTTGCTACTCTGTATCATATTTAGAGGCTTGTAGACTAGTGTCATCTGTTTAGTTGGTTGGTATGGCCTTGTCAGCCTCTTTTGGATTGTCTGTTGTATCTATGACGGCCTTGTCAACCCTCAGGTTATGTATATATTTGTTGTTGGGCTTCTTTTGCATGCAGGACCATGTCGTATCTTACACAATTATCGTTGACTAAAGGTCTTGTCGGCCCAAGTCTTATTTTGTGTTGTTTAGATACTATGGTTGGTACACTCAGGACTTAAGGTGCCGAGTGCTAATAGTTGATGTTGTGCACCACATTTATAAGTAGGAGGATACAATGCGTTTAAGATGGTTGCTTTATTTCTTATCTTAGATCGTGCGTTAGAGCAGAGTCATAAAAATTTGGTCTCCTAACCTAAATCTGGTTTATAATTTCAGCGATGTCTACTACTACTAGACGACATTAGGTTATGCGAAGGTTTGGTGTGGAGGTGGGAGAGGATTCTAGTTAGGTACCACTGCTAACACGGGGTAGCAGGAGCAACAGGATGAAGCTATATCTCGAGCCTCGAGAAGTCCACCCTTTCCACCTACATAGGAGCCCGGGGAGCTGATATACCCCCAGTTCCTCCCCGGGTTGCTTCAGAGCAGGATCTCAATATGCGTAGTGAAGTTCAGTTGTTGACTCGATTAGTGGCCACTCAGGCCAACATCAGGTTCCTTGATATTCTGATAGGGTTGTTAGCACAAGAGTTTGCGACTTCATTAATTTGGACCCTCCAGTATTTATGAGTTTAGACCTGAATGATGATTCGCAGAACTTCTTCGATCAAATGCAGCGGACTTTGAAGGTAACGCATGCCACCGCTACTAAGTCAGTAGAGTTGTCTTCTTATAGACTGCGGGATGTCGTTGTGATATTTTATGACAAAAGAGAAGTCTAGGGGACCTCGTGTCGCGTCAGTCGAATGGAGGGAGTTCTCTGAGGTCTTTTATAACATTATTTATCAGTAAAGCTCCGACGGGCCAGGTAAGAGAGGTTTTTACATCTCGGGCAGGGTAACATGAGTGTACGGGAATACAATATGCAATTTAACTCCATCGACAGTGTCACGACCCGAACTCCGGGCCCGCAACTGGTACCCTACCTGGGCACCCTTCTACCCTCTACGACCCAAGTTACCCACGGAAGTTAAATAACACTTTTTTTTTACAAACATGCAAAGGCAAAGCCGATAAGGCTGCCATATATATATATATATATATATATATATATATATATATATATAATCCATAAGAAACTACACTGTACATGAGTCCAATCCCACATATAAATACAAACCTCTCAGAGTTTTACAGAACTATGACGGGATAAGGCCCCGCCGTACCCATAAATGTACAAAAGCCTGTAATGAAAGATCTATACCAAAATAATAAGCCCCGGAACAATGGAGCTATCCCAAAAACTCTGAGCAAGGATCCTACACTTGCAAATCACCAAACTGCGTACCTAAACCTGCAGCATGAACGCAGCCCCCCGGAGAAAGGGGGTCAGTACGGAAAATGTACCAAGTATGATTGTAAAAGAGATCATACAGTCCAAATATAACAGGAGGCAAGTATGATTTCAAAATAACAGTACACCGTGCCTGCAAATATGAGAGTAATGAGAGTCAACTTTACCTTTTAAGTTATGCCTTTTAAGAGTTAGATCAACTGCAAAGAGTATTTGTACTCGCATCATGGATCTTGTCCATGGGTTTATATAATGTTCAAGTCCTAATCATGGACGTACTCACATGATTTCAACTATACCGTTTTCACAATAAGATTTATGTCGTAATCATGGACGTTCTCACATGATCCAACTATACAATTTTCACAATAAGATTTATGTCGTAATCATGGACGTACTCACATGATCCAACTATACAATTTTCACAACAAGACTTATGTCGTAATCTTGGACGTACTCACATGATCCAACTATACAATTTTCACAATAAAATTTATGTCGTAATCATGGACGTACTCACATGATCCAACTATACAATTTAAATCATCTCCGACTCTCATTAGCACAAATAGAATGAACTATCATTTTAAGAGAACTCAAGGCAATATCACATCTAGTAATAATATGGAAATTGAACCCGAAGTACTATGTACGTCCGCCGTACATCTTCTCATTTATAAACCTCAAACACTAACACTCATAGTATCAAGAAACTTCCACTTTTAAAATCAAGTTACTACATTTTTAAACTCAAGTAAGTTATACTTTTCAAACCAAGTCAAATATACTTTTAACACCAAGTAATTTATACCTTTCAATCATGTAACTTCTTTCATATACTACAATGAACTAAAATGAAATACTTTAATTTAGACAACCCAAAGTACTAGCAAGAGAATAGAAATAACAATCTTTCATTTTAGAAACCCCAAGTACTATCAAAAGAATGGATAGAACCACTTCCATTTTATAAAATCAAAGTACTATCAAGAAAGTATATAGAGAAACTTCTATTTTAGGAAATCCAAAGTACTATCAAGAATTACATCACTAAGGAGTAGGATACACTCACTTTAAAACAAGGAATCATGCTAGAAGAAGAAATGATAGTTCACATACCTTTTTGACGACTAACCAACTCTACAATCTAGAATACGTCTCAAAGTACTTCAACCTATCTATAACAACAATAACACGATTATCAATTCCAAGCTTTCTAAGGTAGATTAATACCAACTAAGGGTCTCTTATTCTACGGAAAATTGGGCAGCACTTCCTTTGTTTCTACGTACTTTTCCACCTTTTCCAAGGCCCAAATTCAACAAGCCACACTTAAGGGCATAACCAACAGCTAACCAAAGGGGATTACACGCCTACTATATGTGTAAAATTCAGCCCCACAATCACATTAAACAGTCCATACAAATCAGCTCAATATCCCACAACAACAAGGGTAAAATGTAAAGTCTTTAAACACATTTCTACACCCTTAATCCTTAGGACTTTCATTAGCAACTACTACATTTAAACATGCATTAAGGTGGATGATTTTCCAGAAGCCTAACACCACAAAACAGTCCATAAAAACTGCATAATAACGTCCAACAGTTTTATAGATTCCACGGCCAACAACTACAATCCGACAACTCTTTCCTTAATCCTTTTTATTTCAATTCGAGTTCCAAAACTTCTATATAAGTTATATAAACTTATTAACAACGACATTACTACATTATAACATGCAATAGGTGAAGATAACAACGACAATAACCAACGAAACTCAATGACACCAAAATTGTCGCATTCTCGGCCAAGACACCAAAATTGGTCCAACCACTTTTTAATCTTCATTATTTTTAGCACAAGCTCATGTATACATTATAACAATAAGTAATATCCAATTACTTCAAGAGAATGAGGAATGTTTACCTTTAAAA
Source organism: Przewalskia tangutica (assembly GCA_029844215.1). Classification (NCBI taxonomy): domain Eukaryota; kingdom Viridiplantae; phylum Streptophyta; class Magnoliopsida; order Solanales; family Solanaceae; genus Przewalskia; species Przewalskia tangutica. The sequence continues at coordinate 62,666,507 of CM056736.1, read as the reverse complement.
TGCCCAAAAACATCCCTAGGCAGTCCGCCCCACTTTGGCCCATAGTTATCGTTTTGCTCCACTTCTTCAAGATCCAATCACTTCCATGTATCCACTACAACCTTAGAACCAACTTACCTTCACGTTTTACCTCCAAAAAGTCGACGAATCAAGCTAGGGTTTCACCCTCATTTTCGGCCAACACAAGATTTGGAGGGTTTGGAGAGTTAACTTGGCTAATCACTTGGTTATGTTCTTAATCTTGGAGAAATAAACTAACTAATCTTATTGTTCTTGGCTATGGAGATTTTCGAAAACCTTGCTTAAGGGAGAAGAGATGAGAGCTTTTGGATGAAAGTGAATAATGAATCCAAGTCTTCTAAGTGTATATCTATATAGATGTCTCTCAAGCAAGACAAGTGGATGGGGCACTTTTCACCTTCCTGTAGGTCCATGTTTCACCTCCTCAAAATATCTAAATAAGTCAAGTCTTGCAAGACAAGTGGAGGGGTGATACGTGTCACCCTCCTATTGGTCCAAAATATTATAATTTCCGAACCTCCCCCCCCCCCCCCAAATTGTGAAATTTTCAGCGGACCCGATATTATCAATTCCAATTCTCCGTAATCCAATACTAATCCTACAAATCCAATTAGAAGTATTAATCTTCAAGTTAATAATCTTTCGTCGTCACATTTTTTTGAAATTTCCCTTAAGAAGATGTAATAATTCTTTCCTTCCAAAATTCAAATCTTAAACCCTTAATCACGTTCTCAATTAGTAGCTCTGGTATTACGGGGTGTAACCGACAGGTATTCCCATACTATAGTAGCTGAGATAAGCGATCAGGTGCACAGTTTGTTTATAGTTTGGGGTTGCATCTTGTGAATGAATGTACTACTGCTTCTTTGAACCCGAGTATGGACATCTCTTGTATCCAGGCATATGCTCAACATCTAGAGGACCATAAGCATCAATAGCGGGTTGATCTATAGCGAGATAGGGGTCAACATAAGAGGACCCGATCGACATATGATTTTGGTGAGTTTAGAGATGAACCTAGACCCCAGACTTTTCGATATTCATCCTATCCGGCAGTCAATGTGCCTGCATAGATTTGGGGACCATGTTAGGGTCAATATATTTATTTCATATAGGATCAGAGTTCCCGAGCATCAGGTCTACAATATAGAGGGGACTATAATCAAGAAAGATTGTATTTGCCTGAATATGATCAGCTGGTAGATCCCACTCTGGGATATGTCAACAGAATTCAGATATATGTTATTCTTGTCGGTAGCTAGACCATATTATGAGAAATTGTCTGTCGAGGGGCGAAGGTGACATGACGCAGCTAACGAGGTCGGTAGGTGCATCTTCATCTTCAATATTCCCTCCTAGGCAAGGGTCGTAGGCGCTAGTTGATCGGTGTATTTTATATACACCTTTTGTGTTACACCACGTAATTCCAGGACATGAATAAGAGAATAGACGCGATAACACAAGACTTGAAAATTAGTACGAAAGAAAGAATTGTTTTTCCGAAGGAAAATCTTCCGAACTTCGGAAAGGAAAAATGTTCGTTGATGAGAATTAGATTCTTAGAATACTTTATTTGAGGAGTATGGAATTTATTATCATTGTGGAAATTTATTTTACGGATTTGGTCACGTAAGGACCACCCAAGAAATTTTACGTTTTGTGGGGCCCACGAGGGTTACGAGATTTTATGGACGAATGGGAGGGCGACACGTGTCACCCCCCCACATGGTCTTAGACGAATTGGACCTAGGTTAGGTGGTCAAGTGACCAAGGTTAAGTGGTCTTGTGACCAAGGATAAGTAGCCTAAAAGTGGATGACAAACTTGAGATAATTGACTAAGTCAATGAGCCCACTTGGCTAGATATTTAATCCTCTTCATCCAAACCCCACAAGTGTTATAATATTGACCCTCCATTGTTTTATATATACTACACTAGTGCAAGACAAGTCTTCACACTTAGAAAATTTGAGAAAACTTTAGGAGCTCACAATGTTGCTCTCGGCTTTGCCTATATTCCCACACAAATATTTTTAGTTTGTGGTTCATTATTCACAATACTTTAACCCAAGGTACCTAGGGGTATTGTAAGGATATCTCAATAGAAAGATCCCGGAAAAAACGACGTTTTCACGTTAGTCGCAAGGCGAAAACCTAAGGTGTTCTTCAACTTTGAAGATGGAACTTGAAGAAGAGTTCTTCATGAGCTTCTAAGGAGTGCTTGGAGTGGATTGGAACATAATAAGAGGAGCTAAAAGTTTCTAAGGATCTACTTTTACGCTTGGACATTATTAGGGCTTATTGAGGTAAAATCTTCATCTTCTTAATGTAATTGAAGATTACATGTTATAGTAGTTAAGAAATGAGCATGTGGTATATAGAATGAAGTTTGAAAAAATTTGGATCATGTCGACATGTTAAAACCGAAAATGGACAAGTTAGCCATTAATGTTGTAATCAATTTGGTCGATAGTTACAATCGTCGCATGTTAAGGAAGAAAGGAATTATAGTTGTTGTAATTGTTATTATGTATATAACATATTGGAATAACAACTTGGACTGAAAAAGGAATTGAAAGGAAATTGATATTGTTATGGATAGTGTTATTGCCGAGAATGTGCCTTAAGGAATGGACAATTTTATATTGATTGTGGGGCAGAATTTTACACGTCCTATTAGGCGTGTAATCCCCTTTGTATTTGCTGAATTGTTGGACCTTAAATGTGGCGTTTGGTTATTGATTTTCGGGCCTTGAAAAGGGTGGAAAGGTACGTAGAAACAAAGGAAGTGCTGCCCGATTTTCTGTAGAATAAGAGACCTTACACTTAGTATGATTCTACGTTAAAAAGTGAGGAGTTGATAGATATGTTATGATTAATATAGGTTGAAGTACTACGAGTAGCGTATTCTACTTAAAGGATGAAATAGCTATCAAGGTTGAAGTACTTTGGAGCATTTTGCTACTTGTCGATAATCGTCGCGAGGTGTGTGAACCTCTTCCTCCTTTTGGAATGATTCTATGTATGAAATATACATGTGGTGTTATTTCATGATTCCTTCTACTCTTAGAAGTTAAGGGTATGTATGTTGATTTACTCTATGTGAAAGTTATGTCTAAGTTATCCTAAGTTCTTACCAAGTCTTATGGGGGATGTTGGTAAGAGTCGTTAGGAAGTATTTAGAGTCGAGTTGACTTTGCTAATTTACTGCACGAATGAGAATAAGTATCGAACAAGCCATTGCAGCGTTAATAAAAAAATGTATCTACAATCAATTATATTAAAATGAGTAGAATTCTCCATCTGCATAGAAACTAAGATAAGACAAAATTGTATTATATTTTCTAGATCATGGATGCTTTAATAAGATCGTTATAAACGAGTATAACCTATTCACAACGCATAAAAGTATATGTTACTTAATATTAAAGAGTTTACGTTATGAAGTTTTAAGACCATGAACCTTGAATTCTTAAAAGGTTAAGAGACTTTATTTTTAAAGTTAAGAGACTTTATTTTTAAAGTTAAATAGACTTGATATTCTATATTAAGAAACTTGATTTCTAAAGTTAAGACACTTGAAGTATTTGAAAGTATAAGTCTCTTGGTTATAAAAAAAATGAATTAGTCTAAGGCATAAAGTTAGTATAACGGCTTTATGAGAAGTTGGTTATAACAACTTTATGGAAGGTTAGAAGAATGGTTTTCTCTAGTAATGTAAACAAAGAAATGACTTGAAATAAGGAAGGACAATTTGATTTAAAGGTATCAATTGCTTAAAGTTTTAAAGTAAGGGTCACTTGATTTAGAAGCCTAGAAATGTATTTCTAAAAATGTAGTGACTTGTTTGAAATGTAGACATGCCTTGATACTACGGGTGTTAGTATCTTGGGGTTTTATATGAAAAAGAGTCTTTTAAAAAGAATGGAAATACGTAGTACTTTGGGTTAAATTCCCGGATTTTTATATGAAACGAAAAGTGCCTTGAGTATATAAAATGAAAGTCTAAAGATTTTATGAACTTGCCTATGCTTTCTTGTGATAGCCTTGAGTGCAAGTATTATATGTTTACGCTGCCGTGACTCTCAGTTAGAGGGTCGGCTGTCTTGTTGTGAATTTACTTGGACGTACCGACAGTGATGGAGGCTTCCACGGGTATGCTTCCATTATGATTGATCCTTGGACATGCTTATACGATGTGGGATTACGGGGCATGCGACCAGGATGCGGGTTAGATTCCCGGATTGTTTCTATTACTCCTTGGACATGCTTATACGATGAGGGATTCCGGCGTGCGACCGAGGCGGGTTAGATTCGGTTGTTTTATTACCCCATGGCCATGCTTATACGATGAGGGATTCTGGGGCATGTGACCATGTTATATACGATTATTACTCCATGGACTAGCTCCCCATGAAGACATGTACGAGATGAGGATTCCACGGCATGTTATATACGATTATTACTCCATGGACTAGCTCCCGTGACATACGTACCGAGATGAGGAATTCCACGGGCATGTTATATATGATTATTACCCCATGGATTAGCTCTCCATGAAGTCATGTACCCGAGATGAGATATTCCACGGGCATGAGATATATATATATATATTGCATATGTGTGTACGCCGACAGTGAGGTAGGATGCCACGAGCGCATCACATGGTTATATTTTACACTTACGGCTGTCGGCAGTGATGTGGGATTCCACGGGCAGGGGATATATATATATGTATTGTATGTGTGTACGCCAACAGTGAGTTAGGATGCCACGGGCGCGTCACATGGTTATATTTTACACTTATAGATGTCGGCAGTGATGGGAGATTCCACGGGCACGCTTTGATATTTGTGGGCTTGAGACCCTTACTGGATTGTGTGATGATATTTGAGGGCTTGTGTCCATAGCCCTGGTGTGACTATTGTTCATGTGTTGAAATAGTCTGTACAAGGTAAAACTGACTTTCATTACTTTCACTTCGGCAAGGCACAGTGTACTGTTATTTTGGTTATCATACATGTCTCCAGCTTTATTATAGACTGTTATGATTTCATTCTGATTTTCGCCACATACTTGGTACATATTTCTTCGACCTCGCCGGGCCGTGTTCATGTCGCAGGTTGAGGTACATAGCTTGCTGATCCTCATTCTTAGGATCACTGTTCAGCTGGTTGGGAAGCTCCATTATTTCTGAGGCTTTGTATTTTGGTACAGTTCCCTGAGGTTGTAGATTTTGTACATTCAGGGGTATGGCTGGGCCCTGTCCCATCACAGTTATTACGTCAAAACCCTTAGAGGTCTGTAGTCATATCTTGTGGGTCGCTTTGTAAAAAAAAAGAGGTACTGCTTTTGGTTTTACGTAGTTTATGTATCCAGGAAGGTAGCCTTATCGGCTAACCTGTTATTTATTTCCTGTTAAGTTTATGTATGTTCGTGATTATCTACGATATATACGTATGGGTGCGGGTAGGGCACCGATCGTGACCGGTCGGGTCGTGACAAAAGTGGTATCAGAGCAGTTAGTCCACGGAAAATGTCTACAGACCGTGTCTAGTAGAGTCTTGATTATCGGTGTGTTGTGCACCACATCTATAATCAGGAGGCTGCAGGACATTTAAGATTAGTTTCCATTCTTCTCACTCTAAGATCGTGCGATAGAGCTGTGTTGGTAGGGTCGTCTCTCTCTAACGAGTTATGTTAATTGCAGTTATGAGAAAGGCAGCAATGACCCAGGAAGGACTATGTGGATTGCGTATCCAGGTTGGTAATGATTGTAGTATAGTTGGTATTATGACGTACAGCTATACGGATTTATGTATGAGAGTCATTTATGGGTTGCCTAGAATGATTTTAGATTACCAAGAGTTGGTAAGGACTAACTAGATACCGGGAAGGTATGAAACAGTTAATGAATTCTCGCCAAGGTCTTATGTTTTATTTTTTGAGATTATTGGGAAATGATGTCTGATAGGGTAGGGAACCCTTAAGAAGTCATGTTAAGGAACCTAACGGAATGCCATGTTAATAGATTAAGCTGCGTGGTAGGCTTAAGAGAATTGTACGGATGAGATCCGTATGGAGTAAGTAATGGTTGTTGTGATCGAGACAACATGGTTATGGTATTACGAGAAGTTACTTTACCCGTTTTCGGGGGGACTGATAAGGTAGGCTTGGTGCATGAAAATTGTGAGCCTAAGAATATTGATAACCGCCGAGACCTTAGGTATATAAGGCATTCTCGAGCAATAGGATTTTATTCAGACTAAGGGTAAGAGTTAAGTGCGATGTTTGGTCGGGTTGAGGACCTATTACGGGTCGCCCCATAGCCTGAAATAGAGTGGGATCAGTTGGTAGTAGTTTCGCTACGTGACAGGGTCACGAGGGTGTAAAGCCCAAGTCTAGTTAATTGTTTTACGGGTTCGTGGACGCGTTCCACCGGAACCAGGTCGTGAGAGCCGGAAATGGCCTTATATTGTTTAATAGAGTGACTCCAAAGATTGAAGGCTAGAATCGGTATGGAGGTTATGTAAGTATGTAGTATAAGTTGGAGGTACGTAAAGAATACAACCAGTAAGAAAGTGTAGAATCGCTGATTGGTTGGTTCCACATAGGCGAGGTTCAGATAATTGGCGGACTTGATTGAGTACATGGATAAGGCGAAGCTTATCTAGGAAAGATTTTTAGTAAGCTCAGAGTCAGTAGAAACTTTATGCAGATGAACGACGTCGACACTTGGAGTTCAGGTTGATGTTTTAGTATGAGTATTGTTATGTGGTCGTGGGTGGCATATGTTGTATGAATGGTGTAGTAAAAGGAGACTATGTCGCTATCTAATTAGATTGGAATCCGAAAGAACATTCAGGGACGAATGTTTCTAAGGGGGAAGTGTTACACCCCGTATTTACAGGACGTGTTTTAAGAACGTACGTAAGAACTCACAAGTGTTGAGAATTGAGACTTGTAAAAATTTATCGGAATTATGAAATTGTCGAAAAAGGAATATTGTGACGAATGGGAGGGCGACACGTGTCACCCCCCCTTATTATGTCTTGGACGAAAATTTCATGGGCAAAAGGGTCACTTGACCATTGTTTAGATGACCAAGTCTTGCAAGTGGAGAGCTTGACAATGTTGACTTAGTCAATGGGACCAAAGTCTTGATATTTAAAAGAGTTTCATCCTAACCACACATAGGTGCAACTATTGACCCTCCATTGAACTATATAGTAGTACTAGTAGCAAGAGGGAGTTCAACACTTAGAGAAATTACACAAATTTGAAGAATACCCCTAGTGAGCTCTCGGCTTCACCAACAAGAAATAAGAAAAATCTTTGTTCCTTGTTATTTTAGCTCCCCATTTTAAACCAAGGTTCATGAGTGTTATGTAAGTGTATCTCAATAGAAAAATCTTGGAAAAGGATGGTTTACGGGTTAGTCGCAAAACGAAAACCTAATGGTCTTTCTAGGTTTTGTATTGAAGTTTGAAGGAAAGTTGTTGGTGTGGTTCTAAGGGTCTCAACAAGCGGATTGAAGTGTCTTGAAGAGGCTCTAAGTTGCTAAGGAGCGACTTCGGATTTGGAAGTTAGATTGAGATTCGTTGAGGTATAATTTTGTTCTCTTTAAGTGCTACAAGATTATGTATTGTTGTTAGCCTTACATTTTACTAGCATGAAGCATATGTGTTGAAGTTTTATAAGTGTTATGAATTGTTGTAGCCTAAGAACCGAATTGACACATTAGCCATTTGAAGTTGGATTTCAAGTTGGTCGTAGTTAGAAATCGTCGCATGTTACCTACTTAGAGATTATGGATTGTTATAATCAAATGCGACTTGATATCATGTTATGCTACCAATTTGGATTGAAATGGAAATTTGATAAGAATTGGTATGGTTGAACTCAAGGTGGCGAATTTGGACTTTTAGTTGGTTATTCATTTGTATTGAACTACTTTCTAAATTGTGAGCCAATTGGAACATTTAGTTATTCATTTGCATTGGAATACCTTTTATATTGTTGTGAGCCAATTGAGGCTGTTTGGTTATTGTATTCGGCCTTGAAAAGGTGGCAAAGTTAGTAAAAACAAAGGAGGTCTTGTCAGATTTTCCGTAGAATTTAGCGACTTAGCACCTAGAATATTCTACGTGAAGTAAGAGGTTAATGGACGTATGGTGACCATTATAGGTTGATGTACTAAGTATAGCGTATCCTACTTGGAGAATGGAATAGCTCAAGGTGGAAGTACATTGGAGCTTTTTGCTACTTGTAGATAATCGTCGCGAGGTATGTGAACCTCTTCCTTCTTTTGACATGATTCTATGTATGGAATATACATGTAGTACTATTTCATGATTCATTCTACTCTTAGAAGTTAAGAGGTATGTATGTCGATTTACTCTACGTAAAGGTTATGTATAAGTTATCCTAAGTTCTTACCAAGTCTTATGGGGGATGTTGGTAAGAGTCGTTAGGAGGTATTTTGGAGCCAAGTTGACTTGGCTAATTTACGGCACGAATAAGAATAAGTATCGAACAAGCCATTGCAGTGTTAATAAAGGAAAAATGTAATGACAATTAATTGTGTTAAAACAAGTAGAATTCTCCATCTGCATAGAAGCTAAGATAAGACAAAATTGTATTACATTTTCTAGATCATGGCTACTTGATTAAGATAGTTATAAATAAGTATAACTTATTCACAACGCACCAAGTATTTGTTACTTAATTTATAAGAATTTACGTATGAAGTTTTAAGACTATGGACCTCAAATTGTTAAAAGGTTAAGGGACTTTATTTTTCAAGTTATGAGACTTGATTCTTAAAGGGAGAAATGAATTGATTTAAAAGTATAGAATACTTGATTTGGAAAGTATTGTTTTCTTGCCATTCTAAGTTAAGCTGGTTTTCCTAAAAGTTAAGAGACTTGAAGTATTTTGAAAGCTATGTGATTTGAATTGAAGTATAAGTTTCTTGGTTATCAAATGAATGAATTCGTCTAAGAAATAAAGAGTTATAACGGCTTTATGGGAAGTTGGTTATAACAACTTTATGGAAGATTTAAAAGAATGGTTTTCTTCAGTATTGTAAGCAAAGTAATGATTTGAAATAAAGAAGGGCAAAATTGTTTTAAAGGTACCAATTGCTTAAGGTTTTAAAGAAAGAAGTCACTTGATTTAGAAGCCTATAATTGTATTTCTAAAAAGTATTGTGACTTGTCGTGAAAAGTAGATATGACTTGATACTACGGTTATTAGTATCTTGGAAGTTTTGTTTGAAAGAGAATCATTTTTAAAGGAGTAGAGGCACGTAGTACGTTGGGTTAAATTCCCGGATTTTATAATGACATGTTAGTGCCTTAAGTAAACAAAAAATGAGAGTGTATATGAACAAGCTAATAAGAAGTTAGGGGATTTCTTAACTTGCTTATATTATGTATGATAAGTCGGTAGTGCTTATGTTATGTATGATGGCCGGTTGAGTTAGGGTAAGAGTATAAATGAGGCAAGCCCCAGGCGTTATACCACCTTCTCGAGGTAAGAGTATAAGTGAGGTAAATCCCAAGACTGTACCACCGCTTTATGTGTTATTTGTGGCCGTCGAGATAGGGTAAGCGTATAAATGAGGGCAAGCCCAAGACGTTATACCACCTTCTCCGAGTAAGAGTATAAATGAGGGCAAGCCAAGACGTTATACCCCCTGCTTTACCACCTTCTCCAGGGTAAGAGTATAAATGAGGGGCAAGCCCCCAGACGTTATACCACCTGTTTTGATTGATTTTATGGGCGTGAGACCCATGGTTATGTTTTATTTATAAGTTTCATGTATGTTCCGCTGATTTCTCTGATGTTTACCTGTAAGGGTGCCCAGGTAGGGCACCAGTCGCGGTCCCGGGGTCGGGTCGTGACAAAAGTGGTATCAGAGCAGTTAGTCCTCGGAAAGTGTCTATGGCCGTGTCAGTAAGTCTTGATTATCGGTGTGTTGTGCACCACATCTATAATCGGGAGGCTGCGAGGCATTTAGGATTGGTTTCCATTCTTCTCACTCTGAGATCGTGCGATAGAAATGTGTTGTTAGGTCGTCTCTCCTAACGAGTTATGTTGATTGCACTACGAGAAAGCGGCAGAGACCGGGAAGGACTATGTGGATTGTGTATCCAGGTTGGTATGGATTATAGTATAGTTGGTATTGTGACATACATCTATACGGAGTTATGTATGAGGGTCAGACGCATGTTGCCTATAATGATTTTAGGTCACCAGGAATTGGTAAAGACTAACTAGGTGCCGGGAAGGTATGGAAGTTATGTATGTATGTTAGAAGGAGTTGGAAGTACGAAAAGATAATCTCTTTTGGGCGTTTGATGGACAAGTATGCGTGTGTGAGGTATTAGGGCCATGTGTGGCGTTGTTGGTATGTCGGGGTTGTGAGAGGAAACTATGTCGCTAATATTAAGTTTGACTCCGAAAGAACATTCGAGGACGAATGTTTCTAAGGGGGGAAGAATGTTACACCCCGTATTTACAGGACGTGTTTTAAGAACGTACGTAAGAACTCACAAGTGTTGAGAATTGAGACTTGTAAAAATTTATCGGAATTATGAAATTGTCGAAAAAGGAATATTGTGACGAATGGGAGGGCGACACGTGTCACCCCCCCTTATTATGTCTTGGACGAAAATTTCATGGGCAAAAGGGTCACTTGACCATTGTTTAGATGACCAAGTCTTGCAAGTGGAGAGCTTGACAATGTTGACTTAGTCAATGGGACCAAAGTCTTGATATTTAAAAGAGTTTCATCCTAACCACACATATGTGCAACTATTGACCCTCCATTGAACTATATAGTAGTACTAGTAGCAAGAGGGAGTTCAACACTTAGAGAAATTACACAAATTTGAAGAATACCCCTAGTGAGCTCTCGGCTTCACCAACAAGAAATAAGAAAATTCTTTGTTCCTTGTTATTTTAGCTCCCCATTTTAAACCAAGGTTCATGAGTGTTATGTAAGTGTATCTCGATAGAAAAATCTTGGAAAAAGATGGTTTACGGGTTAGTCGCAAAACGAAAACCTAATGGTCTTTCTAGGTTTTGGATTGAAGTTTGAAGGAAAGTTGTTGGTGTGGTTCTAAGGGTCTCAACAAGCGGATTGAAGTGTCTTGAAGAGGCTCTAAGTTGCTAAGGAGCGACTTGGTTGGAAGTTAGATTGAGATTCGTTGAGGTATAATTTTGTTCTCTTTAAGTGTTACAAGATTATGTATTGTTGTTAGCCTTACATTTTACTAGCATGAAGCATATGTGTTGAAGTTTTATAAGTGTTATGAATTGTTGTAGCCTAAGAACCGAATTGACACATTAGCCGTTTGAAGTTGGATTTCAAGTTGGTCGTAGTTAGAAATCGTCGCGTTACCTACTTAGAGATTATGGATTGTTATAATCAAATGCGACTTGATATCATGTTATGCTACCAATTTGGATTGAAATGGAAATTTGATAAGAATTGGTATGGTTGAACTCAAGGTGGCCGAATTTGGACTTTTAGTTGGTTATTCATTTGTATTGAACTACTTTCTAAATTGTGAGCCAATTGGTCATTTAGTTATTCATTTGCATTGGAATACCTTTTATATTGTTGTGAGCCAATTGAGGCTGTTTGGTTATTGTATTCGGCCTTGAAAAAGTGGCAAAGTTAGTAAAAACAAAGGAGGTGTTGTCCGATTTTCCGTAGAATTTAGCGACTTAGCACCTAGAATATTCTACGTATGAAGTAAGAGGTTAATGGACGTATGGTGACCATTATAGGTTGATGTACTAAGTATAGCGTATCTACTTGGAGAATGGAATAGCTCGAGTGGAAGTACTTTGGAGCTTTTTGCTACTTGTCGATAATCGTCGCGAGGTATGTGAACCTCTTCCTTCTTTTGACATCATTCTATGTATGGAATATACATGTAGTACTATTTCATGATTCATTCTACTCTTAGAAGTTAAGAGGTATGTATGTCGATTTACTCTACGTAAAGGTTATGTATAAGTTATCCTAAGTTCTTACCAAGTCTTATGGGGGATGTTGGTAAGAGTCGTTAGGAGGTATTTTGGAGCCAAGTTGACTTGGCTAATTTACGGCACGAATAAGAATAAGTATCGAACAAGCCATTGCAGTGTTAATAAAGGAAAAATGTAATGACAATTAATTGTGTTAAAACAAGTAGAATTCTCCATCTGCATAGAAGCTAAGATAAGACAAAATTGTATTACATTTTCTAGATCATGGCTACTTGATTAAGATAGTTATAAATAAGTATAACTTATTCACAACGCACCAAGTATTTGTTACTTAATTTATAAGAATTTACGTATGAAGTTTTAAGACTATGGACCTCAAATTGTTAAAAGGTTAAGGGACTTTATTTTTCAAGTTATGAGACTTGATTCTTAAAGGGAGAAATGAATTGATTTAAAAGTATAGAATACTTGATTTGGAAAGTATTGTTTTCTTGCCATTCTAAGTTAAGAAACTGGTTTTCCTAAAAGTTAAGAGACTTGAAGTATTTTGAAAGCTATGTGATTTGAATTGAAGTATAAGTTTCTTGGTTATCAAATGAATGAATTAAATCTAAGAAATAAAGAGTTATAACGGCTTTATGGGAAGTTGGTTATAACAACTTTATGGAAGATTTAAAAGAATGGTTTTCTTGATTGTAAGCAAAGTAATGATTTGAAATAAAGAAGGCAAAATTGTTTTAAAGGTACCAATTGCTTAAGGTTTTAAAGAAAGAAGTCACTTGATTTAGAAGCCTATAATTGTATTTCTAAAAAGTATTGTGACTTGTCGTGAAAAGTAGATATGACTTGATACTACGGTTATTAGTATCTTGGAAGTTTTGTTTGAAAGAGAATCATTTTTAAAGGAGTAGAGGCACGTAGTACGTTGGGTTAAATTCCCGGATTTTATAATGACATGTTAGTGCCTTAAGTAAACAAAAAATGAGAGTGTATATGAACAAGCTAATAAGAAGTTAGGGGATTTCTTAACTTGCTTATATTATGTATGATAAGTCGGTAGTGCTTATGTTATGTATGATGGCCGGTTGAGTTAGGGTAAGAGTATAAATGAGGGGCAAGCCCCAAGACGTTATACCACCTTCTCCAGGGTAAGAGTATAATTGAGAGGTAAATCCCAAGGCATTGTACCACCTGCTTTATGTGTTATTTGACGACCGGTCGAGATAGGGTAAGCGTATAAATGAGGGGCAAGCCCCAAGACGTTATACCACCTTCTCCAGGGTAAGAGTATAAATGAGGGGCAAGCCCCAAGACGTTATACCCCCTGCTTTACCACCTTCTCCAGGGTAAGAGTATAAATGAGGGGCAAGCCCCCAGACGTTATACCACCTGTTTTGATTGATTTTATGGGCGTGAGACCCATGGTTATGTTTTATTTATAAGTTTCATGTATGTTCCGCTGATTTCTCTGATGTTTACCTGTAAGGGTGCCCAGGTAGGGCACGGCCGCGATCCCGGTCGGGTCGTGACAACAGTGGTATCAGAGCAGTTAGTCCTCGGAAAGTGTCTATAGACCGTGTCTAGTAGAGTCTTGATTATCGGTGTGTTGTGCACCACATCTATAATCAGGAGGCTGCAGGGCATTTAGGATTGGTTTCCATTCTTCTCACTCTGAGATCGTGCGATAGAGCTGTGTTGTTAGGGTCGTCTCTCCCTAACGAGTTATGTTGATTGCATTCTGAGAAAGGCGTGAGAGACCCGGGAAGGACTATGTGGATTGCGTATCCAGTTGGTATGGATTATAGTATAGTTGGTATTGTGACATACATCTATACGGAGTTATGTATGAAGTCGACGATGTTGCCTATAATGATTTTAGGTCACCAGGAATTGGTAAAGACTAACTAGTGCAGGAAGGTATGGCCGTTATGTATGTATGTTAGAAGGAGTTGGAAGTACGAAAAGATAATCTCTTTTGGGCGTTTGATGGACAAGTATGCGTGTGTGAGGTATTAGGGCCATGTGTGGCGTTGTTGGTATGTCGGGGTTGTGAGAGGAAACTATGTCGCTAATATTAAGTTTGACTCCGAAAGAACATTCGAGGCGAATGTTTCTAAGGGGAAGAATGTTACACCAGTATTTACGGGGCGTGTTTTAAGAGCGTGCGTAAGAACTCAAGTGTTGAGAATTGAGACTTGTAAAATTTATGAATTATGAAATTGTCGAAAAAGGAATATTGTGACGAATGGGAGGGCGACACGTGTCACCCCCCCTTATTATGTCTTGGACGAAAATTTCATGGGCAAAAGGGTCACTTGACCATTGTTTAGATGACCAAGTCTTGCAGGTGGAGAGCTTGACAATGTTGACTTAGTCAATGGGACCAAAGTCTTGATATTTAAAAGAGTTTCATCCTAACCACACATAGGTGCAACTATTGACCCTCCATTGAACTATATAGTAGTACTAGTAGCAAGAGGGAGTTCAACACTTAGAGAAATTACACAAATTTGAAGAATACCCCTAGTGAGCTCTCGGCTTCACCAACAAGAAATAAGAAAATTCTTTGTTCCTTGTTATTTTAGCTCCCCATTTTAAACCAAGGTTCATGAGTGTTATGTAAGTGTATCTCAATAGAAAAATCTTGGAAAAAGATGGTTTACGGGTTAGTCGCAAAACGAAAACCTAATGGTCTTTCTAGGTTTTGGATTGAAGTTTGAAGGAAAGTTGTTGGTGTGGTTCTAAGGGTCTCAACAAGCGGATTGAAGTGTCTTGAAGAGGCTCTAAGTTGCTAAGGAGCGACTTCGGATTTGGAAGTTAGATTGAGATTCGTTGAGGTATAATTTTGTTCTCTTTAAGTGTTACAAGATTATGTATTGTTGTTAGCCTTACATTTTACTAGCATGAAGCATATGTGTTGAAGTTTTATAAGTGTTATGAATTGTTGTAGCCTAAGAACCGAATTGACACATTAGCCATTTGAAGTTGGATTTCAAGTTGGTCGTAGTTAGAAATCGTCGCATGTTACCTACTTAGAGATTATGGATTGTTATAATCAAATGCGACTTGATATCATGTTATGCTACCAATTTGGATTGAAATGGAAATTTGATAAGAATTGGTATGGTTGAACTCGAGGTGGCGAATTTGGACTTTTAGTTGGTTATTCATTTGTATTGAACTACTTTCTAAATTGTGAGCCAATTGGGGCTGTTTAGTTATTCATTTGCATTGGAATACCTTTTATATTGTTGTGAGCCAATTGAGGCTGTTTGGTTATTGTATTCGGCCTTGAAAAAGTGGCAAAGTTAGTAAAAACAAAGGAGGTGTTGTCCGATTTTCCGTAGAATTTAGCGACTTAGCACCTAGAATATTCTACGTATGAAGTAAGAGGTTAATGGACGTATGGTGACCATTATAGGTTGATGTACTAAGTATAGCGTATCCTACTTGGAGAATGGAATAGCTCAAGGTGGAAGTACTTTGGAGCTTTTTGCTACTTGTCGATAATCGTCGCGAGGTATGTGAACCTCTTCCTTCTTTTGACATCATTCTATGTATGGAATATACATGTAGTACTATTTCATGATTCATTCTACTCTTAGAAGTTAAGAGGTATGTATGTCGATTTACTCTACGTAAAGGTTATGTATAAGTTATCCTAAGTTCTTACCAAGTCTTATGGGGGATGTTGGTAAGAGTCGTTAGGAGGTATTTTGGAGCCAAGTTGACTTGGCTAATTTACGGCACGAATAAGAATAAGTATCGAACAAGCCATTGCAGTGTTAATAAAGGAAAAATGTAATGACAATTAATTGTGTTAAAACAAGTAGAATTCTCCATCTGCATAGAAGCTAAGATAAGACAAAATTGTATTACATTTTCTAGATCATGGCTACTTGATTAAGATAGTTATAAATAAGTATAACTTATTCACAACGCACCAAGTATTTGTTACTTAATTTATAAGAATTTACGTATGAAGTTTTAAGACTATGGACCTCAAATTGTTAAAAGGTTAAGGGACTTTATTTTTCAAGTTATGAGACTTGATTCTTAAAGGGAGAAATGAATTGATTTAAAAGTATAGAATACTTGATTTGGAAAGTATTGTTTTCTTGCCATTCTAAGTTAAGAAACTGGTTTTCCTAAAAGTTAAGAGACTTGAAGTATTTTGAAAGCTATGTGATTTGAATTGAAGTATAAGTTTCTTGGTTATCAAATGAATGAATTCGTCTAAGAAATAAAGAGTTATAACGGCTTTATGGGAAGTTGGTTATAACAACTTTATGGAAGATTTAAAAGAATGGTTTTCTTCAGTATTGTAAGCAAAGTAATGATTTGAAATAAAGAAGGGCAAAATTGTTTTAAAGGTACCAATTGCTTAAGGTTTTAAAGAAAGAAGTCACTTGATTTAGAAGCCTATAATTGTATTTCTAAAAAGTATTGTGACTTGTCGTGAAAAGTAGATATGACTTGATACTACGGTTATTAGTATCTTGGAAGTTTTGTTTGAAAGAGAATCATTTTTAAAGGAGTAGAGGCACGTAGTACGTTGGGTTAAATTCCCGGATTTTATAATGACATGTTAGTGCCTTAAGTAAACAATAAATGAGAGTGTATATGAACAAGCTAATAAGAAGTTAGGGGATTTCTTAACTTGCTTATATTATGTATGATAAGTCGGTAGTGCTTATGTTATGTATGATGGCCGGTTGAGTTAGGGTAAGAGTATAAATGAGGGGAAAGCCCCAAGACGTTATACCACCTTCTCCAGGGTAAGAGTATAAGTGAGGGGTAAATCCCCAAGACGCTGTACCACCTGCTTTATGTGTTATTTGACGACCGGTCGAGATAGGGTAAGAGTATAAATGAGGGGCAAGCCCCAAGACATTTTACCACCTTCTCCAGGGTAAGAGTATAAATGAGGGGCAAGCCCAAGACGTTATACCCCGCTACCACCTTCTCGAGGTAAGAGTATAAATGAGGGCAAGCCCCAGCACGTTATACCACTGTTTTGATTGATTTTATGGCGTGAGACCCATGGTTATGTTTTATTTATAAGTTTCATGTATGTTAGTGATTTCTCGATGTTTACGTAAGGCGGTGCCTGTAGGGCACCGCGATCCCGGTCGGGTCGCGGACAGAAGAATGTTACACCACGTAATTCCGGACATGAATAAGAGAATAGACGCGAGAACACAAGACTTGAAAATTGATGCGAAAGAAAGAATTGTTTTTCAGAAGGAAAATCTTCGAACCGGAAAGGAAAAATGTTTGTTGATGAGAATTAGATTCTTAGAATACTTTATTTGAGGAGTATGGAATTTATTATCATTGTGGAAATTTATTTTACGGATTTGGTCACGTAGGGCCCACCCGAGAAATTTTACGTTTTGTGGGGCCCACGAGGGTTACGAAATTTTATGGACGAATGGGAGGGCAACACGTGTCACCCCCCCCCCCCCCAACATGGTCTTGGACGAATTGGACCTAGGTTAGGTGGTCAAGTGACCAAGGTTAAGTGGTCTTGTGACCAAGGTTAAGTAGCCTAAAAGTGGATGACAAGCTTGAGATAATTGACTAAGTCAATGAGCCCACTTGGCTAGATATTTAATCCTCTTCATCCAAACCCCAAAAGTGTTATAATCTTGACCCTCCATTGTTTTATATATACTAGACTAGTGCAAGACAAGTCTTCACACTTAGAAAATTTGAGAAAACTTTAGGAGCTCACAATGTTGCTCTCGGCTTTGCCTATATTCCCACACAAAAAAATTTAGTTTGTGGTTCATTATTCACAATAGTTTAACCCAAGGTCCCTAGGGGTATTGTAAGGATATCTCAATAGAAATATCCCGGAAAAACGACGTTTTCACGTTAGTCACAAGGCGAAAACCTAAGGTGTTCTTCAACTTTGAAGATGGAACTTGAAGAGGAGTTCTTCGTGAGCTTCTAAGGAGTGCTTGGAGCGGATTGGAACTTAAGAAGAGGAGCTAAAAATTGCTAAGGATCGACTTTTACGCTTGGACATTATTAGGGCTTATTGAGGTAAAATCTTCATCTTCTTAATGTAATTGAAGATTACATGTTATAGTAGTTAAGAAATGAACATATGGTATATAGAATGAAGTTTGAAAATATTTGGATCATGTCGACATGTTAAAACCGAAAATGGACAAGTTAGCCATTAATGTTGTAATCAATTTGGTCGATAGTTACAATCGTCGAATGTTAAGGAAGAAAGGAATTATAGTTGTTGTAATTGTTATTATGTATATAACATATTGGAATAACAACTTGGACTGAAAAAGGAATTGAAAGGAAATTGATATTGTTATGGATAGTGTTATTGCCGAGAATGTGCCTTAAGGAATGGACAGTTTTATATTGATTGTGGGGCATAATTTTACACGTCCTATTAGGCGTGTAATCCCCTTTGTATTTGCTGAATTGTTGGGCCTTAAATGTGGCGTTTGGTTATTGATTTTTGGGCCTTGAAAAGGGTGGAAAAGTACGTAGAAACAAAGGAAGTGCTGCCCGATTTTCCGTAGAATAAGAGACCTTACACTTAGTATGATTCTACGTTAAGAAGTGAGGAGTTGATAGAAATGTTATGATTAATATAGGTTGAAGTACTACGAGTAGCGTATTCTACTTAAAGGATGGAATAGCTATCAAGGTTGAAGTACTTTGGACCATTTTGCTACTTGTCGATAATCGTCGCGAGGTATGTGAACCTCTTCCTCCTTTTGGCATGATTCTATGTATGAAATATACATGTGGTGTTATTTCATGATTCCTTCTATTCTTAGAAGTTAAGAGGTATGTATGTTGATTTACTCTATGTGAAAGTTATGTCTAAGTTATCCTAAGTTATTACCAAGTCTTATGGGGGATGTTGGTAAGAGTCGTTAGGATGTATTTGTAGTCGAGTTGACTTTGCTAATTTACTGCACGAATGAGAATAAGTATCGAACAAGTCATTGCAGCGTTAATAAAAGAAAATGTATCGACAATCAATTATATTAAAATGAGTAGAATTCTCCATCTGCATAGAAACTAAGATAAGACAAAATTGTATTACATTTTCTAGATCATGGCTGCTTTAATAAGATCGTTATAAACGAGTATAACATATTCACAACACATAAAAGTATATGTTACTTAATATTAAAGAGTTTACGTTATGAAGTTTTAAGACCATGAACCTTGAATTCTTAAAAGGTTAAGAGACTTTATTTTTAAAGTTAAGAGACTTTATTTTTAAAGTTAAAGAGACTTGATATTCTAAGTTAAGAAACTTGATTTCTAAAGTTAAGACACTTGAAGTATTTGAAAGTATAAGTCTCTTGGTTATATAAAAAAAGAATGAATTAGTCTAAGGCATAAAGTTAGTATAACGGCTTTATGAGAAGTTGGTTATAACAACTTTATGGAAGGTTAGAAGAATGTTTTTCTCTAGTAATGTAAACAAAGAAATGACTTGAAATAAGGAAGGGCAATTTGATTTAAAGGTATCAATTGCTTAAAGTTTTAAAGTAAGGGTCACTTGATTTAGAAGCCTAGAAATGTATTTCTAAAAATGTAGTGACTTGTTTGAAATGTAGACATGCCTTGATACTACGGGTGTTAGTATCTTGGGGTTTTATATGAAAAGGAGTCTTTTAAAAAGAATGGAAATACGTAGTACTTTGGGTTAAATTCCCGGATTTTTATATGAAACGAAAAGTTCCTTGAGTATATAAAATAAAAGTCTAAAGATTTTATGAACTTGCCTATGCTTGCTTGTGATAGCCTTGAGTGCAAGTATTATATGTTTACGCTGCCGTGACTCTCAGTTAGAGGGCCGACTGTCTTGTTGCGAATTTATTTGGACGTACCGACAGTGATGGAGGCTTCCATTGTGATTGATCCTTGGACATGCTTATACGATGTGGGATTATGGGGCATGCGACCAAGATGCGGGTTAGATTTCCGGATTGTTTCTATTACTCCTTGGACATGCTTATACTATGAGGGATTCCGGGGCATGCGACCAGGAGGCGGGTTAGATTCCCGGATTTGTTTTATTACCCCATGGCCATGCTTATACGATGAGGGATTCCGGGGCATGCGACCAGGAGGCGGGTTAGATTCCCGGATTTGTTTTATTACCCCATGGCCATGCTTATACGATGAGGGATTCCGGGGCATGCGACCATGTTATATACGATTATTACTCCATGGACTAGCTCCCCATGAAGACATGTACCCGAGATGAGGGATTCCACGGGCATGTTATATACGATTATTACTCCATGGACTAGCTCCCCATGAAGACATGTACCCGAGATGAGGGATTCCACTGGCATGTTATATATGATTATTACCCCATGGATTAGCTCTTCATGAAGTCATGTACCCGAGATGAGAGATTCCACGGGCATGAGATATATATATATATATATATATATATATATATATATTGCATATGTGTGTACGCTGACAGTGAGGTAGGATGCCACGGGCGCATCACATGGTTATATTTTACACTTACGGCTGTCAGCTGTGATATGGGATTCCACGGGCAGGGGATATATATATATGTATTGTATGAGTGTACGCCGACAGTGAGTTAGGATGCCACGGGCGCGTCACATGGTTATATTTTACACTTATAGATGTCGGCAGTGATGGGGGATTCCACGGGCACGCTTTGATATTTGTGGGCTTGAGACCCTTACTGGATTGTGTGATGATATTTGAGGGCTTGTGTCCATAGCCCTGGTGTGACTATTGTTCATGTGTTGAAATAGTCTGCATAAGGTAAACCGACTTTCATTACTTTCACCGGCAAGGCACGATTATCGTTATTTTGGTTATCATACATGTCTCCAACTTTATTATAGACTGTTATGATTTCATTACAGTATTTTCAGTTTCACATACTTGGTACATATTTCGTACTTGTTATACCCCATTTTTCCAGAGTATGTACGTGAGGACGTACGTACGAAAGTTTAAGCCTTAAGTAAGGCAAGGACCGAAAATTTTGTGCACAACCCCCGAAAGGAATCGTTTTTCGACGAAACGTTTTACAAAACTTGCGAAGGGAAAATTCCGGCTATGTCATTTATTATTTTTGCGGATTTTCCGAGAGATGAAATATTTTGGACCAACGAGAGGGCGACACTTGTCACCCTCTAATTGGCGGATTCTTGGGCGTCAATTGGACGAATTGAAGCTTGGAGTTGGTAGGATATTTTTGTGTGGTAGATGGATAAGGTGGGACCCACACACACTTGTCCAAATCCTCACCCTACACTTGCCCACCACTTGTCTTGATCTTGGCCATTGGTTGGCCTATAAATACCCCCCCTTAGTTGAAGACTTCTTCATCCACAAATTGTTTCTAAGTCTTGTGGAGCCAGTTACTGCTTTCTTTTCGAAGTATTACTGTGCGGGATTAGAAACTTCGGTGAGTCTCGATGTGCATTCACCCTCGGGCCGGTGTTTTTGATTTCAGAGGTAGATGTAAGGATTATTCGCCTCTTGGTTGAGTGTGTAGTATAATAGCTACCATATCAGTATTCGGATGTCGCCTTATGACGCCTTGTAGGGACGGAAGTGTAAGTTGCCGGTCGATTGGTTCGATGTTGGTAAGATTCGGATAGTTGGTTCATACTTGTTCCAACAGACTGTGGATAGGGTGAAGCTTATCCAGGAGAGGTTATGGGCAGCTCAGAGTCAACAGAAGTCGTGCGGATAATCGGCGACGACGCTTGGAGTTGTGCCGACGGTGGTCTTCAAGGTACCACCGGAAAGGGTGTGACGAGTTTTGGAAAAGCAGAGGAACTTAGCCCGAGTTACTTTGGGCCTTTTCAGATCATTTGGAAAATAGGCCAAGTTGCCTATAGTTAGCATTGTCGTCCGACGTAGAGGCGATATGTCCGATCTTTTCGTGTTGCTATGATCGTAAAATATCGGGATCCATCCGAATGTTCCCGATTAATGATGACCAAGTCGAGGTAGTAACCCGAGTTTTGGAAGCGAAGCGAATGAGAATGTGGTAAGTTATGAGAAAGAGTTCGAGTGTGCGAGAAGTGCGACGCAGTAAGGGAAGAAGCGAGCATATGTTGAGAACATAGATGTGATCATTACTTTTGTGAAGTAAGTGCGAAGGAGTATATTTTAGACCTCGGGTGGGAGTTTTTGTGATGTTAGAGGTGATTCCTCGTGGACTTGGATTAAATATTTGAGCGTATGTTATTTTATGGCCAGGTGTGGCATGTTTGTTTTCGTAAGTATAGTAGTGAAGACTATACTGGCGCATGTATGTTTTGAGACTTAGAAGGAACATTCGGGACGAATGTTTCTAAGGAGGGGGGAATGTTATACCCCATTTTTCCAGAGTATGTACGTGAGGACGTACGTACGAAAGTTTAAGCCTTAAGTAAGGCAAGGACCGAAAATTTTGTACCTGACCCCGAAAGGAATCATTTTTCGACGAAACGTTTTACAAAACTTGCGAAGGGAAAATTCCGGCTATGTCATTTATTATTTTTGCGGATTTTTCCGAGAGATGAAATATTTTGGACCAACTAGAGGGCGACACTTGTCACCCTCTAATTGGCGAATTCTTGGGCGTCAATTGGACGAATTGAAGCTTGGAGTTGGTAGGATATTTTTGTGTGGTAAATGGATAAGGTGGGACCCACACACACTTGTCCAAATCCTCACCCTACACTTGCCCACCACTTGTCTTGATCTTGGCCATTGGTTGGCCTATAAATACCCCCCCTTAGTTGAAGACTTCTTCATCCACAAATTGTTTCTAAGTCTTGAAAAACCCTTCCCCCCCCCCCCCTCTTGTTGAAGCTCTCGTCCAAAAGAGCACCCCTCCCCCCTTGAGAAGGCTTTGGCCGAGAGGTACCCCCCCCCTACTACCTTGAGTTGTCTCGTAATATACATCCCCCCCCCCCTTTTGGTAGAAAAGTATTCTCCAAGTATTGTTACTATTCCAAAATACCTTGGCCCAAATACATTCTAGTATTCCAAGGTTACACCTATACTAAAAGCCCAGAAATACTATTATACTTTCCTTCAGTCACAAAACGAAACCCTAAGGAAAATCTTCATAGCCGGTTGAAGTATTAAGAAGAAGTTGCGTAGAACTTCTAAGGGTTGTTTGGTGCGGGTTGGAGCGCCCAGAGTAGGAGCTAAACGTTGCTCAGGATCGACATTAAATCTTGGATAATTTTGGGCTTATCGAGGTAAATACTCTTGTCCTTATATTGTAATTGGAAATTACATACTGTAGTAGTATAGAAATGAATATTCATAGAAGAGAATTGAACTGTAATAGAAGGATATTACAGAAAAGACTTGAACTGAAATCACATCAGAAGAATATTAAAGTAGAAGATTGAGCTGATTTACATAGAATTTGTATTCTGATGAGACTTGTGTAGTTTGGGTAGGAAGTGCTGCCCGATTTTCCGTAAAATAGAGAACCTCGCTTAGAATATTCTCTGAGTAGTCTAGACATTGATAGACTTGTATAACCTTTATAGGTTGAAAGTTCTGCGAGTAGCATGTTCTACTTGAAAGGTGGACAAGGCTAAGTAGGGTTATAACAGTGGAGCGTTTTGCTAATAGTCGATAATCGTCGCGAGGTATGTGATTCTTCCTATCCTCTTGAGCATGATATTTTAAAAGAATATATATATATATATACGGTGAGCGTCGTGTGTTAATCGAGCGTAGTTTCTGGCAATGTCTTTTGACTTAAGCCTGAATAATAAGAATCTTGAAGTATTTCAAAGAATTAAGAACCGTTTTTGAAAGAAGAGTAATACTGGGTTTTAAAAGCTTAAGAGTTATACTAGCTTTATGGGAAGTTAGGTATAACGGCTTAAGAGAGATAAAAAGAATGGTTTATTGATTTTAGAAGTTAAGAGACTTGATCTTAAAAGATAAGAGACTTGACTTAATTGAATTAATCTGAATTTTGTTAAAAAGTGTGAAACCTCATTCGTGAGTAATGAGTACTTGGTTTTTAAAAGGAATAATGTTTCTTCGATTTGAATCGAGAATAAGTATCGAACAAACCACAGCAGCGCTAATAAAGGGAAATGTATTGACTAATAAAGTATTATTAAAACCAGTAGAAACCTCCATCTGCATAGAAGCTAAGATGAGACAAAATGATATTACATTTCCTAGATCATGGCTGCTTTACTAAGATTGTTATGAACAAGAATAACCTACTCACACATAAGGTATATGTTTCTCAGATTGTTTTAAAAGAGAATTATATTATTAAATGATTAAGACTATGAACTACGAAACCTTTCGAAAATGAGAAACTTGAGCATTTGAAATTAGGCAAACTTGAACGTTTGGAAAATAATGTTGTTACTTGATTTTACAAAGGGAAGTGTTTTGGTTTACTTAAAAATATAGTCACTCTATTTTTTTTATATACTACGGGTATTGTGTGACTTTGGTGAAAGAAACAGATCTTTTAAAGAGTTAATGTATGAAGTACTTTGGGGATAAAAACCCGAACTTGTTAACATAAAGTAGAAAGTACCTTGTGTGAATAACTTGATTGTGTTGGTTTGTGATAGCCTTGTAATACTTTCTTGTTGATTTGATAAGTAAACATGTTAGGATGCTACGTGTGTTAGTATCTTGTGATGTTTGTGTAAAGGGGTTTCCCTTGTTGTGCTTATGTTGTTTAACGATAAGCTGTTATGTTAGTATTATATCACTCATCTCTTGACATGATCAGGGGTTGGCGCCTCCGTCGCGGGGTAGACTCAAAGTGCTGTGTGACCTATGATTCGAGAATACCTCACGCGGTGCATGTGACCTATGCGAGCTACGAGTTCCGTGTTAGTATGCGGCCTTTGTGGTCATGCGGTCTATGTGGCCACGCGGTGCGAGTCGGGGCGACGCCGGGAGTAGCTACCCTCGACGCGAGAATACCTCATGCGGGCCTATGTGAGTGGCCTATGCGAGAGCGGGAAGTTCCAAGACTAGACGCGCACATTAGATCTGCGCGAGTGGCGGCCGATCATGTGGCGGTCTAGACAGATCTCATGATACAGTTTATGACCTTGATGGTACTGTGGGTTGTAGTAGTCGGCTATGCCTTCGTACTTACCCCGTACGGTTTTATTATGACACAGGTGAGACCTGGTGTTCATGTGTATTCCTTAGTGTGTTTATATCATGGACTGACGGCAGTGAGGAAGGTATTCCACGGGCATGATTGATGTTGTGGGCGTGAGACCCATAGTTATATTTGAGTGATGACTTTGAGGGCGTGAGTCCCTGACTTGACATATTCGCTTATTTATTGTGAATCGTAGTTTGGTTATCATACATGTCTCTGCTTTATATATAGACTACTATGATTTCATTTCTGATATTTTGATTTCACATACTTGGTACTGTTATCGACCTCCTTCGGGGCTACGTTCATGCGCAGGTAGAGGTACACGATGTTGATCCTCGCTCATAGGGTCACGATTCGGCGTTTGGGAAGCTCGTTTCTCGGAGGCTTATCAGTGGTATAGTCCATGTCGTTGTAGGTACTTACATTCGGGGTATGGCGGGGCCCCTGTCCGCCATTGTTGTCATATCATTCTTAGAAATCAGAAATCTTGTTGTGGCGGGGTTTGTAAAAGGGATATCGCTCAAGTTTATATATATATATGCCGAAAGGCAACTTTTCTCTGATAAACTGTTTTTATTTCATGTCTTGTTTTATATTCCGCTGATTACTCTGATGTATGTCTACTTGGGTGCCCGGGGTAAGGCACCAGTCACGGGCCCGGGTTCGGGTCGTGACAAAAGTGGTATCAGAGCAGTTAATCCTCGGAAAGTGTCTACAGACCGTATCTAGTAGAGTCTTGATTATCGGTGTGTTGTGCACCACACCAATAATCAGGAGGCTATAGGATATTTAGGATTGGTTTCCATTCTTCTCACTCTGAGATCGTGCCTTAGAGCTGTGTTATAAGTTGGACCCCTCTAACGTATTTCTTTCCCTTACCAGTTATGCCTCCGCGTAAGGCAACCCGGGCCCAGAAGGGCAAGGCAGCCGAGGGAGCTGCGAGTAGAGTACAGAGGGTTACGAGGGCACATGCCCAATCATCACCTGGGGTGGTGCTTCATTCGGGGAGTTCTGCGACGTCGCCAAATTTCAGAAGTTTAGCACGGCGGCGATTCCTCTGCGGCCATGATATATGAGCCTTGGTTCCACGGCCAGAGCAGATAATATGGATTACAAAGGAATGGACACATTAGCTAGGATTTTAGCGGCGAGAATATAGAGTGCACCGATATATCACAGCTCTAGACGATTATCTAGTAAAAGGTTGTACAAGAGTAGCTCTTGATCGAGCATGGATATTTCCCGTGCGAGCTTATGCGGACGCAGAGGAACGTAGAGATCGACGGGTTAACCAAGATCAGCAGAAGAGGGCCAGATCGGTAGGGTCCTTTGGTAACTTTCGAGGCGAATCGCCTCAGCAGCAGACTGGATATGCACCTCCGCCAGTGCAGAATGGTCCTCCACAGGGTTCAGGACGTTCGGGGTATGCAGGAGTTGGTCAGAGCTCCAGGGCTTCTGATTCACATATACACGCCGGCCACCGATTGATGGTTCGGAGAAGAAGGGGTGCTAGCTGGTGAGGCCACCCACCGGTGTAGCTATTGTGGTAGATGTCATTGTGGGAGTGTCGTGCTTCGGCGGACTTGTTATGCTTGCGGCAGCAGGCCATTTGCGAGAAATTGTCCGAGCAGTGGCGCGGATATAGAAACTCAGCCTTCAGGATCAGTGACCAGTTCATCATCTTCCCTAGCTATGCGCCCAACAGGGCAGGATTGATTAGAGCGACAAAGGAGAGTGAAGCAGTAGATACATGTATATCCTTAACCCTCTAGAGATTTGTACGTGTGATAAAATGAGTATATCTTAAGTGTTATGTTCAGATAACATAGTGTTAATTGTGATTAGAAATTATGATTAGTTAAAGGGTAAGATTGGGGATAGGGAAAGTGTGAGCCTTAGAGCTTTATACATGGAGACCTTAGAGGTAAGGCCATCTCGAGTAGAAGATTTATCTTTTTTTTATGTTTGACCCTTATCGGAGTGCATAGTACACGTGAGATATGTTTGTGTGATAAGTCCCTGAGTGGTATAAATGAAAGAGGGTAGTTGAGCTAAGAAGACCGCTAGGTTTTCGTGACTTGATTGTGAGATTGTTCCGGATCGGGGAACAAGAGTTTGGCACGATAGCAGGTCGGGTTGAGGACCGATCGCGGGTCAACCCGCGGCCTGTTTGGTGGTGGGGTCAGATTGTGGTGGTCCCGCCAGGTGGTGGGGTCACGAGGGTGTTAGGCCCAAGTTTAGTTAACCAGCGTACGAGTTCGTGGATACGTTTGACCGGTAGTCGGGCCAATGAGGTCAGCCCATCTTGTCTTTCAGCCAGGACCGTTTACTCGGCAGGGGGTTATGCGAGATGTTATATCAGGAAGGTTGTAAGGCGGCACGAAGTGCCTACTTTCACCTTATGACAGGAAGTGGAGCCCAGTTTACAGCTGTTTCTTTTTCTGGAAGTATTACCAGGCAGGATTAGAAACTCAGGTGAGTCTCAGTATTGCATTCACCCTCGGGCCGGTGTTTTTGATTTCAGAGGTAGCTGTAAGAATTATTCGCCTCTTGGTTGAGTGTGTAGTATAATAGCTACCATATCAGTATTCGGATGTCGCCTTATGACGCCTTGTAGGGACGGAAGTGTAAGTTGTCGGTCGATTGGTTCGATGTTGGCAAGATTCGGATAGTTGGTTCATACTTGTTCCAACAGACTGTGGATAGGGTGAAGCTTATCCAGGAGAGGTTATGGGCAGCTCAGAGTCAACAGAAGTCGTGCGGATAATCGGCGACGACGCTTGGAGTTCAGGTTGACGGTGGGTCTTCTTGAAGGTACCACCTCGGAAAGGGTGTGACGAGTTTTGGAAAACAGAGGGAACTTAGCACGAGTTACTTTGGGCCTTTTCAGATCATTTGGAAAATAGGCCATGTTGCCTATAGGTTAGCATTGTCGTCCGACGTAGGAGGCAGTATGTCCGGTCTTTTCGTGTTGCTATGATCAGAAAATATCGGGGATCCATCCAGAATGTTCCCAGTTAATGATGACCAAGTTGGAGGTAGTAACCCAGAGATTTGAAGCAAGCGATGAGGAATGTGGTAAGTTATGAGAAAGAGTTCGAGTGTGCGAGAAGGGTACGACGAGTAAGGGAAGAAGCGAGCATATGTTGAGAACATAGATGTGATCATTACTTTTGTGAAGTAAGGGTGCGAAGGGAGTATATTTTAGACCTCGGGTGGGAGTTTTTGTGATGTTAGAGGTGATTCCTCGTGGACTTGGATTAAATATTTGAGCGTATGTTATTTTATGGCCAGGTGTGGCATGTTTATTTTCGTAAGTATAGTAGTGAAGACTATACTGGCGCATGTATGTTTTGAGACTTAGAAGGAACATTCGGGACGAATGTTTCTAAGGAGGGGGGAATGTTATACCCCATTTTTCCAGAGTATGTACGTGAGGACGTACGTACGAAAGTTTAAGCCTTAAGTAAGGCAAGGACCGAAAATTTTGTGCACAACCCCCGAAAGGAATCGTTTTTCGACGAAACGTTTTACAAAACTTGCGAAGGGAAAATTCCGGCTATGTCATTTATTATTTTTACGGATTTTTCCGAGAGATGAAATATTTTGGACCAACGAGAGGGCGACACTTGTCACCCTCTAATTGGCGGATTCTTGGGCGTCAATTGGACGAATTGAAGCTTGGAGTTGGTAGGATATTTTTGTGTGGTAGATGGATAAGGTGGGACCCACACACACTTGTCCAAATCCTCACCCTACACTTGCCCACCACTTGTATTGATCTTGGCCATTGGTTGGCCTATAAATACCCCCCCTTAGTTGAAGACTTCTTCATCCACAAATTGTTTCTAAGTCTTGAAAAACCCTTCCCCCCCCCCCCTCTTGTTGAAGCTCTCGTCCAAAAGAGCACCCTCCCCTCGAGAAGGCTTTGGCGAGGTACCCCTACTACCTTGAGTTGTCTCGTAAAATACACCCAACCCCCTTTTTGTAGAAAAGTATTATCCAAGTATTGTTACTATTTCAAAATACCTCGCCCAAATACCTTGTAGTATTCCAAGGTTACACCTATACTAAAAGCCTAAATACTATTATACTTTCCTTGATCCACAAAACGAAACCTAAGGAAAATCTTCATAGCGGTTGAAGTATTAAGAAGAAGTTGCGTAGAACTTCTAAGGGTTGTTTAGTGCGGGTTGGGCGCCAGTAGGAGCTAAACGTTGCTCGGGATCGACATTAAATCTTGGATAATTTTGGGCTTATCGAGGTAAATACTCTTGTCCTTATATTGTAATTGGAAATTACATTGTACAGAGTAGTATAGAAATGAATATTCATAGAAGAGAATTGAACGTAATAGAAGGATATTCTGAGAAAGACTTGAATCAAATCACATCGGAAGAATATTAAAGTAGAAGATTGAATCGAACTTACATAGGTGTATTTGATAGACTTGTGTAGTTTACTTGGGTAGGAAGTGCTGCCCGATTTTCCGTAAAATAGAGAACCTCCGCTTAGAATATTCTACGAGTAGTCTAGACATTGATAGACTTGTATAACCTTTATAGGTTGAAAGTTCTGCGAGTAGCATGTTCTACTTGAAAGGTGGACAAGGCTAGCCGGGTTATAACCGTGGAGCGTTTTGCTAATAGTCGATAATCGTCGCGAGGTATGTGATTCTTCCTATCCTCTTGAGCATGATATTTTAAAAGAATATATATATATAGTACGGTAGACGTACGTGTGTTAATCGAACGTAGTTTTACGCAATGTCTTTTGACTTAAGCCCGAATAATAAGAATCTTGAAGTATTTCAAAGAATTAAGAACCGTTTTGAAAGAAAAGTAATACTGGGTTTTAAAAGCTTAAGAGTTATACTAGCTTTATGGGAAGTTAGGTATAACGGCTTAAGAGAGATAAAAAGAATGGTTTATTGATTTTAGAAGTTAAGAGACTTGATCTTAAAAGATAAGAGACTTGACTTAATTGTATTAATCTAAATTTTGTTAAAAAGTGTGAAACCTCATTCGTGAGTAATGAGTACTTGGTTTTTAAAAGGAATAATGTTTCTTGATTTGAAATCGAATAAGTATCGAACAAACCACAGCAGCTAATAAAGGGAAATGTATTGACTAATAAAGTATTATTAAAACCGGTAGAAACCTCCATGCATAGAAGCTAAGATGAGACAAAATGATATTACATTTCCTAGATCATGGTCGCTTTACTAAGATTGTTATGAACAAGAATAACCTACTCACATAAGGTATATGTTTCTCAGTTGTTTTAAAAGAGAATTATATTATTAAATGATTAAGACTATGAACTACGAAACCTTTCAAAATGAGAAACTTGAGCATTTGAAATTAGGCAAACTTGAACGCTTGGAAAATAATGTTGTTACTTGATTTTACAAAGGGAAGTGTTTTAGTTTACTTAAAAATATAGTCACTCTATTTTTTTATATACTACTGGTATTGTGTGACTTTGGTGAAAAGCAGATCTTTTAAAGAGTTAATGTATGAAGTACTTTGGGGATAAAAACCCGAACTTGTTAACATAAAGTAGAAAGTACCTTGTGTGAATAACTTGATTGTGTTGGTTTGTGATAGCCTTGTAATACTTTCTTGTTGATTTGATAAGTAAACATGTTAGGATGCTACGTGTGTTAGTATCTTGTGATGTTTGTGTAAAGGGTTTCCTTGTTGTGCTTATGTTGTTTAACGATAAGTCGTTATGTTAGTATTATATCACTCACCTCTTGACATGATACGGGGTTAAGTCGCCTCCGTGCGGGGTAGACTCGGTAGTGCATGTGACCTATGATTCGAGAATACCTCACGCGGTGCATGTGACCTATGCGGAGCTACGAGAGTTCCAGGTTAGTGTGCGGCCTTTGTGGTCATGCGGTCTATGTGGCCATGCGGACTGCGAGTCCAGGACGATGCCGGGGAGTAGCTACCCTCGATGCGAGGAATACCTCATGCGGGCCTATGTGAGTGGCCTATGCGGAGCTGCGGGAAGTTCCAGGACTAGACGCGCATTAGATCTCGCGCGAGTGGCGGCCGATCATGTGGCGGTCTAGACAGATCTCATGATACAGTTTATGACCTTGATGGTACTGTGGGTTGTAGTAGTCGGCTATGCCTTCGTACTTACCCCGTACGGTTTTATTATGACACAGGTGGGACCTGGTGTTCATGTGTATTCCTTAGTGTGTTTATATCATGGACTGCCGGCAGTGAGGAAGGTATTCCACGGGCATGATTGATGTTGTGGGCGTGAGACCCATAGTTATATTTGAGTGATGACTTTGAGGGCGTGAGTCCCTGACTTGACATGACTGCTTATTTATTGTGAACTGTAGTTTGGTTATCATACATGTCTCCTGCTTTATATATAGACTACTATGATTTCATTTACAGTATTTTCAGTTTCACATACTTGGTACCTGTTATCTTGACCTCGCCCGGTGCGTTCATCGCCGCAGTAGAGGTACACCGATGTTGATCCTCGCCATAGGGTCACGATTCGGCGTTTGGGAAGCTCCATTTCTCGGAGGCTTATCGGTGGTATAGTCCTGTCGTTGTAGGTACTTACATTCGAGGTATGGCGGGCCCTGTCCGCCATTGTTGTCATATCATTCTTAGAGTGCATGTAATCTTGTTGTGGCGGGGTTTGTAAAAGGGATATCGCTCAAGTTTATATATATATATGCGAAAGGCAACTTTTCTCTAATAAATTTTTATTTCATGTCTTGTTTTATATTCCGATTACTCGATGTATGTCTACTTGGGTGCGGGTAAGGCACGATCACGCCAGGTTCGGGTCGTGGCAAGATCGACCTCGCCGGGGCTGCGTTCATGCCGCAGAGTTGAGTGCGTAGTGTCACGACCCATTCCGGGCGTGGCGGTGCCTGCAGGGCACCCAAGTAGTCATACATCGAGTAATCGTGAAATATAAAACAAGACATGAAACAGCTTTATAAAATAAGACACGATTTATGTGAACAAACGTCGCCTTTCGGCATATATATATAAACAAGGTTTAGCGATTTACATCCGAACTCGCAACATGACTACAGACCTTAAGGAAATATACAACTATGGCGGGACAGGGCCCGCCATACCTGACTATACAAAACTATCTACAACAGGAGATCATACCAAAGAGTAGAGCCTCGGAAGAGATGGAGCTCGACACCAACGTAGAGATCCTAAGGATGCGGATCTAGCACTGCTTGCCACCTGCGGCATGAACGCAGCGGCCCGAGGTCGATAACAGTACCAAGTATGTGAAACTATAAAGAATCGAAATGAAATCAAAGTATTTAAAACCTTTTCACAAATACAATCAGTTCAATTGCACATAGTGCCATCACAAACAACAATAGTAATAGGAAATCAGAATGTGTCTATTCTAGGCGCGAATGATCGGCAAGGCGATCGCCCATAGTATCATTCTGCGTGCCTAGTCCCGGACTTCCGCGATCGCGCATAGGTCACACACGCACGTGAGGTATTCCTCGCATCGGGGCAGCCAACCCGGCATCCGCCTAGGCTCCCGCAGCGCATAGCCTCAAAAGACGCGTAGTCTCAGCAGACGCATAGGAATCCGCGTCGAGCTAAAACACGGAATGATCAATCACGGAGCATACCGTTGCTCGCATAGTCTCACAGACCGCATGCGTATAGACCAAGATCGAGGGCAAGCCCTCAGATATAACGATCGAGGGTAGGTGATACAATAACAAGACAACGGACTTACCGGTTAGCAACGTACAAAGCAAAGAATGACCCTTACACAAAGATTTCAAGACAATAACCCAGGTAGCATCATAATAGGTCTACTTATCACACAAATCTTACTACACTTAACAGAAATCAATACAAGGCTTTTATAAACAAACAAGTAAACAGTTCCTTCTTATCTTTCTTAAGTTGTTATACCTAACTTCCCATAAAGCTAGTATAACTCTTAAGCTTTTGTTTTAAAAACCAAATATTTATCTTCTGTTAAAAAATGATTCAGTATTCTTTTGAAATGCTTTCAGTTCTTTATTATTCAGGCTTAAGCCGTGAGGCATTGCCGTAAGTATTATTCAGGCTTAAGCCGTGAGGCATTGCCGTAAGTATTATTCGATTAACACGTATGCGTCTACCGCACTATATATATATTGTAAAATATCATGCTTTAGGAAGAATCACATACCTTCTCGTAAAACCACCGCCAAGTTGAATATGTCGCGCAGAGTCACCTATAATAGTCACGGACATCTATCAAAGACTACTCAAGGTCATTCTAAGCAGAGGTTCACAATTCTACGGAAAGTCGGGCAGCACTTCCCTACCGGCGAGTTATATAAGTTCATCGGAAACAAATCTATGAAGTACAGTTTGATTATTCTTCTTTAAACCGCCTACTGTGATAACAGTTCAATTCTATTCTGTGATATTCTTCTAAGTATTTATACTTATTCTTATACTACTACAGTAAGTATTCTCTAATTCAAAAGAGGGTTAGGATTAGTTACCTCGGTAAGCCCAATAATATCCTAGATAAAGTCGCGCCTGAGCAAGGTTTAGCTCCTAAGTTTATGCGCTCAGAGCACGAGAAACCTTAGAAGTTCTTCACAACTTCTACAAAGGACTAAGGGATTTGGGCTAGGGTATTTTGGGCATTATAACAATACTAGAAGACAACTTTTCTACCAAGGGAGGGTTGTAGATTTCGGCTAGGCTAGGGGGTAGGCCTCGCCAAACTCACTCAAAGGGGAGGTGTTGGACGAAAGGCTAAGGGAGAGGAGAGGATTTTTAGACTTGGAAGATAACTTTGTGGATGAAGAACTCTTCATCTTTAAGGGGGTATTTATAGGTCAAGAAGTGGCCAACCCATGGCCAAGATTAAGACAAGTGCAAGGCAAGTGTAGGGTGAAGATTTACTCCACACAAATATCCTACCAACTCCTTGACTTGTGCACAAGGCACAAAAAACGTGCACTTCCTCTCCAATTTCGTCCAATGGACGATTCAAGTCCATCAATGGGAGGGTGCCAAGTGTCGCCCTCCCGTTGGTCCAACATGTTTCGTCTCTCGGAAAAATCCGCAAAAATTAGTAATGGCATAGCCGGAATTTTCCCTACGAAAGCTGTGGAAACGTTTCGTCGGAAAACGATTCTTTTAGTGAGTTGTGTACAAATAAAAACGTCCAAGGCTAACTTTAAGGCCAAACTTTTTGTACGTATTCCCTTACGTACATACTCTGGAAATACGGGGTATAACACATAGCTTGCTGATCCTCATTCTTAGG